>OY540812.1:13558097-14808097 GCA_961205875.1 Sialis fuliginosa
AGGTCATGGATTATCAGGTGGTCTTGGAGGCCATGGTTTAGAAGGTGGTATTGGAGGTCATGGCTTAGGAGGTAGTATTGGAGGCCATGGCTTAGGAGGTGGTATTGGAGGCCATGGCTTAGGAGGTGGTATTGGAGGCCATGGCTTAGGAGGTGGTATTGGAGGTTCTTCAGGAGGACACGGTCAAGAAATTTTAGTAGCCGGATTTAAAGGTACAAGCAGCGGACTTAATTAAGAATAATTGAACTATTTTCATTTTGTTAATATTTTAGGAGGTCATTCTTCAGTAGGCAGTAGTACTGGAGGACCAGCTCCTAGTACCATTAGTCTTTTAGGTGCAGGGGGTGGTCATGGAGGTCATGTGTTCGGTGGAACCATCCTATCAGGAAAACAATCAGGTGGGCATCACCATCATCACGGACATGAAGAAATCATTGAACATGGTAAATGATATAATATTTTTTTGTGAATTAGTTTTATTAAATTATATTTATTATTAAACAGGTGGTCATCATGGTGGTTTTGAAGGAGGTCATCATATTGGTCTTGATTTAGGAAGTCTACACCAATCTGTAGGAGGACATGAGCATGGTTACTCTGTTGAAGAATCTGGCTTAGGAGACCACCATTGAAGCTTTTGTTTTTGTTTTTATTATTTATTTTTTGTTCTTATTGTAAAAACCAAAGTTGTTGAATGTTAAGTTTGTTATTTTTATGTTTTTTAGCTTTGCTTCGAAAAAATGTAGATAGAAATAAAATATAAAATGATAACAATCTTTACGTATATGTAAATAAAACAATACATATATTTTTATACATGATGTTTAATATATTAATAAAATTTTTATAAAATATCATTGCATTTTTCTTATCACAAATATTGAGAGACTAGCAAAATACAAACAAATATGGAAGCGTCCTATTGTTTCTTATCTATAATAATGAATCATGATGATTTTTGAAATAAATGTTTCACTGAATATAGCGTTGATATCCTAATGCATTTTTTCTGTTGTAAATAAATTTATTTGTACGCAAAAAAATTATAAACTTTCTAATTGTTTTTTTTTATCAATAATATAAAGCATTTATAATATTTTATAAATGTTTTTTTTTTATTTAGAAACGATAATATTCAGTGAATTCTATTTCCGGCAACTACGTTTATTTTAGGCAATTTACAAAATAAACGAGGAAATAAGTAAAAATAGCCGAAGACATGAATTATTTGAACATAGCGACTTGATTGTTGACAACCAGTCTGCTAAGGTGGCGTTCTCGGTAACTTAGGCCTGGACTTGAATGCAAGCTCATATGACGTCCCTGATGAATACTCTTGATTGTTTATGTCGTACCCTGAATCTGAAAGCACACACACATCGTGTCACATTAAATGCTAAAACTCAGTGGCGGCCAAATATGTTTTACATATATAACCATAAATTTTAACGAAATGTGGATTGTGAATACAATAAAAAGATGGCACGCTTTGTTTGAAGGCTAAAATATCTTAAACATATTCTCATATAATTGAATTACAAACCTAAATTCAAATACGGAACATTATTCTATACAAAAATCTAAATAAAAAAATAAACAGGTTTTAAAAACTGTAAAAAATTGTATAAAAGTTTCGCCACTACTAAAACTACCTAGACACGTGTGGTGTGTCAGATACATCAAGGTGTTGATGATTGGTATTACCTCTCGCGTCTGATTTTTCTGAAGTTGTTAGACTGTCTTTACTCATGACAGGATGCACGTCCGTATTATTTGTTAAAAACGAATCATCTTCATCTGCTGTGTTGTATCTGAAACAATAAAAAAATGATATATAAAACACTAATATTAATTTTTAAATTTAATTATACTGACTGTTCTCTTGTATCGACATTATTCGTTTTCAAAACTGCCGAACTTCTTTCTAACGAACTATTTCTTGTTCTCGATTGTGTGTGGAAATCTCCAGACGTCCGAGAGCGTCTACCCAAATCAGGTGATAGAGAATTCATTCTAGACGAATTCTCATAAATTCGTGTACCATACTTTGGCGAACAAAACCTTTCTTTTGCCGCATTCTGTTTCTCTTCAATATGTGGAGACAAACTTGTTTGTCTTGATTTAGGTCCAAAATAAAATTTCTCTCTGTTATTAGGCGATTTTGTATTACTACGTGATGAATGAATATTTTGCTTATGATCAGAAGATTTGTTTCTAATTTTAGGAAGGAATTTTGAATTCTCTGGTGAACTGTTTCTACTGGAAGCTGTGCAAACTATGAAGGTTGGCGTAATTGGAGCATGGACTGATGTATAAAAGTAGTTCCTATTACACTGACATTGAGAGAGTGGAGGAAACAATGTTTGTTGACAAGATTGATTGTTGTTGCGATATTGACAGAAACATTCAGGATTTGTTTCGTTTTGACAAACTAATTTATTGTCTTGATTGCTTAAGTGACTATTTGTACGCCCTAAATAATAATCGTCAATTGTGCTATTGTCGAAACATTTAGTATTTGATTTAATATCATTTTGTATGAACGATCCTCTGTTGATACTATCAATACTAGTGTTGCTCTTTTGCCACCTTTTCCGATATCCTTCCACGATTCTTTCATCCAAAACTATAGAACTTGGAGGTACAAAACGACTTGTAGGATTTGTTCCGTATTTTAATATATCGGATAAAGTTTTCTTTTTCCTTTTATCAAAAATTCCCCGAGCTGATGGTTTCTTGTAAAATCGTTTCGTTGTTTCACAGAACGATTCTTCTGTGTCTAAAGTATCCGATTTTTGTAGCTGTGGTGCTTTGTAAAAATTCGAAGGACCATTATCATTTACCTCGCTTTGGTACACAGTGATTGGTTCAGTGACTAAGAGTGTGAAAAGTTAAATAACATATTAAATACACAAATTAATGAAAACAAATAAATAAAAATGATGACTTAATTGTTAACGATTGTTACTTACCATTTCTAGTGTTATTGCTACTCATGTTTCTAGTCCTGAACCCATATCTTTCTTTTAATAATCCTTCACCGTCAGAGCTGTAGGATGTACCAGCAATGAGTTCCATTTCTAACAGATCTGCTTCGTCACTTGGGGCATCAGGAGCACAGTCGCAATCAGGTTCTGGGTATTTAGGAAGACGCAACGATCGAGACATATACTCTAGTTGGGCTCTCATCTCTCCACCAACGTTCTATAAATAATTTAAGGGGTTCATATTCCATCATTCATATAGATAATACCACTTACCTTTGAATGTTGTTCCATTACTTTTGCAAGATCAACTTTCTTAGCTTCGTGTCTGAGCACTTTATTTGACAACATGCTGTATATAGCACCATTGATATATGGCAAATATTGTTCAAATTCAGGATTTAATAAACTTCTTATGAGAGTCATAGCTTCACGAGCACACGGCTCCAAACGCGTCCGTGCCTCTCGGTGCAGGACTAAGTTCATGAGAAGAGCGCAGCTATATTCCAGACAGTACGGTGATATTTTTTCGCAGTTTTGTGCGAGGAATGTTATCAGGTGTTCAACTAAACCTAAAAAAACGTACGTATATACGTTAATATTTATTTACTTTAAAAAAAATAAGTTTCTGAATATTTTTCCACAATATTACCTTCATGTATCATCGCCATTCTTTGATCAAATCTAAGGCTAAGTTTCTGTAATGTAGCTATTAACATATCTCTGGTTAAATCATCCAAGGTATGTTTATGCGTTGCAGGTATCAGGATGTATTTAAGAAGATCTCCGCCACTTTCGCTCAAATAATCTCGCCCAAGTCTCAGAGATGCAAATGCATTTACCAATCGAGCTGTTGCTTGCTAAAATAAAACATATTTTATTAAAACGAACCTTGAAAAGATGTTCTTCGATTTAACGGGTTTCGGATAGAACGTATGTTTTTAAAATGTATTTTAATTAAAATAATAATAGTAATAAAGTACATAGCATTGTAATAAGTACAATTAAATTTAAGGAAGAAGATAAAATAATGTTATTTTATGGTTTTACGAACCTTGTTTGCTCTAAATTAAATTATTAGTTAGTCTGATTTTGATCTGATGTTTTATCTTAATTTTAATGCATAAATAATTTATTAATGCTATTAACATAACAAGTTTATGTACACATACATAAAATGTGTAATTTTAATAACATTGGTGTAGTGAATGAAGGTACCTACCAAATTGTTTTGTTTCTTGATTTTAGCTTTCATAACAATATAAGCCTTCAGAAACATTGTAAATACAAAATTAAACATATGTATAGTTAACAATAGTTAAATATAACTACATATACAGTAGTTATTCTATTAATGCTTTAGAATGTAGTTTCACGGTATTAATTTGTAAACGTAAGTGTTTATGGAACATAAATAGAAAATTAAGTACAATTTGTCACGAACGTTAGTTCTGAATTACTATTCATATTGATTTGTCGTAGGCACTACGCAACTTACTTGTATCTTATGCGAGTTAGGAAGTTTATCCGGTAGATAGAGTTGTTTGAAAAATGAATATTTATTGCCCTCTTCATCGTCTTTACCTTCCTTGACCCCAAGTAAGTCATTAGTAATGTACGATTTCATAACTATGTCTCTTGTTTCGTCGTCACTCCGAGTTATTCGCTAAAATAACAAGTAATTATTTTGTTTTCTTATTTAAGATATTTTTAGATCAATGATTTCAGGCAGTAATTATAGAAAAGAAAAAAACATTTTGCTCTTTAATTCCCTTAAAAGCAATTTTCCAAAAACACTTTTAAAGTTCATACTTGCATAAAATTAAATGAAGTCTTCAATTATTTGTGCAATATAATCATTGAGTACGTTTACACAGCGCTATTATTCCGATCTTACATAACCGATGTAGTAAAACCGGGTGTAAAAGTTCGTGTAGATAGCGCTTTACACCTGACTAAACCGGAATAGAGATGGAATAAAAACGCGTGTAAACTGCACGAACATAGTTAGGTATATCTATTTAGCCAACCCCAAAAAATATAAGTATCTATAGAGTATAGGGTTTCATCGTAATGCACTTCGCATTCACATTTGAAAAAGCGTCGTCAGTTAAAACATGGTTAAAACACTTAAGACGAAGATTGAAAACAAAAAAAAGCGTGATTCGTGGAACGTAAAGGAGACAAAGTATTTTTGAGATTTCTTGTTGGTACGCCATCGAATTTATAGCGTACTACAAATACGAATTATAAATCCAGTTGACGTTGTCGTGTAAACAGCACCGCTTAAAACGGTTTAACTACATCGGTTACAGTAATACCGGAATAACAGCGCTGCGTGTAAACGTACTCAATATCACAATTAAACAATCTGCAACCAAACTTACATGTAAGAGAGCTTCAAGAACACGAGATTTTAATGGGATTGTAGCATTAAGCAAATCGTACCGAATTGATTGATAATTCAAATCAGAGTAATCGTTTTTTGTTAATTTTTCTGCATAATTTACTCCATCGTTTCCATTTGATACGTTTGATGCACTTTCTTCATTAGAATTCACTTCGTTTTTATTTTTAGTGTATTCATCATTATTGTTTTCGCAACTGGTGTTCGGCGACGGGTCTTTTGAATTATTATTTGAGCTGTAGTCATTATCAGAAGATACGTCTTTTGTAATTGTTATTTTTGCAACAATACTTTCTTTCCTGTGATTTTTATCATTGAATGTGATATCTAAATATGATTAATTATTATTATGCTCATTTGCAATATTAATTTATAATTTTGCATATATTTAAATAATTAATTTTCAATGAAATATGCTCTAAATGAGAAAATAGTTATTGATAATATTGATTCAATGTACTTACCTGTTTCAATTTCTGATCCTTGCCTTTTTGTTTTTTCTTTTAATCGATAAGGTGGGATTTCTAATTGTTTAACAAAATCTCTTTTCTTTTCTGTCGTATGTTTATCTGTCTTAGTTTTTGGAGTTATGTAAATATTTTCTGAAAATTCTGGCGAAGGCGACTTTGGTCTTTTTTCAGATTTACTATTCGTTTTGTTATTACTAGATTTTGTTTTTGTAGATTTATTTTGATTTTTTATTGGGTAAAAAATCGGTTCACGGATAGATTGTGATCGCTGAAATATTGATTAATTTATTGGTTAAATATATTATTTAAGTTTTTGTTAGATCAGATCGATTTAGATTTTTTTACCTTGTCTTTCATTATGTTCACGCTGTCAACTGTTTTCACGGAAAAACTTCTTGCTCTCGTTTTTGGATCATTATATTTTTTCGAACTCGGCGTGTCTGGCGTATTACTTTATAAAAATTTGTAAGGAACGTTTAAATTTAAATAACAGTATATAATTATTAGACGAAACAAAAAATAGTTTAAAAACTTACATGAACATATCTCGAGCAGAGGTAACAGTAAATGTTGAGCCGGTGCTAGCAGTACCATTACTATTACTACTGCCGTTACTATTATTATTACTATTGTTGTTATTATTATTTGCGATTATAACTTGGCAAGGACCCTTAGACATTCGGCACGAGCATATGCTGCTATTCTTCTTTTGGTTAACAAACAGTTCTGGGTAAATTCGGTTACAGTTATCTAAAAGCGTTCGGAAATCAACTTGTCCTCCAACAACTGTTCTTTGCAAAGCTCCTGTTAGTTCCGCTGCGATACCTTCAAAGATTAATGGATTTATTAAATTATTATTTAATCGTTATAACTATCTGTTAAAAAACATATAAAGTCTCCCACAGACTGGAGCGGAATAATCACTGCGGCTGCGAATAATTTGTGCCATAAAAATGAAGTACATGGCGACTTATGTATGTGTTCAGATCGGCGCGGTAGTTAATTGCCGAAAGTGCGGTTTTGCAGCGTTTTTATTCGCTGGAAATATAAAATACGTTCGACAGCGTTTTAATCACAGCTGCGCTTGTTTCAACACCGAAAAAAAGTTTTATAATTTGACATGGCGGAAGTTATTCAAATTTATTTTCTGTTTAAAAAAATATTTTTATTTATTTTTTATATTTTATTTATTGTGAAATAATGACCTAAAAAAGTTCCATAGTAAATAAAATAATTAATATAAAAAAAAAATTTATCATAACATTACAACTATAATTTTTAAAACTTTTAATTTACGATTTTATTATAAAATACCAATTTGAAATAAGGTTTTCAACAATTTTAATCAAAATATCACCTATTATATTATATGTCAAAAATTACATGTATGAGTGTCAGATAGCTTGGAATAGCACGTATAAAAAAAAGACTATAAAATAAACGCGCCACGTCGGTGTGAACAGATTTGCGAGTTCCGCTGCTTCAACAAACGCGTCGGTCTGTGGGAGCCTTAAAATAAAATAATGACTTTGATTTCCATAATAGAAAATTATTATTGTTGTATTACCCATAAGTTTACTATGATCCAGCTGCAGTCGACTAAATCTTTTCTTTAGCATTTTATAATTTGTTTCCAGTTCATCTATTTGAGACTTTGGTACATCCTGGTTATTATCTGTTGCCTATAAATTAATAAATAATATAGACAAAAAACAAACCGTACTCCAATTTTAAACTGGCATCAATGACTCTTAAATCAATATCTAGTATTCAGTTAACTTAATATAATTCTCATTGATTATTTAAAAATTATTCAAGGAAATATAAATAAACCCATGCGTGTAGTTTTAAAAATAAACTAACCTCAACATCTAGATTTGATTTATTCAGTGAACTCAGTTCAAGCAGTACAGTTTCTGCATCGGATAATTCTTCGATCTGAGGTTGGCCGCAATTTTCACACTTCTCACCAAACGGATTCGGCCCAATATCATCATTATTTAATAATATTTCAGGATGTGTTGCTTGAATACTGTTCTGATGCTGTAGTTTTTCCTTTCTCGTATTCGAAGTAGATTTTTTGCCACTTGCGACCTTTTTTGAATTACTGCTTTGACTGTAATCTCTGTGCGCACTCGATGAGGATCTATTTGAGCCTCGTTTTTGAATCACCATTTGTTGACTTATTTGTTTTTCTTTTGTAACTTTTGAACTCATGGAAGGTGTCCTAGATTCTTCTCCTCCTTTTGCAATATCTTCTTTTTCTTGAGGTTCTAAAAGTTAATTTAAAAACTGTATTATTTGTATTTAAAAAATTAAATTAGATATTTCAGAATTTATGTCATTATTATTATTGATTTTAATAATATAAATGTTTTATCCTATCTCAATAAGAAGATTTGTCTTTTATTTATATCTATTGAAATTATAATTGAAATTAATAGAAAATATTTTACCAGAAACTTCTTCGTTTACATTGGAATAGTAAGTTCCATCACTGTACCATACTTCTGATTTGGTAACTTTTTTCTCTGAAGTAACTAATTTTTTAACCAAAATATTATCATCGCTCGGTTCCGTTATTGTTGTTTCTACTGTCGTAAGTTCTTTAGACTGTACTTTTTTCATTACAATTTCATTATCATTAAGATCTGAATCCATGTGATCCATGTCGTCTTCAAATTCTGTATTTTCTTGATCTTCGTTGTTTAAATGATTCTCTTCTACAATAGGATACACATCTCTGGACTGTGATTGTGCTTGTGGATAATCTTGATTATTTGGAAAGTCATAAGTCATAGCAGCTAAACTAGGTGGAGGTACTGGTGGAATATAATGGGAGGCAAATGAATACGATTTATACTTGGAATTTGCTTCGTAAAAAGACGCTGCGCTTGATGGAACATCTGCCTTGACATAATTAGTTTCATCAATATCATCAGTTTCAATATGTGTATCAATAATTTCAGGAGAAGTACATTTACAGCATAAACGATTACAAGGTGAGGCTGGTTGAATCTTGGGTGGTATATAGTATGAAATTTTACTTATGCGATCATCAGGTATATGAGCTGGTATATCAAGTACATCATTGTTATCATCAATTTCACAATTACAACAATGTTTTTTACAAAATGATTTATTATCTTCTATAGGTAATAAATCGTTACGTACTGAATCTGTATCTTTGTTAACGTTTGTTACAATTGGTTTAACAATATCGTGTGATTTAATTGACTCCTTGTCTATGCTTTTAGGTCTTATGCTGGATTCTTTTGGTTCAGGAACATTATCCACGCCATTTTCGACGTTTAATACAATGAAACTCCGAACAATTGGACTACTTGAAGTTCTCGTCATGGGATTTTTCTCTGGAATTTGTTTTTCACTTGATTGTCTAATATAACGATAATTGTTATCGGTAATTTCAAATAAACTATTTCCAACTTGAGATTCTTTAGTAAGTTGCATAAAAGATGTGTTTGTAGATTTATTGCTGTTTGTTGTTTTTAAACTGTTATCTATTTCACTACTTTCTAACAAATTATCATCAATTTGTCCTTCGATTTCTTTGGGGTGTGGTGAACCTATATTTTCTAATAAACTATCACCTACTTGCTCTTCTTCAGATTTGTCCGGATATGGTGTATTTGTTGCTTTTTGGTTTGTTAGTGTATCTTCATTTGGTGTACGTAAATTATCTTCAGTAATAGATACTTCGTCTTCAGATTTTTGATCGGTTGGAAAAAAGAAACTTGTTTTAAATGATGCGTTAGTATCAGAACTTTCTATCGATTCGCCTTTCTGTTCATCTAAAGATTTATTATCAGTTGCATAAGTTTCGTCGCCAGTCTTATCAAAATTATTATTTTCAGTTTCAGAACTTTTTAATGAATCGTCTTTTTGTTCTTCATCAGATTCACGATCATTTGATACTTCTTTGTTACTCTTTTTTAAACATTCACAAGATTTTAATGAATTTCGTTCGACTTCTGTATTTTCTGATAAATTATTATCCAATTGTTCTAACTTTTCTTGATTCACTGGGAGATTTTCGTTATTTATTGCATCTGAATTACGATCACTTTGAGTATTATCAAGCAAACTATCACCGACTTGCTGTTCTTCACTTTTTTCTGAATATGAAGTATTTGTAGCTTTTTGATTAACACCAGAGTTTTCACTTGTTGCTGAATTAGATTTACTTTTGACGTCACTATTATCTAATAAACTTTGACCTACTTGCGAATCTTCTGTTACAGTGGATTGAGGTGTATTTGTTGATTCAGTAACAGGAAGTACTTTTGGTGGAATAGAAAGTAAATAAAACACTTTAACATTATTTTTATTATTCGGATCTGTTATTATATCACTTATTTCTTGTTTACAGTGACAAGAACTAAACGATTCAGCGTCCGTATTATTTTTATCTTGACTTTCTTCGTTATTTTGATCTAATGTTTCATTGTTGTTTAAAGTATCAAAGCTCACATCACGCACTGTTGTTACCGGAGTGGAAACTGGACTAATTGCTTCACGTTCGGACAAAGTAACCTTGCTTGTTGCGACTGGAGCCGACCGGACTCGAACGACGGTCTTCGGAAAACCGAGTCTCTCGCATTCGTCACGAAACGAGATGGCCGTTGAGTTGAACTGGTTCTTTTCAAGAAACTAGGTTAAACGCTTGTGTTAGTTAAGGGTGTGTGCTTACAGAATCCGGAACAACTGTTGCATGTTACTCCGAGACCCAATATACATAGGTGGGTGAACGGGCTGACTATAAAAACAGTCAGGGGTAGTTCATGGAGCTTGGATACAGGTTCAAAGACCTGATTCCAACCACCAAAAATGAGGTTATGAACTTTTGTTTTATATATAAACTTTTGATATTATCATAAAATCAAATTGATATTTATGTCTTGTGGAATAACTAATTATTTTCAATTAGCAAGTCGTAGTTATATCATTTAGATAATGAATATAACATAAAAGTGATAGTTGATAATTATATACAAAACAAAACTATAATTAAAATAAAAATACCTCGTTAATTAATACAATAACAGATTCTCTAGGATCCAAAGCTTTTTGTTGTAATATTGTAGGCACTGGTGATTTTTCAACGATTCTGTAAAAAATAGAAAGGTTAAGCTGTCACAAAAGTATGTAATTAATTGCAAGTGACTTTTTAAAAAATGGAATAATTTAATGAAAAATAATAAAATGACATTTGATAAAATCATTTTTTAACTGTCAAAATAATTGGTTATGTTTTTGAAACAAATATTTTACGTACCCTTCACTATTTGCTGGACCATTTTCCATAATTTTTAATATATTGTGAATTTAACTGTTGATATTAACATCACATATTAATTAATACATAATTAATACCATTAAACGATATTATTCGGTTATTTAATTTTCATTATTTCCATTATCTTCATCTGTCATATTGCAACTATTCATTATAAATTATTTTTCTAGATAATAGACTTCATATGTAATAAATTTAAATAATTTTACGCCAAATTATGGTAGTTAATTGATTCCACATTAAATTTAACTATACTACTTTTTACATATTGTGGTAATATATAGGTCACTTCGATTTTATTAATTGAATTCAAATTTAGAAAATAAATAAATAAATAATTAACTTGTGATATACATAGTCATAAAAGTTGTATTAAATATTTACTATTTATAATTATTAGACGTATTTTAATAATATAATGATAATTTTAATATTTTATGAAAATCCTGTGACATTTAAAATTTTACCTACTTTTTTATATAAATAATTAAAAATTATAACATATGATTAAAAATATTTAATTATAATTAAAAAAAATATTTTATTTTATTTTATACAAATACATAAAACATAAATAACATATAAATTTTTATTTTAGTACATTTGGACAATATTAATTTTAATAATAGTGTACACAACTATTTTTTTGCGTATAATTATATTTTCAAAATAAGCACATTTTGTTTAGTATTTATTCTAAATCTAAAATACTAGTAACTTTATAAACCTACACAATCATTAAATATTACAAGTTGAAATAATTTTACACACTAAAACATATTTTAAATTATATTAAATTTTTCGGATGATATTTTAAAGTTCCACGTAAAATAAACAATAACGTTGAGCGCGAGAGCACATTGTGATCTGGCAAGGACGACGTCTGTCGCGGAGTCTCCGGTAAGAATACCGCCGCGGTTCAGTGTACGTCGGCACCACGTCGCAACGTGGAAACAATCGATACTGAATCACAAACTAACACGCGATCTTCGCCGTCTCTGTGTATCTACCACCCGAATTATTTGGCGTGGAATGTGTGTATGTGTTTGTAATATAGTGTGTGTGTGTGTAAGGGAGCTTTTAAAAGCTAACGTAGCTAGTATTGTCGCCTTCGAATAGATCATGACCTACAGATATTATTCTTATTACATTTAAACTTTTGATATAGGTACCATATAATTTCAATTTAGTATTTTCCATACATTTAATTTAAAAAAAAGTATAAATTATTTATTCAAAAATGAGTTCTTTCTGGTAAAAAAATTGATATGCGTCCCTTTTTATGATAGTTACTACATACAGATAGTTCATAGTTCATACTATCTATCACCTGACTTAAACGTAAATATTTTGATATTCATTTGATCTAGATGACTATTTTAATAATAAGTGTACTTCGTTGGTGAGAACAGGACATGAGATAATATGAATATACTCCAGAGATTATAATGAAAACTCCAGTGAAAGTTCCACCAAAATGGTGTATTAAAAATTTTATTATAACAAAAATCGTATCAAAACATTTTCCTTAATACGGTCCTTCACATTTGATCAATTGAAGAACTGGCACAGTGCCGGATTTGCCATATTGGGTTTCTTGTGTTCTCATTAAAAAATTACAGCCAAATAAATTTTTAAACATTTTTTTACGAATGTATAAACAGGTTTCCGAATACCCGACGATATTTACTTTGCAAATAATATAAAATATATTTTTTTCTTACTTATTATTATACTTAATGTTAAGACTTTTTTCAGCTCTTAAAAATCTGTCACCCATCGCTTGAACGACACAAAATATGTATTATAAGTTTAATAGTAAAACAAGAGAACATTATTTACGCTCTCGCTTCGATCATAACATATGCATCAATTATTCTTATCTTAAAATTGACTTGATATAAAATGATATAATTGATATAATACAGAAGAAAATAACTTGAAAATATACTTTCGATAATAATATATAAAATACAACCCTGTTTCTTTATACATGTATATTCTTACGTTTAGGAAGTACAATTAGTGATGTGTTTTATTTGGGTATTCAGTTAAACAATAAATATTTATAAGGGGTGAAATATGGAACAGGTTAACAAAAGACATGAAGTAGTGTATATGTAACAAGATGAAAAGTCAGATATAAAATAGGAAACTCCTGACATTTGGTATTTAGTATGATTTCTTTTAAAGTAGTGCATGACGTCAAGAGACAGGACTTCGTGATTGAAGACCGTTTTATTATTTTTTTTACTTATTGAATTTATGTATCTGTTTATTTTTCAATGAATAAAATCAAATCATGTTAAGAGTTCCTTATACATATATGTTTCAATTTTATGGTAATTCATGTACTCGAAATGAACTTATGGCTAGTAATTTATAATGATAATTTGTATTTATGTCACTTGATCTTGTTGATTTTGTCTTTACCACAGAAACGGAAATTAACTCTAATGGCTGGTACACATTATAAATAATTTATTCAAGTGCAAAAGCAAATTAGCTTTTGGATAACACTATCTGCAAGGTATCAAATTGTTATGAATTTGCTCAGAATTCTAGAGCAGTGTTAATAAATGTATAATAATGTAAATGCTATGCATTTTATAAGGTACACTTGTCATTACATATTTTAAGTCGCTGATTTATACTTAACGCGCATGCTGCAAAGTCATCATATATACGATTTCATTCGTTACATCTGTGAGTAGGTTGTCATTTATATTTAATATCTAGCAGATAGCGTTAGCCAGAAGCGAATTCTTAATAATACCGGGCATTATTCTTATTGTTAATTGGCCACATAGTTTTCTATCTTTTTCTTTAGATTTGCAAAACAGTTAATTAATTAATTAAGTTTTGTCACATACATACATTGTCGTGCATGCATACACAATTCTAAAATACTCAAATATGGTTTAGGGTGTGAGTATATCTGATGAAAACTCGAAAAATGTTCCATGGTAATTACAATTACTTCCTTTCTATTTGAGCGGAAGTTAAAAAATAAACATTGAAATAAATCTATTAATTTATAATAATATAATCATTTCTACAATTGGCAACTATAATAGTTAGGGGCGATCCAGACTATCGAGCCGGTCTTTCTCCAATCAAATATAAATAAATAATAAACAATTAAATCATTCACGCTATAGGTATTGCTCAGGTCTGGGTCCACTCAGACTCCGATACAGTATTACTTTACTGAATATTTGACTGGAGCGAAACTAGACTAAGATCGGCTCGATAGTCTGGATCGACCCTTAACTTATTAACATTTACATAATCGTAATAAATCTGAAAATCGAATATCTATTAAACATGAATAAAACTCAACTTAATAATAACAAGTAATTCTCTTTGTACAGATTTTTTTTCGTACTTGACCTCACTGAATAAAAGAATTTATTATCACACCAGTAAAAAGCCAGCCTTGGTATAGCTGTCAAAAAGTAGCCGAAGAAAAATACAGTTGACATTTTTCTTATGTTTAATAACACATCCGATGCTAACATTAAATTATCGTGAGTCTAACGTATACATAATAATGGGTCACTGGGGCATTTTCCTTAACGTGGCGTGCGGAAAAATATTCCGTGATCGAATAATTATCGGCAAAATTTTATTTGGTGAACTGAATAACAACAAGCACCACAAATAAAATATCGATTGATTATGGAAATCAGTTTGTTCTTTATCGGCATTAAGTGTGTCGCATTACCAATAAATATTCATTGTACTAGATTAAAATGTCCGTATAGATTTAAAAATTGTTAGGGGTAGAATTTATGTATATAATGACTAATTTTTAAACATTAGAATGATGATAAACGGTTAACGAAATGGATGTTGACATGCATGTCAAAGAAAATTGGGTAACGTAAATTATGAAAATAAACTATTTGACCTGATATGTTTGTAGAACAATTGATAACACTTGTTGGTAAAAAAATGTTGAAAACAGATAGTTATAATAATCATAAGTCTAGGAACTTGTTCGAACTAGAATTGGGTTTCTTAAACCGGTAGGTAGGTATATTATATTTACAAAAATTTGGGTTTTATATTTTTAATTTATTTTGTATTTTTTATATAATCTACGTGTATACATCATTAATAATAAATATTTAGCGATAAAAACAACAGTTAATGATAGATATTCATAATAATAATATTTACTATTATAGTGTTATATTATTATGTAACTGTATAAGTAATTAGCTATAGTAGTATTCATATACGAATGTAATTATATTAAAATATTTTTTTAATTAAAATACATAAATAATATATTTAAAAACATATCATCATATTATATAAATAATAAATAAATAAACAATAACATATCATTATTTCTAAAAATAGACATGCATTTTTGTAAAAATACCCTAACGGTTTTTACAAAAATTGACATGTGTGGGCTAATATTAACTAATTGTCAATAACAATATAAAGTATATTTAGAACCACAATTCATTACTCGACTCGAAGGACTTCCCCTTTCTGTATATAAAACAATATACACATATGTATTTAAATTTAATTTACATTAACTTGACACTATAGATAAATTAATTAGCAAGTGACAAACGCTACCGGTAATCCCAAAAACGGCGACTCATTTCAATGTTGTCGTTAAAGAATTACCCCTTCCGAATACCCATCTTTAACTTGTTTTGAAGTTATGTGTGATTCATACCGTTTTTAAATATAATTATTTATCTTATAATTTTAGAACGCTTAGAATCTGTGGCGTAACTATGGGAAGGCGATGGGAGTGAATGTATATAACAGATCTATCAAATATTAGTATCAGGGTACACTTTAAACTCTAATGCAACGTGTACGAAACTGATCTACTCGATATCTTAACAGTGACACTTCTCATTTTTAACTGACAATGAGTTTAAATGTAAGATCTAATAATGTAATTTAATAGTCCTCGGTCCCGGCTTTAAATTTTGAAATAAAAAATACTCCTCTGAAACTTCGTGAGAAGATTCATTTTGGCGTAACCTACAACTTTTTTATTTTCAAAAATTCTGTTTAGGGCGTAGGTCATCTAGCAATTGTGCAAAAATCAGCCGGTTATTTATAAATTACATAACATCATGAATTTGACATGTTGAGAATGTAGGACTCGCTAAATGCCCCAATATTTTTGTAGATCAATATATTTCCCGATGTTTGTAATTCAAGTAAAAAAGAAAATTCGTAAATTACCTATAACTATCGTTAAATTGACATATTTCACGCATGCCACATCAAAAACGCCCCAATTTTCAGAGTTTTCGAAGATAAAAAGTTGTAGGTTACGCCAAAATGAACCCACTCACGAAGTTTCAGAGGAGTATTTTTTATTTCAAAATTTAAAGCCGGGACCGAGGACTATAAGATTATAGGGAGTACTAGATTCATTTTATAGAAAGGGAATGTAATTTTATGTAATATACTACATGGGCTAAAACATCTTTAGCCTAACATACAGATGGCGACATAAACAAAAAATCTTTATGCTTCTTTTAGAGTACCAACCTTAACTAGAATACTGTCAAAATTAAAATATGTAAAGTTTTAAATTTTCATACGCTCGCGAATAATCTTTTTGCAGATAGGAATTTTTTTGCAGAAAATACTAGGGAATGTTTGGTTTACATGTAGTATAATAAATCTACAACAGATATGACGTGATAATAACGTCATAATCATATTTAACGATTTTAAGAATTTATAAGGCAAACTAATTTTAAAAGTAATGTTAGTAAAAAATCTAACATGTATAAAAAAATACATGTGACTATATAATAAAAACAAGTTTTAAAATAGGATGGAGCCCTATTAGTTAGTTAATTATACAATGTAGAACAATTAATGAAAACTATTTAACCATTTGATCGAGAAATAAATAAGTATAGTTAGATAGATAGGAAATGGATAGAAGAAACTTTAATGATTGATTTATGTTCTTAATGGCCTATACATATTCATTTATTGCTCTACATACTGTATATAATGTAAATATAAATAAAATTATATTAACTTTATTTATTTTATTTTTATATTTTTTTGTCCTTCCATCTTTGATTTAGACTCTTTATTTTTTTTGCGTTTGTTTCGTTATAAATTATAAATACATAATTTTTTTTAATTTTTGTTTTGTTAGTTTCTGTTTTTTGTTTTTATTTTCTCTTTTCATGTTTCATTGTTATTGGTTTTATTTTCTTATTTTCTAAGTCGGGGACACAAGGTGGGATTGTAAAGTTGCCACTGGGCCGCTCAGGACAGGTTTTAAAAAACATTATGGTATTAGTTTTATTTCATAAAATTCTTGTTATACGAGTATTTTATTTTAAATAAGTAGTTGATAAGGAGATAGTACGAGGGTTAAAACAATACGGATTTAACAATTATGTATATTTAAACAGGAACTCATACTATGAGCATGATACAGTTCTTGTTTATAAAAACACAGCTCAAAAATGTGTTATTGCATAGGATCCGTTTTATAATTTATTAGGTATGGTTTATTAAGTATTGTGATATGTCATTTGACATTGATTTTGAAATTAATGATCTATAAACTGAATCACAGCTTCGGTAGGTGCGTTAAGTTTTTTATTGCAACAGGATGTACCAAAGGAACCAGACAAATAGAAGGTGACAATCTATAGAATTTCGCAATACAAATTACTCAAAAATATTTTTTGCCCAAAATAAAATTTGGAAAAAATAAATAAAATATTTTAGCATTCTTTGTTGATGATTCATAAAAAAAACGTAGACAATTTTATAATAATTTATAATCATGTATTAACCTTTTATTTAGAATATAATAAATTGGCTAGTATTCCGTTTGATTATATTTGTATATGATAACTGAAAATCAATATAGTAAACTATAACTCGTATAAGTACCGTTAGTACCGATAAAAACATTTAATTACTTAGTATTTTAAAAATAATTCATAAATATATTAATTTAAATATGGTACTACCCAAGATATAGTTAATTCTTTTATAATCATAGTAACCATATAATTCTAATGTAACAATTTTTATTTTCTTTCAAAAGAAAAATCTAGTTTAAAAAAAATGTACCTATTTACTCAATTTACTTTTTTGAAGAACCTCAAATTATAAAACACAATAACTATAGTTTTTATCATACATTTTTCCAAACAAAGTCAGAGTAAAACTCTGCCGCAGACACGAAAAAATATTTGCGTGAAATGATCGGTGCTGTTAAAGAAAACATACCTGAAAACAGGTTAACTGCAAAAATATTCATAAGATATCGAAGAAAGAAAGAAATTACAATACGCTAATAGTATTACTCTTTCTCTGTCAGCTTGTGTTATATTTACGCTATTCTGTGGGAATAAATTATTAATGTTTTTATGTAGATTGTAACTTCCGACACGGTTATAATTTAAATATATACAGGTCAATATTCGAGATATGTGTAATAGTGTGTTATACTATATGTATTTAATTTCGAAAATAATGCATATATACAATACATATCAGGTTGGATTTGTTCAAGCGCAAGAAGTATTTATGATACATAATTTCTATATTTAAGAGAGTATTTTACGAATTAAATAAATAGTTATTAATAATCTACTAGAAATTGTTAAAAATTTAACTATGAGAACAAAATTAAATGTCCATTTCCTGGGTTACTTAAAATTACTATACATTACCTATAATGTTTTTAATTAAGTTTTAAATTTGAAAATATTATTTGGGCCTACTGGACCCCAGTAGGGTCCCCGGACCCCAAATCCTGTGTACCTACTACTCGTGTAAGCAAATAATAATCTATATATAGATCCGGAGTAATAAATGTGTTTTATTAAAAATAATTAATTTTGGTTTTATGGATTCAAGCAGTGGACCCGGACCCAAAAAAATAATTATTATCTGAATACAAAAAATTCTCCGGAATTTGAAAATGAAGTGAAAGGTAGTTCCTAAAATTTAAAAGGTTTATCTGAGATAAATTTACAATTATACCCTATATATTTTTTATGTTAGCTATCCCTCCCTAAACTTTTTGAAGACCCAAAAAAGGCTCTCAATGAGTACTTGACTTTGCCGCCAGCCCCCCCCCCCCCCTCATAGTACCCGTGGTCCGAGTGCCCTACCTACATAATATTATTCTATAAAATCCTAATATTCTATAATAGAACTAATATTGTTAAATACGACTTATTTATTAAGACCGTTGCGGAAACACATTTCTCGCACTTGTGACTCATTTTACGGGGAATCACATTCAACTTCGTTTTACACTTTTTTTAACTTGATACTCACGCAATTTTCCGGGCACCGTGTAATTTATGATTATTTTACCTACATTTACACGGTCCGAATTATTTATAATTATTCATGTACATGCCGAGAGAACTTGGGCTAGTTTTTCACAATTGTTTTTATATTTGTAAACTTTGGACGAAAGTTGTAGAGTCAATGACTTTATAATTGATCTTTAAAAAGACGTACCTTACCTACTTGATAATATTATAAGTGCTTGGTTTAAAATTTTAAAACGAGTATGCTTAAAAATCTTCTTCGTTTATTTTTCTTCTTAAAAATTGTATAAAATGAAAAAATCAAAAGATAATGCATACATTTACTATGGTTAAAATTTTCATATACTGTTTTTTATTTGTAGATTTTAGTGCCCCAATATTTTGAACATATATCAGTGTTCGTCTTCAGAGGCAACTGAATAATGTCACAGAAAATAAAAAGACGAATCAAAACATAAAAATCTAATGATAAAATTACGAGAGAAGTTCCCTGAAAGGGACATTTTTGCAACATTTTTTATAATTCTTAAACTAATTGTACAATCATATTCCTGGAACAGTCATTATTTTACCATTTTTTCGTAATTAAAAAAAATATATATAAATTGTTCTACTCAAGGACAACCATCCTTGATGAGGACACTACATTCAATGAAATCGAGATTTAAGAAGAACATTTTTTACTGAATACCTCATTTTTTTGATCTTATAATTAATTAATTATTATATATATTTGTAAACAGGTATATATACATATGAAAATAAATAATGTTAAATATAATCATATTTTAACAAAAAATAGAATGATAACTAATAATGAGAAAAACAAATTTTTGTATAGTCAATCTTTATTTTATTGACTCGACTACTACACCAGTTGGAAGAAGGGAGGGTTACCCTTTAGGAAATACCAATATAATAAGCGAATCAATGAAGGTGCGTCCCTTTTATTAAACTTTAATAAAAATTATTATAAATTATTTTAATTATTAAATTATATTTATGGCACTGCAGAAAACCACCCTTTCTATAGGACATCTCTTTTGCATATTTTAAAATTTCATTACTTTACTCTTTCTTTGTGTGTATGGACCGTCATCAGTAAAATCAGACGTTATAAAAATATGGATATCCGGACGATAAATATTCTAAATTTAATTATTAATCCATTACATATTTCTAATAAGCAACTGATTATATTATTTTTGTAGCCTTCATATGATTTAAAAAAACATATACATTCAAATTACTATTATTAATATTTTTTAAGAACATTCGGCAATAGATTAAAGGTAAACAATAGAATAAATATTATCCTTATTAAAGTTTGTGGTTTACCATCTTTCCTGTACTTTAATAACAAAACCTTTTTTAAAATAATGTTTCCTTAAACTATTTATATGTATAATATATTTCCCCTTTTAGCATTAATCACCTAATATATTCTTAAATATTTAGACATAAAATTTAATTTTATAATAAACATTATTAAAAAATTACACCGACTTTTAATTTCATACATATTATTAATTAATACAGCTTTATTCCATGCGATTTATTTATTTATTCGTACATTTTATGAACCTACTAAAATTAATTAATGTGGTTGAGTTTGTTTACTATATTTTTTTTTGCATATTAATACTCAATTAAGGAATTATATTTTTATGTATCTTTTTTCTCGGTGAAGCTTTTTATTTTTCATAATATATATAGGAAAGAAATATTAACTTCTGATCTCAAAATTTAACTTTCGATAATATTTATTATTTTATTTTATAAATGCATATACACCTGGATCATTTTGGTAAATAAAACAAAAAACATAAATAAAAAATATATGCATTTTATAAAGTGTTTGCAAAGCAGCCATTACTATTTTAATTGCAGATTACTAAAGCAATTGATATTTAAAATATTTATTGAAAAATAGAAATATTAAAATTTCAAAACACTCTTAACATTGAAAATCTAATTGGCATGGCAATAATCGAATCATACATTTCACAAAGTATGTATTGAAAAATTACATAGCATGAGCACATTAAAGTTTATTCACCTTTAATATTGCACAACAAAACACAGTTTTTCGAGATGAAATCTGAGGAAGACCGAACTGTTGCATCACATTGCAATGCATTCTTTGATCAATGTCAAGTACATATATACCCAATATATGTACATATGTATATTGCAACATTTATTACCTTCAGGTGCCATATGGGTGTGTGTTTTTCCAACGAAACCAGTGTATTTTATCTTGAATTTAGATGAATAAATTGGCAAATATAAAAATATATTTGTGATTTAATTTGTTTTGCACAGATACGTATATACGTATACTCATGTTTAATTCGTTTTAGGATATAAGGTACTGGCACCAGTCTTGGATATTACCCCAATAATGGCTTTTTTTAAATTAAATGTACTGAATTAAAAATATTTGTTGATATTGGATTACTACCATTTCTGAATATTAATCTTATACATACATTTAACTGTCTTACAGCGTGATTTGATGACAATCGGCCAATAGGTATCAAAATGGTGGACATTAAGCCTAATTTAGTATAATTAATTAATTAATTATTATATTATCATAGCAACCGCTGTATATTGTTTCAAATTTGACGATTCTTTCTTTTATATCTTTTGTGCCGTAGTGTCCATCATTGCGTGCTCATTACTGGTTTTACTTTATCCATTACTGGAGAAAAAACATAAACAAAATAAAAAACTATAATTTAAAAAACAAACTATATTTGCGAACTTTGGTAATTAAATTGAATCAGAGTTCATAAGAATTACAAAAAAGAAGCCCATCAATCACAAAAACAGTAAATCTTGCTCTTATAGCGGCCATAACTGGTGCCAGTACCTCATGTATGTATGATCTAAGCACCTTAAGACCAATTTTAGTTCATCAAAAGTTCATCAAATTACACATTACTATATAAATATAGTAAAGTAGATACTTATCTATATTTAGTACTAACTTTGAGTCAACTTTAGTATTTTTTTATATTTCTCAATAAAACAGATAAAAACGTCTTAAAAACTTATATTTAAGTTTGTATTTTTAATATTATCATTAGTGGCAAACTTCCTAATAGGCTGAGTAGGCTAAAGTTTATTATAAAATTTCAGCGACGAAAAAAAGGTAGGTAATTAATGAAAATCTTGTAGAAAAAGGAAAATCGAACGGAAAAAATTCAGCAACAACGAAAAAAACGTAATTTATGAAAATCTTGTAAAAAGAAGACAAATTTTTGCTATAGGTTTTGAAAAACATAAATTTAATCTTATTAATTGATTTAACCAGATAATAATATCAGATTATTTAGCATTTAACTGATCAGTATGATTCATGAAGTTATTAACAAACTAGTTTTCACATGTTTCAGTCTCTTTGAATCACTGATAAAATAAATATAAAAATATTTCAATTATAATTTTACAATAACTAGAAAGGTTGTTAACTCTTTATAAAAATTTCAATAATATTATAAATAATTTGTAAAGAATGTGCATAATTGTAGTAGGTACTACACATTTTTATAAGAAAATTCTTTTTAAATAATTACACTAATTGTTTACGATGAAAACTCAGGTACCTACTCATTTATAATTTCCTTCTAACAAAATGTTAATAAGTAAAATTAATTTTCTGACAGATAATTAAAACATTTTTGATTGATTTCGACGAAGAAAAATTAATGTAATAATTGCTAAATTACGACCTACAAATACGAATTTATATCTAATTACTTGTTATTATTAATATTGACGCACTGCAAAACCCTTTTCATGGAAGTAACAATTATGGACAGTATTTTTTTAAATTTTATTTTGAAAATGAGTTTTGTATTTAAATAAAATGGTATTAATAAGTCGCATTTTACTATTCCATTAAATAAAGTTTAATCATTTCATATGTTTTAAAAAATATTTATACGCATATTATACTTACTATTTACCCATTTTGTTCATGAAGGTAAATAAAAAGTTCTTAATTGACAATAAAGAATGACTTGTGAGCTATATTTTCTTTACGCCGCGCCACTCCAGTATTCCATATAATTTATACGTTTCTGTTATCGTATCAACGTATCCAGGTCACCAAATTCTTGCGTGACTTTTTGAATGCATCAAATGTTTCACAATTTTCAGTAGGACATCGATTATTTACCTAATTGCATACATTTTTAGAGGGTAACGACTTTTTTCGCTACCCTTATTTAACCTAGCTAAATTTAATATTTTAATTCTATTTTATTTGATGGTATCACTAACCAGTTTACCTATTTTATTTATTTATTTTATCATTTTACATATTTTAGTGTAAACTTATGCTTCTTACTGAAACAGTTAGAATAGTCTCTGAATTGGTGTTAATAATTCGGATATAATTCAGAAATTCAATTGTTATAATTTATGTACGGGCAGTAGAGGACTAAGAAGGGGGGAAAAGGATGATACAGGAGAGTGCCAAAATGAGGTAGAAAAGTTTGATGAGGATTAAAAAGTGTCATGAGTACTGAAAAAAGGTCATTCAATTGCACCTATATGTTTAAAAAATGAGGGAGAGGGATGCATAACTAATATTGCGCCACGAGTACCAACCTTCCTTACTCCACCACTGAGTATATATTTAATATGGTCTTAAGCCATAACATGAAATCATAGACTATTAATTTATTGCAACTTTTATAATGTAGGTATTGTACTAATTTGGAAATGATACTAAACGTTTTTTTTTGTTATTATTAGACTAATTATTTTTGTATATGCAATTGGGGTTTTTATATCTTTATAAAAAAATATGGGTATGTAAATTTTAAAATCATTTTAAACAATACGAAAATATGAATATATAAATTATTAATTAAAAGCAAATGAGTCATTGAACTGAATATTTTGAAATTTTTCCGTCACCTGAGTATGTATATTGTAACCGCAAATCTACACAAAATAAGTGTGTTTAAATCTGTATCACGATAAGGTTCGCTAATGAATAGTAATATTTGTTTTACACTTGTGGAAATGACCATCGAATATAATCTTTCCTGTTTTGTAAATGATTTTGCGGTTACTTTAATTACATCTTGTCTCGATTACTTTCACTTTTTTTGTTGAGCTGCCGTTATAATAATAGTCCGTAGAAGTCCCCTAAGTAATTTTTTTACATATTCATTGTATGAAATAATTGTTTTTGATGTAATTGGTGTTTGATTTGTAATACTTTAAGTTTCTGCGGTTATTGCCAAATATCTTGTATTGATCAATTATAATTTCTACAAGTCTAAAGATATTGTTTTTATTTTATATTTTGGGTTTTTTATATAGAGATATATTTTATATTTTCCTGTTAATAATATTTAAACAATATATTTATGTTCCTGCACAGTATTAAAAACAAAATATTTTTACTAGAGATGTAAGCTATACATTTAATAGTACAAAGTAAATCGACCTGACAATAAAAAAAGGTCTTCAATTACATCAGAGGAGGGGAAGGAGACTTTTTCAGTTTTTTTCCGGGAGTCCAGCATTTTCTAGCTACGCCACTGACATTTGAAGTCGATTTTACTCCCTTTCGTTTGCGGTGATCACTTAATTGATTTTGATGATTTTTTTAATATTAAAGCTCTATTCATATTATATGTGTCATTACTCATTTTTTAATTATAAATTAAATTACAAAATTGAACGTAATACCCAAAATGTCGTTGGCATCGTTTAATATCATACTGAGGGTTGGTGTATAATAATAACCTAGTATTATTACAATGTGCTCCGCGAAAATGTTATTTAAAATTAATTAATAATTAATATTATATAATGATTTTAAAACTTTTCAGTATATTTGGAACCACAATCTCTCAGACCATATTCTATTGTAATTTCTTGTATATTTTCATATTATAAATTTTCAATAGACGTTTATGAGATATATACATTGAAAATGATGAAAACAATATTAAAAAAAATGGCTGCCATCAAGTTTTGGTAATAGTTTCGTATAATGTTGCTTGTTTTGCTTCCATAAAATTTCCTTCTCTAGGCATGTAACGATAATAAAATCATTTTCATGACAACAATAAAAATTTTCTGAGGTAAAAAAATTCTGTGATAATTTTCTAAACATTTCCACGAATCAGTGTACTTATTCTGAAGGTAATATTTTATATGTAGAACTAAAGGGACTGGCGTAATCAAATCCCTTGTAAACAGGAATTTCAATGTCCGTTTGTGGGTTGTCTAAAGAATTCAAACAACACTTAATGTTAATTCTAAACGTAATTACGGTTTTGGTGGATGCTGACGTCCAACTAACCATGATTATTTTTATGCAACCCATCATTTACGTATAAAAACGAACTCTTTAGTTACGTAAATGATATAAACCATAACAATAAAATTACGATGATATGATAAGCATATTTGAAAATGACACATTACACTAACTTAATATATTTATCTGATAACCAGAATTTCCCTTTTTCAACAATGGAAACCGCGGAAACGTCAATCGACAAAAACAACTGTATTTTCTCAAAACTTGAGGGAATCCATTTTCTAGGTACTTTAAATAATAATCTTCCTATATGATTAAAAGTTGAACGATGTTAAAAAAATATGTATAACATGATTCATATATTTTAATTTATAATGATTTATCATTTAATTATTTTATTTTTATTTTAAAAACTATTTGTTTCTCAATGAAGTTAATAAATTATATTTATATTATAATGTTTGAGTTCATCTATTTTTTTTGGAGTTATTATATTTTTAGTGCATTTCAAAATTTGTTATAATTATTTATTTATTTTAAATAAAATTATTTAATTAATTATTTTAATTTAAATCTAAATCGTCACTTTTGCGGCCTCCTGCTATTTTTTGACGACCTTTTTTTAGTTGTCATCATTATTACAAAACTCGGAAAAATTACTCCGAAACCCGGAACCCGGAGAAGCAGTATACAAACCCTGAGATTCCGGGTGAAAACTTGAGACCTGGTCACCCTAGAAGGGCCACTTTGAGATTTCTAATTTTTTCCGCTCTTACAAAAAATTTTAATGTATTAAGAAAAATATAGTTACGTCTTCGAACAAAAAATTACCCTTACAATTAGATTTAAACTACTCTTATGATAAATGATATAATCTATTTAGGTAAGTATATAAATATCCTTATAAGAATATAAAGACGTATCTTAGGTTAAAACCACATTGTATTTTTTGATCATAGATATGCGGTTACTTCAACTATTTTATTACAAACGTATATGAATATTTAAATTTTATGTATAAATAACAAGTTGTTTAGTAGGTAAAAATACGCTTAATGCAAAATTAATTTAAACTAATCTAAAAAAGTATTTATATCATGTCATTACAACAAAATAGTAAAAACTTGTATAAATATGTTATTGAAATTATTTCTAGATTCAAAATGTTTTGTTTACTTTTTTTCACTACTTATAAAATTGATTGGAGTGTTGCCAACTATGCATGCATCTAATAAAATATGTACTTAATTATTTAATAATATGTCATGTATAATATACATGTATATAGAAATTTGTATATCTAATGCAGTGTTAATAAAAATATAATATAATTATAATATATTATGTTAAGGTACATAAGTATTCATGAAAATTGATTTGTGGCATTTATGTTATCTAACTACAAACTAACAGTTAAGAATTAGTGTAATGTCAATCTGCATGTCTGTATAGTACAAAAAATGTATATGTTTAGTTATATAATATAAGCTATAGGTACTTTAAGCTTTTGTCTGTCTGTCTGTCGATTTGTTTATTCTGATTTAATACGAAAACTACTGAATTGATTTTGATGGGATTTTCACTGTTAGAAAGTCCAAGACACTAGAATTAGTTGAAGCTATATGTTAATTGAGTTGGGGCAGGTTATACAGTGGAACTCTTTAGTACGTTTTTATTTTTAGGTCCCGGTATTTAAAAATATTTCGTTAATACGTTTTTCTCGTTAGTATGTGTTTTCTCCTCAGTTCTTTCAAAAACGTACTAACGAGGTTCCACTGAATTAAGAATTTCTAATTAAAATTAGTTTAGACATTTCGACATTAACTATTTTCGCCAATGTAATATTCTTAAAATTAAGATCATAAAAATTTCAATAGTAAAATTGTACAATACTTATTATAAGGTAAATTGTTGTTTTATAACTAATTACAAATTAATTTATAGTTTTTCTTTAATTATAAGTGATATTTTCTAATTAAATGTATAAAATCGAAAAAGTTTTGATTTCAAAATAAACGCGAGCAAACTGCGAGAATTTTTTAGTTAGGTATACAAACAAAAAACCCTAATTATTGTTGTTTACATGATTGAAATTCTAAATAGTAATTATCTTTTTGGGAATATCATAGATAATAATAATATGTAGATTATAAATATAAAATAACAATAACTTTTGATTGAAAAACGATTCATCTTGTATGCTTTTAACTTTTAACCCTGATTGGATTTATTCCTAGCATCTTCTAAAATAGTTATGGCCATGGATAACCACAAAAGTTATAAATATTACGATTTATGATTGAATACTGATTTGTGTACAGCTTTTTTACAGTTATTATTTTTAACTGTGTTGTTCCCAACAAGTAATTTATTATAATATTAAAAAATGTGTTGTTGTATTTGAACTTTCCGAAATCTTAATTATACATATATGTAAATTTCTTTATTTTTATTTGTTATGCAGTAAATTTAAGCCAGCAGACAAGAAAATCTTAATTTGTTACATTATTGGGAAATTTTACTATTGTTGTTATTTTTTAATTATGTACCATCTATAGCTGTGTTCTTCATTTTGATTATAACAATAATCTAGTAATGGTTATATTTTATTTCCGGTAATATTTATTATTAGTTTAAATAATAAAATTAATAATAATAATAACATAATAAAACCACAAAATCGTCACAAAAAAACAAACAGGAAAAAACAGATTTACAATTTTATACTAAATAAAAACCATATCCTTCAACAAAGGCAATCGCAATATCTATTCTTAAAAGTTATTAACGTAAATATATTATTTATATTTTATAACTATTTAAAATTATAAAAATAAAATTAAAATAAATAAAAGTTTTTGAGGATAATGGGTATTAAAAAAAATATTTAAAGAAAATATTTTTTTTAATAATTAGAAACTCTTATACCCTTCTCTAATAAATGAATTGCACCACATAAAATTTTTATATTTTATAAAACCTTGAAGATGCTCATTGCAATGTGTGATGAAACGTTGGGAGAAATATTTAAGTGACTCAAATCTTAAGTTGTATGCAACATTACACAACAGTTAAAAAATATTTACGGTAGGTAAAATGTATTATCGCACAGATAAGTTTAGTTGGCCAATGTTTCAGCTGAGAGGTATGATGCGTCAAAAGTAGTGAATGGGGAGGGGTAGTACGTCATAACGGTCACATATAAATACTTCTACATTTCATGGTCTGATCACATACGCATCCATAATTAAATTATAAATATATTAATAGTCCTTAAAGGATACAGTATTTGGTTTAAAGTGCACTGTATTGTTTTATTAAAGTTTTTTATTGAAAAAAGTGATTTTAAATTAATCATTAAAAATGTTTAAAATATATTTAGTGTTGTTTTTGTATTCGATAACATTTGTCAGTGCATTTGCTTTCCCGAGGGAAACACGATCTCGTAAGTATTTAATTAATTTGTTCTGTGAATTATTGTTGCCCGTTTTACTTCTGAACTAAAAATCGGTTGTATTATATAGAATATGTTTCCGGTATTGCAGACTTTATTTTATATAGTATTATTGTCAAGGGTGTGCTGTGGCAGGTTTATACTGTTTGAATTGTTTATAGTAGTTTCCGATAGACATAATATAGTTAATACTTTTTGTAAATAATTACCGGTTTAATATTACTTTTTTTAGCGAACCGGTACTATACTATAATTTAGCAGCACACCCTGTTTTTTTGATAGTAATAACATCGTTTATTTGAACGTAAAACTGTTTTTTGATTAATATAATATACAAATACATACAAATATTATATTTTCGCGATTTGAAAATATTCATAAATAGTTTGTTTTTTTTGTATAAATTTGATTTATTTTCCCAAAATTAAATTATTCTAGTTTCTCTAGTTTCTAGCCTAAAAAATTTAAATTTTAACAAATAAATTTCTTTAATAAAATGATTTAATTTTTGTTTCAGTTTATGCCGGTGATTCTTGTAAGTTTCATGGCGAAAAAGGAAAGTGTGTGTTGATTCCTGAATGTCCTCCAGCTGTAGGCGAGGTTGAAGTTTGGCGCAGACATTCCTACCCTCGTTGTGGATTTGACGGAATGTGGGAAATAGTGTGCTGTCCACTTCAGTACATTAATAAAGATAATGGAATTATAAAGGAACCAGAAATTGTTGCCAAGACGGTATCACCACTTACAAAGTCTAAGGAAAGAATAAGTCAAACAGGTTAGAAAATAATTATTTTGAAATTTGTTGTGTTAGACTTGTATTGTTTTCTAAAACTGTTTTCCACTGACAGATAAGATACTTAATTTAATTTAAAATAGGTGTAATACATTCAATGCAACTATATTATTAATATTTTTATTTAATTTACAGAATGTGAAATATACAAAAACGAAATACCTGTTCCTGTCGAATTTCACATACAAGGAGGGAAAGATTCGAAAATTGGAGATTATCCTCATATGGTATGTTTCACAGAGTTGATTATTATAAATATAATAAGATCAATATTTAAATTAAATTTAAAATACATTAAATATATTTTAATCAATTAAAAATGTATGAATGGAGATGATTTAAAATATAAATAAATATTTATATTTTATATATTATTATCATTACAGGCTGCGCTTGGATATTCCTCATCGACAGAAGGCAAATATAACTTTGATTGTGGAGGTACTTTAATATCCAAAAGATACATTTTAACAGCGGCTCATTGTATTCGCCGATTGGACAATAAGTTACCTCTCATTGCACGTTTGGGAGCAATTGATTTGCGGGCAGGTAGCGTTAACCCCAGCGTAGAATATGTTAAAAGAGGAATAGGCGTTGACTACTCTATAGATAACCATTTGGTTCATCCACAATACCAACCTCCAGGCCGTTACTACGATATAGCGCTACTTCATCTAAGCCAGGATGTTAGATTCACAGTCGACATATACCCAGCTTGTTTGTACACATCACCTGGAAATCCTAAGGAGAAACTTACTGTAACTGGATGGGGGCAAAATGAAACTTGTAAGTGTTTTGATTTAATATTTCTTATGTAAACAATAAAATAGCCGGCACTTCACATGGTGATGTAAATGTAGCAAATGTTAGTGAATATCAAATTGGTCATCCGCACATGACGTTCAAACTTTATTTAACAAATAACGCACATAGATCAGTGCAGTTACGAAAATCACTTGCATTATTTCTAATAGGAAAATGAAATTATTTTGTTAACGCAGATTTGTTAATGAGGTTTCGCAAATTCTTTAAACAATGTAGACATATACCCTATATTATTATTATTATTATTCAAATCAGCATCAACAAAATATTTTTATTTTACTATACGTCCTGGATTTTGGTCAATTGTCCCGCAGAACGGTCCGCATTTTGATACTGCCCGTTTTTTAACTTTTGTTATTTTTAAATGAAAAATTATTAGTAAACATTATAAAATTTATAATATTTTAATTAAAATAGCCCTCCCTCAAACCAAAATGTACCCTAAATATATATAAATATACCTCAAAAATCGAGTCACGATGGATTAATATTTGGTATTGGCCATGTTTGGTAATTCGGAGCAAACTAAGCGAATATGACCATCATATTTATTGCTGGCTTAGTTGTACAAATATGACAAATATTTGTGTGTTATTTATTAAAACCAAATGAAATACCAGCTGATGCTTAATTTGACATTTATTAATTATATTTGCAATTTCAATAATTATCATAAGCTATTATAATTCTAAATATTTATTTGTATATTTACAGTTGGGCACGTAGACGATATTCTACAAAACGTTCAACTCAATGCAGTAGACATCAATTTTTGCAACAAAACATACGAAAGTACTGGAAACCGTGACCGCCGTTTATCACGAGGTATTTCAAACGATATGTTGTGCGCTACTGGAGGGCGCGGTAAGGACGCTTGCCAAGGAGACAGTGGCGGACCTTTACAGGTACGTTCATTAGGAGACTTCGTCTGGCAAGTGGTCGGAGTTACTTCTTTCGGTGTCAACTGTGGAAGCATCATTCCAGGTGTATACACGAGAGTGTCGACGTATTTGGATTGGATTGAATCAGTTGTGTGGCGTTCTTAATTATGATATTCGTGGTTATTTATTGCACTGTGTTATTGACGATTTGTTGAGTGTAAGTTTAATTTAACTATCGATTGTACTATTTGAATTTTAATACTTGTGATATTAGAATGTCTAACGTAAAACTGTACAACTAGTTTTCTGCTATTAATGAAAATTTAATGATTTAAAAATATAAATGTATGCTAGTTTTCAAGAAATTTTAGTAAACATTATTCGCATTATTCTTTGATTGAAAATTTATAAAGTTTTGTTTAAACTATTTCTAAAATAATTTTTAATTTAAACCATAATGGTAGACAATTTTTAAATTGATTTTCATATACAAAAATACATTTAGATAAAATACACATTATTTACATATAGTTGATATTTTTTATATACAGGTATCTAATAATGGTTTGAAAAGAACTTTTTTTTATTTGATGTTAATATTAATAGTATACTTAAATTTTTTAAATCGATGATAGGATTTAAAGAACAGTTGGACAGATTATTGTATTAATTTTTGCTGATAGAACCAAAGTTATGATGTGTTTAAATATAAGTATACATTAGTTTACCAATTAGGTATTTATTATTGAATAGTTACGATCTCAATATTGTTTATATATTTATTGTTTGTTTAATATTGTCATATTTATTTGCAAATGCGCTTATTATATTTTAATGTACATGTATAATATCAAATAAATTATTTTAAAATAATATATTTATTATAATATTCCACAATCCGTACCAAAGCATAAAGTTTACTTTTGTCAAATTTACATACATATGTATGTATGAATTGAATTTTTGTCCTAAAATTACACATTTAATAAAATGTATTAAATTAGAAAGAATAGTCAACAGCGGATACAAATCATCTCAACAACATAAAATACATCTCAACAGTGAAGAACATCTACATAATGGAGATAATCCAACTAATAGATAATAGATATCTACAAAAAATTACATTTATTTGGTGCAACGGTCACGCACAAATAAAGGGCAATGAAATACCTGATGAATTAGCATGCCAAGCAAGAACCCTAAAAGATACTTTGATACTATACAAGGTATATAAAGACAAGGTAGTCTCATCAGCTCCTTGACCAATCAGCGTTGGCGCGGGAATTGACGTAACCACGAAGACATATTCAAATGTTATAAATATATTATAGAATATCAATTACAAAAATGCCTTTATTTATTCTTGTTTTCATATTTTTTGATATTTTAACAACACATACAATCAAAGAAGTACAAATCCGACGTTGTAAAATCATAAAAAGCTGTCAGAATTACAGAACGTAACGTTAACGAATTAAGAATAGTCAAAATGAAGTTTCCAGAATAGACCAAATTGTCTGTGATAGTTTTTATATGGTTTTGCAACGTCGAATTTGTACTTCTTTTATTGTATGTGTTATGCTCAAATATCAAAAAATACGAAGACAAGAATTATACATTTGTAACATTTGAATACGTCTTCGTGGTGACGTCACTGATTGATCAAAGAGCTGATGAGACTACCTTGTCTTTATATACCTTGGGTACTATCCATCTCTCAAGTAGATATCAAAGCACACCTGTTCTTAGAAGCAGAGCAAAAATGGCAAGAATAATATTTGACCTCTTTAACCAAAAAAGGGCAATTCAATGGAGCCATAAAACCCAAAACTACACGCAAGATTTAGTTTCACCAAATAAAACAGTCCAGGAGAGCAACAATAATATAATAGCAACGATCCGACTCAAAGTAAACCACACGTCCTATATACATTGCCACCCGTTTGTGCATACCAGCTATGATCGACCTATAAGCACATCCTCATTCTATCGTATGTCCCCGTGTACTTAGGCAAACACACACTCTAAACACACAACTCCCATTTCAATAATCCGAAGGATCTGTCAGAAAAGGAGAAAATCCACTTGAATATATTTTCTTCGCTTGGCATCGTTATTCATTTGAAAGAAACCAATTAATGAACCAGCTTACACAAGATATTCTTCATCCTGCGCTGTTCAATATCGCATCGCTTTTGATTTAATTCAAATGTTTATTATTTATTTATTTTTTATTATTTACTAGCTGCTACCCGCGGCTTCGCTCGCGTGGATTTCGAAACTAATTACAACCCTCCATACGTGACATGAAAATATTTTTCCCATACAAACTTTTACACCCTCTTACCCCATTTAAGGGTTTAATTTTGGAAAAAGCTGAAACATGTGTTTCATTGTTTGTATTGAAGAGTATATATTTTAAGTTTCAAGTAAATCTGACCAAAAAATATTTTTCCTATACAAACTTATCCACCCCCTTAAGGAGTTAATTTTGAAAAAGCTTGAAATACGCGTTTCATTGTTTGTATTGAAGAGTATTTATTTTAAGTTTCAAGTAAATCCGACCAAAAAATATTTTTTCGATACAAACTTTTACACCCTCTTTACCCCCTTAGGGGTTGATTATCGAAAAATCCTTTCTTAGTGGATGGTTACGCCATAAAAGGAAGACACCCTTAAAATTTCACGTTTCTAGGACCAAAAAATATTTTTTCTATACAAACTTTTACACCCTCTTTTACTCCCTTAGGGGTTGATTATCGAAAAATCCTTTCTTAGTGGATGGTTACGTCATAAAAGGAAGATACCCTTAAAATTTCACATTTCTAGGACCAGGGGTTTCGGCTGGGCGATGATGAATCAGTCAGGACATGTTATTATATGTATATAGATTATTATTCTAGCAACTAGTATGAATGGAAAATTCATACTGGAAAAATCAAATTGTAAAATTCCATGTAATCGACAATTTAGTCTAGATTTTTTATGCATAGGGTGTCTTCTTTTACGACATAAACACCTATTAAGAAGGTCAAATACTCTTCTATTAAAATAAAAATACACTTATATAGCATAGAAACCTTTTAAAGTTTAATCCAAAAAGTGGTAATACAAATGATATTAGATATTATAAATTAATTTAAATATTATTATTATAATATTGAAATTATTGTTGTATTTGATCTATCCAAAATGTTGGTTATCTATGTATGTATATATTTTTAATTTATTTCTTAAACTGAGAGCTGGATTCTTCATTTTAATTAAAGCTACTACCAATAAATAGTTATGTTTTCCTTCCGGTATTATTTATTATGTTATAAAATCGCTTCGCTTAAATAATAAAAATAACAATGATAATATAATAAAACCACAAAATCGTCATAACAAATAAACAGAAAAAACAGATTTTCCTTTTTATGCTAAATAAAAACCAAAATATCCTTTAACAAAAGCTATCGAAATAACTATTCTTGAAAGATTGTATTAACGTAGGTATTTTTAAATTTCATTCAAAATATAATATATAATATACTAATATAATAGGTATTAGGTTAGATGAGATAAAAGCTACCTTTAAGAAGGAACAGTTTAATCGTAAAATACAAAGTTGTTTTTGTCGACTGGCTTTTCCGCGGAAATTCTGGTTATTAGATAAATATATTATGTTAGTGTAATGTGTCATTTTCAAATAATATTTATATTATTTGTGTAACCAAACGAGCTTATTTATGTGCGTAAGTGGTGGGTTGCATAAAGTAAAAATAATCATGGTTATAGTTAAACGTTAGCATCCAACATACCATAAATGTAATTATGTTTAGAATTATCATTAATCATTGCTTGAAAGCGGATGATAAATTAAACATCATAGTTAACGAATTTTCCAAAAGGAAAATTAGCAATTGCTATCATTTTCATGGCCTATGTTTTATCTTTGAATCAAAAGTTAACTGTCCCAAAATTTTAGACTCATAGATCAAACTTGTGAACGGCACAAACCGAGTATTTTTCCCATTTGATTAACATGGTAAAAATTACTTTTTTACTTATGCGTAAATAGCTCGTTGAAAAATGTATTTATTTTAATTTCTTACAACAGCATATTATAAAGAATTTTTCCTACAAAAAAGATCCCAAGTGCTTAATTCATAAATCGAGTATTTTTTAAAGATATATTCGTTTAAACTTTATCATAAAAAGTAAAATCCAATTTTTATGATAATTTTTAAACAAACACTTATATTTAAAATTACTGGATTTATGATTTGAGCACTTAATTCTCTACAAAATATCGCTATGAGAAATTTTCAAAAAAAAACCTTTTTCAACAAGCTTTTTACGCTTAAGTAAAAGACTTTTAGGAAAAAGACTTGGTTTGCGCCGTTCACAGGTTTAATATCTACGAGTCTAAAATTTTGGGACGGTTAACTTTTGATCCAAAGCTTACACATAGGCCAATGGGACCGAAAAAATAAAAATTAAAAAAAAAACACCCTAATATATGTACAGTACATAGTATATCTTCATCGAACATGTACCTACTCAAGATTACGAAATGGGATTCATTAAAAACTTGATATGATATGTAATACACACACACACACACTCCCGAAAAAATGTTTGTTTTATTTTGCTGGAAATCCTATAAATACATATCTATCTTTTACGTTAAATGTCGACTTTCCAGGGCTTGTAGCGCAAAAACTAGCCATAACTGGAGATTATACCCAGCAAAACATTTGTTCAAGATCATAAGAAATACGAAATATTAAAAAAAATCCAATTTCACATGGAACCATTTTCCATAAGATTTGTGCAGGGCTCTTCTGGTCTCTAAGAGTTATTGTTGGCACCATTTAAAAAAGTTTTGAGAAAACCGGTTTAACGATTGACTTAGAGATAACAAAATCATAAAGTGCAAATATTTTAAATAAAGCAGTTAAGATTATCTTTTAGCTTTTTGGCATTTTCGTATAAAATTGAAGAAAAATAACGGATATGTATTATGTATATTATGATGTGTTATTGAAAGGATAAGTTAAGTTCAACAACGTTTCAGTTTACAGGTATTGTGCGTCAAAAGTAAAAAATGGGGTGGAGGTAATACGTCATAACGGTCATATAAAAATACTTCAGCATTTCATGATTGGATTATAAACGCACCGTATTTACGGACAGCTAGAAATAAGAAAATAGTCCTTTAAGGGTACAATACAGTACATATTTGTTTATCTAAAAAAGTGATTTTAAATTGATCTAAAATGTTTAAATTATATTCAGTGTTACTTTTGTGTTCGGTAACCGTTATTAGTGTATCTGCTTTCCCGAGGGAAATACGATCTCGTAAGTCTATTTAATAAATTTGGTTTCTGGATAGTTTTTGTCCGTTTTACTTCTGAACTGCTTATATTATTAAAAATATTGTTCATAATTATAATATAATATTTTAGCATTATCCTCAAATGTGTGCTGGGGTAGATTTTTTGTCAGTTTTCCAATATAGGTAATATATAATACTTATTGTCGTAGTTACCAGTTCTTTAAAACTTTTTTTTAGCAAGCCGGTTCTTTATAATTTAGCAGCACACTTCTGGTTATTGTTGATAGTAATAAGTAATAATATCGTTTTATTGAGATAATTGTAATATTGAAATGTGGCTATAAAATATAGGAAATAATAAAAAATCAATGCGGTCAACCGCTGAGAAATATATACCTATTTATAAATACTTTTTTAATCGAAGTACGGTATATAATATATTATAAAATACAGTAGGTACTATATTTTGCAAGAATGTACTATTTTTTTAAATTGAAATATATTAGAACTAAATTTTAAGTAGACTATGATAATTACAAAAAAATGATATTACTCTGGGTAAAGTGTCTATTCTCTTTATCATATTACAATATTTGACAATTAAAGTTTTGTATACCTACTGTGTATCTTTTAAAATAACATTGAGAAAGTATAAGGATTTCTAAAGAATTATATTTTTAATTTTAACATGTTTTACCATAGTTTGATTTTTGAAAAATGGTCATCAGGGGTCATATTAATATGCAGTTCCAGCTTGTTTGTGCAAATTTAAATAAGCAGTTCGAAATGTTACTTTGTACTGTACCTAAGAAAAAATAACAGATACTACAATACATTTCGAACTGCATATTTGAATTTTAGAGCTACAAAAATAAGCTAGAACAGCATACTAAAATAACCCTTGATGGTTAGTGCTATTAAAAAGAGTTTTTTTTCACAAAAAGTAAAATTTAAATGTAAACAAAAAAGAAATAAATATATCTAAATTAATTACTTTTTTGTTTCAGTTCATGCCGGCGATACTTGTAAGTTCCATGGTGAAGAAGGGAAGTGTGTGTTGATTCCTGAATGTCCTCCAGCTGTAGGCGAGGTTGAAGTTTGGCGCAGACATTCCTACCCTCGTTGTGGATTTGACGGATTGTGGGAAATAGTGTGCTGTCCACTTCAGTACATTAATAAAGATAATGGAATTATAAAGGAACCAGAATTTGTTGCCAAGACGGTATCACCACTTACAAAGTCTAAGGAAAGAATAAGTCAAACAGGTTAGAAAATAATTATTTTGAAATTTGTTGTGTTCGAATTGTAAAGTTTTTATTTACATATGGTTTACGATTTTTTAGTAAATTTAGTTTTGAAGTTGGGTAGTTTCATCAAACCAGTAGGAATAAGTTATTACAATTAATTAAATACTCAAAATGAATGAAATACTGAAATTTCAGATTTTTTGACCAACTCGTTTTTAAGAAAATAAATTTTAAAGTTCAGTTGTAATACTTGACGTTAAATGGCGGTTGATGAAAATAGAATGTTAATAGATAGAAAAATAATAAAAATCAATTTAAAAAACAGTAAGATTGATTTGAAAATTAAAGATATTGACAAGTATATATTTATGTAATTATTTAGATAAGAATTAGAAGTTTCGACTGTAGAATTATTAAAAAAAACAATATAAGAAACTCGAAAAATGTGTGAAATGATGTATAAATATTTTAAACTAATGCGTAACATTGTAAAATGACAAGTAATGACAAATACCTGAGTGCAAGTGAGAAAGACAGGTCGTAGTTTTGGCAACAGCGAACACTGCGTCCTATTCCACCTCCTGCTCCTCAAAAGTAACTTACCAACCTCCTTAAATAAAAGTTCCTACACAATTAATATAAAAACAATATAAAATATTCATTTCTATTATATTTATATATGTACATGTAGTTAGTTTTCTAAAACTTTTTTACACCTATCAACAGAGAAGAATCTCAATCCATATAGTATATTGAGTTTTGTCAGTTTAGTGAAAAAATAGGCGTATTACCTTCAGCAACTTATTTTTAACTATAAATATTTATATATTTATTTAATTTACAGAATGTGAATTATACAAAAATGAACTACCTGTTTATGTAGTAAATCGCGTACTAGGAGGAGTTGATTCGACTATTGGAGATTATCCTCATATGGTATGTTTCTTAGAGTTAATATAAAAAATCGTTATTTTTTTGGGCAGATGATATACTGGATTTTTTTTTATTTTTGTGGCCACATAAGTTTTTTTTTTTTAAATACAATATATTATATAGTGTTATAGAATGGAGTTAACATAAAATGAAAATAAATGCAAATGAATATTCATAATTTATATATTATTATCATTACAGGCTGCGCTTGGATATTCCTCATCGACAGAAGGCAAATATAACTTTGATTGTGGAGGTACTTTAATATCCAAAAGATACATTTTAACAGCGGCCCATTGTATTCGCCGGTTGGACAATAAGTTACCTCTCATTGCACGTTTGGGAGCAATTGATTTGCGGGCAGGTAGCGTTAACTCCAGCGTAGAATATGTTAAAAGAGGAGTAGGCGTTGACTACTCTATAGATAACCGTTTGGCTCATCCACAATACCAACCTCCAGAGCATTACCACGATATAGCGTTGCTTCATTTAAGTTTGGATGTTAGATTCACAGTCGACATATACCCAGCTTGTTTGTACACATCATCTGGAAACCCTAAGGAGAAACTTACTGTAACTGGATGGGGGCAAAATGAAACTTGTAAGTGTTTTGATTTGATAATTCTTATGTATTGTTATGTATTGATGATGTAAATGTGGCAAATATTTGTTATGACAAAAATGTAAGTGTTTGGGATTAAATATTATTTGTGGGTTCATAGTAAATTTTTTAATGCTTCTTATCTCATGACATTGATAGTATCAAGTCTGTCAGATTAATATACATTTATGTCATTTTTAATTTGGAATTTTAAGGGCTACTAAATTAATATTACTAGCTAGAAATAAATTAATTATTTTATTTTATGACATTCTTTTTCAACAATTTTTTTTATAAATACTGAAAGTAACACTGAAAATAAATATCACAATGAAGCTAATCATAAAAATAAACAGCTACAGACTTGGCGTCAGCGCTCCAGGGTTTTAAAACTAAAATTTCGAAAAAATATTGTATTTATCGTTTATCATAAATTATTTATATTTACAGATGAACAACAAACTTACAATATTTTACAAAACGTACAACTTACCGCAGTAGATATAGAATCTTGCAACGAAATATACGAAAATAACCATGGTCGTCGTTTACCGCGAGGAATTTCAAATGAACAGATCTGCGCTACTGGTGGACTCGAAAAGGACGCTTGCCAAGGAGACAGTGGTGGACCTATGCAAGTACGTTCAGTAGGAGACTTCATCTGGCAAGTGGTTGGAGTCACCTCTTTCGGTGTCGACTGTGGAACCACAATTCCAGGAGTTTACACAAGAGTGTCGAGTTATTTGGATTGGATTGAATCAGTTGTATGGCTTCCTTAGTATTGGTATTTGTGATATTTATTGTAGGTATTGTGATATTGACTTATTGTAAATAATTGATTTTATTTATTTTAACTATTTCTATAATAAATACCAAAAAGGTATGCAATCATTCCTTTTTAAATGAATTCTTTAATATTGAAGAATATATTTATATGTAATATTTACATATTATGTATAAAACACTAGTGTCGATAAGGGCGGTTTTGCGCCCTTGTACTTTTCACATAGACCATTTTCTTCATCTGTCGGGACTATAAGAAAGTGAAAAATTAGCCTTTGTAAATTGTGCGGGAGCGCAAAACCGCCCTTATCGATACTGGTCCTTTTTATATTATTTACATACGGGTAACAATCTTTTTGGAAGAATTTTTTCTTCATATTTATACTCAAATACTTAAGTTCATTTATTTATTTATTTATTTATCTATTTATCTATTTATCTATTTATCTATTTATCTATTTATCTAGTTATCTAGTTATTTATTTATTTATTTTACTTATAAATAAGTACAAAGAAAAGTGTGAATATAAATAAATATTAAACATGTATGTACATATATTAGTGCCAAAAATATTGAGATAATTATTATGTGAAATATGATTAGACATAAGTTAAACACTAATTCAAGTATTTATTATTGAATAATTATGATCTCAAATTTATATTTATATTTATTGTTTTTTTGATATTGTCATGTTTATGTGCAAATGCGCTTATTTTACTGTGTAGTATTTTATAGGTATAAGAAATATATTATTTCTAAAACAATATTATTTTATTATTCTACTTGAAAGTTTATTATAAAAGATATAATATCAAAAATTTATTTATTTAATAACATCTGTGTTGTTAGTACGGAACAATTTTTTACCCCTTTAGTTAGATTTAGCAACGAATTTCGAAATTAGATTAAAACTAATGTTATTTTTATTTTTTATACTAGGATACTTTATTACATTGAAAAAATATCATAATTGTGAAATAGTGCATATAATTTACAATGTTCTTTTAACTACTAATGTCGGGACCACATTAGTAGATATTTACGCCGAGTATTGCTTTCGGCGTAAATTAAGCGTTAACAAAATATTAGTGGTGTAGTACTAAATAATTATGTACCGGAGTGCTACTAATCATTTTCTAATACTAATTAATGAATAAGTTGTTAATATGGGAAAATTTTTAGTATAACAATAATAAATATTTTTTCATATGTTCCGGTGTGCTCTGGCCCGACTACACCACTGACAATGAGTGTAGACATAAATTTACAAGGTACTGGCACCAGTCTTGGATATGACCCCAGTAATGACTATTTTTAAATTAAATGTACTGAATTAGAAATATTTATTGATATTTGATTACTACCATTTCTGAATATTAATCTATATACATTTAACTGTCTTACAGCGTGATTTGATGACAATCGGCCAATAGGTGTCATACAATTTATTTATTAATTATTATATTATCATAGAAACTACTTTACATTGTTTCAAATTTGACGATTATTTCTTTTATATCTTTTGTGTTGTAGTACTTATCATTTTGTAATAATTAGCAAGTGTCCATTACTGCGTGCTCATTACTGGTTTTACTTTATCCATTACTGGAGAAAAAATATAAACAAAATAAAAGGCTATTATTAAAAAAAACTATATTTGCGGACTTTGGTAATTAATTAATAAATAATTTATTAAATAAAGAGTTACTTGTTTTATTAGTAACATGAGCTTATGAGAATTACAAAAAATAGTCCAGTCAATCACAAAAACAGTAAATCTTGCTATAAAGCGGGCTATAGCTGGTGCAATTACATTATGTGATTGCACATTTATTTTGACGAATAGTTTGCTACATTCAAATTAAACTGGACTAAAACACGATAAAATAAATATTTTATTTTCCCATATCTGATAGATTGTTAGTGTAAACGTTTGTTGCTTTCATTAAAATTACCATCTTATTAAGAAGAAAATTGAATTAAACATATCCATCAAAATAAAAATCAAGATGGTGGTGGTTAGTGTTACTTCTTGATAAATTCTCGAGAAAAATGTTTATTTTGTATTTCTCATTTATATATGTTTTTATTTTATTTATTTATAAAAAAAAAAAACGAATTTCTCAAGAATTCTAGAGATTTCTCTTCTCGAGGAATCAGAAATATCAAGAAAAAAAACAGTGGTTTACTACATTGTTATTTGATGAATGTACAGATCATTCCTAAAACTTTTTAAAGAAACACTTACTAACATGTTGGTCACAGACTCAGCAAGAACGTTAAATTTTCGGCGAAAGTCTTTGCGTAGAATTCTACATTCAACACACGACGTTTTGTAATAATTTGGATGTGAACCCAGCTTAAAATAAAAAGTAAAAAAATTCAGTAAGTCTATAAATAGATATATAGTTAAGTAGGTACATATGATAAGTAGGTATGCATTTTAAATAAAATTACCATAAAAATAAAGTAAATCACAAATATCATTAAATTACCTATTTCTAAATATAGATATTAGTATAATTTGCGGTCTTTTTAAGAAATTTAGTATTGAATGTTGAACGAACCTAAATGCAAATATATTACTAACTTCCGTAAGTATTGAAAAATAGGAAAATGTAAGTATGTACGTGGAAATGCATCGGTCAATGGTATTCACTGTTATCAACAAAATTCAAAGAAAAATATTTTATTAAAAATAACTTATATATCTATTTATTAAAAAAAAAGTTTTTTTTTAAATGTTATGAATCTATACTTAAATTAATTATAGTCGATTTTTTTGAAATTTTTTTATTTAAACATTGAATTTTCATAAAATATCATGTATTTTAATTTAAAATAAATAAGCAATATTATTTCGATTATTAGGGTACCTAAAAAACCGAGCAATTTGTGGTTTGAGGTTTCTTGATACACATATAAAATACTAGTTTTAGTTTGTTGTTATAATTGTTAGTTTTCATGTATCCGAAATCAAGCAACATATCAAGTCTTTCATAATTAATTTTAAATAAAAAAGTTGTATAATCACGCAATGGCTGTCTAAAGGAACCATTCAGGTCCAGGGACATAAACATTTTAATACAAAATAATAATAATTTTAATACTTGAACTTAATATTTTAAATAAATATCCTTATAACAAAAAAAATGTATAATAAAAACATAAAATATCGATAAACAAAAACCATACTATAAACATTGTCATCAAGGAAAAACATCAAACAATCTACCAACGTTTCGGCTCGCCGCAAGAATGATGCATCAGACAGTATAACAAGTGGGAGACGATGACGTCACGGTGTTGTTTCATATATAAAACGGTTCTTCATTTCACGGTTCAGTCACATACGCAGGTGAAATAAAAGTCTAGCAAGAAACACTTGGACTAAGACGGGTCACTCGACTCGCTGCTTCACAGTGCGCGTTGTGTTGAGTGCTTATTATTTTCGTCAGTTTGATAAGTTTTTTTAGTCGACCTTCTCTGGATGTTATTTTCTTCGTCACATTAGCTTCAAGATCTTGTTGTTGTTAGTATAGTTTTTATCCACGCGCAACAATGAATAAGTGTTGTGTGATTTTGTTTATATCGTTGTTTTCGTTTGTTACTACGTTAGCTTTTCCTAGAGATGTTAGAGCAGGTAGGTTTTATTGTTCAGATTGTTGTATTTTTGTATAAATTATTGACATATGAACATTAATAATAATGAATTATAATGAGAATATGTGTTATAGAATTAATATAAGAGAGAGTTATTTAATATTTTTAAGAAAAAGAAATTTGATTTTATATTTATATAATATCTAAATTATGATTACTAAAAAATCAACATAACCACACTTAATATTATATTCATTTTTATAACCTTCTTCTATAAATGCTGCACACCGAGACGAGACTATTCTCGATCTGTCTCGAAACCGAGATGAAATGATTTCAGTTTTCTCAAAAAGAAACTGCCAGTTGTAATAAATTAAATAACTCTTCCCTCGTCTCGTCTCGTGTGCAACTTCTTCGTATTAAATTAATATCTTTTTATCTTAAAAATGATTTTTTTGTTAAATATTCATAGATTAATAAATTAATTGAACATATAAATAGCATGATAATCTTGACGGCCGAACGAATGTCATTAATGATACACACACACACAATTTATGTACATCTGAATGTCAAGTTTATATTTTATGTACTTACAACACACATGTATCAATGAATATACATATTAAGTATACCTATTATATTCAAAATGATTAATGGTAATGTTCAATTTTTATCATGGATTATTTTTTATATATTCTAATTAATTCATCAATGTATAAAAATTATAAAATTATTTGGTAAAAGAATAAAGAACATCTTTTGAATTTTGATGGATATTTTATCTTACTTTCAGTAAACATGTTTTTAGAGTTTAAATATTTTGTATGTTTTATTTAAATATTCATATTAATTTATTTAATACATATACTAATGATAAAAATATTATACTGTGATGTTCTTAGTAAATTTTACTTGACAAATATTGCAGTAAGTCTGATTCCAAAATACAGCATTCCTAAAATAATTTGTCATGAGACATTTCTGCAAAAGATAATTGCATTCCAAAAGTGAACCAAAAATATTTTTTACACGTCACTGGAAGATAAAAAATACTAATTTATTTTTATAATAATAATGATAAGTAAACAAGTTTATAAACAAACTTTTTTAGGCTGTAATTATTTATACATATACCTAATCAAATGGCTTTTTGTTGCAAAAGAGTAATTTTTATTGTTAGCTATTTATACTTTATATAAAAATAATAAATCAAAATGAAAACGAAAAATCACTGCATCAATAATATTTAAAATGAGCCAGTGATTATTATCTCTATATATAAAAATGTTCGTTTGTATGAGGCTTATAGACTCTGGAAATACTGAACTGATTTCAATGCGGTTTTCACCACAGATAAAGTTTAGGTGTATATTTTGTGTAAATTTCATGAAGTAAAAAAAAACAGTTCGTGGTGAATCGTGATTTGTGGGCATAATTACTTTATGTTTAATTTAATTAATATCCCCGGATAACACCGGGTCAAATGCGCTAATTAACTAGTAAACGTTACTTAACAATTTTTTGTGCATTTAGTGTTTTATATGCAGTGCTCTGTGACCAAAATGATAATAATTATCAATCAAATCATTTAAGAAAAGACATAAATATATATAGTAAATATGATTATAAATTAACTATCTTTAATAATAAAAAAACATGACTTATAAATCTTACATTATATTCTTTCTAAGAAGAGTTTTCTATAAAAATGATTTATTCAAATTTAAGTGTAATAACATACAGTGACTAATAAAGTAAAAACAAAACAAAGGATTTAAAAGTTGTTGACTTTATTTTTCCTTAAAGCTTTTAAATTTGCGCTTCACAAATTAATAGATCTTGGGAAATTTCAAGGCCATAATTCACGCGAAAACAACGGGGGATTATTAAATGAATAGCATGTCTTCATACAAAAATGTAACACCTGCTATAGTTGAAATTAAATACACTTACCTATATACTCGTAGTAAACACTGGTGTTGTACATAGTAGGCACTTCAGGGAACTGCCTAAGGCCCCGAGACAAAACTGAAGAAATAAGTAAAAAATTGTTTGACAATCTTTTTGCTCTGACAATTTAAAAAAAGGTCTTCAGGTATTGTGAAATGAAAGTTTTTTAAATGTTGGTTTAAATTTTAAAAAATATCCGCAAAAAAATGGGAACACCGAATATTTATTCTGCCTTAGGGCCCCCGATTTTCGTAACGCGCCATGTTTATATTCGTAAATATTTGTTAATTTTTTTAAAATTATTTTTTTTAAACTAGTTCAAAACTGATATACATATATATGTACATATATACAAAATGTACATATATGTAATTGCAAAACACAAATATTTGAAACTGCATGATAATTGGTGAGACTTGAATCCTCAACCTTCGTTTATTCAAACTGATTATTTTATAACTATAATATCGTATTCTATATACAATAACAAAACTACTGTTTATACTTAGATATACATTAATTTATAATGAAAATACAACTAAATTACACTAACTTTAATTTTAATTAATTAAAAAACAAATATGAGTGAACTAGAAGCTATTGAACTTAAATGTAAACATGAATTGAAGTTTGTAAAAAAATAATTAACATAAGTAACAGTTTTAATTTTTGGGTTAAAAAACTTAAAAATAATTATTTTATTTAATAATTCATTTAAAAAATATTTTAAGTTTAGCCCAGTCAAGGAAGCAGTGAAAAGTGAGAAAAAGGGAAATTTAGAGGGCAAGCAATTTTATGATTGATTCTTATAGATTTTGAACCGGAGAATTCGAAAAAAATAACCCGGACAAGCGAAAAGTGGTGCAACACCCTTAAAAATGGGGTTTAAGGGTGAAAACCCCATTTCCAACCGTTTTTTCAATTTATCACAAAATCTAAAGCGACGATGGTATATTTTTATCGTTGATATATGTTCAGGACACTCAGACGAATCGATTGTGACCACATATACTAAATTTGACCAAAAATGATCTCTTTCAGAGGGCTTAAAAGACAGAAAAATGAATCTTTTCGGGAAAATAGTTTAAAAATTAATAACTTTTGCTAAAATCATCCAAATGACTCGTAATTAGCGTCAAATTGTTCCTGAAGTTCCAAAGAATAATGACCAACCATAATTTAAAAAAATATTAATCGTTTAACCAATAAAAATCGTCAATGTTTAAGGGTAAGTAACGTAATTTTTTGAAAAACTACATTTATACTAAAATTTAAATAAAAACACCAGGGTTAAATATTTTTTAGTGAAACGAATTGATTCTTATAGATTTTGAACCGAAGAATTCGAAAAAAAAACCCGGACTAGCGGAAAGTGGTGCAACACCCTTAAAATGGGGTTTAAAGGTGAAAAGCCCATTTCCAACCGTTTTTACAAATTATCACAAAATCTAAAGCAACGATGGTATATTTTTATGATTGATATATGTTCAAGACACTTAGACGAATCGATTGTGACCACATATACTAAATTTGGCCAAACATTACGTCTTTCAAAGGGCTTAAAAGACGTAAAAATGCATCTTTTCGGGAAAAATAGTTTAAAAATTAATAACTTTTGTTAAAATCATCCAAGTGACTCGTAACTAGGCTCAAATTATTCCTGAAGTTCCAAAGAATAATGGCCAATCATAATTTAAAAAAATATTAGTAGTTTAACAAATGAAAATCGCTAATGTTTAAGGGTAAGTGCATTTTTACGTCTTTTAAGCCCTTTGGAAGAGGTAATTTTTGGCCAAATTTAGTATATGTGGTCACAATCGATTCATCTAAGTGTCCTGAACATATATCAATCATAAAAATATACCATCGTCGCTTCAGATTCTATTAAATTGAAAAAACGGTTGGAAATGGGGTTTTCACCCTTAAACCCCATTTTTAAGGGTGTTGCACCACTTTTCGCTAGTCCGGGTTATTTTTTTCGAATTCTCCGGTTCAAAATCTATAAGAATCAATCATAAAATTGCTTGCCCTCTTAATTTCCTGCCAAAATGCTTCCTTTACTGGACTGAATCTATTATTTTGTTTGGAAAAATGTAATTTTTTTTAATTGTATACAACAAAAATTCAGTGTATTTCTAAGCGCACTTGCACCCGTTCTAATAATTGAATATTATTTTGGGGGGTCTCATTTTGTTTGTATGTACAAATAGAAGGTATCTACCTTGGTTTCACTAAAAAATATTCAACCCTGATGTTTTTATTTAAATTTTAGTAAAAAGATAGTTTTTCAAAAATGTACGTTACTTACCGTTAAACATTAGCGATTTTTATTGGTTAAACTATTAATATTTTTTTAAATTATGGTTCATTATTATTCTTTGGAACTTCAGGAACAATTTGAGCCTAGTTACGAGTCATTTGGATGATTTTAGCAAAAGTTATTAATTTTTAAACAATTTTCCCCGAAAAGATGCATTTTTAAGTCTTTTAAGCACTCTGGAAGAGGTAATTTTTGGTTAAATTTAGTATATATGGTCACAATCGATTCGTCTGAGTGTCCTGAATATGTATCAACCATAAAAATATACCATCATCGCTTTAGATTTTGTGATAAATTGAAAAAACGGTTGGAAATGGGGTTTTCACCCTTAAACCCCATTTTTAAGGATGTTGCACCACTTTTCGTTTGTCCGGGTTATTTTTTTCGAATTCTCCGGTTCAATCATAAAATTCCTTGCCCTCTTAATTTCCTGTCAAAATGCTTCCTTTACTGGACTAGTTGCGTAGTAACGGGTGATAAGCCGCCCCAGCTTGTGGCAAAAAATTGCATAGGAAAAACTTTATAACCGATATGACATAAAAAGGTGTGTTTTTTTTCGATTTTCGCCGGTGGCGCAGTGACCTCTAACTACGTCTCTGAATATTCTACATAAAAAAAAACACAAATAACCAAAACTTTTAGCTGCGTTTTGAAAATTGATATAATCTAAAATATTATTATTTTTATTTATTTACAGTTCGTAACGGCGATGCATGCACTGGTCGTGGAGGTAATGGTAAATGCATTCCTTTGCAAGAGTGCCCGCCTGGCGTAGCCGAGGTCCGTGCTAAGAGGAGACACTCCTTGACAAGATGCGGATTTAGTGGAATCATGGAAATTGTTTGCTGTCCGTTAAACTCTATAGATGATAATGAAGGTGACGTGATTTTTGAAAAGGAAAGTACAACCGTTGGAACTGGAGTTGTCACCACTGCTCCCAAGAGTCCAGTTATTCTAGCGGTTGGGAAGAGAAGTCAAACTGGTATGTTTTTATTTATAGTATTTTTTATTGTTGATTATTGCTTGTGTCGAAAATTGAAGAATTTTCCCGAAACTTCGATTTTTTTGTGTATATATATTTTAAGTCAAAGTAAACATTAGTAAGTACTGGCCAATAATCATAAAATATAATACCATCATAAACTAAATTATACTTACATATATTATAAAAAGTAGTGCTACTCGTAAAAAAAGGTAAGTATTTACAATGTTTATATATATGTTGCACTATCTGGTATATGGGTTGCTTGATTCCAACTAGAGTTTAGACAGCGTTGCCATTTTTAGCCAAACCAGTGCGATTTATTCAAAAATCCATTTTTGTATTATTTTCAGCAAGCATAAAAAACAAAAATAAAATTGAACATAACGTAATAATATGAAGTAGGTATATTTATGCCCGGTATTATAAAGAATTTGCTTGAGTGAAAATTCAAATTAGCTCCCAGCTAACGCTATCTGCTAGGTATTAAATATAAATGACAACCGCTTACAGATGTGGCCAATGAAATCGTACATAAAATGACTTTGATGCATGCGTATTAAGTAGAAATCAGCGATTTAAAATAAGTGCTGCCAAGTGTACCTCATAAAATGCATAGCATTTACATTATTATACATTTATTACCACTGCTTTAAAATATCGAGCAATTTCACAAGAATTTGACTTCTAGTAGCCTGGAAACTTTGCGTACAAATTCTTTATAATACCGTGCATTGATTGATAAAATCAATGGCTGTGAGTGAGACTTGGCTACTACAATCAGAAATCAATTCAGGCTGTCAGAACTCTTACTCTGAGTATCTCTAATACACATATTCAATCAGTTCCTCAATATAATTAAGCAATAGCATCTTGTTCGTAGTTTCATTTTCGAAGAAATGTGGCTTTTCACGTCATAATTAAGAAAATAAATATTAATTTTACTCAATTTTATGAGAAAGGGAATAAAATGTATGTTGTTATTAGAAAACTTATTTGTTATTTCCGTATTAAAATTATAATATAATAATATGTATCTGTATTGTCATTGTTAAGACAATTCTGCAAAACCTTTTGCGGTGTTTTAAAACCACAAGACGTTTCCTGAATTTCGATGACTGTATGCGGTTTTTAATTAATATACGATAGATATACTTACATTATTTGAGAATATATGTATAACACTAAATATCAAGGCCAAGATCTCAGTTGTGAAAATACTACTTTTAAATTTATAAAAACGTGTCTAGTTATAAAAATGAATTTCTAAATACAAAAGACGAATCAATTTTTAATTTCTAGTTAGCGTTTTTTTGCTGGTCTTCATATGATTTTATACATTTCAAAACTTTATCGGTCCTTTAAAATCCTTGAAGAATTAGTTTCTCTCTGAAAAATACTACTACACTCATAAGAAGGAATAAATAAATTATATTATTTTTTATTTTTTTTCGCAGAATGCTCTTCATACAGCAATGAAATTCCAATACCAATAGGATTTAACATTTTGGGCGGAACTGATGCGAGTATTGGAGAGTATGCACATATGGTGAGTAATTATTTTTTTAAATAAAAAATAAAAATATATAAAGTATGTGTGTTAAAAATTCATATTAAATAAAATAAACAATATTAGAACATTTGATATTTAAATTAAATATTAGTTCAGACGCATACTAATTGTAAGTATATGATTATAAATTGTTATAATACAAACATATATATAAATCTAAGATATTATTTAATTATTTAATAACATATCACTCCAGACGTGTATTAAATAAGATAAATAATTTAGTATTGTCGGTACAAACCTATAGCTATCGAGAATAATCCAAGATTTTTTATTATATATTTGCATTTGAAGTATTTTATAAAATAAGTATGCAACATCTGTACCTGGACCAAAATTGGTCGGTTCACCCTATTTATGTTTATATTTCATAAATTGTCGGCTATCAGTTAGGTAGTCTATACAATACCTAGGAAATATATATAATTAAATCTATTTCATACATATGTATACTGTTGTACGGTAATATATATTTTTTTGATATTCATTTATTTATTATTTTGATGCCCTGCTTATATATCTTGATATTATATTGTACATGTATAAATTTTATATAAATACCCTTGTAATGTTGTAATTATAATTGTTTATTCGTATTTGTAATATTTCTTTCTCGTTATAATATCCGTTATATTTTTTACCCATTTCGTAATAAAAATTCCGCACTTTATGTTATTGAATATTTACATATTCAAAGTACTGTAGGCTTCAGAAGTCGTCTGCCACCGTAAAGGTCAGAATCGCTTACGACAGATTCGAAAATATAGACAAACATAAAGTTTCATTATTTTAAATAAAAACACAAATATACATCCATTTCATTTATTAATTTTATATCAAGTTTCACATACTAATTTAAATATTAAAATTCGGATACATCAAATATTTATTGCCATAAAATTTACTTATACAATTTTCAATAGATTACGGCCCTGCTTGCCAGATGATTAAAATCTTTCTTCAATTTTAAATGCGGTGTCTATAAACTACTGCACTTATCTATTTGCGCATTATATTAATTTTATTAAAAATCTGAATGTTTTTGTTAAGAAAGTTAAACGACCATTCTCAAGGACAGTAGATTTATTACCATGAATCTCGCTATGTTACTCAGTAATTGAATATAACGTTTATATCCGGTTATAAACTAACTAAATACTATATGATTAAAAATTTTACACAAATTCGTAACCAGCATAACTGTAAAAATCAACTAGCGTAATGTAACATTTTTACTATATGTTTAAAATATGCACGCATTTTTTTGTAATATAAATTAAATTAATTGTTTTACGGTATAGTAAAGCTAGTTGAATAGGTCAATGCAATTAGACTTGTCTGTGTTTGTATCATTTAATAACAACATTAATATCATTTAAACTTGGATGTTGTTTATTCTCTTAACGTTTCGACCCTCATGTCAAAGTATTCATCAGAAATTTCTGAAACACTTCTGAATATTAAATAAAAACTAATAATCTTTGGGAAGGCTGTAGCTCTCTCACGAAAAATGTCCAGACACATGTTAAAATAAAGTTTTTTACTTAAGGGGATACATCTAATCGTCGCTTTGGAAAATGAGATTTTTTTAAGATTTTTTTCAGAATAATAAAATAAGCAATCAAATGAAATTTGGAGGGTTTATTGTACATGTCTTAAAACATACGCAGTTTTTAAAAACGTGGTTTCGATAAATATGAAGTTTAATGTTTGAAAACTGATTTACTACATGCAAACGTCGACATTAGTTCTGACTTTTTTTCGAGACAATGTCGGTTTGGTGGTTTTCGGTTGCTTATTTTGCTTCTGTTTTGGCTTGAGACCGAATTACGGTACCGCTTTACACCATATACTCATTACAGCTAATTTTTTATCTTTCACCATCTAGGTTGTTTCGTTCGTTCAGAGACACTTTGGAAAGTGAGCTCTAAAAATTAAAAAAACATTTTTTTGCTTATGATTTTTTTCGAATATCATTTTTAAGATATTTATACATCATTTAAGCCAATAAAAAAATAGCAAAAATTAATTAATAACATAATCTATATAATAATATGTAGGTCTGTAGGTATTAATTTTTTTACACTCATTATAAATCAGCCTGTATATTGTATATGTAGTATGTACACCTCAATCACTATATGTATATTTAAAAATACCAAATTTTAATAATGACACTCAAATATAAATCATAAGATAATTAACAAAAACAATGTTTATTGATGTTATAAAAAATATAATATAAAAAACATGTATTCTACGAATACGTATTATTAACTTTTTGCAAATCAAATACCATATTTTATAACATGCATTATTAATTATCGTTATAAAATATATCGACTTCGTGTAATTTCTACATAAATGAATTTTATTTCAATGTTTTTTAAACTTGAATTATTCAGTTTTTCTTGGGTTAAAGTTTATACGTATAGATGATGTCATTTCAGCGACCTTCAAAATACTTTACTGTCCATTTATATATTATATACTTGCTATTTTGTTTTGTACTTCTTATCAAAGAGAATTTGTCAATATTTTAAAAGATAATTTCAGACAAATAGTCAACAGGCCAAGGAAAAAAGTTTGTTTCTTTTTTCAATTTTAACTTGGTTTCTAAAATTACTTTGTCTGCGGTCAGTTTGTGATATACATATGACAGTTTAATTAAAATAATAAGATAGGTACTATTATATTATATTCAGATTAATTAATTGGAGGTTCGAAAATCAAAATCATAAACAAACGAACTGCTATGAAAATTAATTTTGAAGTTGATTTTAAAATTGTTGTATTGTATTACGTTGGCGAATAAACTGTACTCAGGAATTAAAACTAGATAATAAATTTACAAAATGTTAATAACCTTTTAATAGTTTTTAATTTTTGAGTACATGGTTACATTTTTTATTGTATAGACGAAGCATCATTAAACAATTAATCTAACTAAAGAGATGTACATATCTATATATAAGTATGCAAAAATAATTAAATGCAGTTTGAACCGGTTATGGTTCCGGTTTTGCAAGAAGTCAGGTTGCTTCATTAATAAATGTCCTGTGTTTTTCAGAAGTTTTGATTCTTATTGTGTAGGATGTACCATACGAATAACACTACATTATAATTATTATCATTTTATGTATGGCCTTGATAAACTTGACAAAAACCCGCCGGGGCGTATTTAAAACAATCGTTCAAATTTTTCAAGTTCAAATGTAAAGGCTAAATAAATTTCGGCCGTCACTCTTATGAGTTTTTTACTCGTTTGTTCATGATGTGCTTGATTTTGAGTAGATAATTCTTATTATATTAACAAACAAGTTTATAGCTGAAGTACGACTCAAACACGTGCTTGTTTTGTTATTTAAAGTCAGTGGCGTAGCGAGAGTACATGGCGTCCATAGAGATACTTCAGTAAGAATTATAACAGCGTCACCAACTAATAACACAGCTACACAAAAAAAGTGCGGAGCCAAAAAAGTGACCTATATAGCATTTTAGTACAGGTCGAACATAGTCGGAATCCAAATTTTTGGAATTTTTTGCTTACCAGTTTTTTTTTTATTTGAGCTTGAATTTTGAGTTTAGATTAAATATTTCCAAGCTGGCTAAAACCAAAATTCGAGCTCAAATAAAAAAAAAAACTGGTAAGCAAAAAATTCCAAAAATTTAGATTTCGACTATGTTCAACCATTACTACAATGCTATATAGTAGGTCGCTTTTTTGGCTCCGCATTTTTTTTATTTTTTTTGTGTAGCTGTGTAATTTATTTTTAAATAGAGCTTAAGTCTTCGACGATTAATTCGCACCGCAAAAATGAAATACATAGCGGCTTATGTACATACGTGTTCGCCTGAAAAAAATGCGTTCGACAGCTGTCGCGCTTGTTCGAAGATCGAAAAAAGTAATATAATTTATAAGAAAACATCTTATTCAGTGGCGGTCAAAGAAAAGTTGACATCGCGGATGTTAAAGACCCCCCTCCTACTCAAAAAATATTTTAATTTATTTTTTATATTTTATAATTTAATATAAAATAATTACTTTAAAAAGTTCCGTATACCTATAATAAATAAAAGAATTAATATTTTGAAATTTTTTTTTTTAATATTTTATAATATATTTCGCTGCGGAGGAAAATTCCCCCTGGATTTAACACTATTTTGTATCCGTGTAACGCACGAATCATCATGGTATCGAATGATGTTTAAACGGGACGCGGGGCTAACTAATCTGGATTTATATCATTTATCGTTAAATATATTTATATTATATATTTTTAATTTGTATTTTATTTTTAATAATAGCATAGTTTAAGATACATATTAAATAAAACATTTTACTCCAAACGATTTTAAAATATAGTACATAATAATGAATTTAAAATATATAAGTAGGAAATGCAAAGAACGGAATCCTTTGTATTAAATAAAAGTGATGTGCAGTAGAATGGGATCGGATACATTAATTTACTTAATTAATTAATTACTAGTTTAATTTTACTAGACGAATATGATAAATACCCTTTACTGTGGAATCCCCAGCATTGATTATATCTATTAACATAAATTTAAAAAAGATGTATGGGAAAACAGTTTCACCGTTGCCAAACTTTCCTTACAATTTTTTATTTATTGTCAACTGTAGGTAGGTACTTAAAAAGGCAGATGTTGTATTATAATCAACAACAATAAAAATTATTCTTACTTTTAGCAAATAAATAGTGTTGTAGTTTTATAAATTTTAATTTATTTCATGCACCTGTATTTCTACATATGTATATTAGACACGTAGTCCTATAATAAGTGTAATTACCCATGAATTAATAAAAAATGAAATATTTAATAAAGCACTTCTCGCAAATTTGTTATCTGATATTATCTTATAGACTTTTGTTTTGATGTAACGAAGCGTATCATTTTTACTTGGTCAACAGTTTTTTTATTAATTAAAACAACATTAACATTATAATTACGAATAAATAAATTTATAGCATTTCGATAAACAAAATAACTTACCTGAATATTACAAATTAATTTTACAATCAAAGATACGTTGTTGTTAGTAATTCTTAGTCATAATTCACCTAACCACCCTCCATTATAGCATTTAATCTTTGGTTTTGTACACTAGGGTCTTACCGACCCCACAATAGTTTGTTTTTAACAATAAACAGCAACAAATTATGATCAAGTCGGTAATATAATCATTTGACACAGTAAGAGTCGATCCAGACTATCATGCCGGTCTCGGTCCGGTCTCGCTACAATCAAAATATAAATAACAATGAAATCATTCACACTATAGGTGTTGGTCAGATCTCGGCCAAATCACGCTCCGATACAGTATAGTATCAAAACATATTTTAGTGGAGCGTGATCGAACCTAGCATGGATTGTACCCATAGTGTGAATAGGAACTTTAGTTCGTCTTCGATCATTGTAGTACTGATCACGGAGTAAAGCCTTGGCACTTTACAGAAACGGTCTTCGTCACCGCTTCGACCTTGCAAATCTATTACATGTTAGCTGCGTCAAAACGTAGCCCCGTTTCGACGCAGCTAACATGCCACTTGTATTGAATCGCATATAACAGAGTTGCAAGGTCGAAGCGATGACGGAGACCGTTTCTGTAAAGTGTCAAGGCTTAAAGCGTGATCTAAACTTACGCGATAATGTGAATACCATAAGATTTGATTGGAACGAGACCGGCATGATAGTCTGGATCGACCCTTAAGATTCAAAACAATATCAATTACCGTTATTTCACAATATCAAAGATTTATTATAAGAAGTAAAAACGGAGCATAAAATAAAAAATAAATTTTGTCTCGAGGAGATTATTTTGAATAAAAAACCGTTTGATTATATTATTACTATTATACGTATATAAAATATGAAATATAAGTACACTATATACACCTTGACAAGGTGTGTACAACAACAAGAATATTTAATTAATGTTGAAATCTTTCAGAGAAACGCAGCCAATAAAAATTCCAGATTTTCTAATTAAATGCATTTATATTATATGATATGTTATGTAGGTATCTTATAATTATTTATTTATTATGAATTTAAATTGTATACCTTTTGTTGATTTGCCGCTGTAGAAAAACTAGGCAATTAACCGCGGCATAGATTTGGATTGAATTATTTTTTATATGGCTTGTCCTAGGATCTAAAATATACAGCCAGCAAACTTACAATTAGTATAAGGGTTGAGTCATTTAAAAAAATATATATATACCTATAATAGAAATGTAACTCCATCTTTCACCCCAAGACTATTTTTTACCTAAATTTTTATCCTAATATAAATCGGTAAGAGCATGTATGGCGACTTGACAAAATCTCCCCCCAAAAAAATTCAAGTAATTATCTAAATCAAATAATTCACAATTCAAACATTATACTGATATACAAATTTTACTTGAAATTTTTGGGGGCACTTTTGTCTGAGTGTTTTAGTGTGGGGGCGCTTTTGTCTCGGTGTTTTTGTGTGAGGGCGCTTTTGTCAAACTTGATTATATATATAATCTCTTATCTAGAAGAGATATATCAAAATTATGTATGAAAGTTTTGCAGAATCCAATTAGTTATACGAGACCATACATTTTTAACTTTAATATTTTAGTCACTGCAGAGGATTTTTTATATAAAGCGCGTGCGAAACCGTTGGGCTTTCCTAATACCATATATAAATGATGAATATAAATATACTTATTTACACAAATAATAAATAAAATAGAAAATCGATTCTTTCGAATCTATCAATTCAATTTCTACAGTAAACGCTTATAAATTTAGTATAAAAAGTGTCCATTGAATATAAATTTGTGGACAGAAAGTAAAACACGATGTGCATATAATATCTGCATTAACCTTGATGCCAAATGTAACACTTTTCTTTACTGAAACTATATAAGAGAGAAAATAATTGTGAGAAGGGTTCATTTTGTCAACTAAAGTGAAATCATTCAGTTCTGTGACAATGAATTTGAATTTAGTGTTATTGCTATTATTAACACATTTCTGTTATGGAGGACATCAAGTCAGGTAGGTGAAATTTTCCTTAAGTTTTTCGTAATGTACCTTTCTATAAGACAAAATAGTATTATTTATATACATAAAGTATATTTGGGGAATTTAGAGTCACCATCTACTTGGATATACCACTAACAGGGATGCCGTTAGGTTTTTTGAAATCACAGACAAAATATTTTTTGCGCCTTCACTAGGGCACTGGAGAAGTGAAAATAATTTTTTTATTCAGTCTGTTCCATATGCCTTAATAGTAGCTATGAAAATAATCAAAATTAAATGAAAATTGAAAAAAGTAAAATTAAATTTTTGGTACCCCTTTCAGTATGGTGCTCCAGGCGGGCGCCTGCTCAGCTCATAATATGTAACGGCAGTACTGTCTACTAATACTAAATATTACTAACAATAAATACAAGTTTTATTTAGAAATTTTGAAATGGCGCAAAAAAATACAAATTTTTGAGGAACAAAAAAAAAATATCCTTGATGTGTTGAATTTTTTTTTTAAGTTTTGTTTTACCTTGCCGCTCGGGGGTTGGGGTGGACCGCCATATCCCCCTCCTCTTAGTCCACTACTGACTAAATTAATTTAATATTCGTTTTCAGCATAGGTAGCATAACTCATACAGATGCAATACATGCTGATGATGCAGGAATATGGAAAAAAAGAACAGTTTGGAAGTCAAAGTGGGTTAAAGAAATTCACCCAAAAACTGTCTACATAAGTATTTGGAAAAAAGTTTGGAGTCCCCTTGAAATCACTGAATGGGTTCCAAATCCAAAGGCTGCTAAATATAAAAAAATATTTTAATATATATAATAATGATTCATATTTTGTACTTTTATGATGTTTAATTTATTTATTTATAAAAATAAAGTTGCATTTGCACCAACAGATCTGTTTTTATATTTTTATCAAAACTTAACATTCAAATAATTTTATATGATTAGTAGGTACAAAAAGTTATTAAATAAATTGTTTTTATTTTCCAGGCAGCAATTGCTTATGAGGGTGATCCAGATATACGATTCGATTGTGGTGGTTCTTTAATATCTAAGCGATACGTACTTACAGCTGCACATTGTATTGTCCGACTTGACAACAAGTTACCTATTTTTGCACGTTTCGGTATAATTGATAAACGTACCGGAGGTGTTGCCCCAGGAGAAACTCCCCAAGAAGGTGTTGGTATCGATTACCCTGTAGAAAGTTCCACATCTCATCCTGATTACAGACGTCCTCAACATTACCATGATATTGCACTTCTCAGACTTACAATGGATGTAACGTATAGTGTAAGCGTAAATCCAGCTTGTTTGTTCACTTCTCCGGATTCACCTGCATCAAACCTTGTTGCTACTGGTTGGGGACAAACAACCAACAGAAGTAAGTTTATTTTATATATGTACAATTATATTTTATAAAAATAATAACACCAATGGATAGTAATTATTACTGCTTTTTTTCATATCAATTACATATTTATTATAATTATATACGGTCATTAGTCTGAGTTATGGCTCTTCAACTTTATGTGCAATTTTAATTAACACTAATTCCTGAAGTTATGACAGTTGCCTTGGAGTTATTCCGCTTCCAACATATAAAATATTATTGCATCTATTAGTAAAAGTTTTAGAGTTAGGGCATGTGTTTCGAACTGAAAAGGAAATAACTTTGGGGTATTATTGTGTGTTCTAAGGTGTCTACAATAAATATAAGAACTTCTATGAGTCGTACGAAATAAAATATATAACTTTTTTTTTAATTCGCATTGTTTGAAATTTTGTGCATAAGACTAAATAGGTATTATTGATATTTTTATATTGTACTGTTTTTAGTTTGAATAAAATATGACCATACTGTACACATTGTTAACAACATTTAAATAAATATAAATAAATTAGAATAAACAAAAAAAAATATATTTTTTAAGTTTTCTAATGTTAAATAATAATAGTTAATGTAATTTTTTTTTTATAGTTGGTGAAGCGAGCGATATTTTACAAAAAGTATCACTAGATATGGTAGGCTTACCATCGTGTAATGAGTCATACACTCGTCAGAATATGAGCCGACGTTTAGCAAGTGGGATATCTCCAGGAATGGTATGTGCAACTGGCGGTCGTGACCGTGATGCATGCCAGGGAGATAGTGGTGGTCCGCTCCAAGTACAAATATCAGAATCTCCAACGTGGCAGATAGTCGGTATTACATCTTTTGGAGTTGGATGTGGAGGTGCCTTACCTGGGGTTTATACTCGAGTTTCTTACTATCTTGACTGGATTGAACCGATAGTGTGGACATAGAGTTAGATGAGCATAACATTTTAATGTTGAATTTTTGTGATAAAAATGCATATAATGAAAATTATGAAATTATAACTAGTCACATCTACCCAGTTATAATTATTGATTTATACATTAAACTTTTAGTACAATAGTCTTAGCTATTAATAATTTATAATGCATTTTTATGACAGAATTGTATATATTATACGGGTATTATTTGTATATATTTTCTTATACTTTTTCTCAAATATATTGTACATAGTCTGTATGTATGTGTACTGAAATATTATGTGTATATATGATATGCAGTGCTTGAAATGGATTAAATCATACAATAATATTATTCCACCTTATTAAAATTTGTTACCTATATGTAATAATATAGTAAAAGCAGTTTTTTTTTTTAAAAACAAGAAGGTGCTGGAACTCACTTCTTGTCAAGTTTTTTACTAAAGAAAATTATATTCAAATATTATTTAAATTAAAAGACCCCACAGTTTTTGATAGGGAAATGGCTTTCAGTCAATCTCTTTGAAACCAACTGGAAAATATTCTCTAAATCATCCCGATTAAAAGTCTCAATGGTCGCAACCGCCTAAGTTCCCGAGGTCTCGCGCAAAAAGATGTTTTGTACCTAATACTGCAATAAAAAATCGATATAGTACAGGATTTCCCAAGTTCAATATTTAATTTATTATAACAAATGGAAGAAAACTTTAAATACAAAAGTTGTCAGGCTAGACAAGCAGCATATTTTTAAAATAGTTACATTTATATAAGGTGTCCCATAAGTGTGTTACAAATCAAAGTTATATTTTTATGACAACTAATTTTCTATTGTTTTTATTTTACAATTTAATAATTTTAATACTATCGCTAGTAGCTGGCGCTGACGGCACTACACATACCTTAACATGTTTTATAAAAACTTTATTATAATCCATAAAACAATTTGCTAGAACTTGCAAACTTTAACAACATAAAAATCTAAAAATTAAATAAACAAAACGATACATACAAATTAATTTCTTTGTTCAAAATGTCCTGTACTTTATCGATTTTTTTATTGCATTATTAGGTACAAAACAGCTCTTTGCGCGAGACCTCGGGAACTTAGGTTGTTGAGACCATTGAGACTTTTAATCGGAATGATTTAGAGAATATTTTCCAGTTGGTTTCAAAGAGATTGACTGAAAGCCATTTCCCTATCAAAAACTGCGGGGTCCTTTAAATCAGCTTTTCTTATGCCACGAAAAAAATTTGCTGGAACGCTGTTCCACCACGTTACATGACAAAAAAAAGGCCTGAGTATAAATATTTCATATTATCCTAATAAATGTTCCATTACATAGTATTTTCTATTTCAAGTCCTGTGTGAATGTAATTATACTATATAGTTTGTTTTAAAATAATATTATAAATGAGAGTTATATTCTTAACCTGCATCAGTGCTCTAAATCAGTTGTAATAAAAATGTACATCATTCTTTATGATAAAATATTTTAATTTGAGTACTGATATGAACATTACAAAAAAATGGCAAATGGTGGCTTAACTTCATATAAAGTTTAGATTAAACATGTTTTGTTGCACGTACTGAAGAAAAGTGTAAATTTTTGATTATTACATTATGTTATCTATCTCTGATTGAAGCATATCAGTAGGTATAGTAAAATTAAGTTTTTTTAACATGCTTTCTTTAATTATCTTGCGACTATACTGTATGTATTAGAGCATAAATGAATAAAACTGTTTAATGTTAGGTCACTAATTAAGCCTTTTTATTGTATATAAGCTGCTCAAAAGCAAAGTGGATCAAGTCCATAAAACACACTTTCGATATAACTAGAATTAAAGTTAATTTGTAAGCGTACCATTTCCATATTGCACTACGTAGCTGTAGACCATAGCGCAATCTATTGTCGAACCGATAAATAAGGAATGTCTCATTATAATCAATAGTAAACTCAGTTTTAAAAGTTTGAACTTGATCCGCATTAGTTCTGAACGTCTTATATATCATATAACAGAGAAGTAAATTTTTGTTCAGTTAAATCTACAAAAACCATGCGTTTAAGAGAATAATTCTGAACTAACTGAAGTTATCATACATTGATAGTTTTTATTTCTTGCCATATGTGCCAAACTCGGATCCATATTAGTTTAAGTATTTATTTTTTGATAAGTCATTGTACTTAAAATATCATATTGTACTTTTATACTGTTATTTTAGTGTGATTTTACTATTATATGTATTTTCAATATTGAAATTTATTACTTACCTACCTTAACATGTTGTGTGCGGTGAACACGGCTCCCATGTCCATACAAACATTGTAGCCACGCGGTGAACACGATACCTATGTTCAGTAAGTTAGTAGGATATAATATACCCAATATTCTTTAATAAATCGATTTTTATTTTCATTTTTAAGTTATTTTGTGGTATATTTTTTTAGCTTTTTTACTTCTTTAAAATTTGTCAACCACACATGAATGTCCTCAATAATTTGTTTGCATTGAATGTGTTAGTTTTACAATTATAATATTTTCAGATTATTAATATTACTGCCTGCCTCATGAATGAGTGTGTTGTAAGTTAAGTGAAGCCCAGAAATTTTTATAAATATACTTTAACTACCCATAGAGCACGTAATATTGCTGAAATGTTCCTAATAGAAGAAATTCGATAGTATGTATACTAGCTGGTTATTATTATAAAATAGTCAAAGCAGCTGGGTAATATGTAGCCAGAAGTGTTATGAATATTAACCAACGATGTGTACATAGTAAATGGAGATATGTATATTTAAATGGTTATGAAAAAAGCTGCCAAATAAAAAAGGAAATTAAGTTTTATAATTATATTTATTTTTAACAAAATATCTATTTTTACAATATAGGTATATAAAGTATTTAAAAATTACTGACATGTTTCTACATTTTCAAGTTTTTGCTGATAATTAATATTATCTAATTGTTCACCACATATCAAATTTTATAATATGTTCAGAGATATAAATTTGTTTTATATTTTCTTGCAATGCAAATTTTAGCTAAACTATTCACATTTATGTTTTTAAAAGTTAAGACTTGTAAACGTCACGTGATTAATTAATAAAAAAGATTCTAAATTCCGCTGCCTTAAATTTTCTTTCTGTTCTAAACAAATTTGTATTCATTTATTAACACATGGTGTTAAATAGTCAAACGAAATAGCAATTTCCAACAACCAAAACCAGCCGTTGTGAGAAACGTTTGTTTTGGAATCGCGCATCTACTGTAAGGTCATCTATATTTTCTTCTTTTGTTTTTATCTATCCCACTAATATTCTGTTGTTGAGGTAATGTATCATCTAAAAAAGTAGCAGGGGCTTTTCTAACTTTTTCATATACTATATCAAGTATCTTATTCGACGGGTTATTTTTGATAAGATTGTTTAAGTAGTTTGTTTTGTTTCCTGCTTTATCAAAACAAAGATCATGCAATTTTTTAAAAGTAGGATAAATATTAATTCCTACTCCATGTAATACCTTAGATAAATTTTTTTGAGTAAAAAGCTCGTCCTCGGCTAAGAAGTGATTTAAATAATTATCTTTATTAAAACACAATTTATGAAAATTTATTAAAATAGAAGTGGCATTAGTCCCTGCCATGGATAACACACGAGCTAAATCACTCAGCCTAAAACCAGCTTTATAGAAATCATCTAAAAGTTTTGTTCTTTTTTCTTTGTCGTTAAAACAAACGTCATAAAAATCTTTTAAAACAGAACAAATATTATCTCTTGCTCCATGAAATATATTAGATAAGTTTTTCGGCGTAAAACCTTCTCTAAAAAAATTATTTAAATACATTTTTTTCTCTCCCGTAAAACATAAATTATGAAATTTTTCTATTTTATCCGCTGCTCCACTTAGTATACTGCATAAGTAACATGGTCTAAAACCAGCCTTATAGAAATCATCTAAAAGTTTTGTTATCTTTCCCTTATCATTAAAACAAACACTATGCAATCCTTTTAAAATAGAAGAAGCACGAACCCCTGCTTTACATAACATACAGGATAAGTTACTTGGTCTAAAGCCAGCCTTATAGAAGTCATCTAAAATTTTTGTTCTCTTTCCCTTGTCATCAAAACAAACATTATGCAATTTTTCAAAAGCATTTTTAAATTTAGCCCCTGCTCCACCTAATATACTGGATAAGTTATACAAAGTAAAACTTTTTTCTTCTTCTCTTTTCTTAATGAAATGTTCTAAATGATGTTTTTTATTTCCTTGCTCATCAAACCACAGATCATATAAGTCTTTAAAAGCTTTTGCAGCATCATTTCCTGTTCGACCTAATATACTGGATATATTATCTAGATTTATTCCTTCTTTTTCTAAGATTTTTAAATATTGTGTTTTATTTCCTTGTTCATCAAACCACAGATCATATAAGTCTTTAAAAGCTTTTGCAGCATTAGCTCTCGCTCCATGTAAAATACTTGATACAATAGTTAGACTTATTCCTTCTTCTTCTAGAGTTTTTAAATATTGTGTTTTATTCCCTTGCTCATCAAACCATAGATCATATAAGTCTTTAAAGGCTTTTGCAGCATTAGCTCCTGTTCCATGCAAAATACTGGAAACATTAGCTAGATTTATTTTTTCTTTTTTTAAAGTTTTTAAATATTGTGTTTTATTTCCTCTCGCATCAAACCAAAGGTCATATAAGTCTCTAAAGGCTTTTGCAGCATTACCTCCTGCTCCACCTAAAATACTGGACATGTTAGCTAGACCTATTCCTTCATTTTCTAGACTTTTTAAATATTGAGTTCTACTTCCTTCTGCAGTAAACCACAGATCATATAAGTCTTTAAAAGCTTTTGCAGCATTAGTTCCGGCTCCACCTAATATACTGGATATATTAACTAGATTTATTCCTTCTTTTTCTAGAGTCTTTAAATATTGTGTTTTATTCCCTTTTGTATTAAACCACAGATTATATAAATCTAGAAAAGCTTTTACAGCATTAGCTCTTGCCCGATGTAATATACTAGACATACTAGCCAGATTTATTCCTTCTTTTTCTAGAGTCTTTAAATATTGTGTTTTATTTCCGTCTGCATTAAACCAAAGGTCATATAAGGCTTTAAAGGTTTTTGCAGCATTAGTTCCCACTCCATGCAAAATACTGGATATATTAGCTAAATTTATTCCTTCTTCTTCTAGGGTCTTTAAATATTGTGTTTTATTTCCGTCTGCAGTAAACCAAAGATCATATAAGGCTTTGAAGGATTTTGTAACATTAACTCCTGTTCCACTTAAAATACTGGACATATTAGGTAGACTTATTCCTTCTTTTTCTAGAATTTTTAAAAATTGTTTTTTATTTCCTTTTTCGTCAAACCAAAGATCATACAAGTCTTTAAAAGCTTTTGCAGCATTAGCTCTTGCTCCATGTAAAATACTTGATACATTAGCTAGACTTATTCCTTCTTTTTCTAGAGTTTTCAAATGTTGTGTTTTATTTCCATCTGCATCAAACCACAGATCATATAAGTCTTTAAAAGCTTTTACAGCATTAGTTCCTGCGCCATGCAAAATACTGGACGTACTAGTTAGGCTTACTCCATTTTTTTTCAGGACTTCTACATATTTTTTTCCTTCTCCTTTAATTAAAAAATCTAAAAACTGATCAAATGCAAATGTTCCCTCTCTACCAACCACACTTCCAGCAAATTTAATTTCTTCATCAATGTTTTTGTTTTGGATTTTCTGGTAACTAGATCTATTATTTTTTATATCTTCCAAAAGCTTTCCCATTATTCCTTTTGTAATAGAGCCAAATTCACGAGATTCTGACCAACGTAACGCTATTTCATGTAATTTTTCGTAATTATATGGAACATTAGACTTATCTATCTCATTTTGAATAACACTATTCAAATTTTCCCTATTAGGTTGGTTGACTGCAAGTATTAACTTATCTAAAAAATTATTTTTTATTTCTTTTTCGTTTTCACCAGAAAGTCTCCCTTCTTCTTTTTCTTTCTGCAAAGGAGGAGGAAGCTTTAATAGACTCAAAAGTTTCTCTCTTGTTGTTTCTTCCTGTGCGAATTGATAAAGGTTGTTCTCATTTATACACGAACAATTTCTTAGAATTTTGTACTTTTTCTTTTGAAAATCGATGCTATTAAATTTTAAAGGATAAAAATCTTTAGATCGCCCTTTTTTTAATACCTTTTCTTCTGTAAGATCTATGTTTGCATCAGTATAAATAATAAAATATCTTATATCATTTTTTAGTCCTTCAATAAAAAAAGTAAAGTGCTTATTAATAGAAAACATATCTCTTTTCCGCTGTTGTTTGAAAGGAAATAACTGATTATAGCCAATTCTACTATTTGTAGAATGAGCCTTGACGTGAGAAATTCTACCTCTATAATTAATAGTAATGTTATTAGATATACAATCGCTTTTTCCTTTAAAATTTACAGAAAATATGTTTTTATGTAAGAACATGGAATGCAAGAAGGATATTAATAAATTGAGATCATATGTAATTCCAAATATATAGTCGCCATGTTTTTCATGCTTTTTTGGAGCTGTTAAATCACATAATACTTTTTCTTTTAATGCCATATAATCGTCTTGAACTTCACTGTTTTTTTCTATTTCACTTCTAACAATGCTGTTAATTTTGTCTCTACTAGGCTGATTAACTGCAAACACTAATTTATCTAAAAATGCTTCTTTTATTTCTTTTTCAAATTCTTGAGAAAGTTTTCGTGCTTTTATTACTTTCTGCATAGCAGGTGAAAATTCTAATCGCTTTAACAGTTCTCCTCTCGTTGTTTCATCCTGCAAAAATTGATAAAAACCACGCCCTTGTATATTATCATTTGTAAATAAAAAGTTTTGTAAAATGTCACATTTTTCTATATTTATTCTATCAAATTTAAAAGGATAAAAGTTTCTGAATCGCTCTTGTTTTAATTTCCCTTCTTCTGTAAGATCCAAGCCTGAATTAGTATACATAATAAGATATTCTATATCATTTAATAAATTATCTGATTTAGATAGTAAATATTTAACAAAACTATTAAAGTAATCATTAATAAAAAAAAGACTTCGTTTTTCTTTAGTAAATAATTTAGCATAACTAATATCATTATCTATATAATATCTGTCTACATTTTCAATTTGTACATAAATGGACTTCTCTTCATGGCAAATAACAATATTATTAAATTTATCAATTTCAGAATCTTCAAATGTTAATGACAATGAAGGATATTTATGTTCATATTTCAACTTTCTAAGTGAGCAAAGCACCGATAAGTCTAATTGGTACATAAGTCTAATCAAAGCATGAGGAAGATTACTCCTGTATTGATTGGTTTGACAAGGATTAAGTAATTCATCAGACAAATCCTGTCTAGATTTATTTTGTAAATCACTAGACAATTCTGAATCTTTGCACAACCTCTTTGATACTACATTATTTGTGTCTGTAACAGAATGTCTCCGTTTGCTAGAGCTAAGACCAAGATTTTTCTTAGCTGAATGACTAGTTTGTTTAGATGGAGTAGTCATCTCGTAATGGTTTCGAAAGCTCTTTACCTAATATTAAAATTATTTATAGTTTTTTTTTACTAACACTGCATTATTATTACATAATAGCACAAAAAAAGGAAGTTATTTTTGACAACTTCCAGTATGAATCTAGAATATTATGTACAATATGCCAAGAGATTACAATAATACAATATATATAATAATATCTAGAAATCAGTAGTCAGTATAATGTCACAAGATATAAATTTATTTTGTGTTTTTTAAAACACACGTTCTAATTCAGTCACTTGATTTGTATTTCTTTAAGCCAAAGTCTGTATTTACTTAAGAGATTTTTAATAATATTTTTGTCATAAGTTTACCCTGGTTTCTCTTTACTACTCTCAAATAACCAACATTAACTTATGTATTATATATTACTAAGAACTAAACAATATCACGTTAAAAACAGCATCTGTGAGAAGATACCGTCTTGGCACATGCTTCGATATGATATTGAATTATCGGTAGTCCTGTTACTGAGAATAAAGTCTTTGAGATATCAAGCGATAAGCGACAAAATCTTGTTCCTAAAATGGAAAGAAAAAAGTAATAAAATTTCATATAAAATACATCCAAAACCTAACCTTTTTGAGGACCGCCGATTAAAATAATAATTTTAAATTTTTATAGATTATTAACGTACTATTTTTGTTATTAATTATTCCACAGAACATTATTCTGAAGAGTAGAAACAGTAGAAGCGCAAATCACATATACATAATAATATGTATTTATATGTGATTTGTGAGTAGAAGCCACAGGTGGAAAGATTTTATTTACTTATCTATGATTCAAATTATTCAAATAGAACCGGCATGAGAAGCGTCGTGATTTCATTTTTTAAGATTTATATCATAGTAGCTGTTACTCACAACTTCGTTCGAGTCATATATATGCCTAATTATATAATAAGATCTATTTATATGATCTACATATATGGTTTACGTAGAATTTAGGTTAGGTATAAGCTGTCATTAGTGAAGAAGAAGAAGAAGGTTAGGTAATACAGATTTCTGTTATATGGTTATAGTCGATAAAACAGGTCACACGTACGTACAAATGTCACACCGGTCACACCATTTTTATTTAAAATCTAATACATTTTTCGGAATACAAAGTAGCCTATCTAGTATCTAGCCTATGTCCTTCCTCAACCAAATTTCATCACGATCGGTTCAGCGGTTTAGCCGTGAAAAGGTAACAGACAGAGAGACCAGTGGCGTAGTAACGGGGGGATCCCCCTCCTCCGTAATATCTGTGTTCTAAAAAACATGTTTTGAGAAAACATCAGTTCAAAACACCTTAAAAAAACTCTTGTGTATTTAACCCCCCCAGAAAATTATGGACTCATTGTGGACTAGTATGAATGGAAGTATGAATATTTTAATCTATCTACTATTTGTGGTGGTAACCAAATTAACATGGAATATAGGAGATTAACAATATGGATCGTTTAACAGTATATATGGAACGTCTATTTAAAAAAAAGACAATAGTTTTACTGGTTAAAAAATATATAATTAATGCAAGAAACAACAATATATATTTATACGTCATACATATTTATATGTTTAATATCAATGTGATTTAAACAGAAATTCCTTCATCAGTCTTATTTGTAATTCATTCCCCCTTATTTCTTAAAGAAATTAGTTTATATTGTGTAACACATCGATGCTTCAGCACTAGTTTTCACATCTTAATCTATTAATGTTAATATTTGTAATAGAAACGAAGAGATCAAGTCAATATATAGATATGATTACTCTTTAAACACAACAGAGAACAATTTGTTTTTATGAAATCTTACTTTCTGTATAATAATACTATTTTGGCAAGTAAATATATATTACTATCATTGTAATATTTATAGAAATAACAATTACACTTTTAATTGATTTTTAGTTTATTAAATAAATAAATAAATATATATATATAAATTGGTCATGGATTCATAAAGTTTTAATTGTTAAAAATTTAATAGATAAAATTCAAAATTTTGTAAGTATATGTCTGATATTGTTACATATCACAAAGTAGAAATTATAAACATTAAAATATTTATAGCAGTAAGATTTCTAAAATCGAACATCAAACAAAAAATGGATAATTTTTTAAAGCATCTACATTATTACTACAGATAAAATCAAATCACAAATAAACCAACTGTGATCATGTATATTTTAACCAAGACAAAATTTAATATTAAAAAACTATATACTTAATGGTTAATTACATTTTAAACATATTTATACATAAATTATATTAATTACATTAATATTGAAACTATGATTCTTATTTATCCGATACATCGATGTCTACTGATATTTATATATATGTATATTTAATAAGGGTAGAGAGAATATTTTATAAGGTTGGGTGAGCGATCAATTGATATATAAATACAGTATTTCAAAATAGTAGTTTTTGATTTCATTTGGTGTGTAAATTATGAAAAATTTAGTAACTCATTATTATGACTACATAGATTTTCAATCAATCATTTGACCGTTTTTATAACCATTTCATAATCCCAACTTTATACGAGTATATTTGTACATGCATTTGTTTATGCGGTTGTTTGTAATTCATCTCGAAGACTTAATGTCAGATCAGGTCTGTCTAATGAGCGTCTACGGAAGAATGATTCACGGTCTCTTTGAGCAAGCTCAGAACTTAAATTTTTAATAACTCGATCTGATTCGATCCGTTGTTCTAATAAAGCTGTTTGAAGTTCAGCTACTCTAGTTTCTAGAGAAGAAATTTCTTCACGCATGTCACTGTTTCCTGTGTCAAGTTGCAATAATTCTTTGTTTGCTTTTGACAATTGCATTCTTAACACTGACGTTTCTTTAATATGCGCCTCCTCTGTTTCTTCTAACACTTTATGAGATATTTCAATTTCTTCTTGTAATTGTTTGATTCGCTTTTTAAGCTTTTCATTGTCAGTTGTAATGACTCCTTCAAGACGGTCACAAAGGACAGCATGTTCCGACCTGAGTCCTGATAGCTCATCAGCTAAATGAGTATTTTCTTTTTGTATAACTTTTCGTTCGCGTTCTAAAGCATTTTTTCGATTTTCAAGTCGACGTTCGATTTCTTCTAATTCAGCTACCCTTTCTGTAAGGGAAGCACACGATTTGTTACTTTTAATTTCACTTTCTTCGAGTTGTCTGATACGCAGTTTTAGCTGCGTTTCGTTGGATTCAGCATCTGCTATTCGTTTTTTATAAGCTGCTTCCATTTCTGCCCAGATATTATCTGCTTGTTGTAAAGTTTCAATATAAGCCATCTCTCTTTGTTCTAATTGTTCTATTTGTTTACGTAACTCTTTGTTACTTTCAGACAACTCTTGTACTTTCTTAATATAGTCATGATCTCGTGATGGACTTCTTCTTTCATAACATCGTTGACATTTTTGTTTTTTATTTTCTTTATATTCTTCGATTAATATTTTGTACTTTTCACTAAGTTTACGTAAACTATATTCGATTTCTTGTTTTTCTAATTTGGCTGCATCTCTTTCTTCTTGTAAAGTATTAACAATATCGTTTTTCTCTTTCTGTATTGCTAATTTTTCATTTTCTAGATTTTTAATAATTTGTTCATAATCATTTATATTTACATTATTTGATTCACAAATATTTACAATTTCATTTGTTTCTGGGTGGGTTTCTAACTTATATTCTATGCAAGGAAGTGACTGTTTTATTGGAAAAATATAAAGTTTCAATATGATCCACACATGCCATTTGATAAGAACTGGGAACAGAAGCTCTAAATACTCTAAACGATGTTTTAATTCCATTTCAAGTTCTTCAAGTTCATAATTACGTTCTTCATATTTGGTAATCATTGATTCCCAGTAAGAAGCAAGTGCTTTTGCATCACGAACACGTTTTTTTGTACATGTTCTCGATTCTTCTAAATCATTCAATCGTTCTGCCATCGATTCCAATTCCATTTCTAACTGTTGACATCTCAACCTTGTGTCATTCTCTGCTTCTTCTAACTCGCACCGTTCTTCATCTAATTTTTGATTCCAGTGTTCTAATTTTTCCATTTCTGCTGATAATTCCTTTACTTGAGTGAGAAGAGAAAATTCATTATTCAATCGATCTACCAGTTTCTTTATTTGATCATCACCACTGCTTTCATAAATGTTAACTTTTCTTTCTAAAAATTCATTCCGTGCTCTGTAAAAGTCAATTTCTTTTGAATCAGGTGCTGATAATTTTTTCTGTACCTTTTTTCCTTCTTCTAATGTTTCGCGTATTTGGTTTAGTTTCTGAATTTCTGCTGATAACTCTACGAGTTTTCCTTCACCTTCAAGGGGAGATTCAGTTTGTGTAGAAACATGTATAAATTCAGTAGGATCAACTTCAAAAATTCCACTTTCTTGTAAACTAGATGCATTTGAAAGTTGTTTTTTCTTAGTCGTTCCAGATTTGATAATAAAATCATCTTCATGTTGTACGGGTCGTGAGGTATAACTTGTAAATGGCAGAACAGTTGCTACTACTCTTGTCGTCGATGGTTTCATAGAATCCATTTTAAATCTTCCTGAATGAAATTCATCTGAATTATCATCAAGGCAATTATTATGTTCATGAGACAATGTTTCTAAATTATCGAGCAAACTTAAGACCTAAAAAATTAATCAGTATTATAGTATATTATTATTTTGCGTTAAATGAATATATTAAGATAAATACCTGTTGGAGACAAAGCTTATCATCTACATTTTCAGCTTTGCGAACCATTTCAGCAATATGTTCTCGTACAACATCGCCTTTACATTCAACTAAGTTAGAAACAAACCCAGATGTCCTTAAATCTAATGACGATTGACTTCTAAGTGACCACTAAAAACAGTGAGAGTGAAAATTTTATATTAAGATGATTTTAAAATCACCTTTCATAAGAACAAGACAAATAATAGGTACTAATATTTTGTAAATTCATTAAACACCTTACCTTTTCATTGTTTCCTTCTAGTTCAAGTATACGAAATTCTTGTAGTTCATTTTGGTCACGTAAGTCACTTAGCTCTTGCAGCAGAGCTGCTTCACGTCTCTCGAGTCTTCGCACTTGTTCTGCAAGTGCGGTGTTCGTCTGGCTATATTCGTTTGAATTCTGTGTACCTGTCTTGCATTCCCTTGTCTGAAAGTATATAAATTGCCCTGTTATTTTTCTATATGTGATTTATATTTTCATTTTTATATTTTATTGAATCGTTCAGCTTATGAATTGTAAGCAAATATTTATGAAAAAAAGCTTTAATTATATAAAGATATACTGCTTGCAGTGGCAGACTTAACGGGTGTTGGACTTGGCGCTTCTCAGGACCCCTCGATGTAAAGGGGCTCCAAATCTACACCGGATTTAAAAAAAATAGATTTATTTTTTCAAAGATAAAAAAAGAAGAAAATAAAACAGAAGACACGCATTCTTTTCTTAAATCTTTTCTTAGGGTTTTGTAAAAATCCATTAATTTAAAAAAGAAGTTATGCCTCCTAGACATAGATGTAAATAATTAGGAAAATAATTCTTTTAGGACGCCATAGGGCTAAAGTTAGGGAAAAAAACTATAACAATACATGTGGGTGTGAAAATGCAAATCTCAATCAGTAGAATTTAAACGCATTTTTATTTTTTATTATTTTTTCTAATTCAAAGGGTTCCAAACAGTAATTAACCCCCCCCCCCCTATCCCTCTTAATATATTAAAGATGTTAATAATCATGGTTGAATTAAAATTAACTTTTTCTTTCTACATAAGTTATTTTTTTAACACAAATTAATAAATTGCCCCCCCTACCCCCAATAATTTTAGCGCCAGGGGCCCCAAGAGGTCTAAATTCATCTCTGACAAGGAGAAGCAACAGCACGGTTAATGAGAATTTCAATGAGTTTGTGGTATGTTAAACTAGAGCAAAAATAAAAAGACACGTGTCCAACAATTTGATCTCATAGGCCTTAATTACAAAGATAATTAACTTTGAAAATTTGTGTATTCAATATAACCGTGTATTATGTTCGCTCGAAATATAAGTGTGTTGGCCCTACGGTCAACGCGCTGGCGTCTCGCCTGGTTTTAAGATTTTGATTTTAATTTTTATTTACAATTATTTTTTATTTTTTTGTACACATTACCTCTCCCACTTGCGTAAAAATCGATAAATTAGACATAAATAAAACATATATTATTATTGACAATGAAAATATTGTTATATACGCCAGTACATAATTATTAATTTGTTTTAAAGTAAATTTAATTTATTATTGACACAACTCATTAGTTTTTAATTAATTAATTGAAAAGTTTTAATAAAAAACAAACTTGAAAGAAACCACAAACATCTATTGTCAATAATAATATATGTTTTATTTATGTCTAATTTATCGATTTTTACGCAAGTGGGAGAGGTAATGTGTACAAAAAAATAAAAAATAATTGTAAATAAAAATTAAAATCAAAATCTTAAAACCAGGCGAGACGCCGCGCGTTGACCGTAGGGCCAACACACTTATATTTCGAGCGAACATAATACACGGTTATATTGAATACACAAATTTTCAAAGTTAATTATCTTTGTAATTAAGGCCTATGAGATCAAATTGTTGGACACGTGTCTTTTTATTTTTGCTCTAGTTTGACATACCACAAGCTCATTGAAATTCTCATTAACCGTGCTGTTGCTTCCCCTTGTGAGTGTATAATTTAATAAAAATATTATAATTTAAATATTATATATTGATTTACTAACTATAGTACATGATCATATTTATTATACTCACCAAAAGTAATGCACGTTCTAAACTTCTAACTTGACTTCGTGCAAGACTTAATTCTGGGTCTGGTTGTGGAGACAGGGATACTCCTGAATCACACTCTTCTTCCAAGACCTGTAAAAATATAAAAATAAATAAATATATTAAGATTTACAGATTTAATAATTTAAAAAATTCAGTTTTATAAATAATTTCATTGATTTTATTTTATTTTCAATAAATTGTTAAAAGTTGTACTATGCAGGGTGTCCAAGATAAGAGTGGAATGCATGGGTATTTCCTAAACGGTAAGAGATACAGATTCGGTTAAATGAGATGAATTATTTGTAAGGAAGGGGTGAGTATCACTGCATCAAAAATATTAATAATTCTATGTGGTTTAGGTCATAGGTGTCCAACCTTTTGAACCTCTGGGGCCGCATAGCAAAAATTTTATTTAATTTAGTTCACTGAGGGCCGCAGTATTACAATATAAAACTGAGGACCTTTTTTTTTAGTCGCTTCAATTTCAATTCCTAATTAATATTATAAATATAAATAAATAATAACTAGAGATAGATTAGGAAAAACCTTTTTTTCTTTTTTTTAGTCGTAATTGTTAGACAAAAATCAAAATAACAAATAAATAATTGAAAACAATAAATTAGTACAAAAAAATGTTCTTACTTTTTTTCGATAGTAAATATGACAAGTGACATATCGTTGTAAAGTAGAGTAAAAAGCACGTTCAAATATGCTACAGCCAACTTAATGGCCCATAAGAAAAACTAAAGTTAGGGTTTGTGACTTGGAAACTAGAAACGATATAAAAATTCAAAATACACCAATCAATTCTACACAAAAAGTACTTTAAAAAACAGGAAACAAAAAGTACCCATCTACTTTGACAACAAAGTTATAGTCATTTAAAGAATTTCTGAATTTTCAGTTTTTTGGGTATACCGCCTAAACCACATACAATTATTAATATTTATTGATGTAGTAATACTCACCCCTTCCTTACAAATAATTCAACTCATTAAACTGAATTTGTATCCTACCGTTTAGGAAATCCACACGCATTTCACGTTTATGTTGGACATCCTGTATATGTGTTTGCAGACTACAGAGTTATGGAATTTTTATTTTTAATAAAAAATAGGAATTTTGAAATAAATAAAATAATATTACAAGAATAGATAAAATCTACCAGTTATATGATTATTTTCTTATCTAAAAATCAAAGTATCATAAAAAAATCCGTTATTTAAAGCTGTACTTATTTACATTTATATAAGTGTAAAATAATAAAAATTCATACAAACATAAAAAAATAGCGGAAAACCCAACAAATTCCTACTATTAGTTAGAATATATTTAATACTAATTGTACAAAAAATCGATATTCAAATATTTATTAATAGTTATTCATTATATCGAATGTTAATATATTTTATAATTAAGTTTCTCTTTGTAAGATGTATGACACACAAAAATTAAAATATTATTATTATTATTATTACTATTATTATTAATCAAGGGTTTAATAAAGAAATAATGAATCGAGCTTTGAATTAATTCTGATGGTGACATCATTCGCGCATTTGTCCTGAAAAAATAACAGTCCTAAAGATGCCTTCAGGTGCGTAGCAATGCCTTTTAGAGCTCAAACAATGATAATTGTGAAAACAATGTTGACAGGTGAACGATCGCATTAAAATAAACGCTTACAAAACAGACCAGACGTTTGTAAACTGTGCAAACATGCACATACATATCTAATGAACTGTTTAATAGAAACCGAAAGACTAGTTCAGTTTTACCTCCACGAAGACAAATATTACGGTTTCGGTCATTTCAGGAAAGGTGTACAAAATATATATTTAATAACACAGCTACACAAAAAAAAGTGCGAAGCCAAAAAAGCGACCTATAAAGCATTGTAGTACTGCTCGAGCAGTCGAAATTCATTTTTTTGGAATTGTCTGATTACCAGTTTTTTTTTTATTTGAGCTTGAATTTTGGGTTGAGCTTGAATTTTTCCAAATTGGCTAAACACAAAATTGAAGCCTAAATAAAAAAAACTGGTAAGCAGAAAATTCTAAACATTTGGATTTCGACTATGCTCGACTAATACTACAATGCTATATAGGTCGCTTTTTTGGCTCTACACTTTTTTGTGTGTAGCTCTGTAAAAAATTCACTATTTAGTGGAAAAATAATATATTATTATGTAATTATCCGTTGGACCTTTTATAGAAAAAAACCTAACCACGGAGAGTAATTTTTTTCAGTTTTTCTTTTTAATAAACTTTAAAGATAAAAGTAATATATTAATTACCTATGTACGGTTTATTTTTGATTTTTAGATATTAAAGGCGTATTTACTTTAATGCTCATTTTATCAATGTACCTACATACGCAAAAAAATTAGGATGAGAGTAATACACATTTCTAAGCTGAGCCTGTTTGGGATGTGAAATTGATGGTTCCAATAAATACTGGTTATTTAAGCAAGAAGTCTGTTTGAGAAGTATTACTTTTTGTTATATAGTCATAGGTAGTAAATACATTTTTCGATTTTGAATTAAGTATACAAAATAACATGAAAAATATAGCTCTGTGATTTGGATACACAATATTAAGCTAGTTGGAATTTACTCTGAATATTGTAACTTAAGAAACCAATAAATGAATTATCGAAAGATTTTTCCTGATAAGTACTTTACTTGATTCTCTTCAACTTCTAAACATTTAATTTAATAAATTCAAACTTTCGCCCTCGACAATTCAACGTATTCAACATTTAGCAAACCACTTGTGTAGAATACACAACACAATCAGCAGTGGTGGTAGTAGTTCCGTACAGTGCCTACTCTAAACGGGCCAAGGTTCAAATGTCACGTTCGTTACGTAAATGACAGTTGTGCAACGAACACAACGACTAAGACAGCGAGCACTAGCCGGCTATCGCAGCCGCTCTAATTCGGCGCATTCAAAGGCGACACGGTTTCACCACGTTACTAACCTGGATTTATAGAGAACATTCAATTTGCTGTAGTAATTTATTATTGGCGAACCTGCGACAATTGTTGTTACATTCGTATAAAAACTTGTGTCAATGCACCTGTACATTGTATGAATTGATTTGAATGTACTTACATTAATATTTATTTAGTACATATATTACTTGTACAGATGTGACCATTCTCTTTTTACCCTTTAAGTATAATGTATTAACATAGATACAAGATACTAGTATTTTTTTAAATAAATAGTCGTAACGCAAAAATGATAATAGAGTTTTATCGATCTCGTCTCGTTTAGGAGACTGAGACCAAGACGAGACCGGATTAAATTTTGACGTGATAAGATCGAGATAAGACTATTTAAATGTATTACATGTTTAAATCAAAATATGTTTAAATGTAAAAAACTGAGTTATTTTTATGAAAAAAATTTATAATTCACACGAGACAAACTTGTATCGGTTATATGTACGAGACGAAATTGTCAGTTATAAATCTGAGATGATACGAAATTTATCTAAAGCCAGCCTCGTTTGCATCCCTACCAAGAGCAAAGACAACCAATATTTATTGTCAGTATATCAATATTTCGATCGTTCGTTAGCAGTATGCGCATTGGCGCGTTACAAAGTATATACTTTAGGTATAGGAGGGTGATGAAAGGGGCTCTGTATCAATTGGTTGAAGAGCAAAAAAAGTTTATTTTATATTTATAAATTAAAAAATTTAATGGGGCCCCCGACTTTCATAACACGCCACTGATGGTAAGTATGTCTGTTTTGAATTTGTTTGGATCTTAAACTCATTCGTTAACGTTAAGTATCCAAAACCTATAGATCTTGAAATTATTTCATAGTTACAATTTTAAAACATGTGAAATCTCGATTTTTTGTTCATATTTAATAATATATATATATTTCGTTATTACTATAGTTGATACATAATGTATACTGACATATTTGTTACTTACAATACATAGATACATATGTAAATATATGTATATGTTCTATAAAACAATATAACCTATTATACATATAATATCTATGTAGTTATTTAGTTAACGGACTATAACATAATTAATATGTTTTAGAATGTAATATAAAATATTTGTAATTATTATGGCTAAATAAATCGGAATATTTAAAACCATTAACTAAGCGTAAAAGTTAGAGATTGTTTAACAAAGTAATCGAAGTAAAATCACACTTAACAAATATCTAGTATGTGAAGATTAGTTCCATCGAATTCACAGCATATACATACTTATAGCGGTTAATCTTCTGTAATATAATAATATTAGTACCTATTTCAAATAATTTATCTATTAATTATTCTTTCGGACTAGATAAGAGCGTTGGAAGCTTTTTTTTAAAGGGGTACAATGTGCAAGGTTTATTTGATATCATATCAAATAAACATTCTATTTATATTATCATTTTATTTATTATTATTATTTTAACCACGCAGGGATGTAAGTGCATCACCTAGCATCCTCTTACTGGCGCCTATGGGATTAGAATTGCTATATATATCTTAAATATGATGTATTTAGATAGAAGATTATTTGTTTTACAAAAATAAATAAAAGCAATTTTATATATTTTTATTTTTTAGCAGTGATGACGTGAAAGATTTAGGAAAGACTATGGATACATAACAATCAATGCTAGTCCGTATATGAAACTGTTGCCAAAATTATACGGCGGCCATCTTTTCTTAAATGTCAGTTTCACCCTTTCCATGTATATTATCCCAGAGGCGTCAGTTGAAAATTTATAATATGCAAATATGCTTCAAATTACAATTGAATTTGATATGTATAAGAGATGATAATTCCAAATACTTAGACGTTTCTCTGTTAATCAATTATCACTGAAATACTTTTAAAGACAATATAAAACATTTATTATTCATTAATTTTATAATTCAAAACAACTGATATTTATTTTATAATCTGAATGATACATCAATGACTCGTGGGGCGATTTTTCGTGGAGTGATATGGTAACAACGCTAGGTAATGTGTTATTTGTCCTTTATCTTTCCTTGTCTAAGGTATAAATGAATAAAATGATTAACTACTAATTAATTAAAACATTTTTTTAAAGTATATGTATGTATAACATTTTGAGAATCACTGCGCCAATTGATTTAATAATAGAATAGAGTAATAAATTTATCACAAAAATAATGTGTTATATTGATGAGAAAGTACATACATATTTGGTGTAGAAAAGACACAATGTCTATTGTAACAACCAAGCATACAAATGCGTTAATTGTCTATAGATTATTAGCTTTTGTGAAATTTAGAAAACCATACGTCATTGTCAGAGAACGAAATCTCTAATTGAACGTTTAATATACAACAGAAAACGAAAGTTGGCATACGTGTATCAATAATGTTATAAATTACAGATTTAAAAAAAATCAAATTATGTACTCTTGTTTAATTTTTATCGACGTGAAATTGGTTCAGATTTCTTTTACGTCACGCGATCCTGGCTTATATTTAAAAGTATTAATTTCTTATCGAAAGTTCTTAAAAACCGGATCGATCATCTCAATTTTGATAAAAAGTTTTTTTAATAACATTCACACGAAATCAATTAATTGATAAGTTTCTACATTTAAGCTGAAAGTAATTAAATAGAATATGATAGTATAACATTAGAAATTAATGTTCTTATTACCGATTTATACTTTTCCTGGTTCTATAAAAAGTCTGTGGCATATGTTAGGATTGAAGATGTATGTAGGTATTTATTATACATATAGAATTTATTATAACAATAATATATAAATTAATACTAGATCATAAATTGATTGCTTCAATTTGCAATATGGCAGTAGCGGAAGGTTGCGGTCCGTAGTGAAATGTTATACCCCCCCTTCCCAATCAGGTAGCATGTTATGTAATATATGTATATAATTTTTTTGCAAAATAAAAAAAATTAAAAATTTATAGCAAAAGTAATTTTTAAAATGTGCACACGTGTAATACCTGTCCGCTACTGTTGTAATATAGACCGATATAATCATTTATTTAGTTATTAAATTAGCCTTATTTTATTCATATCTTTTATCGCAGGACAAAAATATTGATTTTAGGATGAAATATGTTTAAACTTTTTTTAAATATTAGCTGATAAAAATAATCAATAATAATCATAACAGCAATTGTAACCTAACAATTTCTAAGCAAATAACAGACTTTCATAAAGACTACCTTTTAATCTAAATTCGTGACTGTTCTATAAATATGTCTAACTTTTCATTAAAGTCAATTTTTTGTAGCACAAGATATCATCTTACCAGAGATTTAATCACGGAATAATCAATATACGTATTTTAAATTTAAATGCTAATATCGAGCGTCGCCGCCGGTTTGAATCGCGAAAGGTGTGGGTGTGATTTTGACTTTCACTGCTTTCTTTCTGCATTTCCTATCAATAAACAACTACTGCAGATCATGTGAAACACTAAACAGTTGTGTGTTTAAACTTGTTTCACAGTCAAAATGTTTTCAATTGTTTGGTAAGAACAAAAGTTTGATGTATGACTAGAAACTTGTGTTTTAATAATAGCTCTTGATTCTTATCTCTGTACAAGTGTATGTAGTGTCATTTTGTATAGATCACACCTTTTTGTATTATATGTAAATGAGGTTTTCTTTTTGGAGATATTGAATGAAATATAGTATAAGCGTGGTTTCTTTTCTAATTCAGTTTTATCAATGAATTAACTATTTATTCGATATACAGGTTGGTCTGGTTTGGGATAAAGATATTTTAAGAGCGGATTCCTTGGTTCATTGTGAGTAAAAAAATGTACGGGAAGGTGGGGTCTATCTTCAACATAGCTATAGGGTGTTTAAAAACTTCCTTCAGAATAGTACTTACAAACAAAGATTATCTCATAACTTCCTAAGTAACGTAACTAGAGCAACCACAATGAGTCAGTTTCATAGGTAATTAACTAACGTATTTTTAAGTATTAGTGTTATTGCTATCGTGTTTCCATTTCAGAGTTATTGCTCATCAAAGTCAAAAAATATATTTATTTTTTTGAAAATTCGTATGAAAATGACATTTTTCCCCAAAAATACCTACAATATGTGGTATTCTTATCATTATTTTGATGTCATAATGTTACCTACAAATTCACTGAACCAAGTTTGGACCTGGATCTTACAGTTTTACAGTTGTAAATTTATCTAAATAATCCTCAAAGTGACTATTTTACTACCTACCCTATTCAATGAAACAGTCATAAATTTTTTTTGTTTATAATTACATAATTTTATTATTAATGTTAATTTACATAATTTTGAAACGAATCATGTTTTTGACATTAGGACATTAGAAAACTAAATTCAAATTCATATATTAAAAATTATTTAAAAAGATATTAAAGAACATGGAAGTCTTGTATAGTTCTCCATACCGATATTTTATAAAAAGTATTAAAAAAAGAAATATTCAAATGTAACGAATCTTATTTTACTTTGATTAATGAATTAAAAATTAATATCAACAAGATATTCGTATTTTTAATAATTATTGATAATCTTCTTTCGACGAGACTTATAAATAAAGTTGATATCGTCATCTCGTCCGATTTTAAAGCAATGTCGTCTTGGTTTCAATCTCAATCTCAATAATCAATTTTTTGTTTCATTGTGTCCCCCACTCCCTTACATGTATTTTAAAAATGTTATCTTTAAAATTTCTTGAAAGGTAAGACAATTTTCCAGTTATTTTGCGGAAACTAGTACCTTCATACATTAGATTGTAATTTTTAAAAGATCTTATTTTTGAGATCTACATAGCTCTCTTTATATGTTATATCTCCAGGCCAAATGTTCGCTTTAGACTATATTTACTTTTTTACTTAATAAAATATCTTATCTGATTTCACAATGAAAGCTAACGATACCCAGCAACCCAGAAACATTCACGTCACTTAAACAATAACCGTTATTACGTCGTTCACCCTTCGCACAGTATCAATGCAAAAGACCCGTCATTAGCCATTGTGTTATGTATGAAATCTTGTGCTCGATTATGACATTACATCCATTAGATAGCGCGGCTATTGTGTTTTTCGTGTGTTAATTATAGGTAGATTCGGTGTGTTATTGGTTAGATGGTGTTAGTTGTATCGAGAAACCGTTAATTGAATTATTAATTGTATGTGAACCGGTGCCCGTTGGAGGTCTCACTTTAGGTGAGACACGTGACAGATCGGGTTTAGATTAGTTACTTTTGACAAGACACACTGATCTGTGTTGGTTCTCAGATTAAGTAAATATGCCTACCACTATTCATATAGATGTAGACATATATTCTAGATCAAACGTCTTGGTTTGCAATGAGGGCGGATGCAGCTTTCAAGTCTATAAGGGTAATAAGAGCAGCGTTATAACATAATGAAAATTACAATATAATACATAAACATGTAGGTATCTATCAAAATCATAGTGCACTATTTTTTTATTAAATTTATATATGGTTGCAAGATTAAACTACTGTACATATGGATGCTATTTCAGACATATACAATTATCTGCCCTTCTCTTTATATTATACTAGCTGGGCCCACGCGGCTTCGCTCGCGTAGACTACGGAATTATTGTTTAGGATTTTTGAAAAATATAGTTTAATTAATTAAGTACAAACACGATTAGTTATTATTGTAATAATAATTTATCAATACCTAAATTACCTAACAAAAACGAATCAGAAGAAAAAAGTACAAATAATTTGTGTTCTGTTTAAATTTAAATGTTAATTATTGAAAACAAAATAAACACAAACGATCAGCCGAGGGACTCCGAATATCTACCGAGCGTACGCGAATCCAGTCTGATGTACTACTCGCGTCGATGCGGCACGACACCATACATTTAAGATATTATCTTTATAAATATATTTTAAGATATTTTCTAAACTATACGACCAAATTGGATGCTGTAAATGGCAAACTATATCTACATTAAGTACTTATGACGATGAAATCATTTATTTCGATAAGGATTAATGTTTTGCAGGTCATAAGTCCATGTAAACAAAACCCAAATATTTTATGTTTTCTTTGTAACATAAAAGCAGTCATTGTGGCTTAAATATAAAAGTTAGACATATCGTGTCGCTGACTTAATTGTAGAACTTTTGATTCTACACAATTCTTTAATACATTATTTTGTTCTATATTGAACGGTTTAGGCAGCGTATTACAAAACAGCGCGCCGACGGCAAAATTTTTTCCGACTTGATTTACTATTATCGTCACTGCTTTGTTGTTATGTTACCTAACGTAAAAAAATATAGCCTATAACCTGGCCAGAGAACGTACCTATGAATTAAAAAAAAAACTCGTAAATCGGATAAGTGGTTCTCGAGTGATAAGGTAACTAACGGACAGACAGACAGACAGACAGACAGACAGACAGAGAGACGTTGAGCTTTATATATATTAAGGATACGACAAATACCGACAAATATTTTTCTTGTAAATTTACAACTAGATTTAAAAATATTCGTTTTAAATTTCGTCCTTAGGTTTGTTCATTAACACTATATGTACTAAAGAAGTTCTCACAAATTGCAGTTTATTGTTAATAAAAATTATCAAATGAAATTAATATAGTAGTAAAACTATCAAATGGATCCAATTTTCTCCAATTTGTTAATAATTTATAAGATGAAATTCAAAACGAATGGTAATTTTAAATCAAGTTTATTCACAAGAAAAATGTATTTTTGTAATTTGTCTTAATATTAACAGGAACGATAATATTTGCATGTCTGAAATAACTACTCTACACCCTGTACATATTTGTAATACATTTATATGCACAGTTTCACAAAAAAATAGGTATCTACAGTTTACACCTCTATCTTGATCAAAAAGGGCAATTAAAATCATAAGTGAAATTGTTATTAACGACTCCGATTGGTCAAACCTACAATTAAATCTAAGCTGTAGATAACTATTGTTTCTAAAACTGGTCATAAATGAATCGTATTTTCATCTTTGGTATGTAATATTATTATTATGTATATATTATTTTTACATTTTATTTGAACAAACCGCACCTGGGTTAGACGTTGTATAGAGAACCCGTTAATTGAATTGTTAATTGCATGTGAACAGATATAACGACCACACTCTTTATTGTCTCACCGGGGTCGCGAACTTGTGGCTGTTATACGGCTTCGGGTAAATACACCCACACATGCTTACATATACCTTTATTAATCATACGTGTGTATACAGTGGAGGTTCATGTTAAAATATATTAGAGGTTTGTAATATTTATACTTATGTATGTAAAATCTACCAAAATATTGTGAAATAAAAAACATTGTAAACCTATATTATAGAAAATTGAATGCTTTATAAAAAAGATTCTATAAAATTTTCACATAACGTGTCGTTTTTGAGATATATTGAAAAAATAAATATTTTGGGATGTCACCCCTTCCCCTTACACACGATTTGATGAATATCAATTCAGTGGTTCATGAGTTATGCGTGTGACAAGGATTCAGGGGACAGACACACGGATACACACACAGATAGACATGGAACGAAAAGTGTTTGTCTTCACTTGAAACGGAAAGATCAATTTAAAATTTTTAAATCGGAGAACAATTTTTTTGTCTCATTCTAAAACGATCACAAAGCTTCTCGTATCTTTGATATTGTGAGGAAGCAATAAAAACTATTAAGAATATAACAATCAGTCACTGTTAAATTGCCTTAACAAGAGAGTAATTTTAGGTTCAAATTGACTAACTTTCAGAGCCGTACTTCGACATTTTGATACTCGAAGTGCAAAATCAATGCAACTCCTCCCCTTTCATACTTTTCTATTTAAGGTAATACATTTTTTTTCTGCTCAGAGCCACAAAACTTTAAACATCGTGATGCCTCTGTTCTTGCAAGGCCCCCAGCTAGCGTATCACGCTTCTGTTCATAAGTACGACTCTACTAATTGTATGTTGCTATGGCAATGTTCTATATCAAAGTGACAATAAAATTAAATCAAATAAAAAAATTATGAGAAATAATTAATTTTAAAAATAACATAAACCTTTTTGTATTATAAATTATAATTGAAATATAATTAATTAAAGTAGTTATGTATATCTTTCTAACGAAACCAGGACTTCAATAACTCGTATGTTTGCTATATTAAGTGAAATCAAACATACATAAAACAATAAAATGATTGCAATTAGCGGTTTAATTAAACCACCACAGAAAATGGCAATCGATACTATAAATAACCGAGTTACACAATAATTGTATCCACATTACTATGCCTTTAGCGATTATTATATTAAGTATATAGTTTAATGAATACGAATGACAACTATTACTAGCCTGACCTAGTAAACTGATTCTCACTGTATTAATTTTTTGTTATGCAAATTCGATTAATGAGATGTATCGGTTTGCCATTGCTTCGTTTAATTGCTTTTCGCGCGGATTGCTGTCAAGACTAAGTTTTTTTTCAACTTTAATTTTTTTCACTTTAATCATAATCAAAAGAAAACCAGTTGGAATGTTTATTAATATAAACAGAAAAAATTATAAAATGATAGTATTCCTTAAGTCAATTAATTTTTCTAGTTGATTCATAAAAAATACCTACATAATTTTATTTTTCAATCATCTTTTTTTAATTTAAGAAATTGGAAAATAGTTTAAAAGATACTATTTAATAAATGAATGGCTGAGAACATGTCACCCAAATTATTAGCACAAGATAATAAATTTTATTATTATATTATTAGGAAGATTCGTCGAATATGAAAAAAATAAATACCTAAATCAAAATTAGAAATCGATACTGATATTATTGATATTGCAGGAAATATGTCTTAGTTATAAAACGAGATTAAAAAGTAATTAATATTAAATATGATATTAAAATATCAACGGCAATTAATATAATATTCCATTAATGTTATTTTTTTTATATTTGAAAATATAACTTAATTTATTTTATTTTTGTTTTTAGTACTATTAAATATGTCAAATTTAATTATACATCTTTTATTTCAATGATGTGTGAAAGTTTAAATAACTATATTCATTTATGTATTTGTATGACATAGATATCCTCACAAAAAAACTGAATTATAATTCATTAGTTATTGCAATCACTATTCAATGGAATTAAGAATAAGTAATTATTATTCTCACTTTATTATTGTAAGTACAGTTTTTTATAGAAGATAAATTTGTCTTCTTAAAGTTAAATTATACATTCAATAGGTGCTAATAAAAATTTTCGTGCCAAAGTAGATTAATATCCTTTAAATAACTTGGGACGCCCATGTTTATAGATATAAGTAGTTATCTTGTGGCTTGTATGCAGTAATATCCGTTTCACGAATATGTCTACAAGTTGTCAATACATAGTGTAATATTACATAATCTAACAATGTACAATATACACTCATATTGCCACTGACATTCCGCACATACTGACCGAAATAACTAGTTATAATTATAATAAATATTCAAGTATTTACATATATGTATAACTACAATATAACAAAAGTATCATAACGTATGTACATGTACGCGTAATATACATAAAATTAACTCAATTATATTATGTGAGTCCAAACTGTCAACAATTGATCTTTTAACAGGTTTTCTTATTGTTCTATTAAATAAACAATTCGATGAATTGCCAAACCGACACGACAATAAACCATAACGTACAAAATGTTACAAAGAAAAAAAGTTTCACAAAGCAAGAAGAAATATATCGTTGTAAAAATAAATAATAACACAGTTAAATAATTTATTAAACAAGGATTATCTAAATCCAATGCAATTTTCCTCACATGAAAATAATTTGTTTTTTTGTGAATGTACTTTTCGTAAAACGAGTTTTTTTTAATTTCCTTATATTCAATCACTTGTTTATTTATTATACAGCGGAGTCGCCTCATAAAGAAGGGTGACACGCGGAAATCAATAATGTCACCCCCCCTCCCTGTGTTAATTTTAAACGACAAAAAAAATCAGGGGTCTATTATAAATTGAGTGGTTGTAACCTTAAAAACTTAAAAAAAGTCAATTTACTATATTTTTTATACATATTACCTATACACAGAGAGAAAAGTCATGATAATTTTTATACAGAAAATCTTAGAAAAATTACTGTGCTCTCTTATAATGCGTGCGCAATCGACGATACAAGTAAAAAATATTTATACGTCCATATAAAAATTATCAGTGCTTACATTATATAAATTGCTTTTTTATCACGGTAGAAATTACGGTGCTAGCATGGTAATATTTGGAACGCTGTATCAGAAAACTGCCTTACCGGCCTTACCGATTCAGTAAAATTTCTATAGCTTATTTTTTTTTTTTCAAACAGAAAGGTAAAAACAATAAAAAGCAATTTCATTTTAAGAAAGTTATCGATTTATTTATATAATATACATTGTTTTGAATTTTACAACTAATAATAGTTTACAAATATAGTTGTAGAACAATTTACATAAAGATATGACAACCAATACATGTGCAAAGAGACCGATTCACAGAACAAATTAAATATAAAATAACGTATTTTCAATATCTAAAATCTAAACTAACCTATATCTGTCAAAACTTATTTTACAAATAAAACTTCTAAAAATAACACATTAAAACCGAACAAAACATTATTGTAAAACATTTATCACCCACATTCATTTAAAATTCGCACAAAACAATAATTTTAATAAAATAAAAACAATCATAGCCATTTTAAATCTAAATATGCTACACGTCCCGCTTTAAATATTATTCACACTAAAAACAATTTTGAATATAAATTAAAATATAATACTTTAAAATCACGATAACATAGAAAAATATCTTTAAAATAGAAAACACTACACAATTACAATATGTACTTTTAAAACAAATATACATTCTAAATATGTATGTAACTGTCAGCTTATAGGCCGTCGGAAGATCGAAAATAGCCGACTGTACTCGAACCTTACTACCTTGTTTATGCTGATAGTAAAATTTGCTTTATATCCTAACTTTCTATTAAGATATATCGAAAACCATAAATCTGAGATCTAGACATGATGCGTATGATTTTTAGAGAATCGTTTTACAAACAAAATAAAACCATACATACATCTCCACGATAAACAGTTAATGAGATATCACATTTTTAGTTTTTGTGTTTTCAACATAATTGGTATCTTCTGTCTTTTTCTTTCTTTCTGCTTTTGCCAGATATCTTTGAAATATCATTGAATTTTATAAGTCAGTATTGTAAAATTTATCAGACCGCCTAATAATTTACATCAACTTAAATAGCATTTTTTTAAAGAAAAACAATTAAAAAATACAAATTTGTCGAGATAGGAACTTTTTACTGTGCTGTTTTATAAATTTCGCTGGCCTGTATTTAAAAAAATACTATTGTGTCCTTTACTTTTTATATTATGAATTTTAATTTTTCTTATTTTACCGTATAAAATTGACCATATTCGACTTTCGCACATCGTTTATAGTGCAGAGCACAGTAATTTTTCTAAGATTTTTCTCTCCGTGTATAAACCTTTAAATAACCCTCCAATAAGAGGTTAATATGCTTTTTTTGACATGAAACGCGGGTGTCACTCCCTTGAGGATTTTACTTAAAGTGGTCCCCCCTAATGACGCCATTGTGTACTTTTTTTAAAAGGTGCCAGATAGTCGTATAATGTTTCTATGAATTTTTAGTAAGGAAGTTTCATATAATTGTGTCATCGACATATAGTTCAGTAATTTTAGATATTAATGCACCCAATCTGGGAAAAAAATAGCAGTTAGCTGAATTTTTGTATACACCTTCGTTATTTATAACACTGTAACGAAGATGTATACAAAAATTCAGCTAACTGCTATTTTTTTCGCAGTTGAAATCTAAAATTTAAAAAAAAATATTTTCAATTGCGAATAATAAAAAAAAATACTCACCGGACTTTGAGGAGGCGAGGCGGGACAACTTCTAGGTTCGATTTCCGGCAAAGGTCGTTCAGATTTGCGCATCTGTAATAAAAATAAATATATATAATTTACTGCTATGTATAAATTATTACCTATGGACAAAATATGTTCATTAGCAGATTAATATAATAACGTCTATATTAATATTAACTGTATTTCATTTTAACCGTATTTAAGAAATGTTATACACATATGTATAATCTTTTGTGCAGATGGTGCATAATTTATGTATGTATAATATACAAATAGTTAATAATTATTTAAAAGCTGAATTATGTTATATAATACAAGAAAACTCTTTTCATACATTGGAATTAATTTTAAAAAACATCGCTTCCCTATATGTGCATTAAATGCATATTATTATACTAATATGCACGTAGATAGAGGAACTTAATATTTTTATAAAAAATGTATTTTAATAGAATTCTACTATTACTATTTTACTTAGATACTAGATTCTTAGATTTTTTTTTAATATACAAAGTGTAAAAATATAATAGGTGGAGAGTTGTTACTGGACAATTGGACAATTTAAAGCAGCATTCTAAATTACGTATTTTCGTAATACTTGAAAGTTAAAAAATCAATGATAAATAGCTAACATTAATATATGCAGACATTTTCTTCTGTATATTTTCAAGAACACATATCTATTGTTCGAACTTCAATACATTTGATTAATTACAAATACCCAATAAAACTGTCTGTGAATAACATTCGCATATATTTTCATATTTTCCATTCTCTGTGTTTTCAAATCCACTCATATTTTAGTATCAAGACATTTCCCATGGAATTGAATAGCGAGATTTCAAAATAACATTGCAGAGACACGATTTAAGTGATATTGTTTTTGTTTTAAATTACAAACAGTAATACATTGAAAATACGACATACTGAAATTTTAATGAATGATGTCTATTAGAAAATAAAATTGTCTTTTTTTTATTGTATTTTTTCTATTTAATATAATAGTAAGGAATGAACTTATATTATATGATAGAAAATTTTATTTTATTTAGGGTTCCGTAGAAAATTAGGAACTAGTAGGAACCCTTATAGCTTCGCTCTGTTTGTCCGTCTATATAAATTTTATACAGATTAAGATGAAATTTGGTATACGGGCAAAGATTGATAACCCAAAAACAGAAATGATGAGATTAAAAAAAAATTTTTTTTGGACCTTCTCATGGACTGAAAAGTATATTCAAAATTTTTTTCACACCCCATTCTTTAGATAGGTCTCTGAAAATACAACAAAAAATATCTCAATACTTTTTGATTTTAACCTTTCAGTCGCGATATATTTGTATTTCAATGTCGTTATCAGAGCGTCATTCCCCTCTAAATTCTAAACTGTCGATGCAAAAAATCTTAAACAATTCCAGAATGTATATTTTAATTAGTACTTTCAATGAAAATTATAACGAATAATGTAGCAAAAATAGTTTATGAAAAATTTTGAAATAACTCTTTTTTTTATAAATGAATGACTACGAAACGTTATCATTTGCGTACCCAACACGCACTTGGCCGTTTTATTCATATATATTTTTATTTACTTAATCATATTGTAAGTACCTAAAAGGATGTAAATTACGTTTGATAAATAATGAAATTTAATTCATGTAACCTTTATTTGATAAAATCGTGATTTGTGTGCACGACGTGAACTTAAAAATAAACGTGTATTGTCATCAAAGGTCTTCTTGACACAATACTTTTTTCAAAATTCAAAGATCTTGCAAAATACAATATTTTTATTATGATAATTGAATACATCTTGATTTCTAGGTATAAGCCATATCTTCTTGGTCGTTTCATTTTGAATTATTTAATAACATGCAGAGTTGATATAGTAATTATTAAATATGAATTTCAATACAAAAATAAAAGACACTGTTAAGAAGCCTAGACATATAAAATGATTCATAAAAGAAATTTTTTCATCATACAACCAGGTGGGTCTTTTTCGCGGGCGGTGAGTTTATTTTAGATACTTATTTTCAATTCAAACGGTTATAAATAATGCGGTTAAAATAAATTGGCTGGTCAACCACAATCATTAAGGTTGTTTTCGTGACTAAACGCCTAAACACTTTACAACTAACTTACAATTAGTATTTTATCCGTAATGACATTTGGTAATAAAATAAATAACAAATATTCAATTGAATAGATTTCAAAATAAGGATTGCACGAATTGAAATGAACAATTGAATTATCTGTCTGGAATTAATTGATACCGAAAACTTATAAAATCTTGTTTTAAGGCAACTTGCAATCAATACAATATTTTATAATTTTTAATTAAGATTCCACAAGAAAATGATTTAGATCTAAATGTTTGAGATGTTTTGGAAATAATGCAACAAATGCATCGACGTTTTATGTAAAAGTAAAGCTATTTAATTATTGCTATTATTGTAGAACGTAGTTAATTATTGTAGATTTTCTCACACCTTCACATAACCCTCGTATACGTTATTAAAAAAACAAATATATTTCTACGCAAGGTTTAAGAATCGAATCTTCGAAAGTATAATATATCTGTCAAGAACATTAATATAAATATATACAGGAAGGTGTTGTAACTAATCAGCTGTCATTCTTAAATGGATGCAGTTATTGAAAAAAAACAACAAAAATTGCGTTTAAAAGAGGAGAGTCTGCACTTATGTATATTCTAACATAGCTATATAGAAGCTAGTAGGTACGTGCGCGTCAAAATGAATAATCTGATTTTTACTCTCGAAAAGTGCTTCTTTTGGAGAGGAAAAGTGTATGGCAGTTCTTGTAGAGGATTTCGTATTAAATACGGAAAACATAAAGTTAAGAGTGAAACCACACTAAAAAGATTATAACTAAATTGTAAAATGATTTATTCAAAATTGCATCTATGAGAATATATCTAGTTATGGAATATACCATTAATCTTTAGCTTCTTTTGCAAACACTACCTGCATATTTAATATTATCTCATACACACATCTAATTATATATTTTAATTTGCAATGCGGTACCAGGAAAGAATTCACTTCTTTCAAAATTAGATGGCTAAATATCCAATACGTAATTCTAATAATATTTACTGTTACTTTTTAAGTCGTAAAGTATGTATTTTTAATATATGAACTTTTGCATACTTAACGTTTCATAATAACTTTCAAATAACAATTGATTGAACTGTTGCTAAATCGATTATGATAGATAATATAATTAAGAAGGCATCTGGTATACGTTGCGACCAGTGGCGGTCATTATATTATATATAAATTTATTTATATATTAATATTAATTAAAACATATATCCAGGGACGTATTTCTAAATTTTGCGCCCTGGGCGAATATGGTCGGCCGCCCCAGTATATATTTTTTTAATATCAAAAACTTAGTATAAACAAATGTTTAGCAATGAGTGATTTCAGGATAAATTATTTGAAAGCAAGGATTATTAGAAATAAGATAGTTCGCGTGATTATTTTGCCGAGAGCAAATTTTGTCTGTGTATTGTAGTATAGTCCAGGCTGTGGAGGATAAAACAGGTTATTTTAAGGTACAGTTTTGCTATTCACAGGATTTGTTACAAAATTGGTTTATAATAATATCCTAAGTTTTATCTGATTTTGGTTGTCTGCGTCATGAGTAAACCATGGTTCAGTTACAAAATTCTTCAGATTTTCTGATTTTTGTTAAATACCGGTCTAAATAAGTATTATACAAAAAAAAGTTTCAAATAAAAGTTGTTCGTTATAAAATTCCCTACAACCTCCATTTGAAAAAAATGTATATTAAAACATAAACAAACAAATAAAATTTTCATTCGATATTTTACGAAGTAAGAGTCGAATCCAGATTAAAAAATACGCTATTTTCATTGCGTTCGATATTTTAGGGAATAAAACTTAGTTACTTACTTATTACACATATTTATGTAACTCGTACGTACAGAATATCATAAAAATTTTAAATGAATAATGAACAGACTTGCGTGATTTTATTGTACCAAAATATTTTTTTATACGCCGCCCTCCGGCCGCCTACGCCCTTATGGAAATACGTCCCTGCATATATCTATTACAAGTTTACATAAAATAACATAATTTCTGACGTCTAATAATTATATTGATTACTATCTACATAAAATTATGTTTATATCTGAATTTTCTTGAATTCAAAAAATAAATGCATCTGTCTTATAAAAACTAACTATAAACAGATCTTCAAAGAATAATTTTTTTGTAATTTATTTCTTGAGATTAATATTATAATTTGGTTAAAATTACATTCTATATAGTACTAAACATATTTCCTTTAAATCGTATTAAATCTGCTATTCAAATCAAATAAGTACGTTCACAACTTTTTATTTTTTAATCGTTATTTTTTAAGTTATATAAATAAAATAATTTTTTTAATGAAAGTAGTTATTTTTTTTGTAACATTACAACCGGAGCCGCCTCTGTTACCAGGTAAAGTTAGTGATGCATACAGATACCGTATTGAAATTATTCTAGACTGGAACACTTTCATATCATATATTTATGACGGCTAATTAAAAAAACAACATAATTTAAATACCACATTTTTGTTGTTTACGACATTGATACTGAAATTATATAGCTATCTAAATCAGAAGAGCATCTCTAAATTGAAATAAATGTCTAAATATATTTGTTTAAGTTTAATGAATATGTATATTGTGTACGCGTACGTACAATGTGTATATACAATAATATACATACACATATAATAAACTTTAGGTATACCTATACAGTAATATACACGTACAATATGAATTTTAAAATTTTAATCATTATAAAATACATAATAAAATTTTTAATATAATAAAATATTAAGACCAAGAACTGTTATAAAATTCTATCAAGAATGATATTTTTTTAATTGTAAGAAATTGGTTTGTTATATATAATTAATTATTCACCTATAATTTATTAATACTAAAAACCAATAAAAACAATTTTTTAAACAATAAAAAATAAAGTTATTATATTTATTATTTATACAAACATACTGAAAGCAAAAGCGTTTCAAACAAGTTTAAATTTCATAAACTAAAATAAAAAAATATATAATCAATAATATTTAATACGATCCTGTTCACATCAGAAGATGCAGCTATCAAAAAAAACGAGATGTAAGATGCATTAACATTTTACTTTCATGTCTTAGCATTTAGGAAGTTTTCGAAAAAAAACTGAGGTAAACAGCCTTGTAACTTTCATTTTCGATATTTTGAACTATTAACGATCCCCATAATAATTAGTGTACATAGTTTATTGTTAATAGCTGGGATCTTCTCTCAAAGTTCAAACACATACAGTCAAATGTACATACATAAATTATTTTAAATCACTTCAAGTTAATTGAAGCATTTATGAACTTAGAAATGAAATTTCTCTTTTGTGAATGATTAATTTTGTTTTATTTGATATTTATTATGATTATTATTAAATTCATTAACTTTGTTTAAATATTAACATTATTTATAATAATTATTATAACAATTTAAATATTATCTATTTATTTGATTTATATTAATTAAAAACATACATTTAATTGTTCTTTATGTAATTTGATAACATTTAACAAATACAAATTTTAATGAAGTAAATTATTATTTTTTTATTTAACCATATGTGTCTGTAATTATCTTTAAAACAACTCCAAAAATGTATTTTGTAAATAAAGTTAACACATTTATTCTTAATTTGACCAAGAAATCAAATAATAATTTTAGAAACCTTAAATATGGCATCCATTTATTATTTAAAAAAAGTTTCCTATTTCATATCAACCTGCACATCACTAACTTTTCATTTATTTTGAATCCTCGTAGACATCCTATATATGTATGTAGTATGTATAAATGTATATTCTTTGTACATATAATATATAGATACATAGGTACATACAAAACTGAACTGTTAGAAAATAGAACTAAAAAAATATATTAATAAAAGTAAAAGCTATTTGTGTTCTATAACATAATTAGGTACAAATGACTTAACTCTGGAAGACCTACGTTAATAATAATAATGTTTTAAATAATAAATTGTACAAAAATGTTATTAATTTTAATTAACACATAATTTCTGGTAAAACTATACAAACATTAAAACAAAATTGGCGAAACAAAATGTTAATTTATTCAATTGTAAATTAAAATAATACATTCCAATGCAATCTGGTGATTAATTTGCACAAAATATATAGACTCGTGTTACACAATCTCACCACACATATTTAAAATTTTAATAAATCATACCATTACAAATATGTAACATAGCTTCACATTTATGAGTGCCTATCGTAAGGCGTATTCACATGTATACAGTCTTAGACCGTGCCACAATAGAACTCTTTAATTGATGGCTATAAAAATAAGTGTATTTCAAAAAGAACTTTCACTGCCTAATTGAAGCATCGTTCATTATTTTATTTGAACAGACGATCTATTCCAAATATCATCAGCTGGTCTTTTGTATGGGAAAACGATTTAATATGTAGTATGATCGGTTAAAATTATGATTGGAAACGTTTTGTAAAAATATTAGATACTATAATAGTCATTGAACTCATGTTGAAGTAATAAAATATGATATGAGAAAATATGATGATGAACATTTTATTTTCCGTTGCATGTTTCTAAAAAGTTGTAGTATAGCTGCCGGTGAAAGAAACAAAAGGTTGCAGTTGTTGCTTATTTCCATTTGAAGCAATAAATAACATACAAAAAAATAGGAACAAAGCGAAAGAATTATTAAATTAAAAACACTTCCTAATAAGAAATAAAATAATTCGCAGCATCCTAGTATAAGTATGTAACCCTTGCGTGATTTTATTAAAGATATAAAATTTGAGATTCTTTAAGTTCAGTGCATTCAATAATATTTTTTTGGTTATTTTAAGAAAATATAAAATTTCGCCATTGGAATACAATTTGTTCTTGCAAATATACAAAACCACAACAACCAGAAATAAAAATAAAACGTATATCAGATATGTTTCTTGCGTGCGGACAAGAAGTTTATTCTTGTTGACATCAATTCGCCTTATTATTTCTAAACAATTAATTTATCACTAATTAATGTATAAATATTTGTATAGAAATTAATAATTTGCAATAATTATACCAATACCATTTATTAGGGAACCAGACAAAAGTCGATATGGACAAAAGACCGACATAGACAAATAGGGATATGCCAAACATTGCCGACTCCCAAAAAACCAACATTTGTTGATTAAACTATAAAAATATAATATTTTTTTTTACATTTGTATGTATTTTTACACATAAAAAATATCAATAGTTATTTTCATTACGATCCTGACCTAAATTAAAATTGAACAGATTACCGGATATGTATGTGTTTTTTATGTCATCGTTTTGTCAATGTCGAATTTTGTCTAACAATTAGTCAACTGACAATGAGAAGAACTACAAATTTTACGACTTTTGGAAGTCGATTTATCAATAATTAATACTTAATTTGAGCAATTGTTAGTGGAGTTGTCATTTTTACACTTGAGCAACTTTGTTAATAAAATAATTTTATATTATATCTACTGCAAAGTATTATTTTCACATTATTGAAAACTTGATGTGAAATAGTTTCATACTGTGTAATGATACTCTTGTAACTGAGAATTGACTCAACAATAGGACTTCAGAAATCAACTTGTCGCAAGTAACTTTATAAATATTATACGTGAATGTTACATACGTTACATACATATGTATGTAGTTCCTGCACGTAACGACAGGTGTCTATACTGTCGACCGGAACTGACTGATCTCGCATGTCACATGTTTGTGAAATTTTGTTCAAAATAATAAAAACAAGCGATTGTTTATTAATTCATTTGGTTTATATCAGTCATTGTCATCATCATAGTAAATTATAAAGGACATAAATAACGACAAGCATATCTCGTGGCTCATCACAGGCTTCCGTTGTTGCATTTTTTTAATTAGAAGAAGACAAATAGGATAAATATACATATGCATTAGGTACTGAAAATTGGAATTTTTTAATCATTTTAATTAGAATTTACAATATTGCATACATTTTTAAATGTTGTACATATTTTAACTGTAGAGATTGAAATACCTGATATGATAAAGAACGTTGATCACAAGTAAAACAAAACAGTGGCGTATATACCCATGTAGAAAATTACAAAGGGGCCAATACTAGCCAACACTGGGTCAAGATATAAATGATAACTTCGTTCAAGATTCGACCAAGGCTTATCGTACAAGATTTGGCACAATCTTGAGTAAAGAATAAGTGATAGAAGCTCGGTATCTGAAGGTTGGTCTAGACGGGGACCGTTATCAAAAAAACAACACTGGCAACCCAATATTGGACCAAGCTTGGACCCATCGTCAAGACTGGCATTTCCTACATGGGTAGTTACAGAGGGACGCAAAATGGGAATATAAGAGCTATATGAGGATTAAAAAGTGACATAGGACTAAAAAAAAGGCCTTCACAAAGTTCTACTAAATCAGCCAAAAGTAGAAGAGTAAGTATGTATTTTAAATTATGTTTATAAAATATTTATTCTAAACATAAATTAATATTACATTTATAAATATATGAAAATTTCTTTTTGTTTTGTTGAAATAAAATACCATGTTTTATTGCAGCTATTTATAATATTTGTAGGTACATACATGCTATACGAATGCCTAGATACCTATTTCCTAAAAAATTATATATTTATTTGTGTTAAGGTTTGCAGACAGAACATTTAAAATAATTAAGCATTATTTCTTCAGACCCATTTGTCGCGTATTTTTACCGGATATCTCTTGCTGACAATAGCAATAGAAAACCTAACAAGAGTATAGATTTTAAATAATATACATATGTATACGAGTATCTTTAATAAAATGTTTATTCGCATTGATCATTTCATCTCAGTACGCTCAATAATGCTCATAGGAATGTCTAATTAAAATGAATATTTGATTAGTATTTATTTCACTTTTTAATTTTTTAACGTTTTCACACTTACGTGTATGTACGATGTATAATACAATATTATTAATGCAGTCTATTTATTTGACACACATATTATATCATAACCAACTTTTACTGCGTTGTCTATAAAAATCATTCTAGAAAAATACAATTGTTAACTGTGTTAATGCGATTCTTAATATGCTATGATATATTGTACTAACGCAAATTAATCGAATGTTTCAACAAATGTCAGCAATATTGTGTTTGCAGAGTTGTATTAGAGTTAATATAAATGTATATTAAAAATTTAATATCAGTAAAATGAGTGTTATATATCATTTATTATAATCTTACTGTAAATATGTATTTAAAAGAAAGAGTCGATAATTCAATGTTAATTGATTTCAATCAACTAACAAATAAAAATGTTATAAAATTTGAGTAAGGTCAAAATTATTTAGAAAAAAAATTATTTCCGAAATATTATAAAAAAATGATTTTAAATGGTTGTGATTTGAAGATTATTTATTTAAGATATGATATATTTACAGTACATATAGTGTATGTACATTTTAAAAGTGTTCCATCATTATTGTACAAATTATATGTTTATTACAATTTTATAACTTAAAATATGTCGATAAAAACTAAACTTTCTAGACTAGTTACGACATACTAGACTCTAATTTGTGTATATTGTATACCTTACCTTAATACGCCCCAGCATGCGTACATTATTTATGATTTATGAAGTCATGTAGGTTTTTTAGATCACATTTTTATGACACTCGGACAATTTTGTTTATTTTCTCTTCATTAATACAAATGTATGTAGTATTTAAGTTAATATTCGTAGTTTTTGGATTTGTAGAGTAGGTAATAGTTTACCCTAGTTTTTTTTAGAATAATTAATGACTACCCACTACAGAGAAAATTTCAAATAATTAGTTATAACTGATTTAAATTTGAATTTAAAGATATTATCTACATTATATTATTTGTTTTTATTTTAAAACGAAATGATTAAGAAGAAATATATATGTATATATATTATGACATAACATGATAAGTGACTTTTTAGCCTTTTCTGTTGGGTAAATTCTTATTCTGATTTAGTTTCATATATACACTTCAAACTTTCCAGACTCCTGAAAAATTAGTAAGTTGTTACGTTATTTATCATGTTATGACCTATAAGCATCAATATAAAGACACAATAAATGAATATATTCTCATAGGTATTCATATATACGTATACTATATCCTCCATAGTTTGTAAGCAAATGTGCGGTTTGCTTATTGCGCGTGTCGTCACGAAACCTGATACAGCAGGATTTTCTGCAGGATGCTAACATACTGGTGGGAATGATCCACCACATCCTGTCAGTCAGAAAGTCTCAATTTTTTTTCTAGCGAATTATAAGTTCTTATTAATCAGATAAATAAGATGAAATCAAAGAAATGATGACTATTGTTTTAAATTTAGTTTTGACAAAGCACAATTTTATGCAATGTAAAGCAAAAGTTTACGTAACAAATACATATACTTATTAGAATATATTTTTAAATGAAAACTGCACTTAATTTTAGTGTAGATTATTTTCTACATACATATCTTCCCTAAGTTATTGATCCTTAATATTTCATGAATAAATATAACATAAATAATTTAACTAGTAAAGTACTTAAAGTACTTAAGAAAAACTTCATATTTAAAAATTGCTTGAAGTACTACTTTTTTAAATTTATTTGAAAATTGCAAAAATTACTTGGTACTTAAAGTATTTTCACTTAGTGCTTGGTACTTGTATTTCAAGTAGTTTTGTGACAGCTCTGGTTTAAATCATATCAATCCGATATGTTAAAAGGTTCTATGTAGGTATGCCAAACATTTAAATTTTGATAAGATGACTAATAAAAGGTGAACCTTGTAAGACTAGAACGAAGATATGTACAAATTGTAGATTTCTATTCATATGATTCTAAAACATATATTTGTCATAGGTAGTGTGAATTTATCCTAACAATTGCACAGATCATTTATTCTGAATGATGTAAGCTGAATAATTACAACAAAGAGAAAAAATAATTGAATTGTATTCCAATGCTAATTATACAATCAGAACAGCAATTGTGTGGTAAAGCACAGGCCTTGAAAGTGCTCAAAACAAACCGCGACGGATCAAAACAATCGTTTGTAACGTGCTAGAACAAAAAGTGGAAAATGTACCTGAAACGTATATTTAGTTATAAAAAATAAACGTAAATATAATTTTTGTTATAGCATCAGGATCAATAAAAAAAAATTAACATCAAAATTATCTATGACGAAAGCTAAAACATGTTATTTCGTTTGATATGCGTGTATTAACATATTAAACTGCGTGTTTTTATTTAAAAAAAAATTAACAAGTATGAAATTTTAAATAACTTATTTTATTTTTTATTTTAATTATATTATTTTCTGAATCTGATATTTGTCACGAAAAAAAAGGATAAAATATGTTATATTTGTATATATTAAGGCTGTTGTATCCGGCGTAAATTCAATCATTTTTATTGTTTACCTCTCTAACATGATATCGTATTGTTACTTTTACCTAAAGCAAGAGCAATATTGTTTAAATTTTAAACAGAGAATTTATTATTTTCATCCAAAAATATTGTTTTAAAGAGAAACAATAATATATTTGAATTAGGATTATATTATATTATATATAAGTTATAAATAAATAGCTAAAACAGTATTTTTTAAAGAATTCTTATATATTTAAAACTTCGGTATTGGTTAAAACAAAAATTAATACATTATAAGAAAAAGGCACAAAATTACATACAGTAAGATTGAATCTTGGTTTCCGGGTATAAACTACGTCGATTTGGTCGTTTTCCGGATCAACGTTTCGTCATACATAGCAGTGGATATATTCTGGGTTTTTTGTAAAACTGTACTTAACTAGAAGCCAAGATTAATATCAAGATCACCACACGGAAGTTTTAAAATAGTTTAGAAATAGAGTACAGTTATTCACAATCAACAACGATAATTTAAAATGAGTTTAAAAAACAGCATTTATAAAAAGGTTAAAAACGAATTGAAAAAATCAGCGAAGAAGGAAGCACAGAAACCTGTCTCATTGTTATTAAATGATAAAGTTCAACAGGTTGTCAAAACGCACCGGTATGATGGGACTGTCCCATTGTGCGAGGTGAAAGCAAGCGGGGTGTGGGACTTTCACTGGGATCGCCCGGCTATCATCTAAATACGCACTTACATTCAGCGCATGCCTGTGCATGTGGGACGAATTTGTAATCGGTTTGATTTAAAAAATCACACGTTTCATGTTAATACATCGGTCTAGTTTGTGAGTGAAAGAAAATGCTAGAATGGATATCGTTATTTTTTGTAGTGTCGTTGATTATTTAAATTGCTTTTAGCTTTCAAATATACATGGAAAAAGTTTTAATACAAAAGTATTGAAACTTTTTCCATGTATATTTGATAAACGTAAAAACGTTTATCAAATTTTTTAACGTGAAAAAGATTTATAAAGAATAGTGTAGTTGCTATTATCATAAATATAATTACGAAGATACTACTGATTTATAAATAACTAGCTGACCCGGCAAACGTTGTTTTGCCCAAAAATAATTTGTTTAAAAATCCAAAAGACCATAAATACCATTTTCATAAATATCTAAACTCCAGCGTCACCTACCGGGTTCGTTTTTTGTAAAAATATTTATTTTCACGTAATTAACATATATTCTGAATATAAGCCAAATCGGACCATAAATAAAATTTATCGAAATATCTCAACCCCAACGCCACCTATCGGATCCAAAAAAAAGATTAACTTATCGGAGAACCAAACGAACATATGGTGTGAATGGCTTCGATACGTCCAGTGATTAAAATATAAAATAATTTTAAAACTTATTTGAAAAAAAATGGAAAAATAGTTACTGTTATTCATGTTTTGAAACTATATTATATTATTATAATAATTATAATTATAAAGGGTGCGATACCAAAAATGCGACTTAGGTATATAGCATTGTAGTATTGGTCGAGCATAGTCGAAATCCAAATTTTTGGAATTTTCTGCTTAGCAGTTTTTGTTTATGTAGGTCGCTTTTTTGGTACCGCACACTTTTTTTGGAAAAATTTAACCTAAACCCAAAATTCAAGCTCAAATTAAAAAAAAAATTAGTAAGCGGAAAATTCTAAAAATTTGGATTTAGAATATATTTACCAATACTACAATGCTATATATAGGTCGCTTTTTTGCCTCCACACTTTTTTTGTGTAACTGTGTAATTCTTTATATCCTAAAGAATATCCGGAACAATGTTTCCCTTATCTTTAAAATATATGGTGTTAAATGATAGGAATGAATTAGTAATATTATTACCCAAATAATGGATAAAAGCATTCATCTATTTTTTATATGGTTGATGATATATTATTCTTTGAACAATCCAGTAATTTCAAGAAAACTTCATACGCACACATTGTACATTCTAATAATTCGTTACAAAATTCATGTTCTAATAACTTCTGTAAGATATTATTATAAAATAATATTACATTATAAAACATAGGTGACATCGTATGACAGTGAAACAGTTACTTCCGTTTATTTATTTTTAATAAATCATTTTTAATGACTATAAAAACTTGTATTAAGAGAAAGTAAACATTTTTATTTGACTTTTTTCTTATTGTATTTTATAAAAATTACATACACAAGTACATAAATTGTAATTATTACGATAGATATCATAAAACAAAAAGGAAGACATTTTTTTAAAAATATATTTAATATTCCGTAACAATAAGATTTTTTACCAACTTGTAATTTTGGAATTAGTGATTTAAATTTTTTATTTATTTTTTTATATTATTTTTGCCAATATTTTGAAGATTTTTTCATTCCCCATTTAACTGCATTTTTAAGTATATTGTAAATGATTTTGTTAAGGTAAATGCAATTTTGTTCATCAATAATTGAATAAATTAATCAATAAAAATATTATGCACTGTAATTTTTATTTTTCATTTATAAAAAAATCATATAGATATATTATGTTCTCTGGCCAGGTTTTAGTATATATTTTGTTACCTCATACATAAGGAATAAGCAGTGACGATAAAAGTAAAACAAGTCTGAAAAAATCGTAAATATCTCGGCTCCTATGCGAGATAGTGGATTGTTTTTCTGATGAAAATAATTACAATCCTCTATACGTGATAGGGGGTGAAATATTAATTCCCGCGGGAAGCCGGAGCGAATTCGCTAGTATCTATTATATATATAACTATAAGAATAAGGAAAATTTCGTAATATTTAGGTCTGGCTTGAAGTTGTGCTTTTTAAGGGTTCCAGTCTCCTCCTCCCTCTTTTCCGTTTCAGAAATCAATCATTTATGCATTCTTTCAGTTACATAGAGACTGCTGCTTACTTTAATAATTTTAAAAAAATGTAAAAGAAATTAGTGTTAAACTAATATTAACAGAATAACAAAACTATTTAAAAAATGAATAAGTATTGAAATAAAAAATATTTCTTAGTTCACAATTTTTTTAACAGTGAAACAATGAGAAAAACTGTTATTTAGAAGGTTCATAATAATTAATAATGTTTACTGTTTTTGTAATTAAACAGTACCTACATATACAAGAACATGCGTATTTACTTACACACATCATTGTGTATACATAGGCAGAACCGTGTTAGGAAACATTAACCCTTCAACCGTTATAGTCATTAGACCTGCTTTCCATATGGCGTTGCGTGAACCACATTTACGCATATCTGTTAATTATTTATTATCAATCAGTTACGCGACGATTACCTTACCTTTTTGTATACATTATTTAAATATTTATACATTGTTTTAAATTATGAAAAAATATGAAGAATGTATGAATATATATGTATAATATAGGAAATCATAAATAAAATATGAGATAATTATGTAAATTTTGTTTGGATATCAATCATTTCTACCGATCGGATTCTAATCGTTGCGATTTTGTTACAGAATTTAGTCTTAATGTTAGTATATTACCATTAAATCTAGAACACAAATATACTTGAAATGGGCTGTTAGATATTTAAAAAGATCGTGATGTAATTATAATAATAAATTAATTTTTGTTATATATGTTTTTTGGTTTATTTATTAGAGCGTTTATCAGCTATGCCCTGGACCGGCCTTAACGAGTCTGGCACCTTACGCGAGATCCCTCTCTCCTTGGACCATCAATAAATAAAAGTCAAACATTAAAAATACATTTAATAACTTATAATGAACTTTTTACACTAATACTAATTAGAGTCAAAATAGTAAAAAATATTTAAAGAGTTACGTTAAATTACCCTAGCAATGAAAGAGCTTTTTTTGTTTAGCCCCTACTGTGTACTCAATGACGCCTGCTTCATAATATAATAATATTAATAATAAATAATGAATGTATTAAAAAAAAATCTGTAAGATGTATACAACAATGTAATAACAATAATTTAGGAATACTGAGCTTAATTATTATTTACTGATTTCGATATGATGTATTATTAAAAAAATATTAAACATATATAAAAAATATGGCACGGTCAAATAAATAAAACGTTTTATTATATTATAAGTATTATGATTTTTCTGATGTTGATCTCTCATAAATTTTTTTCGAATAAGCACATTTAACCACAATAAAGACTTTCCCAATCACAGCTATACACATAAAAATAAACTTTAACCAGTAATAAACGAACAATAAAATTAAATTCGAAAATATATTGACGTATCTGGAAAGTAAAAAAAATACGCACACAATACAACAATAATTGACCTCGTGACATTAAGGTTCAGTAATCAATCAATGAGTAGCAGCAGCTATTATTCTGCAAACAGTACCGTCATTTACCTACAAATCAGTTACCGGAATGTGGAACATCATTCGGAAAGCGCCTCTGTCGGTCAACTGACGAATTAGAAAGCTCAACAAACATTGCACGTGCGTGACACGTGCAAGCGCACGTAAAACAATACGTGAAATGTGTGTGTAAGTTACATCTTTGGCGTGTAACTGTACTTAATTACAATGATTGGTTTCGATTTTCTAGATGGAATGATTACAAATGCGAGTAACAAGTAAAATCAAAGGCAGTGGTATAACAACAATGCAGATAGGTATATTAAAACCATGGAAAGAATCCAGATACAAGTGACAAGTAAAACCAATGCAGAAATATCAATAACATTTTTGATAATACAAAATTAGGTAGGTATAAGATAAAGTATAACTATATAAATTTTTTCTTATATTAAAATCAAGAGTGTTCTATATTTCACGTAATTTTTATTTCTATGTTACGAAGGAAATGGAAGTATTGTAATACCGTCGAAAAATCGTGTCCGAGATAAGAGTACTCCAGATCTATTGATTTTGGGGCTAATCGGATTAGGGGTTTTGAAAAAATTCGAAATTTTGTAACTTTTACCGTCTAAAAAGTGAACGTTGCGAGTATTATCTCTATTATCTATAGAGATATTATCTATCTAATTTTGATAAGACTTGGTACATTTGCAGTGAAATTGAACCTAAGGGACATTTATTTTTTGTACGTGCCTAAACAGCTATTGAAGGGGTGAAAAACACCCTCAAAATTTGATTTTTAAATACTAATTAATACGTCATTTATTTATGTTGCCTTGGAAACAAATGCAACTAAATTCAAATTGTAAAATTAGTTACTCTACGAATGTGTATTATGTTTTTGACATTAGGACATTAAAAAACTAATATTTATAATACAAAGGTGTGTTTTATTTCTGACAAATCCCATTGAAATTTTTCATATATTAAAAATTATTTAAAAAGATATTAAAAAATATGGAAGTCATGTATGGTTCTCCATACCGATATTTATATTGCTTAAATCATAGGCAAGGAAAGATATAGGATTCATAACACGGAACCTAACGTTATACCAGTGTGCTCCGCAAAAATGTGCTCCGTAAAATCAATAGCAAATCATTCATATCTTAAAATAAATATTAATTTCAGTTATAACGTCTATTTGGAATCATCATCCCATGTATATTGTGCATGCTTTAATTTAAGGGTGTGATTTAAATGTTATTAAAATAAGCAAAGCAATAATAATGGGGGTAGAGGAATATTGAAAACTAGATTAAAAACTACTTCAAAAGAGTGCAATAAAATGTTTCATGTGTTCCTTGATTATATATCAATTATACCCAAAGTTTGAATCCATTAATCGTAATTTAAATACAATTAATTGGAATAATTATCATTAAGTAGGTACTTATTTATACGTTACGTCTTCTTAGGTTTCAAGGTTAACGTTTCGTTACATGCATCAATGGGCAACATTAAGGACATATTAATTTTTGTAAATGGAATGTATTGTGTGTATAATAAAACTCAAATAATAAAAGAATATAAAAAGACCTAAAAAGCCGGTTACAAAGATAATGAAGACACGAACTTGTACATCCGGATATCTGTTTCTACACATTTCCTCTTTGTTATTATTATTAATTGTTACATTTAATTTACAAACTATTTATTGCTCTAATTATTATTTACTTTAATTTATAGATACATACGGAAGAATGTTCTTCAGACATGCAAACTATAACTTTATTATTATTAATTTTTCATACTTGTAATGAATATATTTTCCAGAAAATAATATATACTTATTATAAAATAGAATTTCCCCGAGACATAAAAATGTAGGTACCTAGTACCTACCATATCCCCTTTGGCAGTAATGATGGTTATATTATATTACATCAATGTATATCATTTTTAATAGCAAATATTAATTCTATTAAATATTATAGTTCACGGAGATAAATGGAACTCAAATTTTAGGAAAAATTACAATTCCTAAATAAAAATTTAGTATCCATATTGCAATATAGCCCAGTCAAGGAAGCAGTGAAAAGTGAGAAAAAGGGAAATTTAGAGGGCAAGCAATTTTATGATTGATTCTTCATAAAATTATAAATTTTTATTTAGGAATTGTAATTTTTCCTAAAATTTTAGTTGTATTTTTCTTCGTGTTACAATTTATTTTTACAAGAAAATACCAATTGTAAATTTAAAACTAATTCTAAGATCTTAAGCTTTCGAACAGTGAATAAAGTTCCATGAAATTTGGTTAAGTAGTTTTAATGTCAAGTCGGTATTTTTATTATAAAATATCAATTGTAAATTATCCTGAATATGGGTCTGCCCTATTTTAATTTTCTAACCTAAATTAATTCTAGAGTATTTTAAGTCTCTAATTGTGAAAGTCCTTTTAAAATCGGATCAGTGCCCCAAAAATATAAAAATAAAATTAAAATAAAAATCTTTGTACAGACTGAGCCTACATATATTTAAATATTCTCGATTTTCAAACATAAGGATTTTTTTTACTTTCGTATCGTACCTTTACAAAAAGCAACTATGCATTTGTTATAAATACAATGTATTGTATATATAATGTTTAACTTTCAAAATGACCATTAACTTCTACGGTGCACATTTAAAAAATGCATCCTTAGGCGTTTAACACATAACAAACCAAAGCGTAAAAAAACGACCGCTAAGAACGGAACTCGTGCGTAAATCCAGAACTTCCTGTATTGAATTATTATCGTATTAATGAATATATATTTTAATATGTATAATCAAATTTTAAACACGTTAAGTAAATATAAATAAACGGTTCACAAAAAATTCAATTCGCCAAAATAACAAAACCTAACGGTGGTATTGAAATTTTTTTACAAACACACTCGCGCGGACGTGCAAATATTTCAAATATAATAAAATCCGTAGCACACGCCGTCCAATTAATGTTATAGTTGCGGCGGCATTGGGGGCAGAGAGGCAGCGGCGCGTGATTAGGGGCTTGTGTACACATCGAAGGTTCAGTAAGTCAGTAATGTCTAAATATAGACGCACAATAACCGGAAACAAACCGGAACACACCTCCGTTTGAAACTAGCGGTGCAGAAAACCTGTACATGATTGTTTTAGATCCGATCGAGAACCACGCATTCTAATAAATGTAATGTTTGTTATTGTGTTGCATTCTCACGGTCAATATGCGGGTTCTTTCTGGAAATGTTTGAAAAAATAGAGTTATGAAATCTATTTAATTAGTTCAATAAACTATCATTATAACGTATTATTTATGTTAATAAATAATTGTTCAAAAACACAAAACCAACATCATTTTTGAATTTTTGATGTCGAGACCTAAATAGACGATCCTAACCTTAAAAAGTATTAGTATTACCAAGTAAGTTTACGTTCACAGTAAGAATTAGTACTATCTTTCCATTTAATAACTTATACTTTTCACTATATGATTTTTTAAATCAAGATATACTACATAGATAGAAAATAATATGATAAATGTTATATTTGAGTGTATTTGTAAAAATATTATATTTTCAAACAATGTAGTATAAAAATCGTATAGTGAAAAGTAAAAGTTCATTTTAAAGGGGATTTATACTATGAAGTATTATAGTAATATGTATTAGAATAGTATTTTAGAAAAAAAATGCACAAAATTGTCAGTTTGGGTAGATTTTACGATATTTCGGAAATCGTACTTAATTGCGTAATTCAGCACAATAAAAACATTCGGGGTCATCTATTCAAGTCTCTTTTTGATACCCAGTGTAGTATGTCATAGAAATCCAAATAAGAATCATTATTAGATTTCCATAGGCCTACGACCAGAACCCTATTAAAAGCACTTTGACATTCGTCCGTCACAACAAAATATCTCTTAAACTATGTACTATGCATTTAAACTTGAAATTTTAATTAAACATGCAAAGTTATGATATGTTAAATCAAAAATAATGGCAAATTAAAATAAGTATAAAAATGTTTATTTAATCTTAAAATATACTATAAAATAAATATAAAATACTTTAAAAACATTATAAATTAAAATAAAATACAAAAATATAAAAACAAGATAACGCTAATATAAAATCATTTCAAAAAATAAATTAATTTACTGAAATGAATATAAGTTAGTCGAATTTTAACATAAATCTGTTAAAATGGCTAACTAATAAGTGTATCAAGGTTTCATCACGTGCACACTAAAAGACTGTCATTATAACAACATTAAATCATTAAAAAATTCTAAATAATTAAAACTAAAAACGAAGAACTCAATTAGAATAAATTATAGGACAATCAAAACAAATAATTTTCAACAAAATGAAAGTGACAATGCTATTTCCAACGAGGAAGTATTTAGGTCAATCACACTTTTTTTTAAATATTATCACAAAACCACAACACACCTATATATTGTGTTAATTATTTTTATATCTGTCTATATTATTGTAGGGCTATAAACATGCATAGGCGCCATCAGATGAGACAAGTCTGACAAGTGTCTCTCATATATTTGTAAGTGAAAATGTTAAAGTAGGTCTCCTATTTAATAAACAATAGAAAAAAAAAGTTTTAATGAGAAAAATTCTAGTTTGAACAGCAGGGCCGCATTAGGTACGCAAAGGCCACTAGACAAAACTTAAGAAATGAGTTAAAAAAAAATTGGTAATAAAAATAAAATAAAATAATCGTAGAAGTAAAATTTTTAAAATGATTAGGTCCTACTTAATATTATAATCGCATAAAAAACATTTTATAGAGTTCTATATTCAAAGCATAACTTTATTGAGAGTAATATCTACCGGTATTTGATTTAATATCGGCAATGTAGATGAGCATAAATTTATAATTCATAATAAAATTATTTTTGAAGCTAACAAAAAAATAAATAATTATTTTTAAATTTTCTTTCTTTAGCGGTTTTTTAATTCCTACAAAAAATATTCTATTAGCAATTTAGTGGGGGGGGGGGCTAGGTAGCGCTTAGTTTACCTACATGGTTAATGCAACCCTGATAAACAGATTAGAATCAAATTATATTATTTCTTTAGAAATTTTTTTTTATAATAAGTAATATGTAAAATTCTCCTATGAATATTTTAGTTTCATTATCCTATTTCTTCCAAATAGTATCAATATAAGAACTTAAAGAAAAACACAGTTTTCACCAAGAAGTCCAGATACGTACAAAAACAAATAGGTATACGAATTTCAAATCAACTTTACAACAACACGAATTAAAAATAATAATTTCCAGTTAGCAATCACCAAAATAAAACGGTAATTTTGAATTTACATATATATACACATACCACTCGTACATTCATTCACATAGACCTATGCAATATATAGTTTGTGTTTGCAATTAACACAGATTACATAACAGACAACAAAGATGATGCATCGAGTGCAATCATCCTGTAGAACTCACCGGTACGACACACCGTGTACACCTGTATGTACATGCTAATGAACCTGCGGCAAGTGTGCACGTCAGACTGTGTCATTAGGTCAGTTCAGAATAACGGTGTTCATTCATCTTGCATCGCGAATGATGCTGCTACTCTCAGATCGCCGCACGCCGTTTGATTTTGTTCACCGGCTTTGCGAGAGGTTTTCGAGTCCACCTACACGAGATGGCTATAAGATGAATCTGTCTTATAGCCATCTCTGAATCTAGTGTGAGTTTGGGGAGGAAAAGAACAACCTGAATCTGAAGAGATTTACACTCCATTTAAAATTATAATTAGTTGGTATTATTTAGCGTATTTGCGAAAAGTTTTTAAGTTCATTTTGTAATTTATAGAATTTTAAGGTTGTTTATTAATGAGGCCTCATTAGGGGATGTAATAAATACCAAGAAATCAATACGAGTAACACATAATTTAATTATATTTTTTGCGAATTTTTTATAGTATATCAACTAATATCCAGGGGTTTTTGTAAACAAAAATATGCCTTTTTACTAAAGAAAATTATATTAAAATATCATTTAAATTAAATTTACAACAGGTTTCTTATTCCACGAAAAAAAGGTGCCGGAACGCCGTTCCATCACATTGTATTTTTATACATTTTTGGGTGCTATTATTTATTTTTTTATGAAATGAGCATACAAAACCAAAGATTATGTTTAAGAGGTTTGCGAGTACGTAGGTACTAGGAAGTTAATTACTTGATGCTCAAAAAAAAATTTTTTTCACATCTCTGTCTAGAATAGATATCTTGATAGCGTTAAATTCGGACGAGACGAAATCGGCTGAAATTTTGACGAGACCGAGACAATATCAACTTGATTTATTTATTTCTCGTTGAAAGTGTCGGTTTTTAAATATATATTAATCTTTAAATCAACAACTGAAGTAAAATATATAAGATTAGTTATAATTCAAACTTTCTTTGTTTATTATGTACATAAGAATAAATGAAAACATTATTTGTATTTGTGTCTATTTTGTATAGAAATATTTACATGAAACCCAGACTCGGTTCGGTCACATGCACGAGACAAACAGGAAAGAGACGAAACGAGACTTATCTGACTCTCGTTTCTACACGAAATGCCTGTTTTACTATTTGTGTTTTTGTATAAGTTTCAAATTCTATGTGAATTTGGGGAGGAATTTAGCGACCTCAATCTAAGCTATCAACTCACCATTTAATTATGTAACAACCTGATTCTAAACTTCCTACTAGTTGATGTACATATTCTGGTATATTAAAACTGTTATAATATCTTAAGACCATATTAAGACAAGGTATACATGCTTCATCTAATGGTTTGTAAAACAATTCAAGCAAACTTCATGAATAAACTGAATTAATTTAATACAGAAAATCGATTTTTATACGTACGAATATGCAAATGTTGAAAAACATACTATCTCTGCATAAAATATTTTATACATTAAAAGATGGTTTCTGCAGAATTATTTACACGAATGAGTAATCGGTTAACAAGTCATAAATATAAAAATCGATGTATATAAAGATAATATGCTTAATGGTTTCTGTTAAACCGCAGATATGTATATTCTGCGCATATAGGTATATTATTTCTATTTTACTTAATTACAAAATGAATTAGATGTACTATAAAAAAGTTGTTTTTATAAAGGAAAAATAAAAAAAAGCACTATATGTATTTGCTTTTTAATTTTTCAAATCACTGTTATGGAACAATTTAAATAGTTAGTAAAAAAATATTCATATTATTGAGATTACATTATAAACTGTCGGAATAAGGCTAATCGTGCATCTCTTACATTTATAAAGCAGAGCATCCTCACTATTGGAACTAAAGAAGCGTAACAGAGTAAATACATTTACTTATTGAACAAAATGTTCTACAATTACAAATTATTAACAGTAATCGATTATTTCAATTTGTACAACGGTTTGGTAAGTGCTATTAAAAAAAATATATTCAATTTAATAAAATGGACACATTTATGTTGTGGTTAAATTAATTATGGCTGCTTTTACCAGTGCATCTGCACAAACTTTCTCTTATCAATTTGTTAAGTTGGTGTTTAATATAAATTTTCCTTCCAAATTCTGATGGAAGTAGAGGTATAATGAAAGGGTTGAAAAATCTTATTCGAAATAAGGTCAGATACCGATTTAAAAACGATTTTTAAAACGTAAGCTTTATGTGCGTGTTTATCTGCCATTAAATTTTTATGTTTCTGATAACTTCTTTAAAAATGCATCGACTTGATTTTTTGCAAATTGTTCGTCTCAGCAAGGAAGAATTTTGGTACGAATTATTATTGTATCAGCGGTTTTGGAAATATGCGCAATTTTGAATATATTTTTTACCTATAACAATATCGTACCTATAAGTTTTCTGCCAAAATTCACTGAATTTTATTGAAAATGCTTATGGAAAATAATCATTATTCATACTAATATTTGAATTTACATTGAAACTTTTAACAGAAAACATTTCCGAAACCTACAGAAATATTTGATTAAGGTAGGGTAATATGAAGTTAATTACTTGAAATATATTACCTTTTTTAGAATTCGGGCTTTTCCTTTAAACACACCCGCACAAGGAAACAAAGCTGAATACTCCCGACCAACGACATTCATGTTGAAGTGCCAAAGATTCCAAGATTACAATATTATATCCACATAAATAACACCACCGATCACACGATAATAAACATCGATATCCATTACAAATAACTTTCGCATTTAAATTTTGGACTACAGTTCAAATATAATTTGAATAATTCATCAAACTCGAAAATTGATGTACATTCATTATAATTACTGTTTACGCGCTAAAACTATAACACAAATGAAACTATGTCAATAATCTAATTCGTATCAACAATAAACTTCGCTCCAAAATTTAAATTCGTGACAACAATGAAATTCGCGGATGTTATTCGGTAGCAGAAACCGGACACGCACACGTCAACGAATGCGTAAATTTTCGGTGTCATGCAACGCACAGGTGCGTGGGGTAGATGCTCCAAATACTGTGAGAGATCTGCTAAAGGGGGGATACGCCGGCATCACGCATATATGTTTATTTATTGTTGTTATTATAGTTGTCAACGATCCGGTTTTTCGTGAATTGTCTGAGAAGATTTGAAATAGATATATTGTGACTGTTTACAGTTTTAATCTAGATTACGTTTGGGCAAACATTTCCTCTGTCACATCGTAAATGTTGGCTTGTTATAGTTCATTAGCACTATAATTGTTTAATAATCCAGTTATAATTAACTGTATTACTTAATTTAACCCTCCAGTGGTGACGTCCTATTTCATTACATTAGTGATAGCACCATATCTGTCAGATACGCATATTGGATATCACTTTTAAGGAGTATACTAAAGTACCTAATATGAAAGATACAAAACTTTAATTTAATATGTCGTTACATATTTTATAAATAAATTGTTTTTATTACTTTAAAAAAATGTTATAATGTTAAATAACACGAGTATGACAGATTTTCAGCAATAATTTAATAAATACTGAAAATATCACAATAAAACTAATCATATGTATAATTATAGAGCTACTGACAATGAGAAGAACACGTGTCTGACAACCTTAACCATTAAATTATTTTAAAAAGAAAATGAGTTGGGTTTGTGAGACTAGGCACCACTGCTGCAGGGTTAAATATTATTGGAAAACGATTATAAGTATGTTTTAATGTCAATTGATAATATTCTTCAAATTGAGATGAAGATGGAAATTTTATTAATTTTGGAACATTTTTAACCAATATACATAAAATAAAATTATTCATTATCATCAGCTTAGCAAAATATTAAAAGCATGAGGAACATGCTTTACGAAAAAGTAAAATTTAATTCTTTATTAATTAAGTTGTAACAAACAACTACTTGTTTTATATAAGTAAATATAAGTAGGCGTATGCAGAAATATTTAAATAATTCTTATACTATAATATGAAAGTTTTTGGTATTGTTTAAAACAATTGTATTTAACACATTTATCATTGTATGACTGAAAAATTTATAACGAAACGAGAAGTCATGTTAGTTACAATAATTTGACATCAAATTTGAACAATAAGTATAAGTTCCTAAAGAAAGAAATTTAATTTTCACATGTAACACAAAAATAACCTTTCTCTACAAAACTCAATATATTTAAGTCAGAGTAATGCAATTATATTGTTACGGTTTTGGCAACACCGGAAATAATACATGCACTAACTTTGTAACGAATTTGCAGCAAGTTATGAAATTTATTTTATAATTATCAAATTGTATATGAGAAAATTTTTAAATATATATGTATTTATGTATTCTGATTCATAAATATGCATATTTTAGATCAGAAAACTTTCATGGCTGAAGAAATTGAGATCTAAAAAATATCTTAGTGATATAATTTAATTACTAGAACGTCAATCAATATGTGCATATAAAACACTTGTATATACTTTTAAATAAAGGATAGATTATGAAGAAAATCTTCTTCATTTATTTTGTAGACAATAAATTAATTTATTACGAATAAAATATTTCAAATAAATGTCAAAAATTATTAATGTTACATTATCTTTACAAATACGCTTCTAGTAAATGATTTAACGTTAAGTTCAACGTGAAATGTATTTTACTATGTCGTTAAAATCACCATAAATCGATGCGGAAGGCTGCAATAAACATCTGAAAATACAAGTTAAATTCTGAGAGTACATCAGCAGATAAAACCAGCACCCAGAATCAGGTCAATGCGTCAGAATGACAATGCACAAGTTCGGAGGGATTCGGGAGACCCGAATGATCGATATAGACACAAACCTCGCAAAGTATCATACAATAACATCGTTGTATCACGGCTGATTAATGATTCCCTTTCTTTGCTCGAAATGATATAGTACATGTATTGTGTACGTGGTGGATCTCTATCATTACCGATGATCGAGTACAATATCATTAGAAATGTCGGCAATGTCTGTTTCTGTAATTCATGATACAATAATAAGAAATATTACGTCCGTTATACTAAATCAGTGTGGTCTAACCCGCGGCCCGCGACACGTTCTTTCTGGTCACTGATCGAAACGGGTTTTGAATAAATAATAGCAACAATCACAAAATAATCAAAACCACAATCTTGCATGTTATGTTATCTTCTTCGGAACTAATTTTTAAATTAAAATAGAATTAGCCATGAAAATACATATATATACAGTGTATAGACGTAGCTTCCTATCTAAAACCTCTACACGTTATTTTTCTTGATTATTATATTTTTATTCATTTGTTCATAATATTTTTAATCATCTGGTCCTAATTGTATTGATATTTTTAACAGTGCATTGTGAAATAACAATTCGTCATATATCAAGACAGAAAAAACGTTTTTATGTAGTAATTCGCGGACTGTACGCATACTTTTATGATTGACTGTAGTCTGTAGTTACAATGTATATTGTTATATGTGAATAAATTATCTGTCCAACGGAAATTTCAAATTATGATTATAAAAAAAGAAAAATATCCAGCTATCAAATTAGCAAACAATATAATATTGTTATTGAATTTAATCACAAACCAGCAATTATATTTTGTAGGGATATATGCTTGTAAACTTATTGTCATTCGAAATTTTTAATTTAATATCTACGTACATGCATATATGTTAAATTATGCATGTTTTATAAAATATAAGTACAGTCCTATATAAAAATCTAAAGAATTTTTATATGATAAGTATTTTTAAAATAATATTGTATATTTGAAAACACTATAAAAAATATAGTGATCTTTATTAAATGCTCCATCTTTGTGTATATACACTAATATATTTTTAATACATCATAAATTAACGCAGTAATAAAATATTTTATAATATGAGATACATATGCAGGTACTTCAACTATATCAAAATTACGAAAGGAAAAAGTGTCCCACAAAATTACACAACCCAACCACTGTTAAAATAAAACAGATTACATGTTATTATAAAAGGCATGTTTTTGTATTAAACATAAAAGACAATACCTAATCTAATAACATTTCCGGTAAGGGTACGTTGACTAAAATGTAACCGTCAAGTGAACAATTCACGGCCCACACACACACGCACACATGCTCGCCTAGAACCATACCCATGTGTGTTCGTTACAGATTCTATTGAATGAATACTTGTATGCAAATTAGGGTACCAAGAACTGGAGCCCGCCGATCGGCAATCCGAGATAACAAACAAACATATACACACCTGTAAGAGGACATGTAGCGAGTTAACCGTCAACCCAAAATGGAACAAAAAATATATTGGTTTGGTCGAGTTATATCAAAAGTAAAGTAACAGCGAATTATCAATATTTTTAATATATTCTGTGTAAATATGTATATATAGATAAGAAGAATGTATCAAACATATTAATATGTCTTTTATACTATATTAAGTAGGTAGTTTGGAGGCATTTTCAGATATTTTTACAATGACTTAAATAATTCAAACCACAGGTTCCTGAATTATTTTACTCGCGACCCATTTTCCACAAAACTAATTTTAACGACCACCTAGTAGGTAAGGTGTATTTCATAAGTGGCATATATTTATTATTCTAGTTTAATTATATGTTTATCAACAATTTCTGCGACTCCCAGAATCTTTATGCGATCAACTGACGCATCGTGTTTTTTGTAGATCAAAATATTTTAACATTATAACAAAAATATATAAAATACTACCATTTTTAAAAATAAAGTAATAATATTAGTATAATAAAGACAATTAAAATATTTAATATGATAAATAATTGTCTGTTATCTACTAATGATCCTAGTTTCGTGAAATTATTTGCATCAGAATTATATTAACGGTTAATTTTCCTAATAAGGTCAATAACTACATGAATTTTATTTTCTTCGTAAGAAAATCTAGATAATATTAGTCTTTATAGTAGTATAATATTATAGATATTGGTGCAAGGTTGATCGATACTATTTTGACATGAAAGTGCAACACCAATGACACACATTTATTATCTTATAGAATCTATAATTCGTAAATATAATACATAAAGGGAACACGATTCTATACAGTGCTCCAGTAGCACTAACTTACAAATACTACTTGAAATCGGAATTTAATTCTTGCTGTATATAATATTATATATTAATATATTTTATATTACGTGAACATTCAAAGTAAATATATTTTATTTGTTTTTATGATAAATAAGCACTTGAATGTAATATTTTAATATTTATAGAACGTAAACGTATTGACCCTATAGTCATTTGTAAAAGTACAACTGTTACTATAATTTGTCCAAAATTGTGTAACATAAAATCATAACTGTAACACAAACCTTTTGAATCTGAAACTAAAATTAGACCATAACAACACCGCATTTAAAATCATAGTTAAACATGAAATATCTTCGTAGTTCACTGAACTATGTAATCGATCTCACAGAATCATTCTAGAAGACACAAATACATTTTTTAATTTACCAATAGCATCACGATCCGCGAGAAAAAAAACAGACGAAATAAAACAACAGGAGACAAAGAGTGAGTCATGGACGCGTTGAGTCACCATCTTAATAAATGATTTGTGCAACCCTGTAAGACATCCACAATAGATTTAGTGCGGCGACATTTAGTGGTCGGTAAGTGCGCACGCGGTTACACATTAGCGGGCTAGCTAGCACGTGTGTCTTTGCTTTGCAGACCGTGGGAATCACACCCACGCACACAGCATCCGCGTTGTGGATAAGCTCTTAAGGTCAAAGGCGCGCTGAGGATCGTTTCGCGGGTTTCGAGAAAACCGCGAACACGTGCGCTGTCATTGTTTTACGTTGAGTTCATTTGTCTGATGAGTTTTCTTCTGTTCGTCATGAATCATGCAAGAAAATGTGACGAGAATAATAATTATTATGTGGAACTATAATATCTGACTAATATTAACGTTACCTACGATACTTTCAAACAAATCAATACAAGCTACCTATGTATATCTTCATCATTTTCTTAAATGTTAAAATTTCGTCAATTCCAGTGTAAATTTTATTATATTAATTAAACGTATAGGCCTATTAACCTATTATGTAATGTCTAGTCCACACGCTCACAATATCTGCCTTACTGTTTGTTAAGTTCCACGCTAACAGGTATTTAATTTTTATGTTTTATAAACAGGGATACTCGATTGATAATATAATATGTAACCAATATTTATCCTCTAAATAAATTAAAAAGAATGTTTGAATTTTTTATGTAAAAAATAGAATTCGCACGAGATCGATACTTTTTTCGGACTCGTCTTATCAAAACTAACCAACCTCTCTTCGCCCGAATAGATTGCCCTAACTAATGACAGTTAACGTGTATATAATTAGAGCATCAACTTTATTCTGAATAGCTATGTATAAGTATACGTGATTTTTGACAACTGTGACGTCATTCCGGCTTATTCTTCAATACGATTAAAATTTAGTGCAAAGTATTAAAATTTATGTTCGAGTGTAAAAAGTGCATACAATAAAATTTTTAGTGCAATTATATATAACCCATAAAATATTTAGAATATAATCACCGTGTGCATTTAGAAGTAAAAATGATTAAGTCAATTATTATATTTCAATAATTCAACATTAGAGCTAAAATAAAATTAAAGGTAAAACAATATCGCAAGTATACAATCATGTAAATAAAATACAATCTGTTTTTTTCGCAAATCCGCTTCGCCGATACATCAATAAAACGTTTATAAATAACAAACATATATCATTAAAGTTAAATAACGTGTCCGTTCACTTGATAGGCAAATTTCTCATCGATTTTATTAAAACAGTTATGTTTTGGCATCTATTTTAACATGTCTCTATGTTAAAAACACGCCATATTTACATGTAACAAAAGGAAATTAACATAAACGATTGTGTGTGCATATTTTTAGGTTTCGAGGCAAAGGTTACAATTCAATGTTAAAACCATCGTATTTTCGGATCGCCTGTACATATTTGGTATACATACTTCACCCACTATTTCATTGTTGCATTCTGTTTTGGTAGCGCCCGCCTCCTTCTGCATGTTTATTACTGGAAACATAACATGTAAGGGAACACAAGGTCCTCGGTAATGTTTTTTAAACGCCTTCCACTGTCTTCTCTGCAGTAATATTTATGCAACAAACGTTGTTTTTGTCTGAACCTCGAATGAAATAAATGCGATGTAAAACATAATAAGTTTATACAAACTAATTAGGATATGGAGTGAGCAAATACTTTTGACAGAGGGCTTGATTGAATATTATAAATTATCAGACCAGCAGTCCTGTTTTAATTTTCACCCATTCAACGGTTAAGAAACAGTACTAATGTATGAAATTTTGGACAAAATTCGGAATCTTTGGGGTGAAAAGAGTTCAAAGGTGATCAATTCTTGATCGAATATAAAAATCCTCAAATTTTTTATGTCGAATATTTTTCGAGTAATACGCTTTTAAAATTATAAATAGTTACCAAGTGATTCTTGGCTAACTAATTTCAAATTATTGTCACGGGTCAGACTAATTATTCAGGTAGGTCGGGTGTGGCCGGCTTTTGCCCACGTCTGGATTAGGAGGTGATTATGATTAATAAATAAATATATATATAAAAGGGCTGTACATGAGACGAGAGGTAATAAGTCTCGTTTTGTTTTGGTTTTAAATTTTACTAATGTATAATAATAATATATTATTAGTTATATTAATTGTAATGAACATTACAAACAATTTTCGAAAAAAATATTCCGAACAATAAATTATTTTATTGACAATAAATATACGAATAAATCTAAAAATAAAAATAAGATAAGCTTTTTTATATGCATATACATAGTACGTCTATACATACGTACAATGTAGGTATATATTTATATTTCTAATTTATAAAATACAAAGGTATGTAGCTATATATCTACATTGAATATTTTTGTTAAAAATGTATTAAACATTCTTTAAAAAAATATTTAATCTAGTTAATAGTATAAACAAAACAATGAAAATCAGTATTTTAAAGTTTTTGTGTGTTCTACGAATAAATGCATAGTTTAGGTACTTATTGTTAGTTCAATTATTTAACGACATATTCTTTCATGGTAACAAAAACAATTGGTAAAAGATTTCACAGTAAACAGTACCTATATTCTCCGTTTGCTTCCGTGGGCAAGATAAAAGATTATGAAGATATCGCGAAGTACGACTTTTTTTGTTTTATTGCCTTCTGGCGTTCATGTTAAAAACAACATAAAATTTCAGTCAAGATGTGAGAATCAGATATTTCTCAAATATTACAGTTCCGTGACTTTAAGACGTTTAAAAATAGTTCCATATCTTATTTTGAATATTTTACAGTTCTTATTCACATAATCTCATGTTTATAAACACACTCACATGTTTCTAAGTTTAATAAAATTTTGATTTTATAGATAACTAGAGGAAACATGTAAAATTGTGAGAAAACGTTTCCTACGGATAATTATTCCTATCATTTTCCAAGTATTTTTATTTATTTAAATATTGTAATAAAAAGAAATAAGAAGTTAATAGAGCTCGCACCAGACGATACTAGCTTAATTTTTGAAGAAATGAGATGAAATCAGTTTAAATTTTGTTGAGATGAGACCGAGACGATATCAACTGTATTTATTCAGAGTATCAGTTAAGAGATTGTCAATAATTATTATTTCAACATGATTATAGATGTGTTTTTGCTAGATAGGTACAATGCAAATGGGTGTAGATACATATATGTATGTGAATTTTCATTGATACTACGAAATCGAGACGAAAGTGTTAGACTGTCAGAGTTATAAAAGAGGATACATATAAACCTCTTCTCATCTCATGTAAAATTCTATACAAGTTAAATTAAAGTGTTCTTCAATTTATACTTTGTTAAGGTATTTCTCGGGGAGCTATGTTAGAAAAAGATAAATATTGCGCGACTCGTGTAATTTCTCAGAAAATTAAAAAGTAATCAGGAATAAGGACAAATAACCTAAAAAAAGATTATAAAAAGCTCCATTCACCATTCTAAATACTGAAATAATTCGACTGGAGCTTCTTTTTTACAAAATTTGGTCTTAATACTATTAATATTTTTAAAATTTTTCAAGAAATACTCTTATAGATAATATATCCCCGGGAAAAATAGGTAATATCTACGTAACTCAAATTAGATTAAAATTTCGAAATATTTTATGTAATTTGATATTTGTCTTCGTCGATTAGAGTGGATCTACTTATAAATCTATCTATAGTAGATATACGTAAATCAAAATTTTCATTGCATCTTTAGTTTTTAGATCTATGTAGTACATCTCCGTAAATCTACACAGATCCACGTTGATCTAAGAAGATCCACATAGATCTGTGTAGATCAGCCCCAAAATGCAGATCTACAGAAATCTATTCAGATCTCTCTATTTTTTCCAGGGTAGATCTAATAAAGTCTAAGTAGGTCTCCTTATACATCCGTAGTTCTATTCCAAAATTTAGATCTACGTAGATCTAATCTATTTTTTTCGGTTCACTATCAAGAGTTTACAGAACAAATTATGTAATAATTTTATATTGTTCTTAAACATATTCAATGTATGTAATTTTATTAGCTTTGTCATAAAGAGGCTTTCTTTAAAAAACCATGGCAGCTGTTATGTGTCCGTATTTAGATACAATATTACGTATTATGTATAACTACATATAATGCAATTCAATGATATCATGCATTTTACATATATTATACAGGTATGTCACAATAAATAAAATTTGCAATATCTATTGTTTACAAATAAGTATTTGTCAAAAAATTATTAATAACTGTCGATCAATACGTGAATATATTTATTTATCAAATTAAACAATATTTAAGTAGCTCCGTGCAAATACAATTAACATGATTTATTTCTTGCATGATTTGTTTATAAACAATAGGTATTGTTAAATGGTTCTTTTATCAGCAAAGGGAAATATTTTAAAATTTCCATTTACTATAAAATTAAGCATTGTATAATAAATTTAATATTAGAATTTTTTTAATAATAATTTAATCATAATTATTTTAGTGTTAAAAAGATTTATACTTTTATGTGTCGGTAAAAATAGATTTTATTTACCTATTTATATAAATGAGGAGGTAAGTTCCAAAACTTGTCGCGCCATTTTTGAAAAATCGAGATGCAGTGGATTATACACATAGGTATAATTTATTTTATAAATTAATATTATAGAGGTATAATATAATGATAACAATAAAAAAACAAAAATAACGAGTTTTGGAACTCACCTCTTCAAATGTATTTGCAAATTACTAAATATTGATTTAAACGTTTAAATAACTTGTGAATTAGATAAATAAATATTATACCGGAAACACCGATAACATACATAAAATATAAATAATATCAATTAGGGCTTTAAAAGTGATAATGTATCATATTCGTACATACATGTATAAAGGTCATAATCGCCATAACATATCACACTAATAATAAATAGCGCCATTTTTTTTAGATTTCAACTGTGATAGATATACATACATACTACTGCATTTTCTTATATATAAACGAGTGAAAATAAGATAAAATTTCTTTAGTTTTTTAAATTTAAATATTATATATTTTTAAATTAAATGAACAATATACAGTGTGTCCCAGGATAGTGTAACAATTGAAAGTGTTATTTTTTTTAATTCTCTGAAATTCAGTATAGGGTTACAAAATTGCATTCTTAACACTTTAGTGGATTATTTTGGAAAATATAGCTGGGTTGTTCTTGGTTATTTTTACAACTTTGCTTTGTAAAACATCCTGTAGAAGACCAAATCAACTAATTTTCGTCAAGCAGGACTCGATCTCCAAAATTTTTGTTCATTAGATCTCTTGTTACATATCCTGGGACACACTGTATATAAAAGTGTATGCTATTTTTTATTTTTACTGACGTTTTGTTGTATTGTGCACTATTGACATAAAATTACATGAATGTGATATTTTATTGTTTGTTTCAGTAAATAGGTACAAATTTTATCACTATTACTTGCATTTTTGTTATTTACGTTAGTTTAAAAACCATTGCGAAATTCAATACTTCATTATTATTACATATCTAGATGCATATAAAAATGTTACCTATATAATTGTTAGTGTGGTAATTATAGATTATTATTTCGAAAAATATAAAACAAGATGATTCTTATCTTATATGATAAGCATTTACGTGCAACTTTATTTACTTTTTTGTAAAAAAATATTTGTCGCGATCCTTAAAAATTGATAAGACAAAAACTTAAATACTGTATACATAAATATTTATTTAAAAAAAATCTCTATGCTAATTTAAATACTTGTTTAAAATAACATAAATATGTATCTGTACCTGTATAATAATGAATTAATTTATCAATCCAATTGATATGAAAAGGTATCTAAATTTTTAGTTTTATTCACCATAAAAAGCAGTGAACATTTTCTCATAGGTAATACGTGTATAACTCACACAAAATTAATAGTTAATAAAAACATATTTAAGAATAAATTGATTACAGAAAACAAACAAATAAATAATTTTACTTCCACCCGTTACTTTCCAATCAGTGAGATGCTACACTTGAAATTGGTTTTGACTTTTTCGCTTATTATGTGCGGCTACCGCGGTCATTGCCTCTCTCCTTTCTCCTTGTAAATAAACGTTGCTGTCGTTTAGAATGTGACTGTACCCTATGTATGTGTATGTGTGCATATGTCCATACACCCTTTCACTAAACATAGAGCAGTCAAAACACAAACAGGTAAATAATAAATAGTGCATGTGTATCAATATGAGATTATCAGGTGTAATATTTTTTATCAATAAATTATTTATTGGTATCTGTAAAATAACAAGATATTTTTTAATGTTATTTTTTTAGTGTTCCATTTTAATTTCCCCAGATCAATATCTCGGAAACTAAGCAAAATGGTGAAAAATGTTTTGGATCAAAGTTGTAGCATTTCGCGGGGGACATTTATTATTGCTATGGGTTTTTATAATTTATGGGGATTTTATGTGGTAACTTTTTTTTTCAAATAGTAACCTATATTTTCTATTGCAGAATCGTAATTTATGAAAAAAATAAGCAACTTTTATCCAAAATTTTTAGAAAATATAAATTTTTCACGATATTACCCCATAAACCCCATAAACTATAAAAACCCATAGTAAAAATAAATGTCCCCCTCGAAATTTTACAACTTTTTCTGAAATATTATTTACCATTTTGTTTAGTTTTCGAGATTTTGGCCTGGGGAAATTAAAATGGAGCACCCGGTATATTTAAAGCGGGGATAATTCTTTATTGTTTATACAATGTTATAACAATGTTTGCAAGATGAGAATGGCTTCATTTTTTTCGAAACGATACCAGTTAAATTTTTTATAAATCGATATCGGCTTTGATATTTTACCGGTCGAAAATGTCAGTTATAAAAATTAATTTAAAAAAATCTCTATGTAATAATATTTGTAATATAGGTAGTTACTAATATTTCATTAATGCTTACAAAAAAATATTAACTATAGTATAAGCTATCATAACCACGAATAAAGACGTGTTTCAGAAGATACTTTTTCTTATTAGGTAATACTGTCGAGTTTTTTTTTATTAGTGCTTTTAAGAAAGTAAAAATGCATACATACTAATTTATCCATCTCCAGACAGACAGATATAATATATTTCTGTCGTGACCTTCCCTCTTCATTTCTCATACCCTCGAAGCATATCACGTGTCACAAAACGGAAGTGGAACGTCGGATGCAGCCCTCTACTACTCATCTTAATGAGTTAGTGATCTCAGAAACTCAGAATCACTTATACACTTATGTTACGCTCAATGAATTTTGTACGAATTTTATGCACTGAATTTTCTCGCCGAATTTCTTTCCCATGGTTTACTTTAATAAACATTGTATGTGCATGTTGCATGCAGATCTGATGATGATCTATTCTATTTGCTGCAGTTTCTGTGACTGTTCTGATCTTAAATTTTTATAGTTTAGTGGGACAGTAATAGAAAAGTTTTAAACACGGTAATTTTATGCCACGTTTATGGCATTCAAATGACTCGACTTCACAAATTTTAGTGGGATTTTGCAATAATATAAATGTTAAAATATAAATAAGGTAGTGACACCAGTCTTGGCAAGGACCCGAGTAATGGCAAATTTTTATTTAAATGTACTGAATTAGAAATTTGTCTTAATATTTGATTACTACTAAATGTCTTACAGCGTTATTTGATGACAATCGGCCAATAAGTGTCAAAATGGTGGACATTTAAACTAATTATTAGTATAATTTAATTATTAATTATTATATTATCATAGTAACTGCTTTACATTGTTTCAAATTTTACGATTCTTTCTTTTATATCTTTTGTGTCGTACTACTTATCATTTTGTAATCATTAGCAAGTGTCCATCACTGCGTGCTCATTATTGGTTTTACCTTTGCCCATGGGCGTAGCCAGGATTTTGTTCAGGGGGGGGCAAAAAATTTTATTTTTAAACCAATTGGTCGGCGTGTTTTGCCTAGGACCCCGAGGTAATGAAAAAAAGCTCTCACATTATTGTGGTAACCTTACCTAAAAAGTTTTATAAAAAAAATTTTTAATAAAAATATTTTAAATGGGCCTCAAATTTTTTGCGTCTGGGACCTCGAAATGTGTAAGAACGGCTCTGATAAATGGCCATTAATGTAAACATTTGGTAAATCCTTTTTTTCTTAAATTTAATTCTATCGTTTCGTTGCAATTTGGAACTTTGGCTCGTGAAAATCCGTGATTTTCATTAACTTAATAAATCAATTTTTTATTGTGTTTTTGATTATCATCGAGGAATTGTAAAAGAGCTATGAAAAAATTAACATTTTCATTATTTATTAAATCTCTAGATAGGTGCGCAAAAAGTAACAATGAAAAGTCATTCTTTTTTTCATTTCTTCTTTTATTTTCGCCATATTTTTTTCAATCAATTAAATTTATATGTATGTGCATATCTTTTTAAAGACATAATCCTCTACAAAAATGTACTCTACGTTGCTATTTTGGTGTTTTTTTTTATTTATAATTTTTTTTTAATGTAAAAAATCGATCTAATTTGAATTGATAATATACATGTATAGTTGAAATATCAAAAAAACTTTTTTTTGTATAAAAAGGATAAAAAGGCAATGACATGAATAATAGTTTACCCGCTATAACAAAAGATTGCAATAAAAAAAACAATGATATTTAAATTTTCGAATCTAAAAATGTCAATATTTAGCCAATGAACTGATTCATTTGTTACTTTTAGTTCACGAGCTAGGGGGAGGGGCAAACTAGTCTAGAAATATCCCTATTTGGACAATAATACTGATTTACTTATTACTTTTTGTCCACAAGCTAGGGGGGGGGGCAAGCGCCCCCCCCTGCCCCACCCTGGCTACGCCCATGCCTTTGCCATTACATTATTTGGGTACTTTGGTAATTAAATTGATTAAATAAAGAGTTACTTGTTTTATTAGTAACATGAGTTCATGAGAATTACAAAAACAAGCCCATTAATCCAAAAAAACGAAAACATTACATATTTTATTATCACGGTGCCAACAAGCCCCTGAATGCAAATTTAGTATATAATATTAGAGGGGTCAGTTGACCTATATACCATCCCTCTACCCCGAATTAATAACTAAAAGAAAAGTTAGTTAAAATGACTTATGAAAAAATATACTAATAAAATGCATTTTTTATCCCTGAACCTTTTTATTAAATACATACTCGTACAATAAATGTAAATAATATAATATATAATAATACATTTCTTTAACAATAAGATTGCTATTGAAACGTGTATTTTAAACAATTTTGTAGTTAAGGGATCTGTACATATGTATAAGTAATAACGATAGGTCTTTTCTGTAGTTTATAGTAAGAATAGTAATGTAAACAAAAAAATAAAAAATATGTATTTATTATTTATTTGGGCCTCCAAAACTGCCCCGGGCCTTATCTCAACGTTCACCATCGAAATCCTGTAAATCGAGACATTTATATCAAAGATATAAAAAATATCGTGTAAAACAAACTAAAAATTAGTAAAAATCTATTTCAAATTCTTTCAATCGTAATAAGTTGTAGAAATTTAATAAGTTTCGTGTAAATCCAGGGTTGTATGTATGTCTTTTCAAATTTATAACAAATTTTAAATGTGCCCTAAATATTTTTAAGACTGTATTATTAATAATTTGACCTTTACAGTGTACAGCCCTGAGCGGTTAACAGGCATTCAAATCACCACTAAACCAACCGACTAAATATTAACATAGTAAAGTGTTAATGTATACTGTACTTATAGAATCTTTCTTTTTGTAAATAAAGTATTTAAAATATTTAGATAAGGATATAATTTCCCATACATTTGTTTCAAATACTGATAATAATAAGGAATTTGAACTACTAATAAAATTAAATAATTATAATAATATAATATGATATTTGATCATGAACAAAAACAAAAAAAATTAATCACAGACAGAAGCCCAGATGCATAACTTATAATTACTACTATTGTCAGTAATAGTTTCTTTTTCTATTAAAAATTATACTTTTCTAAATAACCCTAATCCGACTCTGTTAAAAGATATAAAAACGATTTTGAAGCACTTATTCAAACAATTAAATATATGATAAATAAACATTACGGTACATTACAACTTAATATTTATAGCTAGTATTTTGTTTGAAATATTATATTCCTCTTGTACCAAATAAAAACATATCACCGGTTATGATATGTTTATCGTTAATTAATTTTAATTTTTTACAGATAAAATATTTTACAGTATCGGAATAGGTTTTATATATAGTTATTGGATGTTTAGTTTTTATGCTTTCATTTACTTAGATCCGCATTAGTTTTAATTACTAATTGATTTTCATTAATTTGTATTTCTTATTGCTATTAACTGTGCATATAATGTACATATTTGTTACTATGGTTAGTAATATTAATAACAAAATCATAAATAGTTTTTTTATACTATAGAGGGTAGGGTGTTTCCCAATTTCCCACATACCATTATTATTCATTTTTCAGTAATTTCAGTAATTTATGATATATAATGTACCAATACAGTAATTAACTAATTCTAATAAATAATAAAAATATATACATTGCACATATAGCACAACCTCGATAAATTATGTTTTATGACTATATATTTATTAATCAGTAATGGAAACAACAGAAGAATTATATACATTATAATTACACATTTTCATTAATATTTTTTTAATGTTATTATAATACTTTCTATATGTTATATTATTCGAAAAAATTATTGTATTAGAAAGTATTAATATAAATATGTACTATGTTTAATAAATATTTTTATTACAATCTATCTAAATTCTAAATGTATAAAAAGCAATTTAAAGAATAACATACCTCAAATGTCGATATGTATAAATCCATTATTGCAATCAAAGCATATTATCATAATATAAAAAAAATAAAACTTCACTTAGCATATTATCCATTGTTAATAAGTTTACATGTTTATAAGATAAAACACTCCACCTTATCACTAAAATATCTTAAAATTAATATTCATCATAATATTGTCAATTATCATATAAAATCAAAATAAAACACATACATAATTGCAAAATAAAAACACGTATATTAAAAAACATGAATTAATTCAAAATAAAAATATTTATTTTTATAGAAATGTAAACATAAACATCACTTTTAAATTCGATTGTTGACAGTAGTTTTGCAACAATGGAGCGCCTAGTGACTTTTTACTAGTAACACGGCAAAGTGACTGTTCCTCAGGTGTTCAAGAAACCGTGTTAGTTGCATTCGAACTTAGAGACTACCGCAACAAAGACAAACATATGCATAAACATTCTAAATGTATATATCTATCACGTTTTCAAGACGACTTGTTTGTAATAAGTGTAGCAGGTATAGCATTTTATGCACTATCGTATTATGTTCTCTTTGTTTAGCAAGCTTATATGTAAATGAAATATATTATGGTAATATTGAAAAAAGAGAGACCATTAGAATTGAATAGTGCTTTGATGTACTTTCTTTATTTATGAGTATTTTATTACATGTTACATGTGTGTTTATATACGCATAATACAAATTTTAGTGTCAGTATGAAATGGAGAAATTTTCATACATATCAGTTTAGATGTGCTGTCTCTGTCGTATGTGTATAATACAGGTTAATTACAGGTGTGTTATGAGTAATTCAAAAATATAGATATATGACCATGTGCGTCAACTCTAATTAATTTTAAATTTATCTATTTATTAGAAGTTATAGGTAAATTATAAGTACGATATGGACGTGTAAAATAGAATGACGTTAGACTGGCTAGGCCTATACGTTAATGTTGTTGACACATTAATTTATATACGAGTAACATGTGAATCCAAATTTTCTCTTCTGATCTCGTAAATATTTTCAATTTATGTATACTACTACATGGGCTGAAAAGTATTTGACCTAACAATGAAAAAACGATTTTTTAATAAAAAAAACTCTTTTATTCTTCGACATAATCTCCATCTAGACTCTAGAGTCTAGACTAATCTTGAGTAATACACTTGTTCCAACATTTCGATACTGGTCTTGTAGTGTTTTGCGTCAAGTCCCTCAAAATAGGCGTTTGTTTCCAACTCGACACCTCTTCATTAGAGTAAAATCTTTTGCCAAAGAGCCACATTTTCAATTTCGGAAAAAGGTAGTGGTCAATTGTTAAATTGTTAAAAAACGCGGTATCCATCGCGCGCAAAGCTTTTTCATATGTAAACATTTGTTAAGGATATAACCAGCACGTTCCTTTGAGATACTTATGGTATGACCTAGCTCACTTTGCGATCATTCAACACAATTTCACGAATTTTTCTAATGTTTTCTGGAGTAACTGCATCATTTGGCGTGGTGCATCATTTGTGCTCGTACGGTCCGACGAAACTCAGTAAACCAATATTTTCCGGTTAAATTAGCTAGGGCAGATGTGCCGAACTCTTATCAAGCCATTCCTTTGTTTGGAAGGTATTTTCCCCATCAAAAAACAATGTTTAATCAAAACACGAAATTCACTTTTTTCCATGTAGCGTTACTTCGAAGGCTGTAACTTTTGTAATTTTTGGTTGGTACTTTATGGGAAGCATAAGAATTTTTTATTTATGTCGCCATCTGTATGTCAGGCCAATGTAGTATTTACCCAGAAACAATTCAACAATCTAATATTGATCTATAGTCTATAGAAGTGAAACATTGGCCCAATATTAAGCTATAGAGTAGGTTAAATGTTCAATTATTTTACATAGCCAATAAATAATCGAAACTTAAATTTAAACCTTCTTACAATTATTATAGGTACCTGTAGCAATTGAAATCATTATTGATATATATAAGTATTATTATGTTTGTACAGTATTGATAATAACAATTTTGTATTACATACAAAGTAGGTTTACCTACTGAACTTAAAAACACAGATGACCTCTTTTTCACAAAAGAAAACTATATTAACTTAAGCTTATCAACGTTTTTACGACTACTAGAAAATTTTTTTACGTGATCTATCAGAAACATTACGTGATCCCTCCCCCTTCTAGAGAGGTCGCGACCCACAAAATACGGAATTTAGATTTTATTTTTTTTAACTCAAAATATTATAAGCATTGTAATTATTAATAGTAAAAATGTTGAAAATATGTTTACAGAGGATATTCTTTTTAGAAAAATCACACGTACGCTCATATATACCTAATCTTAATATATATAACAATTTAGTGAAACCGGGGATACAGGGGGTAATTCTACTAATGCTTTCAAATTTTAATTATTAATATTTTTTTGTAAACAATGAAAAGTACACCAGTAAATAAATTTTTTGAAAAAACAAACAATAATTTCTCATATCGAACTGCATAAAACTCTATTTATAGTGCAGTCATATTACCGAAATTTTTTGTATTGTTGAAAAAACGACCATTTTTACGGTTTTTCGTGTACGATTTTTTTTAAATATTTCCAATTCTGGTGACCGGATTGCGAAAATAAAAAAATGATTTTAAAATTCATGTTATGAATTACCCTATAAAATTAAAATTTTTTAAATCTTATAATTTTATTACAGAACCTATTTACAACGACCAATAAAATCGATTTTAATAAAAATTTGGGAAAAGATATTCCTTATAATAATAAATATGTAAGTGTGACAAGTTCCAAATCAAAACGGCTAAAAAAGACATTTAAAAATAAAAATTGACTTGTTGATATCTTGTGAGCAACAAAGGGACATTTTTTTTGTAAATTTTTTATGTACTATGCGATGACGTTAAAGATAATTCTAAATTTTCTCCGTGTTGAATCAAAATGAGTTTAACTCAAAACTTTTTAAATCTGAATTCGTAAAAAATACCTTCCTTTTTCGGGGCTCCCCTAAGCTCGGGGGCCTCGGGGCACAGCCCCGGCTGTCCCGATGGAAGTTACGGCCCTGAGCGTACAGAAGAAAATATATAACAATCAAATTTTATAAGATCACTCCATGTAGTTTAATCTACAGACGCTTATGAATATATCTCTCTTCATCTAACAACTGTGTATGAAAAATAATTATGTAAAAAGGTATACGCGAGTTGACACGCGCTAAAACGTCAAGTACCAAACAAAGATAGAGACATACAATATCCATCACCGTATATAACCCTATCTCTATCGGGCAGGGACTACGCCCGAGGCGAGTCGCGTGACCACGGCTCCAATGCAGTAAAAATAGATCAAGAATCTGCGTTTCGGTCGTGGGAAAAACAGCGGGGGTGATCGGTATCATCCCGTCACATCTCAGATACAGTGGTTAGCGTAACTGTACCGAACGTCGTGGGTTCGATTCGATCTGCCATTTGCTTATGAATTTCAATATCTGAATAATTATGCGTAGTCATACTTGCTTGTTTTGAATGTTAATATTGTTTAGTGTTTGTAAGTTTACTTTTTGTTTTGATCTATTTATTTATAACCACCCGGATTTAATTTAAAATAGAGCACAGAAAGCATGCGTCTATAGTGACAGTGCTTTTGTAAAAATAAAAACGTTTACAATAACTGTAAAAGGATGTCACTGGCAGTGGTGAATCCAGTGAAGTATAAAGAGGGGGACAACAATAGACATAATATTGATAAATAATTATTGTAAGCCACTTCGAATTTTCGTAGATTATATATGACCATTAACTTTAGAAGTACAAAAATCCAGAGTTATTAATAGTAATGCCAGGTATTATAAACGAGCTAACAAAATTTCCTAGCTAGCAAGCACTTTTAAATGAAGTTTCCAACCTATCTGACAGTTCTCCTTAAGTTTCATGAATTGTTTAACAATTTTCGCACACGTGTGGTATGTAAGCACCAACGGTATTAAAACAGTGGCGATATTATGAAAATTATTTTGTATGGTCAGAATCGTCAACTGTGTTACAATAAGTTGAGGTATCACTGCTCTAAATTCCATAGTTAATCCATAGATATTATCACAGAATTAATACCCCATTTGAAAGTGCTTGCTAGCTAGCAAATTTGCTAGCTCCCTTATAATACCGGACTTAAAAATGGGAATATTATTGTTTCACTGACAACATTTAGACATTAATTGTAATAAGAAAAAAGTATAAATTAAAAAAAAAATAGAAAAAGAAAAGAAAGTGAAAGTAACGTGAAACCAGCCCTTGAAAATAAGAGTTGAAAAATATAATCGAAAATAATTGAGCAGATAAAAATAAAGTAGACAATTATTAAAAAATGTATGCATTTGCAAGCAACTTTTAAGAAAATGAGACAGAAATAATTTTTGGCACACCATAACAAATAAATAAATCTCATCACTGAAATTTAAAATAACAAATCTTACACCCAAAAAGCCAAATAATATCACATCTGCCAACCAGCTTTCAACAAACATTTTATTTTACCGGAGACTTCTGAGCCAGCGGTTTTTAATAAGTTTTATTTAACAGATCACATTAAAACTTATGTTCGTATTGGAATTTCTGTATATTACAAAAAAACTTTTAATATTTTTTATTATAAAATACTATTAATGAGTTTAAAAAATAATTATTATTATAAAAATTATATAATTTTACAGTCTTTACATGACTATATACATAAAATACATTTAACTATATAAATACAAACATGTATTATATAATAACACGTATAATTCCTTGTAAATAATTTACACATTCCTATATAAAGAAATTAGAAACCACTGCTGCAAAGGTTACAGTTAGGCTGGGGTCAAAGCATATAGGGGATTCAACATCTGCAGTTTAACTATCTCCCACATCGTATCAGATTCTAGTTATACCAAAAAACGGTCCCCAGGTCTGGGACTTGTGTAACAATGATGCGTTCTCACAGGCCCGCTACTTACCCAGATCTAGACTAAACTTCCGGTGCGAATGTACACAACACAGGTACGTATTTTAATCATTCCTATATCTCATGTACCTACATATTACCTATGTAAGCATTTATGTAATATTAATTTATCAAATTCCTATCAGCATCATCCGCATGTCTAACAAAAGACTTTAAGACGATCGGTAAGATTAAAATATTATTAAAAAACGATATTTATTACAATTTTATACGATAGATAAAAAACTTCTCTTTTTAGTACTTTGGAACTACATATTATGTATATAAACTTTGAAATAGTCTTAAAATGTTTGTTTTATTATATAAAAATTCAAATCATTTTGATACCTAAGTTGTTCAGTATAGGTATAATTACAACCTTGTAAATAAAAACATCCAAAAAGAAACCGAAGCGTCATTAATTCGTTGTTTTAACTGATTAAAAATCAATCCCTATTGTTAATAAATAATTTTTAGTATAACGCCAATGTCTTAAATTCATTCCAAACACACATCGAGTAGATTAAAGTTTAAATGATTGGGAAGTAACGTTGTTGATTTTGTAAATTAAAAAATCAATTTTAACATGAACGTCGACCTAGTTAATTATAATATCCTACTTGCTCTTTATATAGGTCAGTGGGGCACCCAAGGGAGGGTTACGTGTTGACTCTCTCCCAGAATTTGTCAATATACATTATTTAATGTAACAATTGTGATACATAAGAAATAAAAAGTACGTATAAAAAAAATTACCCACCCCCGGATATTTTTTCTGGATGCGCCACTGATATAGGTACTGATATTTTTAATGAACTTTACCTATATTAAACTAAAACTAAATAATATAACGAACATTTTAAGATAAATTTATGTGATTATACATAGTTTCTATATAGTACTATGTCGCCAAACATTATTTATAGAACATTGTGTTCTCTAACATAAAATAATATTACTTAAAAAACTATTATAATTCATCAAAATTTAAACATCATATAAATGTTAGTCAAACTAATTTCCTCTATTTATTTAAAATTGTAAATACCTATGTATAAATATGGCTATATATTACTTCCGTGTAATAATAATAATAATATAACTATCAATTATTTTATATTGCTATTGCATTTAGATATATTAATTAAATATTAAAGAAAATATTCTTTTTAACCTCATCTTCCTCATTTCATTTATAATTTATAAAGATTGCTACTTCACGTATGTATAATGAACGTTTGCACTAATTAAATAATACATTAAATGTATATTTTTCAGTTTTAGAGCTTACTGAATAATAACTAATAAAAAAGCTCAAATGCAAAAAAAGATTATAAATAATCGTTTAACTGAAGTCGGTCCTGAATGTATTCCCCATATAAACATATTGTGTATAACGTATGCAATATTTATGCATATTTTGACAGTTATTGTTATTAACCTAATTGTCGTGTGACTCTATTCATATAAATACAGTTTCATGCTCAAATAACGTTAAATAAATTACTCCAATCTAGTGTATATAAGGTTATTGGATCATATGGTATTATATTGAAGAAGAAGATTTATGCCATATGGCTCATTAAAATATATATAAAAAGAATGAATGCTACTCTGAAATTTGAATACAGTGATTATAATAACCGTTTATATAGGTATTACAATTGAGTAGCGTTACCTCACAAAAAACGAAAACCACACCACTGATTTAAATCATATTAATTTGAAGTAATTATTCAATTAAATGTTTATTGTTAAAATACTTACCTCATTTTTTCGCGTTTTTTTCTGGCAATTTTTTTGACTCAATTGAAAAATCATGCGATCCTTTGCCTTCAGCTCTTTCAGCTAAAATTAAATACATTCATATTAAATTGTATATTCATACATATAATCAAAATTAATAAGAGCTATTTAGTGTGGACGAAAATTTAAACATTTTCAAAAAGTATTTTTAAAGGTCTTAATTAAATCGAAGTTAAATATTCTTACGTTAATATAATAATATCTTAATATCTAACTTATCGTCCTAACTACAAAAAACATGGTCCAGCCAAAAATATAGGAATTAAGAAAGTAAAGAAGAAAATGTGGCTGGAACTTTTACCTTACTATCATGAATTTAATCTGTTATGCCGTGTTTCGACCAAAGAAAACAAAACAGCAACACGGTGTTTGAAAACACATCGTATTTAAAAATGCAAAGAGTTTATTGCATTTTTGTCAAAAAGACACGATGTTGCTATTTTGTTTTTTCAGTCTAAACACGGCATTATGTATTCTTATGGTGATCAATGTATGAAATTTTATATACCATTTGATAAATTTAGATATGCGCTACACAAATATAAGATTGAGTCGGGCTACATAAATCATTTACTACTACACACATTTACTATTTAATAAATTATTGCTTCCATCTATGTTCCTACATAAATTTCACTAAATGGCTTCTTTTAAGACATACAGTATCTTCTGAAATAATGGAAATAATTTCACTCAATTTAAAAAGATTTCTCAGAAACATTTCTCTCTTCCATAAATTGATGGATAACTGTATTTTATCAGCCACAAAAGATCTTTCGTGCGTTTTGTAAGGAATTTGAAATATCCAAAAGTGGTTATGACAAATAATATACGTTATACTTATAAACAACAAAAGCTATAAGTGTGAAGATCATAAAACCATCAGCATCTTCTTGATAACAGACGAAGTTAAGTGCCTAGGTACTGAGTACTGACCGTCTTGGAATTTTAAACGCATCGATAAAAATATTTATTGTCATAAAATTTTCTGACAACTATTCAGTGACAGATGTGGTTACAGTTAAAAAAATGTGTATCGAAATCAAAAATAAAATGAAAATCACCCTGATAAAAAATAAACTGGTGTTTTTCTTTTTGTGATATTAAGTAAATGTCGATCAATTTTTAATATTTTTTAAATTAAATATTACCAATGGTTCAATATCTTTCTGTGATTGGCGCTTCAATCGTTTGAGCTCCCTTTCATGACCTTCATGCTGGACCCTTAGTTCTTGTCCTCTGCGTTTCTCAGCCTCCTTCAGAATCTAAAAATAAAGATAAAATCAAGTGTTAGTAGTATATATAATACAAAAAATAAAAAATTAAATTAATTAAAATAACATTTAGCTAGTTGAGTTTAATTTTATCGAACATTTTAAAACAAATATTTGAATTTGTCCATAATTTGATTATCAAGTTTATATTGTATATTTTACACTCCTGAAATTTATAAATATTTTATAAAGACAAGAATTAAATCATACGAAATTGAATAAAAGTCCTTAAATTAAGTAAATAACGTTGTAGTGGCATGCCGAATTGTTAATAGGTCGAGCAATTATCACGGACAATGCACCTCCCCAACATTACATGCGCCCCTTATTTATTATTCATGTTATAACAAACTGAGATTTTAATTACCAAATCGAAAAACTGTGTACGTTAGTACGTTGTACCTTAGACTATAAAATGCATTAAGAAATAATAGAAATTATAAATAAGTAACTCCTTTTGATGCTTTTTTCATATTACTGACATACGAATAGACAATATTTTAGTTGCTCAGGAGTCAAAAATGACTACATCCTCTTATAAATCAATTTTTGTAAATTAACTTTATATAGGAGATACAAAAAACATTTTATTTGTTTATTGGTAAGTAGTATCGAATAATTCTCTTTTGTACTTCACTTATAAATAATTTGGTCGACCAAAATTAAACTACACGCTTTCTGTGAGGCGTCAAATTGTTATGAATTTGGTCTGAATAATGTTACTGCTACAACAATCACCACTTCTTTTAGGTCGCTGATGTCTACTTAGGGCACATGCGTTGACATTCATAAATTATCATACTGTCCTCCGTTGCACTTTTAGAAGAGCCCTGAAGATGTCCACTGCAATGTGTGACGAAACGTTGGCCGATAACACGACACGCTTACACCCAGAAGCCAAGATCTTGTATCATACTGTCATCAGTAACTACTATTTAAATTTAATACAGCGATGAGTTTGATTTTAATCTGTACCAAATGGATAATTAATACATTTGACTAAATAAATAATTTTATGTATTGAAAATAGTTAAAATTATTTAATAGAACGCCGGTTTATACTAAAAAGACTAAAATTTAATGAAAGATATTATTATTATATATATTACCTATTTTATTTATATCAAAATAATTGTTATATATTCTATGAACATGTAGTTTATATACTTACATAAATAGTCAAAAGTTAGTGTCATGTTTAACATGTTCTATATATGTACATAAATACAATATCTATTCATATCACCACCATCGCATTATTCATTTTTACTAAAATATATAACACTTTTCATTACAATGAAACGGTTGATATTATTAATTCTCTTCATTTTAACACCAAAAATAAGCAAGACATCGATAACTATTATTAATTCTGAAAAATATTTATTAGAAATAAGTCAATATATGAGAAAAATATTTGAACAAAACTTTGTAAATGACTTTAATTATGTAACAGTGATGTATGTCAATTTAAATAAAACGTTTTATGAAGATGTCTCATATCTTCTTCCGACGCTACCAAGTTTGCAAATGAGTAAAGTGATACGACGAGAATTTCAAATATCAAATATCAGGTAACAATTAAATATAGTTTTATTGTAAATAAATGTTTTTATATTATAATTGTATTCATTCTTTTTTAATTCTAGATATAAAGCAAGTATTGGGGTTTTTCTTCTGGAAGAACCAAAGTATTTGGAATCAAATTTATTACTTGCAGTTAAATTGTACAGTTGGACTCCAAGTGCTTTTTGGTTTTTCATAATTACCAGTCCTGAGCTTAATGATATAACTTGGTTAAAAGAGTTTGCCGATATATTATGGCATTATGATTTACTCAATGCTGTTGTTATTTTTTACCTTAATAATACCGTGCAAGCATTTACGTTTGATCCTTTTTTGAATGAGAATCATATTATAAATATAACAGGTATTACTATCGAAGTATAAGGAAGCATGCTATAAACTCAAGATTTCGCTGAATTTTATTTTTGTCAGTATTTAATAAGTAAAATATATTTTAAAGGAAGTAAATCAAATTGCTCAGCATTTATTTTATTTAACAATGTATTTTTTGTTGCTGTTTTTACTTATGTTTATAAAAACATAGCTTTTCTCGATAGTATATTTGCGTAGTTCGTCATTTTGAAGTTATTGTTATTATATTTAATAATAAAATTTTCTATCATATTAATTTTTATCTATATAATATACGATATTTACTTTTCTTTTCCATCAAATTTAATATGAATTTCTAATAATATAATAATTTCCTTAAAAATACATTTTCTTTACTACTTATATACCATATGGTACTTTTATTGATCTTCTTAATTTACTTTTTTCAATTAGAAAATAACTTAACTAAACAATTTCTATTAACGATAATAGTATATGTATTTTATGTATTATATAAAATCTTCTTCTTACAGTTAGTACATTTTCTAAAAATTACCCAATAAGTAATTAAGTATAAATTTTAAAAACATTTGCTCCAAAACAATTACCGTTATTTTTAATTTGCTAATGAATATTATTTTCAATTCATTAATAATACAATAAAATCCTATTACAATATTATATCCTAAAACTATTTATCATCCAAAAATACTTACAGTGGATGATTATATGTATTATTTTATTAGAACTAACTTTGATATTTTGCAATTTTCGGAATGAATTTCAAATAAAACAACAAAAATACATGTTATAGTAGAACAGCATTATTATCCGGCGTTCGAGGCTACCAATCATTAATATTTTTTTTTTTTTTTTCCCCAGTCCAAGTTTTTCCCCTCACGTGCATAGAATACATACGAATAATATATACATATGTGCGTTTATATGTGCAGAATACAAATAAAAATGTGAAAAACTTCATGATACGGGACACTAGTACGCGAAGCTTGACTCCCATTTGAAATTAAAAAAAAAATATCTATTTTCAGGTTCAACTAATCGTACCACTCTCTTCCCAAAAAAACTCAATCAGTTATATGGTTATAAAATCCCCGTAAGTTTATTTTCGTTTCCTCCGCTGGTGATAGAAAAACATAATCCGAACACCGGCATATCCGAATGGTTCGGAACCGACCCAAGCCTCTGGAACGCTATAGCAACCACCATAAACGCATCGCTCTATGTTGTTGGTCCTGACAAAGGCACAATGCTAGAAGGAGCTCTTGAAGATGTGCGTACAAGAAAATCTGAGGTTGCGATAAACTCTCAGATCGTATTTCAAACAGATGATGTTGACTTTAGCTACCCGCACGGTAAAATGGATATATGTGTTGTAGTCCCGAAAGGGAAAATCAAGCCATATTATCTATCGCTGTTCAGTGTATTTGATTGGATTACTTGGGTGTTAATTATTTTATCTATTCCGTTTGGCGGTGCATTTTTTCTTGGTTTACAGGTAAACGCTTATCAATCTAATAAAATAAATTATATTTTTTTGTGAATGAGCCATTAATTACGTAAGGATGATTTTCGAAAAAAAAATGTCGACTCCCTCCCCTCTCCTCTTGTAAGGATTTATATTTGGTAACCCCCACATTTCTTTACGTAAGGTTTTTATTTTATTTATGAGAAAACAATTACAACAACCGAAATTGGTTTAAATTAACGTACTTTAATATAATTAATTAGAAAAAAATACTTATGTAAGTAACGCTTTGGAGCCCCTAAAGGTTTGGTGGAACTACCTCCTTCCTTAAACCTTACGTAATTAACGGACACTCAGTAAAATTATATTAACATATATATTTCAGAATTCAATAATTATATTACAATATCTGTTATAAAGATTTATTAGATTGTGGATACTTTAAACCAGTGATCTTCAAACTGTGACCCTTTCTGAGGGTTCCGCGAGTCAAAATAAAAATTTGAAAAAAATATAAAGCACTCACACTAGTTGACTAGTGTTTATTAACTAAAAAATATAAAAATACATTTAGTTAAATTCGAAAATTAACGCATTCCAAGAAGTTACTATTGTACGTAAATGTGAGTTTTTCTGTTTTTATAGCAAACCTAAAAGAATAAATACTTGTGCAGTAAACAATTCTCGTCGGGCCATCAGTATATAATATAATATTAATAAGGGTGGGAAGGGGTTTGCCTAAAAAAAATCATATAGTACTAAGGGTTCCGTAAGTCGGCAAAGTTTGAAGACCACTGCTCTAAACTAAAACTTTATAAAATGTTGAATATTAGTTTTTTTTAGCTAGGCAACTTAATATACATTTCAGTTAGTGGAGTTTACTATCTTCATATTAAATATATACAAATATATAGAACTTACTACAATATTAATGTATATGATTTTATTTTAGCATGCTACACATCCTTTGATACCAGAAAAAGATAAACCTCGTTTTGGTAAGGCCGTAATGAAAGTCTTAGGCTTATTCTACGGAAAATACTTCTTCAATTATAAACCGTGGTCACAACGCATGTTTATGTTATGTGTCTTATGGTAAAGTATACCTACCAAACGAAAATATATTACTTTAACCCTTAATCTTTATTAATAATATAGGTAAAATTAATATATCAAAAAGAGACGTAATTGGGTCATAGAATGATTCTTTTGTAGGCTCGTATATTATATTTTACAAACCATGCTTAATCATTAATGATATAAATTTATCTATACATATATTTTTGAATGTCTGTTCTCATTGATGGTTTCCTTAAAAATAATCAAATTTTCTCGTACATCGTTTACAATAATTTCTTAAATTTTCAGGTACGGAGTAATAGTAACAGTAGCTTTCAGTACTAAATTAATGAACATGCTAATCAGCGAGAAATACCTAGATGACATAACCACCGTAGATGAACTCGACCATTCCGAATTACCAGTATTCGGACGCAAATATTATCTGAACATACTCAGACAATTGACCGAAAACACTACTGGAAGTCTGTCAAGAATTGTGTCACGGTACGTCACACTCCCATTAGATAAGCTCAATTGGGAAATGATCAACGACCACACGTATAACAGGTAATAATTTAATCAAACAATTATATAATTAGATGTGAAGAAACAATTTGATACACACATCACTTTATAATATATTAGATTAAAAATTATAATTCTTATTGTAAACTGTAAAGAACTCCTGAAAAAGTTTAATTTAAAATAGTATGAAATTTTGAATGAATTTTGCGCTAAACGAAAAATAGTAATTTGTTGCTGCTAGATTACTATTAAAATTTGATGTGGAACAAAATTTGTTAGCTAGCAAGTACTTCCAAATGGGGTATCAAACCTACATAACAATTCCCTTGAAATTCCATAAGTGGTTGATAATTTTCGCGCACGCGCGGTAAATAAACACCGACGGTATTAAATCAGTGGTGATATTATGAAAATTATCTTTTATAATCAGTCATCAACTGTGTTATAAGTTGATATATCGGTGATCTAAATTACAAAAAAATCTATAGATAATATCACAGAATTAATACCACGTTTAAAGTGCTTGTTAACTAACAAATGTTGTTAGCTCTTTTATAATACCGGACATCAAACTCTCTATTCTATACATTATCATCTTTAATTAATTTATCTTTCGCTAAAAAAGCGCCACATTAATATTACTATAGATCCGTTAATAGTCCAAGCAATCTAGAATTGCATTGGACTAAAACGCATAAAACATTATTAAAATTGTTATAAAACACATAAACACAATACACATAAGTAAATAAAGTTGACTATATAAAATTTCTCAGAGCCTACATCGTCCAATACGAAACAGCACGTTACGTTGTGGAACATCAACAAAACCAAATCGACGGTAGGCCCATGTTAGCAATAATGAATGAGGTGTTGATCCCCGCGTTAGCCGGGTACGCTTTCGCTGCCGGGTCACCGATAGCCCGTGACGCTTCACAGTTGATGCAACGTCTTAAAAGCGCTGGGCTGTTTATTATGTTTCAGAAAAGCACAGTCAATTTAGATTTTGTAGAAGTTGTTAAATATTCATCAGATGATGACAATGCGCAAATAAAGGTAATGCATAATGTGGGTCCGTTCTAGTAAATATATCTACTCGTTTAGATTATATATGTTTATTATTAAAACTAAAAATTTCAAATATAATTGAAATAGATTATATATAGTACTTGTATACAATAATATACAAAAACACCCAAGACGTATTATTCGTAAGTTAAAAGTCCTACTTGCGCGAAGAGAACCTTCATATTATTTTTATTGGAAAATCAAAATAAATATAAAATACATAAAAATATAACATTTCCATATGTTTAAAATAAATTATAATTTATGTGTGTGTACTAGTAACTGTAGTAAAACCTCCCTAAACTTATAAACTTAGGACCTGACAACCTCTTACTTAAAAGTATATTTACCCTTAACCCCGATATACATTTTGGATCAAATTACACTATATAGTTATTTAAAATTTAACTATTTTTGGTTTATATTAATAGTATAACTCCCAGTTTCAATAAATTCGCTTATTTAGCCTTGTTCATCTCCAAATGAATCAATCAGGACACAAAATTTATTATTTAACAGATGGGTACCAAGCCATCAGTACAAACATACTGGTAATATAGATTGGTGAAATTGGGTCTATGTATGATATTTCCATTTAAAAATAATTAAACAGTTACAATCATGTCCGGTATTATAAAAGACCTAGCAAATTTGTTAGCTAGCAAGCACTTTCAAGTGAGATATCAAACTTATATGACAGTTCTTTTGGAGTTTGTTGAAGACTTTGACAAGTTTCGCGCACGCGTTGTAGGTAAATACCAACGGTATTAAAATAGTGGTGATATTATGAAAATTATTTTATACGGTGAAAGATGCCAACCGTGTTACAATTAGTTGAAGTGTCACTGCTCTAAATTCCATAACTAATCCATAGATACTAGTACAGAATTAATACCCCATTTGAAAGTAATTGCTAGCTAGCAAATTTTGTTAGCTCCTTTATAATACCGGACATCAATGTTACAAAGTTATACATAAATAACCTCAAATAATATACGTTTAGACATAGACATAGAGCATGGATCGCACATCTGACTTGAAAACAGAGTCTTGATACTTGTTCTTTTTTAATCTCTCACTGTTTTGGAGAAATGTTACACCATTATGTTAATACAGAATACGTGGTCCTTGCTCTATGTCTATGCGTTTAGAGAGGTTAATACGTTTATACGTATAGGGAGTCTACTTAATTAAAGAGAGGTTGTACTGTATATCATAAATTCGTAAAAAATTTACAGCACAATACAACTTTTCTGCTTGAATCTGCATATAAAAGTCATACTTGCATAACATCATACATGTACATTATTGAACATATATTGCCCCATTTTTCACACTTCCTATAGTTCTTATGAATATTCATTATATCTATTCTCTCTTAATTAAAACCTAATATGTATACAAAATTCCAGCAGTATTTCAGATCATCTGTATATCAAATGAATATTAAACTCTAAACAGTTCTTATTTTTCTCGTAGTTGACGCTTAAACAAGTGCAGAATGTATTCCTTTTGTATTTCGTGGGACTGGCATTAGCTACAATTGCATTGATTTTGGAATTACTTGTTTCAAGATACCAATTGTTATTTATTCGAAAGAAACAAACAAGGCACGTTCTGGGATCAAATATGAATTTCATAATACCAAATTCTACAAAAAAGCGAAGTCCGTTTGCATTTCATGGATTCAGAAATTAATTTAATTAATTTCAAGTTGTGTGATGCAAAATAATGCAATTGAAAATTAAAGTAATTTTTTGGTGTGTATTTTTTCCAACAATACACGCATTAGTCCAAGAGCTGATGATATATTTTTCTGCATCATCTGAACATTAGACTCATGAAAAAAATAGTCTCAATCCCCACACCCAAGGATGTGATAAAAGTGTGAAATCTCCTAATGAACAATTAATAATAAAGTCATCACAGAGAGTTAGTTAATGAAAAATTACAACTATTTTTTCTATGATGTAGATACAGTACAACACATGATAGGATAATAAATATGCCATCAGTTCTTAGACTATATCATTTATTTTCTAATAGTAGATAGACATTGATTGATATTTATAAAATAAATAGGAAACTATACATTATATCTTAAAATAATACTGTTTTTAAATAGGATTCAAGGCTATTACTATGATATATAGAGCAGGTGTTTAAAAAAATACATTTTTTTAAATATATTATGACTTGTATACATAAGTCTAATTGCATTAAATTGAATGCATATTTTAACGTCTGATTATAGTAAGAAATTATAATTGCAATATTATTTATATACCTTTTTGCTATATTTAACACTGACCTTAATACTTTCCTGTAATTTTTGGCACTCTCCACATTTTGTTACTCGGTTGCGGCTTTTTACGTCTTTGTCTTTCCTTTTGTTACGATGTTCTGTAAAACATAAATATTTATGTTATCGATAATATGTTCTGTGTTTCTTAATTACATACTATGTGAGCATAATCTTTTAGTTCAAGTGTAACCAAATAATTTTTTTAATTTTTTACAAAATATAAAATTAGTTTTATATGTATTTTATAATCAGTTTTATTTATATTTATATATACTTTACGTTGTAAAAGTTTTATTGTACATAATATAATGATACAAACTATTTCACAAATAATTGAAACTAACAAATAATATTTTATTGGCTATAAATCAATTTCTCAATTTTAGTAAATGTCTTTATATTTTTTTCAGAAAATCATAATTTTTTTTATTAATATTTATTATTTTATTTTTAATCATTTATTTGATACGTTCATCTATAAATTATACACGATTATTTTATAGTTACAGTCATTTTGTTTATCTATGTAATTCAATTTAATAACACATTATAGGTACTACGCTCGTCTTAATAAAAAAAAAATAAAATAAAACAGCCAAGTGTGTGTTGGGCACATTATAGGTTTTCGTATAGTCATTACGATTTATAAACAAAAGTTATTTCAATTTTTTTTATAAACTGAAGGATTAAAATCAAAAGATCTTTTAACATTTTTTATTGTATTTTAGGAGACCTATCTAATGACATCCCACTAAATGGGATATGTGAGTTCACTTTTATAATTTTCAGTGGAAGTACTAATTAAAAGCTACATTCTCGAATTTTTTCAGATTTTTTGAATAGATAGTTTAGAAATTAAGGGTGGGGGCGCGCTCTGATAACGACTTTGAACGCAAATATATCATGACTGAAGGGTTAAAATCAAAATGTCACATAACATTTTTTATTGCATTTTAGGAAACCTATCTAATGACACCCCACTCAATGGGGTAAGTGAAAAAAAAAGTGAGTTTAATTTTCAGTCTATGGAAAGGGGGTCCAAAAATGTTTTTTTCAAAAATCTTATCATTTCTGTTTTTGTCTTATCAGTCTTCGTCCGTATACCAAATTTCATCTTAATCGGCTTAAATTTTTTGAGGACGAACATAGCGGAACTATGTATAAGGTTTCCTAGTTTTCTACGGAAACCTTAAAACGGACAAGTGCGAATAGGACTCGCGCCCTGAAAATGGATCCGATTCTCAAGACGTCTTTACGTAGAACGTATGAAAGAAACCGAAAACTATGTTTGTCATGTACATATTAATTCCACATAGAATTAGAAATTAATGATTTTCGGATTTCTTCCTTTGCTTGTCCTATGAGACCTTCCTTCTTGCCAAATTTCAAGATTCTAGGTCAATGGCAAGTACCCTACAGGTTTCGATGATCAGTGAGTCAGTCTGTCAGTATCAAAATACGCTATACTATGAGACTGTATTTGATATTAATTTCAACTTGATACCTCTAGCAATTCCTGAGAAAAGAGGTCTTGACGGACAAACAGACGAACAACAAAGTGATCTTAAAGAGTTCCGTTTTTTTTCATTTTGAGGTACAGAACCCTAAAAACTTGTTCTTGGATAGATACATATAAAATTTTTAATAAAAGTTGTTAAATTAAAATCAATTATCTTCATCCAATTAAGTGCATCAAAACTGTGAACGTGAGAAACATTTTTGGCTATGAACGTGTTTAATTAATAATAAACTTTTGTATTTATTTCAATTTTCCATATTTGCATGACTTGATAATCCAATGATTCATTACAAAATCCGATAGTAAATTAGATTTTATGAACGTAAACTGTGACGACCTCGCAATTGAGTCCAATTCATACATGAATAAGGTTCAATTATAAACGTGATGCGGTAATGAGCTAAAAATACAATTACTACACGGTATGCGCAAAGTGGACGTCAGAACCGGCGAAAAGTAACATGTGAAGGAAAAACAAGCACGATTTAGATGTATTGGAAAATAAAAATATATCCGGGATGTGATATAACGTGCGTAGTAGCTTCGCCTATTACGACACAGGATTTTGTACTAGAAAAATATCTTAATTGGAACGTCTAGAATTTTTAACTTGGATGGTTTTACAAAATATAATTTCATTGTATAGTTCAGTGGTTCTTAACCTTTTCAAAGTCTCAGAACTCTTTTATTGGTAAAAAAAATTGTGGAACACTATCTTACTGAATCATTAAGGTCCTTAAACAAACAATAAAAATATGTAGATATAAATATTTTTTTATTAAAAACTACAGCTAACGTATTAATTTCTAGTCAAATATTAAAAATTTAAATTTGTAAAAGCCTAATCAACATAATTCGTAAAAAAGTAACTCTTGTAAAAAATATAAGTCAAATTTAACGTGAGATGCTACCATTGCTACCTTCATTTCTTTATCAATCAGGTCTTTCACGTTTTTAGGTTTCCGTAGAAAACTAGGAAACCTTATAGTTTCGCCATGTCCGTCCGTCCGTCCGTCCGTCCTCAAAAATTTTAAACCGATTAAGATGAAATTTGGTATACAGACGAAGACTGATAACCCAAAAACAGAAATGATAATATTTTTGAAAAAAAAATTTTTTTGGATCCCCTTTCCATAGACTGAAAAGTATTTTCAAAAAAAATTTTTCACTTAATCCATTAAGTGGGGAGTCTTTAGATAGGTCTCCTAAAATGCAATAAAAAATGCAATATGACATTTTGATTTTAACCCTTCAGTCACGATATAATTGCGTTCAAAGTCGTGATAAAAGTGTCCCCCCCCCCTAATTTCTAAACTATTATTATTTAAAAAATCTGAAAAAATTCATGAATGTAGCCTTTAATAAGTACTTCCACTGAAAATTATAACGAACACTGTCAAAATTATTTTGGCCCAAACTCCCATTGACTGAAAAATGAACTCACAATTTTATTTTCACATATCCCATTGAATGTGATGTCATTGGATAGGTATCCTAAAATGCAACAAAAAATGTTAAATGATCTTTTGATTTTAACCCTTCAGTCACGATATATTTGCATTTAAATGTCGTTATCAGAGCGTCCCCCCCCCCCTTAATTTCTAAACTATCTTTTCAAAAAATCTGAAAAAAATTTAGAATGTAGCTTTTAATTAGTACTTCCACTGAAAATTATAACGAACACTGTCAAAATTATTTTGGACCCCCCTCCCATAGACTGAAAAATGAACTCACATTTTTTTTTTCACTTAACCCATTGAGTGGGATGTCATTAGATAGGTCTTCCAAAATGCAACAAAACTTGTTAAATGATCTTTTGATTTTAACCCTTCAGTCACGATATATTTGCATTTAAATGTCGTTGTCAGAGTGTCCCCCCCACCCTAATTTCTATTCAAAAAATCTGAAAAAAATTCAGAATGTAGCTTTGAGTTAGTACTTTCACTGAAAATTATACCGAACACTGTCAAAATTATTTTGGACCCCCTCCCATAGACTGAAAATTGTTCTCAAATTTTTTTTCACTTAACCCATTGAGTGGGGTATCTTTAGATAGGTCTCCTAAAATGCAACAAAAAATGTTATATGACCTTTTGATTTTAACCCTTCAGTCACGATATATTTGCATTTAAATGTAATTATCAGAGCGTCCGTTGAAATAATTCTTGTTTATAAATCGTAATGACTACGGAAACCTATCATGTGCGTGCCCAACACGCACTTGGCCATTTTATTTTGTTTTAATGTTCGTAAATGTTGAAAAGTCCAGTTCACGCAAATATGATGTTGAAAACAAGCTTGCACAAAAATTCAAAATTATTCAAAACCAGTTCAGAAAAATTTCAATACGATCTGTCGACAAACTAACTGCTACTTCATGAAATGAAAATTCGTAATTCGACATATAGGTATTAACTGCAGCAAATGGATTTCGAATCCAATCGTAATTTTCTTTATTTAGAGAAAAAAAGTAATTTACAATATTATTTTCTTCTAATAATGATCTAATCACTTATTGTTCTGGGAAACGACTGATGGATAGGATGAAAATCGGGCTTAGTAGCGCTGCTTGTAAATTGTTTTTATTTCGCGGAGCACTTGTAACATATTCGCAGAACACCGGTTAAGAACCACTTGTATAGAGCTTCATGTCGAGACAAGATTTTTCTCGGTCTCGTCTCGTATACGTATTCACAATTCTAATGAGATTCAATGGATTTAAAAAAAATAATAGTATTTTATTTCTTCTAAATAATTTTTAGATAATTGAAGTAAAAGATTTAAAAATATTTATTTTTTGTATTAATGTATCAATTTGGCAGTGTTATTAAGTGAGGATAGTACCTATATCAAATATTATTTACTTATATTAATTTTTTTGAAAATAAAAAAATCCACTCAATCAGTTGTATTTATGATTATTTTTTTCTACAACCGTTTAAATAAGTAGTTTTTTGCATTAAAATGTTAGTGCGTAGTACAGTGGCGTAGATAGGGGGGTGATTGAGATGATTAATCACCTCCCATGAGTTTAGTTAAAGATATTTCTTTTTAAAATTTTCCAAATATGAACAAAATTGTAGAAGTAAATTGGAAAAATTTGGTAAATTAAAAAAAAAAAAAAAAGATCATTCAATTTAACATATTAATAATTTTTTTCGCGTATTTTAGGGGCCCCTCAACCGCCACTTGTCATATCGCCCCCCATCGTAAAAATCTATCTACACCACTGGCGTAGTAATACACACATTTTTGCATTTATTTACGATTAATGATTTATTATTTATTTATTTTTCACACTCGAGTGATGTTACACTCGGCTAGCGCCTCGGCAAACAAACATTCACTCTCGTGCTAAAAAACTGTAATTTTACACCCTTAAATTGTTACACAAATAACTATTAACGTTATAAAATCAAGCATAAATGTTTAGATATAAGTATTATGCATTGTAAATATATAAGATTAAAAATTAATATAATAAATAGATTATCGCCACGAAAGATATAAATAATAATTGTTTTCTTAGTTATAGTGCAGTTTTAATTTAATTAATATTGTTATCAAATTAATACATGTTTACTTATATGTATAGATAACTCAAAAATTGTATTATTAACTTTAATAATAATTCTTTTGGCACATATCCAATTAATTCATTTTAAGCAAAACATTTTATTACTCAAGTCTATTTATAATAAAATCATAAGATAAAATTTCTTGTAAAAACATTTTTTCTTAATTTTAAAAATAATAAATATTTCTTAATTTTTGAAATCCTAAACAGGGCGAACAAATAAGGTTATTAATTTGTACAAAAAATTAAGGAGATAAAAAATAAAGAAACATAATATTCATAAATTGACCCTGCATAATTTGTCAAACATTAGAAGCAGTGTAGTGGATAAAATAATGTCAGACATTTATTTCCGCTAGTTATTAAGAGTAATTGACAAAACTGTCGTCATGCAATTTACATCCATGTAGGAAATGATATATACAGTTAATTTTTTTTATAAAATATTTATTAACCGTATTTATTTATTTAACCACTGAAAGTAATCGAATATACTCGTTAACTGTTGTCTTAATTTTAAACATGTGTCGTTCTTGAGATATCTTGAAAAAATAAATATTTTGAGATGACACCTCTCACTCTTAGACACGATTTTGTAATTTTGAAATGGGACTGTCCTCAAGACAGACCCAACCATCCAACCAAGTTTCATTAGTATCAGTACCTAGTTAATAAGTTCTACGTGTGATAAGGATTAAGGGGACAGACAGACACACACACACACACACACAGACAGACAGATACGAAACGAAAATTGTTTGTCTTGACAAAATCAATTTAAAATTTTGAAATCGAAGAATAATTTTTTTATCTCGTTCTTAAACAATCACAAAGCTTCTCGTATCTTCGATATTGCGAGGAAGCAAAACAAAAAAATACAATTTTTTTATTAATTGTGTGGCACGTAATATTATTATTATTATTACTAAAACATTTTACTGGCATACAGCATAAAATATGTGGACTATCCCCCTCCCCGCCATTAGGGGACTTCCAGCAATTTAAAGAATAATAAAATATTTAAAAATAATAACCAAATTAAAATTAAATTGTAATCATATATAATTAAACAGATTATTTAATGTTTCTGTAATATGTAATTCAAGGTAAACATATTTTAAGAACATCATTTGAAACATTACAAAATATAAAATTTGAATTAATATTTATTAATTTTCATAACTCTCTACCAAAATATATATTTTTAATTCTCCCCCTAAATGGACCGCCATCAAATTTTCACACGAGGTCTTTGGATAACTAAATCCGGCCCTACATTGTTATTTTTTATAGATGGCTACATTGACGTACATCTACGAAACGAGACGAGACTAGGTTAAGGTAAATCTTAAAAAAATGTATTATAAAGAATAAAATATTATAAATATTATAAAGAATAAAAAATGGTGGTTAACCACTGTGTAATAAATTTTAGCAATTTAGTTTCTATACAAATACAATTCGACACCTTGTAGAAAGCGTTTGCTTAGATTTTGGTTTAGACAAAAATATTTATATTACCAAGCACAAATCGAATATTATTACAACTGCGTAATAATGGAAAAATATATTTTATTTGAATTAGTTGAAATAATTTCTTATCTTTAATTAAAAACACACTTAATAATAAATAATACATAAAAAATATAAACACTATTGTTTAGTGTTTTATCACACATATAGGTAAACACGTGTTTAAAAACTACACTTTTACTTTGTGCCACACACATCGTAGGTACATACTTATATTTGATAATATAATATAAACATAAAACTGACCATTTTCCATTGTTGGAGATTTATTTGCTAGCGTAAAAAGCCGCACCCGGCCAACAGTCGTACTTAGCGCAGACTAAAGCGCCGATTTGGCGGCACTCCCACCAGCCTCCGCGATCAACGCCAAAAACATTACATTCAGTGGTGTGCTGCTAATTTTTAATCCGTCAAACATCCTGCAGAACACCATATGATATGTGTACAATGTATCAACAGGTTCTATGAAGCATTACCGGATATTAAGAAAGACCCCACAGTAGGGGTGGCCCCATCCAATACATTGAAAAAATAAAAATGATAATCTATTATTGAATTGGTATAGCTAGAATATTCATGTAAAAATTATATTATTATTAAAAAATAGTTTTTACTTTTCAAGATTTGGTTAGGTACTATTTTTTTTTACTTTTTAAGATAAATAATACTTACCATCTTCAATATGATCACCAAATATAATTATTAAAAAAAAAATCCTATGTGAAGAAAGAGGGTGGGGATCTAAATATGTTAATTGAAACCCTACGTTAAGAAATAAGGAGGAGTCACCTAATATTCACGAATCCTTACAAAAGTAAGGGGAGAGGGTCGAAAATTTCGAAATTCATCCTTACGTAATTAATAGACGCTCCCAAATGAAAGTATTATCTAATACTTACAATTAGTCTTTATTAAAAAAGTACATAGTTATATACATATTTATACTGAACTGAACATAATATTTATTGTATTCACATATTCGTATTTTAAGTAAAACACTTTAATAGGTCAAGTCAAAATTGTTATTACTAAAACTTGTTAATTTATTATTTTTTCTTTCCATAGAATTACCGGCACTAAAACTTGAAAGCGGTTGTTTAGATATCGGATTTTTGTTCATACCAATGCTGAAAAAGAACATATGATTGTTATATTTAAATTAGTTAATCTCTTAAATTTTAATAAAAAGAGGACATAGGTAGTCCATCAATAATAGTATATTTAATGATTTGATTTACATAGGGCAAAGTTTTCCCCAAAATTTCTTTTTCTTTTTTAATGACCAAAGACACTTACGATTCTTTATTTAGTTCCAAAGTGTTGCTACCAAACACACTAAATTCTTTATCAGCATTTTCATCGTCCATACTGAAAGAAGAGTTCGCGTAAGATTTAGGTGATTTCACTCTTCTGTAAAAAAAATAATTAAATTTAATATTTTTAGTTTTTAGAACAAACGATATGTAGGTATTTTATAATTATACTTCTCTTAAAAAAGACATAATTCAGAGCTCGAATTGAAAAAAAGGAGAGTGGAGGAGGTAACTAACTAATAAGTAGGTCTTATTAGTTATAAATGTAATCTTGATGTAATTGAATGTAATTTTGTATTGGTTTTAATGTGGAAATATACAATCTTAAATAAAATTTTAATCAAATGCGTAAATATTGATTTAACTAGACCTTACACATTTATACAAGACAAAAAATATAAGTACATTTTAACTCCACACTATAACTACAAGGGACATTTTTTATAAAAAATATTCCTTGGAGCGCCTACGAACATTTGTTTTTGTTATGATACTCGAAAAAATGAATAATTATAAAATCGAATGATTCATACAATCGTGCATATATACAGGGTGAGTCATATCATGTGGAACAAACTTGAACAGTTGATTGAGAAAAATATTTCAAGAAAAAAGTTCATATAAACATTTGTCCAGAAATTCTTCGTGAGGGAGCTACAGGTCCCCAAAGATTTAGCTTAAAATTTTAAACACGTATTAATACTAAACAGATTATAATATTTGTATTTGTATTGACCTGAAACGGAAAGATTGAATGAAAATTTTAAAATCGAGGAACATTTTTTTTCTTTTTAAAAAACGATCACAAAACTTCTCATATCTTCGATAATAAAACAACTCATAACAAAGATACAACATATTAATTTTGTTCATTATTGAATAAAAATCACAATAGCCATGAAAAACTAAAGCATCGTGTCAGCCAGCCAATGCAATATTAAATTCAAGTAAAGTAAGCTTTGGAAAAAAGAATGGTTGATATTTGAAATTTTTATATAAATTAAAATTCGTTACTTATTTTGTGAATGTATAACAGCAATACCGCCTTTAGGGAGAGAGGCTGGGCGACCGCCCGGGGTGTCAGTTCAGAAGGGGCGGCGAACGGCTACATGGAGAAAATCTTAGCTTAAATTCTAGATTTTTTTTTCTTTAAAAAACAATCACAAAGCTTTTTTTTGCTCGAATTATTTATCTCAATCAACTGTTTGATTGTTCCACCTGATATGACTCATCCTGTATAATACAGTGGTAAACTGTGCCAGGCTCGTAAGTGCCTATTGTTAGATTCTTATGAAACCGAATTCATTGTTAAAATGATTATGTATTTATTTATTTCAACTAAAAACTATAGATATTTTTTGTAATATAAAAAAATTACACACGAAAACGAATATATTAATATTCTAAAAAAACATGTTCAAAATACCACTAATCTATATGTATTAAAAGTACCTGTAAAATTAATAATTAATTAAAAACTTACTTTATTTTAATTTCAGGAAATGGATCTGGTTTTTCTTTTTGAGTTATTTTAAATTTTAATCTATGCACTATGATAATAATGTAAATACATAGACACAACAATACGAGAATTAATCCTGAAAGCACTCCTATTGCTATGTATAATTGTGCTTGTAACTTTTCATGATCACTTTTTCCAACATCCTAAATTAATAGAAAAATAATTATAAAATTTTTACATCACATATTTTATTAATATATTTTCCAGTTAAAAATACAAATATATTATCACAGATTTATTTATATTACAAATATTTAATATTTATATTTTATGTACATACCATTTTGATTTAAATAAACTTATGTTGTAGTGAAAATATTTAAAATGTTCTAGCATAGCATGAAAACAATAGGAAAGACTTATAGATAAAATATTTCTCATAATATGTTCTATTCCCTGTAATACCCTATTAATCATATATAGATAACACAAGATACTAGTTGACATGAAAAGTAAATAAAATCCAAGTACAGGTGTAAATAAATAGACAATTCAATAAAATATAATAAAAATAATAATTATTATCAATATCCCATTCAGATTCAGTTTCTTATACATAAGATCATTATAAAAACAGTTATAGGTATTACAAAAATTTTTTTTGGAAACAAATATGTACCTATTTATTTATCAAAGATATGTCAATCAAAAAGAATTACTGATGAAAACAAAACTAATCACACTAATCAGTATGGTTTACTAATAAATACATTAATACAGTGGCAAACAAAATATTGGTTACCAGGGGTGGAATGTTAATTATGCACTCCTCTTAATTGCAATTGTATTATCTTTTTTTAGTCCTCGTCTCTTATTTAATCCTCATCAAACTCTACCCCTCATTTTGACAACCCCCTTTACCTTGGAACCTGGGATAAACTCCCCCCCCCCCTTCCTAGTTGAACACTGCACTTGACTACTAGTGTTTCTCAAATATTAAAGATTCATTACTAATTGTATGCAAATAAGGCATTGAATATAAATAATATTTCAAATAAGTACCTATATTATAAATTTAATCTTAGGTTTTAAAATATTGTCAGAATAAATAAAAAATATATAAAACTTGCTCAAAATCAAAAAAAGTAAATATAAATTAAATTTAAAAAAATATAAATGGTAACAATTTTTATTTGTCAAATATAAAACACAGTGTTCAAGAAACAATTTTATATAACATTTTTTTGCAGATGTAAATTTTACAAACATTTTTTTAGCATAATAATTAATTACAACTGTATATAAATGTATATAGTTATTATGTATGTGCAGTATTGTGCAGTTTACAAGAATGCACTCTATTTTGTAAGAAATACTATATATGTAAATATTATTATACACATATTACGTACACAAATACGCACTATTGCACACATTATACATACATATATATATATATATTATATTTCTTGAACATCATAAAAAATAAATATTTGTTTAACAATTAATATCATAATAAATATATATTTTATGTTTGTTTTTAAGGCAAGTTGAATTATATTTGTAAAATATTAAATAATAAAAAATATCAATTCTTGATTTTAAAATATACAACATTTCAACTTTTTACTATACAAAAATATAAACTTTAATTACTGCAACAATAAATTAAAATTTACTCTTTGTCTTAAAACATTATAAAAGTGTGTACTGCTATCAGAGGCGTCTTAAGTGGGAGTACAAAGGCAGCTAAGTATTGGATGTTTATCTGTACGTATACAGTATACACGCAACAATTGTTTAAATGGTTGTATTGATTTTAATATGTACAGGGTGTCCACTGGTTTTTGGAAATAAAATTCCCTGACTTTTCCCTGAACACAGATTCAAAATTCCCTGACTCAGGGGGACCCCGGGGCAAGAATGTGCAGAAATAAAATTTGAAGACCTTTTTTTTGTCATAACTTGAAAATTTTACACTTGTTACTTACTTTCAATTCAATTACCTTTTTCTTTTTGTTGCTCGTCAACTTAAATTTATACACCTTTTTCGCTGACTTCAGAATTTTAAATAAATTCCCTGACTTTCCCTGACCACTTTAGGCTTCCCTGACTTTCCAGAAAGTGGACACCCTGATGTAAAACAAGACTATATAACAAGTATTAACAGATTATTCTAAGGTTTTTAAGATTGATAGTTCAAGAGCACAGAACATTATATTTAATGTTCTGTGTTCCAGAGTTACTAAGTCACTAAACAGGAAACTAAATTCAGTATTGGTATATAAATAATCCAGAAGGCGACAGCACATAAAACTTTTAGTACGTCTGGTTCGTGGCAAATAAAGCCAAAACGCTGCACTTTTTGATTGGGGTATGCCACTTTCTGTGGTCATATATAAGGTCAAATGAAAGATTTTCAGATAGAGAGCCACTTTAAAATCCGTGTAGAACACTGTTATATCGGCTATTAAAGATGGCCCCCACGGTTTTTATTAAATTGGCTGTATCTCAGCTCCTAATCATCCGATTTCAATTTTATTTTGTTTATTTTAAAGTTCTTATTAAAAGAAATCTTTTTTATCATTATTCATTTTTCTCTAAATTTTAAGGGTTCCCCACAATTTTCCGAAATCTGAAGATTTCACTTTTCTTACAAACTTAATTGTTATATAACTTGTTTATTGTGTCCAATAAATTTTTTTTACTTCATATAAAAAAGAAAGATATTTTTTTCTGCGTTCCATTGATAACTAGATAATACTGTTTTACTTAACAACTTCTTTGGAAATAGCGTGTTAAACTAAGAAAAATAGATTCTTTTTGGATCATTCCAAGTCAAGTTTACCTGTATTGGTTTCTCGGATTCGAGATTTTGATGGAAATGTTCATTTATACCTTCCCTGAATCAATTCTGACTATTTTTATCATCATGTCTGTCTGTCTGTCTGTGTGTGTATCTGTTTGTCTGTAAACGCTGGAACTCAAAAATGGCAGTACATAGAGGGGTAAAATTTTATATTAAGGATTAATTTGTTTTAAAAAAGAAAACCAGATGTTTTTAAAACCGGAAACGGATATTTACTCTTGTAATTTTTGTAATTATTCGAAATATTTCTGAAACGGTACGTGTTGGAAGAAAATGTTTAAATAATAATTTACTTATAATATTATTATTTATAATTTATGTTATGTTCAATTCCTCTCAAAAAAAGTTTTTGAGGTTATAATCGTTTTTTTCAATTATATTCGAAATGGTTTAAAGCAGAAATAAATTATTGAAATAAAAGTTGTAGAGTACGTTATTTTCTTTAGTTTATGTTCCATTAATTTTTTTGTATCTTTTACCAATTAAAAAAAAATCTTTTTTATTTAATTTTTTATTTTTTTTGAACAAGTTCATGACAGAATGAAATGTTTATAACAAAAAATGTAGACAACGTTATTATCTATAGTTTATGTTCTATTAATTTTTTTGTATCTCTTACCAATTAAAAAAAAATCCTTTTTATTTAATTTTTTATTTTTTCCATTTTTTTTTAACAAGTTCATGACAGAATGAAATGTTTATAACAAAAAATGTAGAGAACGTTATTTTCTATAGTTTATGTTCCATTAATTTTTTTGTATCTCTTACCAATTAAAAAAAATGTTTTTTATTTAATTTTTTATTTTTTTCCATTTTTTTTAACAAGTTCATGGCAGAATGAAATGTTTATCACAAAATATGTAGAGAACGTTATTATCTATACTTTATGTTCTATTAATTTTTTTATATCTGTCATCAGTAAGCCAAAATTATTTGTTTTATATTAGTAGATACACGTACATTTTTTTATTGTATAAGAAAGTTCAGTGACATCCATGACAGATTTTTCAATTTTTTAGCTATACCATATGAGAAAATTGATCCCAACATAAAATTTCATATGATAAAAGGTAAACATGACATGGAATGATCCAAAAATAGTCGATTTTTCTTAGTTTAACACTTTTTCCAAAGAAGTTGTTAATTAAAACAGTATTATCATGTTATCAATGGAACGCAGAAAAAAATGTCTTTCTTTTTTGTATGATGTAAAAAAATGATATTGGGCACAATAAAAAAGTTATATAAAAATTAAGTTCGTAAAAAAAGTAACATTTTCAGATTTTCGAAAATTGTGGGGAACCCTTAAGATTTAGAGAAAAATGAATAATGATAAAAAAGATTTCTTTTAATAAGAACTTTAAAATAAACAAAATAAAATTGAAATCGGATGATTAGGAGCTGAGATACAGCCAATTTAATATAAACCGTGGGGGCCATCTTTAATAGCCGATATAATGGTGTTCTACACGGATTTTAAAGTGGCTCCCTATCTGAAAATTATTCTTTTGACCTTATCTATGAGCACAGAAAGTGTCATACCCCAATCAAAAAGTGCAGGGTTTTTTTACGTACCAGACGTACTATTTGCACCCCAACGGTAGATAAGCTAGAGCAGTCCCTGACAGTTATAACCATAAATATTTTTATATAAATATTTTCATATGTTACCTCGTGACACTGATTTAAAGTAGTTCAGATAAAGGTTTAGACTAAACATTTTCAATATTAACTGAAAAGCTAAATTGCTGAACTAATTCACTAGTATATTTTAAACCAAATATAACAATATATGGGATAGCAGCTATTAGAAATAAATATAAAGGATATGTTAAAGGAGGTGTTGATCCAAACGGACATAGCCAATATCCTCGTCTCACAGCATCTCGTGTATGATGACTCATTGTTGATGCAACGATTAACCACACGTATCGATATGATTGCAACCAAACTAACGACACAAATAAACAGAGAGCTAATACAATACTAGTACAGTGAAAGGGAGGTCTTCCTTCAATTGATATTGCAGCCTGCAAAAGAATATATGTTTAAAATATATTATATTTTTATATAGGATATTAAGAAAAGCTTTTCTAAAACTTCTAAGAAAGACTATATTATAACTTACCTGTAATTTTAACGATTTAGCTTTTAAAAAATGATCCAAATCTATAACAGATGCTACAAATGTTGCCAATAAGACTTCAGTAAAAGTATTAAAATAAATTCCAGACTTTATTTTTAATGCTACAATCAACCAGGTCAATCCACCGATAAAAGCATGTGTAGTGTTGTCAGCTATGGCTCGAATAATATTTATGTTTGATATTAAAACTAAATAGTCACCTAGTACTGCAACAAGTACTATTAAAATTGCAAATATTATGTTTGAATCGATGTAGGTTTTTATTGAATACATTTTATTTTAGCAAATGATTTATGTATAATTTTAAATGTTTGTATTATTATTATAATAATAAAAAATGCTTAAACTTTTGGTTTTCATATTAGATATGAATGATTATGTTTTTATGTACAGCAATACAAGAAATTTTTGGTTAATAATTATATTTCCTATTAACTTCTTTCTATTACTCTATAAATTGCAGTTTACTTATGGTTTATTTATTCATATTCACTTTTGTATAAAACTGATTATTAATTACCCACATAAAAATTGTATCATAAAAATTAATTTCAACAAATCACTGATTTTGACAGCTGTCAATACTGTATTTGTTATTGTTACATATTATGTTGATTGTTATATATTATTATTTGATGTTTTATTATTTTAAACTAAATAAAAATGTATAATAGTTATAATTTATTGATTTTCTTGAAGTATTTTTTTTACTTCAAATTACAATATTATTTATTAATTAATTTCCCGCTTACTATTTATAATATATTTGTGTGTAATCAGTGATAACCACAGATAATATACGTGACAATTACAACATCTTTGGTTTGATGACAGTTCTAATTAAATGGTCTTGTGTCACTTGTACGGTCAATGCCGTCAATTCACTTTAGAATTTGAAAAATTATTAGGTACATATAAATTATAAGTCAAAAAATGTCATCACCAATTAATATCCATGTTGACCCTAGGCGACCAGACAAACAACAAAGGTACTGTTAATTAATTGATTTACATATTTTGAAATTTTCTAAAAATATATTTTTTAAGGTACAAACAACCAGTTAATGGAAATAATACTGCCCCAGGAACAGAAGATTTAACTCCAGACTACATGAATATTCTTGGAATGATATTCAGCATGTGTGGATTAATGATGCGTTTAAAATGGTGTGCGTGGGTTGCACTGTATTGTTCCTGTATTAGTTTTGCGAACTCTCGAAAATCTGATGACACTAAACAAATTTTGAGTTCTTTTATGTTATCAGTTAGTGCTGTTATAATGTCATACTTACAGAATCCTCAACCAATGCCACCTCCGTGGGCAAATCCCATTCAATAATTAAAATTAAAAATCTAAAATTTATTGGTTCAAAGAAAATACATAAGGATGTTCTTTTTTAATGAGGATAAGATTGTATATACCTACTAGTTAATTTGATTAAAATTTAATTTTTATTTCATATTTTCCATTTTTCAATAGTTTATATTTGATTATGATATTATATGTATTTAGTTGATAAATAAATAATAAATTAAGTCAAATATATATATTCATGTAATAATCAGATGTGAATTCTTATTATTCTGGTCAATGGAGCATATTTAATTGATTTTTTTGTCAGCATATTATTTATTTTCTTAACCCTTAATCACCTATAATTGCTTTTTCAATTATATAACATAGCGTCGGTCATAGTGACTGTAACAGTTTTATATCCTATAGAAATACTTATAAAAGTGAAAGGAAAAAAATAAATTAAATTCGTATGTACGTATTCATATTTTTTATTTAAAAAACAATGCTTCTCCTTATAATGACATCAAAATAGTTAGCTATTAAGAAAGTGCAAAAATAGTCCTTATCTATATAAATTTAGGAATACCTATTAATTTTTTATGAAATTGCATAGCAAATAGGTAGGTATACAGTACAAAAATAATTTTATAATCAATTATCATCAGTCACTGTGACCATGCATTTGCTATTTGACTTACCTCCAGTGAATCTGTGTACGTGTATATTCGGCAAATACGCACAATTGTAAAATTAGCCATAGCACAAAAATCTAGAATTTAGATCTTATATCTATTGAGATACAATGAAAATAAAAATGCTTATGGTCTCTGTGACCACACATAGATGGTTACGGGTTAAGAATCTAATTGAATCTACAAACATTTTTTGGAGCTCCAGGGTTAAATTTATTTACATAAATTAATATATATCCAAGTACATATAAAAAACCTTTCAAGAATTTTGGGAATACTGCATGGTTTATATTATGATTCTCAATAGAGCTTGGTTCAACTTTTGGTTGCATTCTTATAATTTTATTTTATAATTAAATTAAAATTATATAACGGAATCATGAAATTTAAGAAATAGTAGGTAATCACTGATGAAATGTATGTAGATGTTTATTTGGATTGTTAAATATATTGAAATAAAAAAATAAAGATATATGAAGTATTTGTTTTGCGTGAATTTTTATTTATGTGCTGAAAATTCAATATAGTTATTAGGAAAAGGAGTAAAATATTTTTTGAATATTTATTAGAACAAATGTATATTTAACATTAATTTTATTTTAAACATTAAAATTGCAACAGTTTTATTGTCATTTATTTCATTATCACATCAGCAAGAAAAACTTTAATGTTCTATAAACATTTTAAATATTACAACATAAATAAATATATACGGTATTTAATAAAGCAATAAAATTAATAAATTATTAACAATAATATTTTGGGATGTGAATATTATGTCTCATTTCGATACACTTTATAAATACTTCAAGGTAAAATACTGTTTTTTTAAACTATATTGTACAGAGTACATAATATTATATTGTATATAACAAACAATGGGAAGACAAGTATTTTTGTATTTGTACAACAATTAAAACTATTGAATAATTATTGTCTTTCTTATAACATTGTGGCTATCACATCAAAAACTACTTCTTAGTTTTAAATGTTTCTTAACTTTATCACAATAAACGTAACTAGGATTAACAGATAAATAAGATCCTGACAATATTTTTTTACAATAAAAAATACAACATTCATAAACTTTTAGTTTGATTGTATAACTTCTTAATTATTTATTATATATTGCTTTTTAATATTCCCTACTTAATATTCTTGAATAATAAATTGACATATCTTAAAACCGTCAAGCCTAGTAACTAACGGAACAAATATATATATTATTAAATATTCATTTTCCATTACGTCTCATGTATTGCATCAGATATATAGATTTGTAGATATTGTTGTTTATGTACACATATTGTGCTGTTTGAACACATTTATCAACATAGTTTAAGAACGATAATTGTTGGAATGTAATAAATATTTAATTCTATCATCACATATAAATGTCTTCTACAAGCTTTTATTCTCAACAAACTATGTGTTAAAATACTGAGCAAACACAACCACATAAATATCATCCTAGTCTAGTGGTTCGGACTGATGAGTATTTCTGAGTTAACTATATTTCAAAAACTACGATATTCATGGTTTGGAATGTGCGTGCGCTGCTTGTCTTCGTAAATTTGCTTTTATTGCAGCAGTGATGAGAACACCCACAAATAGTGCTATACATAAGGCAACGTTTGCCCACATATCTCCAAATTCAGTGAGTAGCTCTGAATAAAGTGCAGTAAAAGCGATTCCAAAAACCTAAAATATAAATGTAATATTAAAGCACAAATAGTGTTATAGTAACACGAAAATATTTTAATAACAAATTTAAACTACCTGTGATGCGGCATTTAATAATCCTGCCGATGTTCCTTCTGGTTCTGGGTACGTAAGTTCTGCTGCAAATTCAAAACCCACTGGCAAAAATCCGGTCATAAAAAAGCTAAAATATAATCGTAAATACATTAATGAATTCTTTCTGTAAACAATTACATTATTCGTATTTACCCTAAGAGACCAGAAGCAACGTAGACAACAGCGATATATCCACAACTAAGTGTGAAAGTGTATACTATCATTCCAACCAATGAGAATGTGTATAAAGCTAATGTTGTTTCCCTAATAAACAAAATAATTTAATTAAATATCATTCAGTGATTTTAATTAATTAGAATGACATATTTTCATATTATTTTAAAATTCTATAAATCAGAGGATATTTGAAAGTAATTAAAATAATTTCTTACTTAAAACGATGAGTTTTATCCAAGACAATACCAGATACAACCGAACCTAACATTCCTGCCAAAACAATTACCAATCCTATTCTTCCGGCATCTTCTTCTCGACCCTGTAATATCAGAAACATTTTAATTTCATGAAAATATCTTTTTTTAAGAACAAGTGCAGTGCAAAGTGCGCTGACAAAAAAAAATACAGTTGTGGGCATGTGGTGCAGTATGCAATGCAGTTTTATGCAAACAGGCAAAAATATGTACAAATAAACTTGTAAAAATTGATAACTTCAAATTGATGAAAATATTTTTCTTGTGCGCAATATCATTTACATTTGCCATACCCAATTTGAAGTACGGATGTTGATTCCAAATCGAACTATTATACTAAACGTAGACTATAAATTATTATATTAAGATATGCCTTTTTAAGCACGTGGACTTCAATTCTTGTGATTAGCTGTGAAAGAAAATGATTAACCTTTCTTAAGAATTTATAGAAATACTGTTAGAACAGATTTCACTAACCATGATAGGTATAGCATTAAGTTTTATTTATAATTATCCTTTTAAATCTGTCATTCAATAATTTGATAATAACATTTTAATAGACTTCAAACTTATTGTTTTTAATATAGGTACTTGTGTATAAATTATTAAAATATGAACTTACGGGATAATATTGAAGAACAATTTGATTGAGTAATGTTGATATTGCATAAAATACCCCAACATTTATTCCATATGAAACAAGTAGAAGCATGTAGCCTGGATTAAGAGCTAAATGTTTAACTGATTGTTTAAATGGTACTTGAGCTGTTTCTAATTTTTGAGCTTGAGCAGCACTGACAGGTTCTGGAGGAGCCGCTTTGAAAACTGAAATTAGTTTGAAATAAAATAATTGTAAAATAGGAAGATAACAAATAAATTAATACAATACAAAATTCTTTTATTCCATAAAGTTATTATACAATTTTTAGCTGTAAAATAAATCAAAACTTAAACATTGAATATTTAGTTAAATTATAATACAAAAATGTATTAATAAAAATTTCATAATTTAATTCAGCATTGTAGGAGAACATAAATTTCTTTATGAATAATCATTTCTAATAAAGATTTAATCTAAGTTATATATCTAAATTGTGATAAAATTATTATAAATATGTGGATACTAACTGAAATGTATTTATTTTATGATATATATAAAATAAAATTTTAAACCATTTGCAAATACGTATGAAAAAAATTCACTAAAAGTAACAGTAGTAAAATCTACTTGTTTCTAAAAAATTTACAAAATAAAATCTGTGATACTTAAAACCTAATTATATATTAAGTAAAATCGATTACATTAACAATTCGTTGTCAATGAAGTGTACGTTTTTAAGATATTAAAAATTATTGTGCACTGAATAAAAGCATTTAAAACAAATTATATATAAAAGCACATAGTCAACAAAAAAGTGATTCACATGTACTTTTGACATTTTTGTACATAACATATTATAAACAATTATTACGTTCATTTTTGTCAAAGTCATATGGCTTTGTATAGTTAAGTACAACAGTGAAATAATTTAGAAAATTCACTTGCACTTATTCATTAGGTAAATTTTAGATTTGGACAATATAAAAGATTATTTTTATTATTTAAAATGCCGATTAATTAAGTATATTTCATTAAAAAAAATTATGAAATGAGTAATTGTTATTCAAGTTTCTAACTTTTCTTAAAAAATACTGATTTCTGAAAAATACAAAACTTTATGACGTTCATTCATACTTGATGTGGACATGGGCAACTATGTTTTCAATTATTTTCAAGCTTTATTCATTCATTCAATATACACAAACTAAAACGTCATGGTCTTCGTAAAATAAACATTTAGAATTACGCAAATACAATTCTGACATTGCACTTCACACTGTTTTTATTCGAAATTGGTGTTAAACATATTTAAATCTTCAAACGTTGATGCAGCTCCTTGATCAGACAGCATTTGTAGCATGTCTGTCATATCATGACCAGCTGTTGAACCAGGCTGTACAGGAGCACCTGCAACTGAGGTCACCGTTTCAGATCCTTGATTTGTAGTTGTTTGCTGTTGTGGCCAAGCCCACATGCCGGATTGAGTGGACGGTACACCGGTTGCTTGGTACGGAGATACACGAGTACCTCCACTCAACTGAGTGTAAGTCGGACCTCCTCCACCTGGAGAAGAACGAGATGTCGGACTGTTCAGTTGACTGTATTGGTATCCCTCAGTCACTACAGCCTGCCTCCACGCAGTTTGGGCTGGTAATGGTCCCGGGCTACTAGTGTTGTTTTTAGACATACGTCCTGTGTTGGTCGGTACTTGCGATGGTGATCCGTATGCAATCGGAGAAGGCGTAGGTTCGTAGTTTCCGTACACAGGTTGCTGATTGCTGGTCGGACGTGCTTGCTGAATATTGTGTGTGGAATTGTTAGAAATCATGTGTGGAGCGTACATAGAGGCTGAATGAGGTTCTCTACGAGCTGGGACACTGTAGTCGAGACCTAGCCCACTCGGAACTTGTGATTGATATCCGATTTGATCTGTAGTAGAACTTGATTCACTTATTACTGTTGCTTCAGGAGCCACACTGTTATGTAGTGCTTTTGCTGTTGTATTTGTACATATTATATATTCCACTTCATCTGTATATGGATTCAGAAAAGCAAAAGCTGAAGTTCTTAACCAAATCCACTCTCGGTTTTTGGCCCGGAATCGATACATTACAGACATTACCTGTCCTTTTAGTTTTAAAACTTGTTCAAAACTTTCTTTCATGTGTGTTTGATCTTCTAGGTGGAAAAAATCAAAACAACTTTTGCCCAGAAGTTCCGGAGGTGAATAACCTAATAATCCGATTACACGTTGATCGACAAAAGTAAACTTTCCATCCATAGAATGACGGGATATGAATTCATTATTGTTATTTGAACCTGTTAAATCACTCGTGTTTGGAGAAGAGGTCACTTGTAATCGACCAATAGCAACAAGGCAGCAGTGCGAGGTAGAATGTAAATCATCTTCAGATTGAACACCTGTTAAAATAAGATTGATTTAATTAATTTCTTTATTGAACTATCAAAATAATTCAATTACATCAAGTAATAAAACAATTAACTTACCTTGAAACATGTCTGTAGGTGGCCAGTTTTTAATATAACCTGTACAATGAACAACAGCGTAACTCTGTCCGTCACGTGCTGGACCTAATGTATTTCTTTGCTTCAATCTACTTAAATGACCCAATGACATATTTTCAGGCGCCACATCACCGATTTTCAATCTACATATAAACCCTCGCCTAGAACCCATACAAAGTCTCATTGAACTCTGATGGCCTTCTTTTTTCACAGTTCCAGTTTTTAGATCTAAAATACGTCCTGTATTTTGTGGTTCTTGTGTTGACAATTGTTCACGAACCTTTTCCACATCATCTGGATGAAGACTATCATAAATGCAAGATCCGTACCACTCGTTTTGATTCACATTTAAAACGGGAGTTACTGAATCAGAAACGTATATAACGCGACCAGTATCACAGCTAACAACGAACAAAAACCCATCTGCTGCTTCCAGAATTAGATGCTTTAATTCTTGATCTGTTAAAAAAGATGGTTTATATGTTCCATCAGTGCTCGTGTTGCCAGTACCACGTAATGCTTTCATATGCGCTACGGCCATCCGTAAGATGGTGAGTTTGTCAGGTTTTCGTGCCAAAGCACTACAAGTGGGTACCATGTCTGAGAGTTCTGTAATATAAGCGGTCATTTTGTTGCGTCTTCTTCGTTCAATTTCACAATGATTTTCACGACTTGCAAAACGTTCTTTATCTTGTATACTTTCGTCTTCCATTCTTCCAGTTCTGGGAAATTTACTCCTATTTAGGTCGTCTTCATCAGATGTTATACTTTCAGCACGACGTTTCGTAAGTGTAGTATTCGGTATTGGATACGTTACCGTAGACATTTGATGTTAATAAATTCATAAGACTGTAGACATTAATTCACCGTATGTTGTAAAACAATGCACCAAACAATAGTAATCAACTATTAACCTCAACATTCATTTGACGTTAACACAAACAAAGAACTTCATTGAACCGTTTGTGTAACTGAATTGTATATAAAATATTATAAACAAACATAAATATGATAAAATACTAAAAAGAAACTACAACAACGTTAGTTTTGACTTATATCACGTAATTAAAACGGAAGAAATCGCAGCGTACAATATTCCACACAATCACTCTAATGTGAAGATGGCAACAATCGCATTGTACAGTTGACCAAGCAAATCATAGATGTCGTCTGAAGTTTTAAAATCGGTACAAAAGCGCTGTATATATAAAATGTTTTGAGCATGTTTTCATCATTTTATACAATTAAAAAAAAATAATACGTATATAAAAAAATTAGAAAATAAAACTGATTTTGTACATAATATAAAAAAATTATAAAACATATTTTATTCCATTCTACGTAAAATAATATTTTCAGAATTTGAAATGTTAATACAGAAAACATAAAGCAAAATATTTTAATTTTAAAATATATCAAAGTAAATAATAAAAGTAATTATTATTGAATTATGAAAAAGAAATATTAATATGAATATAGCAGTAAGAAGTTTAGAAAGTGTGTTTGTGCATATTGAATAATGAGTTGGACGAGTTGTCGTTATCAGATTTACCAGTACGTGTCTCGTGAGCTTGAGTCTTTTGCTGTTTGTATCTGATTATCTGCCACGTTTGTTTATGGGACTTTCAAGTATATACATAAGAATTATGCACGTGTAAAGTACAGTGGAGTTGGGATTTTGTACATTAATGAGACTGTTGAAGCGTGTAAAAATTATTTTACATAATATTCTATTTAAATTTACCTATAATATATGAACGCTGTTTTGAATTTTATTAATTGCAATTATGTATTATGATAATGATACCTACCAATTTTGTAATACTATTTTTTTAAAACATCCAATTAAAATGTTTTATGTTGATTTCATTGTTTAATTAATTTAAAAAATTGGGTAAAGTAGAGCGATGAGTAATTACACAGTAATTAAATTTAGGATTCAGTGATTTAAAATACGTTTTACTCTGTTATATATTATATAATATATATTATACGTACTATTATAATTTTATAGTTCGAGTAGGTAGGTATTATTGATTTTGATAAATTTGAACGATATTTCACGGGAAATATAATTGTGGCGATATAATTAATAGCTCATTGTCAAATTTTCCGGTATTTATCCGGGCCACGGGCTCATCCGCCTTAGAATTATTGAAGAGTAGGAGTTCATGCTGAGACGAGACTATTTTTGGGTCTAGATCTAGATGATATCATATTTATTTATAATTCTCGCCGAAAGTATCGATTTTAAAAGAGAATGAAATAATTATAATAAATTATTGATAATATAATATTTTATATTACGACATGGTTCTAGGTTCTTTAATGACTTGTAAGATACATTGTAAATTATATATTAAATAATATTTATCAAGATATGCTTAGATTAAAATTTGACGTGATGAAACAGAGACTAGATAAATTATCACGAGCCGAGACGAGACTTACCTAAACCTAGTGTACTCGTATCGTATGAAGCTCTAGTGAAGAGTTTTCAATTAAACTTTGATAAAGAATTAAAATATTTATATATTGTATTTTATAAAAAAATAACAATAAAATTGTATACTTACGTAACAGAACTAAAATCAAGAGAACTGATGTCAGAGCAGCGACTGAATAAAACATTATTTGCAGATCTCTTCCAATAAGATCTAAGTCATCGTGGTTTTTAACAATCATTGGAGGCAATAAAAATCCCATTGCTACACCTAGCTGAAAATATATTAAAACAATTTGATAGTAGATACTTAATTTTTGACCTTTGGTACACTAAAAAAAGTATAATAATTAATAGAAACAGTTGATCATTATTATAGGGCTTCATTTACGTCTAGGTATAACGATAACCAAGCGCTGGGAACCCTCAAATATATTATAACGTAATCTATATTAATAATTTATTAGTCACATCCTACTAGTGTAAATAGACAACGTTGCGAAATAGTTTTTTAATACTCAATGAGGTCTTACTTAATCCGACATTGATTATTATTATTATTATTTTATAACGTCAAGTTACTTTTGTTTTCTAAAGAAATTATTGGAAGTTTGGATAAAAAATCGCTGTGTTTACCCAAAATAAATATCAAATATAGCTAGCTAACTTGGCATGTTAAAACCTGGAAATATATGAGCTGAATAGTAAAATGATAAATGTATTCAAGAAAACATTTTTATTAAAATGTGCTTATCGAGAAACAATAATTTAATCATTTACGTGACAAACACGATAACAACCCCAATATGAATTATATTTCATTCTACCCTTCAGTATATTTCTGATCATAACTTGATTATTTCTACGTATACAACTTATATTGTGCACGGATAACAAAAATAAAATTACCCCTTTTAACATTTATAACATTAAAAAATAAACAGCTATAACGATCACTGTGAAAATAAGAAAGTGTATTAAAAAATACAATTGAAAATATTGTTTGGAAAAATTGTGGTCTATTCACTTGACTGCTACATTATAAGAAAGTTATTTTTTATAATTTTTGGTGTTCAGTAATTTAGACATCAGTATTATATTCACGTAGTATACCTGTACATATTCGTAGAAATCCATGCGTAATACAATAGGGCATTTAAAATAAGTGTAGATAACTACATAATATTTACATATATATTATGTTTTATGTATGTCTGTGTATACGTGTGTATTCAAGAGGTTAGAGTTTACAGATTAATACAAAAGTAGAAGAAATAGTTATAACTATTACAAGGAAATAAACAAAATAACCTGAAACTCAATTAAAAAAAAGCTTGTAATAAATAAAACCTCTTATTATTAATGCATTATTGTTTATCTATTCATTTTTTGATAAATGCTATTTTAATTAGGCAAGAAAATAATAAAAAATCGGTCAAGATATACACGGGGGTACGCCATAAGTGTTCCGATGTACGTAGGTACTACGAAGACAGGTGCATTTTTGGGTTAGAAAAAAATATAAAAATATATTCATATTCTATTAATTGAGATCTACATTTTGACACCCCACATGCCTAGATATGAAAAAAACTCTATGACGCCCCTCTCTATTACTCAAAAATTTGAAACGATATTGTTGATTTTAGTATTTAACGTTGGTAGTCTTATCAAAACCCCTTTACCAATTTTTTTCAAATTTTTTGAGCGAGTAGTTATTAAATTAGTAGGGGGGGGGGGGGGTGGGCAAAATAAATAATTACTTGCAGACGCCATTTTTGATTTAGAAAAAAATTCCATTGGTTTGGTTATTCATTTTGATTTGCCACATGTCTTGGTATAATTTTTTTAGTGCCCCTCCTCTGAAAAATTATTGTTCTAGTTTTTTTACATCACTTTTAAAAATTCTATGTACCATACTGTAGTAAAATTGTATAACCAATACATCAGGACCATACTTAGACATTTTGAGGCCTGAGACACAAATAAAAAAATGATGTGAGGTCCTTATTTTCACAAGGCCCCTCAAATAGTGCTTCTTGCGCCTGTTTATAAGTACGGCTATGCTATGCATAATGCATAATGCATGTAAATATACATATACCAGAAAATATGTATACTAAAAGTTTTATATTCTAAAAGTTTGAGTTTATTAATTAAAATTATCATATAGTATTTTTTATAGAATAGTATACGTTATAAATTGTTGTAAGGAAGGCATATTTTGTTTGTATTATTTATATATAATAATAATATTTATTTCATATACTGTAGTACAGTGTAAAATAAGTCAAAAGAAAAAAAAACAAAATTCACAAAAACAAATACGGTTCTGTTCTTAACAGCAGACTGTTTAAATTGTTCGCGTGCACCCTAGATTCCTTATTAGACTGTTGTTACATAAAATTTATTGAAAATAAATGCCATAATAAAGCTCTGATCATGTATAATGTTTAAATAAGGATTTCCTCTAAGCGCGCGTTCATTCATTACATAATGGGGTTCTTGTATGTCTATACTGATGCTGGCCTATACAATTATATGCAATTTAATACTGTCATTTAACAAGAACACTGAAGGGGGACATACAGTCCTTATCTGCAGTTATAGGTAACAATTGACGACAGAAAAAAAAATGTTTAATGTCCGGTATTATAAAGGAGCTACCAAACACTTTTAATGTGGTATTAATTCTGTGATATTGTCTGTGATTTGTTTTGGAATTTAGATCAGAGAAACTTCAACTTATTTTAATACAGTTACTATTTTTCCATATTGAAATTGTAGTTTCCTATGTTTAAAACCGCTACAGCTTCAATTATTTGTTTTATATACGTTGACTTTTCTGCTTGAAAAACCCTAGCATACTTATGAATAATATACAATGTGAAATATAATTATAAAAATGTATATGTATCATGATGTAAGTCGGTATAATAAAATATGTTATACACATTTTTTACAGACAATTTTGTTGTCGTAATAAAGTTGATGAAGTCAACAGGATATTCATAAAAACGCACACAAACACACAGATCGTATGTTTTTCACATTTCTTTTTCAATAAAATCAATATAGCACACATATACTGAGATATATTTTGATAGTACGTTCCCGTATCTTCTGTGTTACAATCTTCTATTTTAATATTATCTTCCGCAGTTGCGTGAAAATAGTTTTATATGTGAGAGGAAATATTGTATTATTTTAATTTTTTAATATCCCGTTTTCACAAAATATTGATTTTATTTAAAGGGTTGTGAGCGTAAAAATAAGTTTTATTGATTTGAACTTTTTATAAATAACATTGACATTATTTGATGTCTATTTAAAAGATTAATTTTAGTTTATATAGAGTAAAGTAAAATTAATTAAAATCTTGTATTCATAAATTCCAAAAAATCGATTTTTGTGGATTTTTAAATTTAACTTTACGAATATATTGATTTAAAAATCATTATGAAAGCATATTAATACCTAAAGAAAATTTAAATCGTCTGAAATATGTGAAAACAGTGAGTACATACATGACTATTCACTATTACCTGTAGGTACAATAAGAAACGTTTTAAGAAAAAAATAAAATAAAACCGACTTAAAAAAACTTAAAAACACTGAAAAGTACATATTATTAAATTTAACAGTTTTTGAAATTGATTTTATTTTTTCATTCTTTAAAAGTTTTTTATTGGTTAGGCACCGACTTCAAAAACTGTTTAATTAATTGATTTTCTTTAGTAGATTTTATTTTTCTCTTATGAGAGGCGTATCTTCGAAAAAATTTCGATAAAAGTTATAGGGAATACTTCAGGAGTATACTCTGTCAAACAAAAAAAAAAACAATCGCCCAAATCGGTGCATATTTGTTGGAGTTACATACATAAAAAATATCCACCGCCGAATTGAGAACCTCCTCTTTTTTTGAAGTCGGTTAAAAAACAAATGCCTATTTACCTGATTTCCGAAGACACCTATGGAACAAGCTGAGCTGACTTGATCCGGGCCGAACCAGACGGCTGCAAGACGCGCCGGGACGCTAAGAATAAATATTTGGCTAACGGCAACAACACTCTGGCCGAGAAAACCAACCCAGAACAAGTTAGGACCGACAGAAAGCACCTTGATCCACGACCCAGTGCATGTACCCATCGCACCGATTATCACGCACGTACGTAATCCCTGCAAAGAAAACAATACTATTAATTACTATTAATACCGTTAAGACTTACAATTAGTTATAATTTAAAATATAGGTAATTAAGAATTTAAATTTGTCAAATCAAAAGTTACCAAAACTGTTAGAGATAATTGTTGTTATCGAAATCGGACATTTTTTTTTTAGTTGGGTATTCTTATTACATTACTTACATTAAATACACTGTAATACTGTGTTTAGACAAAAAATAGCAATACGGTGTTTTAAAACACTTCGTATTTAAAAATGTATAGGGTTTGTTGCACTTTTGTCAAAAAGACACGATGTTGCTGTTTTGTTTTTTCGGTCTAAACACGGCATAATGCGGTGTTCACACCAAAGAAAACAAAACAGCAACACGGTGTTTGAAAACACGTCGTATTTAAAAATGCATAGGCTTTATTGCACTTTTGTCAAAAAAACACGATGTTGCTGTTTTGTTTTTTCGGTCTAAACACGGCATAATGCGGTGTTCACACCAAAGAAAACAAAACAGCAACACGGTGTTTGAAAACACGTCGTATTTAAAAATGCATAGGCTTTATTGCACTTTTGTCAAAAAGACACGATGTTGCTGTTTTGTTTTTTCGGTCTAAACACGGCATAATGCGGTGTTCACACCAAAGAAAACAAAACAGCAACACGGTGTTTGAAAACACGTCGTATTTAAAAATGCATAGGCTTTATTGCACTTTTGTCAAAAAGACACGATGTTGCTGTTTTGTTTTTTCGGTCTAAACACGGCATAAGAATTACAGTTTTTCCTGTCTACCCCGGATACTAAGCAAAAACATATAATATTTTACTCTCTGAAACTCAATATAAATCAATGGATAAACTGCAAACATTACAGCCTAAAATTATATTATTACAGTTTCAGACAGTAAAATATTATATATTTTCGGTAACTAACTGGGATAGACAGGAGAAATTGTAATTTTTACAGTAAATTTTTTTCCGTGTAACAATAATAATAACAAAAGATAAATAGGTTTAATTAAGTGTGTTTTTGATTAATAACGGAAACTTATTTGAATACCTACATTATCTAAGTACTTAAATTATACAATACTTATCAAATTTATCAGTGGCATAATCTGTGGTATCGTAAAATTATGTTGTCAAGAGTTCTGTAATCTTAGCACGGTGCTCTGGAAACCAACTTAAATAAAAAAATTGATTACCTATGATTTTTTTTGTACAATGAAATTCTTTAGTATTTAAGGAACATTTTAAGACCAAAAAGAAAAAAAATCGTCTTGGCGCTTTTTTAATAATTCGTAAAACAAAAAAATACATAAATCGTGTACAGGTCAGAACGCGATTTTTTTGTATTATTTATTGTTTATTAACTTTTTACTCCACAAAAAAAAAAATTAAAAAATTAAAAATTATTGGGATTCGAACTCGGGACCCATTGTTTAATGATCTTTTATAATTTTTTGTAAATTTTAAATATAAACCAAACGGTATTTTATATCGAAAAATCATAAGAAACACAATAATTTGCTTTTATTAAGGGGACTCCAAAACATATTTTATATTATCGATCCGATAATTAATACCCGAGATATGAATTATTTTCAATTTTGAACGGCCGCCATTTTGAAATTCATAAAGAAATTCCGCAAACTAACGAACTTAATTGAGGTATTTACAAGATCGATTTTTCTACCAAGTTTCAAAAAGATCGGAAGAATACCTGAAAGGCTAGAGAGTCCGCAAGAAAAAGGTCTTATAATAAAATTGAAAATAGTTCATATCTCGAGTACTAATTATTGAATCGATAATATAAAATATGTTTTAGAATCCTCTCAACAAAACCAAATTATTGTATCTCTTGTGATTTTTCGATATAAAGTACCGTTTGGTTGATATTTTAAAATTTACAAAAAATTATAACAAATCTTGTAAGTCCTGAGTTCGAATTCCAATATATGATTATTTTTTATTTTTATTTTTTCTTGTAAGCTAATAGTCTCATGTTCGAATCCCAATAATTTTTTTTTTTAATTTTTATTTGTTTGTTTATTATGTAGAGTAAAAAGTTAATTTACAATAAATGCTAAATAAAATTCGCGTTATAACTCCCCAGTAATCGAAAAAGTAATCAAACAGAATCATATTTTGACGTTTCATTCCGGAATCTGTTAAATTCCGTAATCAAATGTAACAATTTCAATCTGTTTAATTATGATTTAATACGATCAAGCGGTCTGAAGATGTTTGCAGTACTACCAATCCATGATACAATTTACCAATACACATTGCCAACCTTTCTTTTAACTGTAAATTTTGATTTCGATTTAGTTCGAATGATTACGTTGAATCCGTATCGTTCCGGTAAACGACATTCAGTTTGAAAATATTCAATACGTATTATTACGTTCGGTGTTTTGAATCCGGTTTATTATGTTTTAAGGAATTCAGATTGGAGGTTTCGAATACGGATCATTATGGTTCTCAACTATGTTCGTTTTAATACGTTTTTTGGAACTGAATCGTAATTAAACAAATTCAGTTTACTGAATGTCAGCACTAAATGAATACGGTTAATAACGAAATGATATTATCATTGTAATTTTCAAAACGTAGCATTTGAACGTTAATTTAATAGTTTACATCACCTTTTTTTTATTATATCACGGGGATGACATGATAAAATTTGAGTCGTTTGGCATATAAGAGGTAATAGAGTGTTTTGCAAAATAGTACAACATTGATACAATTGAAGACGCCATTTGCTTCACATTTGCTTTTTCTGTTTTCTTAAAATGACGCAATTACTTAATGTCGACACGTATTATCCGTATTATACTCTGTAAATAGTGTTAAAAAATAATTATGAGTTTACTCGATTTTAAAACTATATTGAACTAAAGTTTCGACAAAAATGTGACGAGAAACTGGAAACTGTGGTCACAGAACTTTGAAAATTGAAATATTCCGTTTGGTTATGATTGACTATTACAGAACTTTCGAATACAAGAAAAATGAAGATATCTCTCTTATTTTCAATATATTATAAAAGGTAAAGGGCTATGGAATTTTTTATAACAATAATATGTACATAATTTTATTTAGATAATTAATTTTCAACAAATAAATGTTTTTTTAGTTTCCAATCTGACAAAGAAAATAAGAAGTGATTATTGAAATTTATATATTAATAACACATGAAGAATGTCAGTTGAATTTTTGACGGAGTCCAGTAGTTTGAGAGCAGAAAACAGTACATCGAGCGTAGTCCACGATTAATTATTAACCTTTAACTAGTGAAACGAACAGGTGCCGTCTGTGAAAGTGATAATTTTAAGGACAAAAAAACGTTATTCTAACAAAATATCTTGAAACTATTAATATAACTTGAATGTCTGGCTAATACGGAGTGTATGGGTGTCCGCTGTCAGATTTATCAATAATCACGTAAATAATTATTCAGAATAGAGTTGATGCTCTAATAATATACATGTTAACTGTCCTTGGTTAGAGTTGATTAGCTTTTATTAGGTTCGGTTAGGTTAAAAACGGAGAATCAATCTCGGCCACAACAAACTGTTTTAAAATAATTTTATCAATTAAAATAAACATGACGGTAAAAATGTTCTAGTCATGCATGCGCATAAACTATTCTAAATTACTATATATGTAATTTTTAACAATTCTGACAGGGGACACGCATACACTCCGTATTTACCGAACGTCTAAGTATTATTTTTTACTAAATTGTTAACAGAAAAATTTTAAGAAAAAAAAGCTTACTAAAAAATCAGTTGATCGTATTAAAATATGATTAATTGCGCATGACTATTTCAAAGCACAAAACAGTACCAAATCAAATAATAGGTATCATTTCAACTTATTTTTATATAATTTACAAGTAAAAACAGTTTAAAAACCACTAATTTTTGTTTTGCACCCATGCCCGATATATCAATGCTAATATATCTATCCTTGTTTACATAACCTATAAAAAAATGTCAATATATGTATTAAATGATGTGAATATTATGTATTTATTGTTGTTTTTTTGTAAAATATTATATTGAATGTGTATTTATTGTATAAAATAAATTTCAGGTGAAATTATTTAAATAAATATTAATTTTATCACGCGTCAATTACACCCATAGACTTATATTTGTACTCGCGTCATTTGCACCCATAGACTTATATTTGTATCGTATTTCCTGAATCCGGTAATATTCGTTTTAGTTCGGTTAGTTTGATTTCTCATTCCGTATTAATACAAAAAATGGAATTCAGATTCCGGAATAAAACAGAATGGTATTTCATTCTGTTTGATTACTTTTTCGATTACTGGGTCTGCATACGGTTTCTTATTTTATGAATTATTAAAAAAGCGCCAAGGCGATTTTTTTCTTTTTGGTCTTAAAATGTTCCTTAAATACTAAAGAATTTAATTGTACAAAAAAATTAGAGGTAATCAATTTTTTATTAAAGTTGGCTTCCAGAGCACAGTATTAGATCATCTAAGTTAATTTAAACTCATATAGTATTTTTGCACTCAAAGTATAATTTATAAAAGATAATAAAATAAACTATATCTATCATAAAATAACATACAAATGTATATATTTTTATCTATAGGTAACTAAGGTAAAGGCACCAGTTATGGCCGCTATAAGAGCAAGTTTTCGTTTTTTTGGATTAATGGGCTTGTTTTTTTGTAATTCTCATGAACTCATTTATTTAATCAATTTAATTACCAAAGTCACCAAATATAGTTTGTTTTTAAATTATAAACTTTAATTTTGTTCATGTTTATTTCTTCAGTAATGGCAAAGGTAAAACCAGTAATGAGCACGCAGTGATGGACACTTGCTAATGATTACAAAATGATAAGTACTACTAAACAAAAGATATAAAAGAAAGAATTATCAAATTTGAAACAACGTAAAGCAGTTGCTATGATAATATAATAATTAATAAATAAATTATACTAATAATTAGTTTAAATGTCCACCATTTTGACACCTATTGGCCGATTGTCATCAAACCACGTTGTAAGACAGTTATATGTATATCGATTAATATTCAGAAATGTTGATAAACAAATATTTTACACATATTTCTAATTCAGTACATTTAATTAAAAATTTGCCATTACTGGCGTCCTTGTCAAGACTGGTGCCACTACCTTATAATAATTTACACATCTATAGGCCAAACTAGTACATAGAATCATGTGAATGTATGAGTAATGGTCGAAGATCGATCGAATAATTTATATCAAAAAGTAAAGAATTACGCAAAGCAATAAGCCAAAAAGCACATAAAACTAATAAATCTGTTGGCAGTTTTTGCCGCTAGTTTTTGTTAGTTCCACAGTTTTGTGTTTTCATCCCTGACACATTCGTATATCACTTAGATGACAGCTATATCACGTTGATATGTATGTGCATGTTTCTAAGTTACTATACATACACATATGTATGTACATACATTTGTACATATATGTATGTGTATGTGACATATATGTATGTGTATGTGACATATATATGTATACTTAGAATGTTACTGGAATGAATGATATTTGAATGTAAAATACTTAGGGTATTTTTTTTTATTTCTTAAAGAAAATAAAAACAGAATCATAGTTTCGTGTATATGTAAATTTTACATACTATATGTTATATTTCGAAAGGTTGTACGTTTGAATCTTGATGATGTAACAGCTTGAGTTCTCTAATGATCTTATTGAACATCAGAATCCTTAATAATGTACATGTAACATTTATTTAACCTTTCAATACTGTAGCTTTTATATGCGTAGATTGACCGGATTTTTTTTATTTAGATATACTTATTGTTAGATATACATAAATTAACTTTTGTTATAAGAAGAATATAATTTTTTTTATTGTTAAAATATTAACTATTTCATGTTCAGTGGTTCAAGTTGCTGATTTTCTAGTTATTAATAAAAATACAAACATATGTCATTTGCTTTGATAAAAAAATTAAATTCATTCTGAAAGGAATAATTGAATCACTTGAGACTTGAGACGACAACGCAGGAATTTATTATATACATTTGATCTTTTCAAATTCAAACGAATGTAAGTACTATACGCATGTAGTTCGTAAATATTTCATACAAATTACAACTGTAATGTCCGGTATCATAAAGGACCTAACAAATTTGTTAGCTAACAAACACATTCAACTGAGATATCAAACTTATATGACAGTTATTTTGGAGTTTGTTGATGACTTTGACAAGTTTCGCGCACGCGTTGAAGGTAAATACAAACGATATTAAAACAGTGGTGATGTTATGAAAATTATTTTGTACGGTCAAAGATGCCAACTGTGTTACAATTAGTTGAAGTGTCACTGCTCTAAATTCCATAACTAATCCATAGATACTACTACAGTATTAATACCCCATTTGAATGTAATTGCTAGCTAACAAATTTTGTTAGGTCCTTTATAATACCGGGCATAAGAATTATTAAGTATACCTAAATATATGTTACTACGTTTTTATTAGTATTCCGTCGCTCTGTTCGTCCGTCCGTCTATATAAAATTTATACCGATGAAATTTGGTATACGGATGTAGATTGATAACCCAAAAACAGAAATGATGAGTGGGGTGTCTTTAGATATATCTAAAAACAGAAATGATGAGTGGGGTGTCTTTAGATATATCTAAAGACACCCCACTCATCATTTCTGTTTTTGTTACATTTTAGGATACCTATAGGTATCCTAAAATGTAACAAAAAATGTTTTAGGACCTTTTGATTTTAACTCTTCAGTCACGATATATTTGCGTACAAATTAGTTATCAGAGCGTACCCCCTCTATTTTTGTAAACTATCGATGTAAAAAATCTGAAAAAATCCAGAAAGTAGATTTTAATTAGTACTTGTACTGAAAATTATTACAAACACTGTAGCAAAAATTATTTATGAAAAATTTTGGAATAACTTTTTTTTATAAATCGTAGTGAGAATGACAACGGAACCCTATCATGTGCGAACCCAACATGCATTTGGCCGTTTTATTTACAATAATTTCCTACATAGAACCAGTTATATTATAGATATTGTATAATTAATTAATGTATTCTATAAAAATATGAGTCTTTTGATATTATAGAAAAATTATAGAAATTAATATTTTAAAGGCTGTAGCCGGGTAAGCATGCAAAACATGCCTTTACATGGATTTGGCTAATTATTTTTTTGGAAGTCACATTCTATTAAACATTCAACCTGACCAAATATTAGCTCCCAAAAATTTATAGTTTTCGAAAAAAAAAATTTTTTTTATTTTCAAAAAAAAATTTTTTTTTGATAATCTGTCATTCGAATTTGATGGTGCTTGAAATATATTATAGAGGCACTTATGACTCATCAGAGGTAATTTTATTATGATCCTCTGTACATAATAAACCAGAAAAAAAATTAATAAAATTTAAAAAATCAAAAAAGACCATGTTAGCTTCGGAGGGCAATCACAATTTTTTATATATTATACCTTGTATGTACCCAAACAACATATCAAAATCCCAAATTGATACAAAGGGTATAACATACTCGTATAAATTCGCATGCGGTCGTATCGGAATGGCGCGAGCGTGGCGCGGCTGAGTGCAAGTGTCTTAATACTTTTAAAATATCTCTAATTTGTTGCTAAACAGGACTGGGCTAGCCCAGAGGCATATCAAAAATTTGACGGGGCCCATAGTCTGACAAAAACAAAATATAGAGGCCGTAGACGGAAATATATGGGAACTGCTCCATTGAATCAATTTAACAAATTTTTTTCTCATAGGTTGCTTTTTAAGTAAAATTAAATCGCCCTAAATGTCTGTGCTTCAATATATTTATTTTTGCTCAGATAATTTTTATTAAAAAAAAAAAATCTTGTCTATCGTTTTTAATGGAAGAAGATTCGCTAGTTCACAGTGGAAATGTGATTTGTTACTACTAAAGTCGATTATAAACATTTCTAAGCGATTTGGGGCAATTTTTATTACTTAAAAAACAACTTATGAGAAAAAAAATTGTAAAATTAATTCAATGGAACAGTTCCCATATATTTCCGGCTACGGCCTCTATATTTTGTTTTTGTCAGACTATGGGCCCCGTCAAATTTTCGATATGCCTCTGGGCTAGCCCAGTCCTGTTTAGCAACAAATTAGAGATATTTTAAAAGTATTAAGACACTTGCACTCACCCGCGCCACGCTCGCGCCATTCCGATACGACCGCATGCGAATTTATACGAGTATGTTATACCCTTTGTATCAATTTGGGATTTTGATATGTTGTTTGGGTACAAACAAGGTATAATATATAAAAAAATTGTGATTGCCCTCCGAAGACAACATGGTCTTTTTTGATTTTTTAAATTTTATTATTTTTTTTTTCTGGTTTATTATTTACAGAGGATCATAATAAAATTACCTCTGATGAGTCATAAGTACCTCTATAATATATTTCAAGCACCATCAAATTCGACTGACAGATTATCAAAAAAAAATTTTTTTTTGAAAATCAAAAAAATTTTTTTTTTCGAAAACTATAAATTTTTGGGAGCTAATATTTGGTCAGGTTGAATGTTTAATAGAATGTGACTTCCAAAAAAATAATCAGCCAAATCCATGTAAAGGCATGTTTTGCATGCTTACCCGGCTACAGCCTTTAACTTTAGCGTGTTGATAACAAATCAAATATAATAAATACAAAATATATTAAAATATAAAGTGATCGTAAAAACATAGATTATTTTCATATACCTATAAGTCCTATATCACATCGAAGTTGTAAAGGAAGCCATGGCATTGACAATTAATTACTAGTGATGTAACTAAAACTTTGTATTGAGTTAATACATAGTTACCTATATGTATATACACATTATTATACACACATGTTTGTAGAATCGCGTACACGTGTTTTGTAAATTTCAAATCGCTCGGAAAAGACGTTTAAAACCAAACACAAGATGATGATATGCAAACAAAATCTTTTAATTAAAGTAAACATGTTTCAATAGATTAAACGATCTCAACAGCCCATTCATGAAAGTTATGAGTTTGCGGTTTCCACCTAGCGCGTATACCTTTAATTTAAACTTCTCTAAACTTGCCATACATGTATCTTCAGTGCCGGTTCGAAAGTTATGGGTGTGAAAATTCTACTTATCAGGTATTCAGTTATCCAAACTAATGAATTAATAGGTTTGGGTAAAATATTCTTTTAACCATCTTGTGGACATTAGAGGGTTGGATTATAGGATTTAATGAGTTTCCACGTTTTCATCATGGCAGTTACATGCCTTTTATAAATATAGATTTTTGTATATTAGAAGTAGGTTATTTAAGTTCATTAAATATATAATAAAATGTATAAAATACATAAGTGCAATATATTTCTTGAATTTATATTTATGCATAACTTGAATATTATGTAGGTACATGTATTGATAAGTTAAAAATAATTTTTGATTTATTTTTCATGGTCATTATTTAGAATATAAGTAAAATTGGAATCTATATTGCAAATCAGATCAAAGATGAGGTTTTTAATCTAATAAAGTTTATATGAGATTAGATTTTTTATTTATTTTTATCAGTGTAACATGTTTTTTTTAATTATATGATTTGTGAATCATTAATATGAACAGATCTAGAATGCCTCATATAAAGTTAGACCGTCTATCAAAAAATATAAATTACGTTTATTTTACTACTTGTTTAATACAGAGCGAAATATTATTTTAAAAGATGAAAATAACTAATAAATCAATCAAATTTTCATTGACTGCGTGCCTAGGTCCGGCTCTGTTTGTTCTACACGTACAGACACGCGTTTGAATGTGGTTAACGCTAATGGTCTTTATCGAAGTCACCAATCTTAATGCGGTTTCAAATGATTCATGGAGATCGTGCTCAGAAGTAGGGTCCCGATAACGCTCGCTATCTGAAAATCACGCGAACTTTTATATAAAAGGTGAAATTTGGCGTTTTTCTTCCATCGGACGTTTTTGTTGTATGGAAGAATTATTGTTTTTCTTTTAATATAAATCTTTCGTAATATATTTTGTTTGTATGGAAGTAATCGTTTATGTAAGAAGAATGTGAACAATTATTTAACATCTTTTAGATGTTAACATTGATAGACGGAAAATAAGTTGATTTTTATTAATTAAATCAAATAATTTTTGTTTTTCTTTGTTTGACAAGAAGTTACATCTAATGTATTAACTAATTTTTAACCATATTTTATTGGCATAAATGATGTACAAACATCTTAAAAATGATATACAAAAGGAATTACTTAATTAATAACGATTTTTTTGGTGAAAGTGGTGAAAAATGAGTGATAATGAGTATATGGTAATGTATAGGGGCACCGTATTTTGGTCTCAAGCCAAAACAGAAGTAAAATAAGCAACCTAAAATCGCCAAATTGTCATAGTTTCCAAATCACTTTCCATCACTATCGTTGAAGTTTGCATATAGTAAAACAGTTTTCTTTAAACTCATTTTTATGGAAAACACAGGTTTTAAAAACTGCGGAAAACGTATCTTGGACATTTTGCATCCGATCGACTTGAAATTTTAACTGTAACTTCTTAGATAAATTTTACATCGGAGTACACATGATTTTTACGATTGGTTAACAATTACGGTTTTTATAAACAATTGTTTTTTTCGTCAAAAACGCGATTTTTTGTTCGAAATAATACAAAATACTCGATATTTTTTAATAATTCTGTGTACTCCGATGGGAAAACTCATGTAAATAACTATACTTTTTTGTTTTTTTGTTCTGGATATTGATCTATGGAAGTTCTGTTTTTCGCAGTGGAGCACATAACAAAAAAGATGCACTCATTGTCAGTGTAGCATCGCTAATCACCGTTTTATTTTATATTTCATTAAAAAAAAGTTTTTTGTATGTTTTGAGACATATATGTATAATAAACCCTCCAAATTTCATTTACTTGCTTTTTCTATTATTCTAAAAAAAATCCTCGTTCTCCGAAGTGACGATTAGATGTACCCCTTAAATCTTTAATGTTGTTAATGATGGTGTTAGTATTTACTGATAGTAAGATATCATACAATGAAATCAAATCTATCTGGTTACATGATCAGTATTTTTGTGTAGGTGTAGCCGACCAGATTTGATTCAATTAGATGAATTTATAGTTTGCAGTAACTACTGCGTGTACGAGAAGTACGTGTGGCAAAAATCTTATTTAAAATATTTCTAATTTACTTTATCTAATGTTAATTATTTCAAAAGATATATTATTATGTATTTATAATAATTTATATATATGAGCATTTCCAGTAGTTTTTTAAAAAAACAGGGCGCACGTATGTCACCGATTTTGCTCCCAATTTTTTTTCTCAAAGTACATTTCAAAAAAACATGTTTCCCAAAATCTTTTCCCACCGCGCCCTTTTTTGGCCGAATTACGATTTTTTAAACTTTTGAAATCGAGCGAAATTAGACTTTTTTTGATAGTACCTTATTTTCCAAAATGTCCCTTATTATACATGTTATAGGGCTCATTTTCTTCGTTTTTTATTGATCTTTCATTTGAAATCGGTTTCAGAGCCGAATATTCAATTTTGGCCGAATGCGGTACCAAAACATTAAGTTTGATTTTTTGTAAAAATAGTCGATTTTGAAATTGCCGCCAAATATTGTGGTTTCAACCAGAATACTTCCGATAAAGGTAATTTTATTCTATTTTTTATGTAGTTTCCAAATATTTATAGATTTTTTAATTTGGTCAAAAACTTTTAAAGTTACACTTGTTTTAAGATGTCTTATTTTTCAAAAAGCGCTATATTCACACCATTCAAACTTTTTTCTCTATACTCCAAATTGCACCAAATTTTGGCAAAAGTTTCCTTTCTTTATTCTTAAAACAACCCTAAACATTTTTTCATATTGAGCTCCTAAGTGAGATATAATTTTTATAAAACACCTAATTACTCGTGTATTAAAGATAAGAATTTACAGGAATTTTCAGTGTTTCTGAAATATCGGGGCTCCTGATAATCAAATAAAAATTATACCACTTAATTCGTTATGAAATTCTCTACAAATCTACATAAGTAAAAAAAATTTAGATTAATTACAAAACCTACAAATAAATAAAAACTTTGTACATCGATTCCTAATTTATTTAATAACAACTTTAAATGTAATAGTGTCTCATAACTTCGTTGTTTAATAGGTATGTACTCATTTCTAAGACTGGCTCGCTTGCGCTCGCTCGGCTTTTATTTTTTTATAGGTTTTTTAATTAATCTAAAAAAAATTAACTTATGTAGATTTGTAGGGAATTTCATAACGAATTAAGTAGTATATTTTTTATTCTATTATCAGGAGCCCAGATATTTCAGAAACACTGAAAATTCCTGTAAATTCTTATCTTTAATACACGAGTAATTAGGTGTTTTATAAAAATTATATCTCACTTAGAAGCTCAATATGAAAAAATGTTTTTTGAGGGTTGTTTTAAGAATAAAGAAAGGAAACTTTTGTCAAAATTTGGTGCAATTTGGAGTATAGAGAAAAAAGTTTGAATGGTGTGAATATAGCGCTTTTTGAAAAATAAGACATCTTAAAACAAGTGTAACTTTAAAAGTTTTTGACCAAATTAAAAAATCTATAAATATTTGGAAACTACATAAAAAATAGAATAAAATTACCTTTATCGGAAGTATTCTGGTTGAAACCACAATATTTGGCGGCAATTTCAAAATCGACTATTTTTACAAAAAATCAAACTTAATGTTTTGGTACCGCATTCGGCCAAAATTGAATATTCGGCTCTGAAACCGATTTCAAATGAAAGATCAATAAAAAACGAAGAAAATGAGCCCTATAACATGTATAATAAGGGACATTTTGGAAAATAAGGTACTATCAAAAAAAGTCTAATTTCGCTCGATTTCAAAAGTTTAAAAAATCGTAATTCGGCCAAAAAAGGGGGCGGGGGGAAAAGATTTTGGGAAACATGTTTTTTTGAAATGTACTTTGAGAAAAAAAATTGGGAGCAAAATCGGTGACATACGTGCGCCCTGTTTTTTAAAAAAACTATGGAAATGCTCATATATAAATTTTATTTTTTATTGTATAATAGTATACGTTAAAGATAAGTAAATAAATTATATATTATTATACTGATAATATTATTTATTACGATAATAAATGAGTATTAAAATAATTTTCTTATTATCCAGCTCTTTTCCGTAAACAATTTTTTTGCATTGTTATTTAAAAAGTATAGAAAATTGTTTACAGTTTATTAAAAAAAAAATTGATTCAATTATAATTATTTCGCTTAAATACCCTTTATAGAAACTGTTTTAGAAACAGTAAATACTTACTCTTAATATGTGTTATATGTAGTATCATGTACGTTAAGCTTATACATATATGTGAAAATAATGTAATGTAAATTAAACCAAAAAGCCTCGACTCTAATCAATTACCTGGGGCCCGTCAAAGAAAGCGCTTAACCGCACCCGGCGTGGTGGATTGCAATAAAACTAATTGGGGTTTGAATAATTTACCCCGCTGTGGTTATAATCCCCGCTAAAAGGGGCGGAGATGTAGTCTGTGTACAAGCCTAAAAATAGAGCACTCAATTCTGATTCTGTTGGGCGTTCTCGTTTGTGCGAATGATACGAACATTTTTTAAATAAAATATGAGTGATAATCAGTGAGTGGACTTGTTTATATTGTTTGATATAATATGAGAAACAAAACATCTGCCAAGTAAATGCACAGTGCTTCCTCGTGCTAAATTCACTAAAACCGATAGTGTTCAGATAAATTGCCTGGCATTGGTTAACCATTTAATTTTTATACAAATACTAAAAAATCTTAGTTCGAAATTTTTCTTAAAACGCACCTGAATATTTTTTCATATATTTTTAATTTTTTGACAATTTCAATTTAAATCTAAATTTATGCAAAATGACATTTAAAACGTCAAAGTGACATTTAAAACGCCAAATTGACATTTAAAACGTCAAAATGACATTTAATATATCCAATCAAATATCAATTTAGAAAAACAAAACACGAATTTTTAAAATAAATTGAGATAAATCTTTGTAAGGGAATATTTTACAACAAACGTAGTAGACCCATATTATAGAAAATTTAATGCTCTACAAAAAATATTCTATAAAATTTTCTCGTAACATGTGTCATTCTTGAAATATCTTGAAAAAAGAAATATTTTGGGGTGTCACCCCTCCACCTTACACATGATTTTGATGATTTTGAAATGGGACCGTTCTCAAACCAAACCCAACCATCCGACCAAGTTTCAATAATATCGGTTCAGTGGTTCATGAGTTATGCGTGTGACAAGGATTCAGAGGACAGACGGACGGACGGACGGACGGACGGACGGACGGACAGACAGACAGACACGGACCGAAAAGTGTTTGTCTTGACGTGAAACGGATAAATAATTTTAAAATTTTGAAATTAGAGAACTTTTTTTTTGTCTCAATCTGAAACGATCACATAGCTTCTCGTATCTTCGATATTGCGAGGAAGCAACATACATTTTTTGTATGCAAAAATAAGTTTTAATATTTAATATTTTACTAATAATAAGTGCTGAGAATTTTTTGTCAAGTTTTTTTACTTCAATTTCCAACAGATACTTTTTTATTTTTAAAGAATTTTTTTGTACTATAAAGGAAGATTCTGCAGCTGATTGAAAGTTTTCTTATGCAAGATTTATTTTTGAAAATTACTTAAGTAATATAATATGTAAATTATTATCGTAGTATTTAGTATTAATCAGGATTTTATGAAATATGAAAAACGAAATGTACACATTTTTCAAACTAAACATTATTTTGCAATGTCTATACCTTTATTGTATGTATTTATATACGAATGTTTTAGTATTATATTTCAAATGTATTATTTCAAATTTGATATTGATATATGTATAGATTAATGCATGTATATTGCTTATCGTAGATAATGGATTTTTATTTATTATGTTTAAATTTTATTCTATCTGATACAAAATTATATTGATTTTAATTAATATCTAATACAAATGTTCTGAAAGTTTTGTTTTTAAATCATATATGTAGATTGTAGATATATGTATGTATTTAAAAGATGAATACAAAGAACAATATATAAGTACATACCTACATGTAAAAAATTGTTTAGGTATATAAATAAAAATATCATGTATTTTAAACATTATTTACATATTATATTTTATGCATTATTATAATACTGATAAGAGTATAAGATTTATTATCAGAATTATATAAAATTATTTAAATGTTTGTTATAAGATAACTATTGTTTAAATTATCTTATATTTTATTTAAATAAAAAACAAATAAATTATCGTTTGATTTGATCAATAGGATAATGTAACCGTAAATTAAATTTTCTTATAGCTAATAGATCTATGCCAATTTTTTGTATTAAAAAAGGAAAAAGTTCATTCATTCAAACGAAAAGAAAAATCTAACTTTTTTCCCGACTTGACAGTATTTTGCATACACTTTCCACTCCGAGAAGTTTCAAGTAAATAATCGAATATAAAACTTTTATAAACAAAAGTGTAAAGAAACAAAAATACAACAAAGTTTTATAGGAAGAAGCTACTGTGAATTGTGTTTACACAAACATGAAAATCAAGTAAAAATATGTGGTGAATATCTCAAGTAAACATAGGAAAGTTAAGTTTTTTATACGAAGAAGCCAGAATATTTACAATACCGTTATTGGCATATTAAACAATATTTCACCGTTCAAAAAACATACACTGTAAGTTGCGATAAGATTACATATATTATACTTATTGGAACATTATCAAAACTTTTTCAAATTTTTATATTCTATACTCGTAGTCTTATACTACCTAGTTTGTCTAAAATATTGATTCTCTCTATAGTGATAACTGACAAATTAGTTTTTTAAATTAAGGTTATTCGATCATTAGAGATATGTATTGATAAAAGTCTAAAATGCTAATATGTTATTTATGGATAGCTCATATATTTTAAAAATTAAAAAAAAAATATTGGATGTATGGTTTTTGAGTAATTGGATATTAAAAATAGAGTTTTTAATACACGGTAAATGAGAGAACTCACTGATTATTACCCTTTTAAATGCTATAAAATTTATAAAACACATAGATTCACGTGTTGTTTCAATTTTAGGTTTATTCAAAGGTATGTAAAGTACAAGGTATCCTCAGTAGCTAGGTGCGAGAGAGGGAAATACGTCATCTGGGATGCCCAAATGTGGAGAGGGGAAATGATGCGCCCAATCATAACAAATATAGCCTTGTAACTCGACGCGAGAAGGAGAAAATACGTCTTCTGGGGTGTCCAAACTGATTGATAAAAAGCTACTGAGGCAACCTGTGTATTTACTAATCTTGGGAATTTGAATGAAACCTGGTCGACCACTTCTGCATGCGACTCTATATATTTAAATAATCACTCCTGTTTTCATAATTGACTGAACACTAACCTTCTTATCTAAAAACCAACTAGCGGGGAAAATCAACGGAATGTACGTAATCATATAAATCATCGACGTCCAATCGACGGCCGTCGTATTAACATCGTAATATTTGACAATGATATTTGCGATAATGGAGTACTGTATCCATTGCATGGCGTTTGACGACGAGTACGCAACGAACAGGGCAAGGATCAACCACCGACGTCTGAAGACGCGGTACTCGACCGGCGGCCCGACTCCGGGAGTTGTGGCAGTACTAGCGGCGCCGCTCTCTAGCGTCGCAGTCGAGGTCGTCAATGTGAAGACGTCGATCGACTTGTCCCGCTTCAGCGAGTCCACGTCGCCGTCTGTTGGTGTCTGTCCTGATACTTGCAGAGCCATGGCAACTTTGTCTGGGTCTTCCCTGCAAAAAATGAATTATTAAAAAAAATTAACAATATTTACAAGTCTTATTTATATTATTTTATTATTTACTTCATTATTATTTTAAAATATTATCAAATCAAAATCGTTACTGGTTATAAATACTATTATTAACCTTCATATAATAAGGAATAAGGATTCTGCGAGGTCCTTACCTCGCAGAATCCGTATGAGAAACGGCTCTCGGTCAAACTCTTTGAAACTTTGGATTCTGATAGTTCTTGATGAGTAGATCAATAGTCTCAATGGGCACTAAATCCTAAAAACTCAAACTCAAACTCTGAATTTGGGAATCATGCTTGTCTTTAATTTACAATAAATGTTTTTGTAGAACCTTTATTTTCGCACAACTTTTTGTATGTGTTCCCAAAGATTTATATAATCGATTGCCACTATAAAAAACAGGTTTTATCTGTACAATGATTTTTTTGTTTATACATATACATGATAATGTTTTTAAGGCAATGTATTCCATTTTGATAATTTGAGAATTTTTTCTGTCTATCTGTTTGTTTGGCCCAACTTGACGCGAAAACGAATACCATTAAAATCGACACACGATTAGGGTTGCCAGAAACTCAATATGTTAAAAGATAACTATTTCATTTAAAAAAGAAAACAAATAGAGGACAGACAGAAAAATAAAAATACCTTTTAGGTCTAGATTCTCATTTATATATTTGGCTAAAAAATATTATTTTAATTATTAATCTTTTATTATAGTTACGTTTTTATAAACGTTTAAACTAAAAATAGTTTACAATTTATTCACTCTGTCAACCTTTTTGTACATTACGGCTTTTTTGATTAGTAAAAAAAACTCACCAGGTGCAAATTATAAATATCGGTATCAGATGGGTACGTATATTTGATAGTTTCTCAAACTTTGTATGAAAAATGAAAATTATTGTATATACGAGTAAGCGAGAGTCCTCCTTCAGGGTGAAAAAAATAATAAAATGTCGTTTCTTTTCATAGTAAAATATAGCTCACATATTTACGAATACAAATTGAAAAAAAATTAGTCAAAATATATTCAATTAAAAAGAGAACAAAATATAACATTTTAATACAAAAAAATTAACAGAAAGATCAAAGCTAAAAAAGAGAACATGTTCTCATTTTTAGAAATGTTCTAGCAATCATATACATGATTCATTATTAGAATGCTTAGGACTTAGAACTATTAGTATAAGCTCAGGAATTAAAACTGGTATGTGATACGAAGAATGTTTATTGATATTTTCTAATAAAAACATATAAACATAAAAAGAAAAATTTAAATAAATAATTGTTATATTCTTATTTTTATTACAATTAATGAACCATAACAACAATTTATATTGAATAATTAGACCAGGTAAAATGTATAATAATGAATTATGACGTCGACATAAACGCAATTGAAGTTACGGGGAATTTTTTATTAGTTTATTTCTAGTATTTCTTACTGATTAAATTATGTAATTATTATAGTGTTGATATGATATTCATAATAAGAAACCTTTAAAATATAATGTGGTTAAAATTATTTTGTTAAGTAATTTAAAAAAAGAGGTGAATTTTGATTTGAAATAATAATAATAATAATAAATACTTTTTAAAAGCCCGTTTTATATAACAGTATTTAAATATAATTAGATAAGTATATATGTAAATAGATACATACGTGAACTTCAATAATAACACACAATTGGCAATAGTGTAAGCCTTGGAACACGTATACGTATTTCCTGAGAAATTATTATCAGTGCAAAAATAATAATGAGGTTAAAACATCGATATATCTATCCTATACGTGCTTTTGTTGTGTTATGCACAAAAGGAATCATTTAAGTAGTCATCATTATAAATATTTATGTGTTTTTGTATTCATGTAATTAATATTTTAGATGATTGAGATGTATATTTATTACTTTATTTATAATTTTATTGGAAATGATATTCAGTAAAAAGAATAACAAAAATATATGTTATTTTGTTTATATCAGGGCTGGCGTTCCCCTCTAATGGGGCAAAGGGGCAATTAATTAATCGGAGTTCACATGTTGATTTTGTTAAATTATGTTAGCAAATAAAATTAATGTCACGAACTTCAATGAATTATGTTGTTTATTGGAAATATGTAGATTTGAAAAATTATTGCTTTATGTTATGTTATGATAGCGAATTTGAAAAATGTATATTGTAGATGTATTATGACGACAAATTAATCGTTCTATAGCTCAAATTATAAAATTGATATATGTAAATAATTACTAGTTGAATAATTTTTCTATCAAATATATTATAAATCCAATAATCCAGGATTGTTTAATGTAGATAAAATATTATTAATATTGATAATGTTTCCTATTTATTTTTTCCTATTTCTTGGGCCCCTTTACAGCAAGAGCTTTCTCCCTTGTGGTTGGGTCACACACAATAAGAATTAGAGATGTACATATATGTAATATGTATGTTCTGTATATAACATTATAACATGCATTCGTACCATTTTCTGTACATTGATGAATCATAAGTTTTGAATAAATAATTTGAGAAATTATAACTATACTCGATCATTGTGAATCACGATTTTTAATATTGTTAACATTATCAATTTTGCCAACAGAAATATTAATAATAATTAATATTATACACATATTATGTTCTGTGTAATTCATTGAAAATACATTTTTGAAAAAAAAAATGTATAATTTTAAATAAACCATTTTTTGATAAACAAAACACATTAAAAATATAACTCTAAATAGTATGTTCAATGAATAATATTAAATAAATCTTCTAGTATAAAATATTTATATATTTTTCCGTTGTTTTATAAAAATATTTTGTTCCATATTTGTGAATATATCAGAATTTATGATTTCAACTAAACACAGCTTCAGCAAAAAATGGACCACATACTATTTTGTTTACAATGGTTTATCCAAACTTTTTGTTTGTTGAATTGTTCAGTTGTGAAATAAAGATAACATATTAAGAAACTATGTATGTATGTGTTTTGGTTTAATAAAACTTAAGAAATAAAGGAAAATAGAAAAACCACAGAAGTAGCAAACTTAAGAAAAATAAAATACAATAAAAAGATTTTTTAAATCATTCAAAGGATTCCAAAAATTTGTAAGCCTGCAGGCTTTTACATAATTGTGGACCATCTTCATCTGTAAGTTATTAGTCATTTTATGCAGTAGGTTCTTATATATTGGAGTTTATCAAATGTGATTTATACGTTTATATTTATTTAGAAATCATACCATGAAAATCTTTTGTAAACATAAACATATGTGTGTATTTATAAATGATTCAGTAGCACTATGAATACGTTTCGGTATAAGAAAGAAAACACAAAATATCTAGGACATCAGAGCGCGTCTGCTTGACATCTAAATTTAAATTTAAAGACATATAAACAAAATATTTGTGAGAAAGGAACAATATTTGTATTGTATATTAATGTTATTGCTATTAGCAAAAAGCACTGAAAATAAGTGTTTTCTATATTTAAAATTATTTATTTATTAAAGTGCGATATAGCCTATTTCTTTGAAGAACTTTTTTGTCTGATAAAGCTGTGTGACAAGAAAATTGCGAGGAACTGACCTAACAAAATATGTAAAGACCTATGTTATGAATACATATACAGTTAAATAAAGTTTTTGAAACTTCTGCGATTTTGTCCATCATTTTGCATTTACCATTCTGAATCTCGTTAAACTAATATCAAAATCGTCATTAGCGATCTGAAAAACACGCAGACAATAAAATTATGATAAAGAAATGTCGTCAAAGCTGTACATGAGTAGCGTTAGGTGAGCATTATGCTAAAATTTTTAAATGCGTTTTTAACTTTTAACCTTAAAACGCCTTGTTAACCAAAATAAAAAAACACGTGTTTAATGTTTTTAGATCTACCTACTACATGTGTGCAAAGTTTCAAGAATATTGGCGAGTGGAACTTGGGTAGTGTTACTTGTTAAGTAGTGGATTTATTTTGAAAAATATAGGTGGTTTGTTCTTGGTTATTTTTACAACTTTGCTTATAAAACACCTTGTAGAAGACCAAATCAACTAATTTTGGTATACGTTATTTTATATCAAGCAGGACTCGATCCTCAAATGTCATTCCGAAATTCGAATTTTTCATTACACTTCTTGTAACATCTATACTGGGGTACACTGTTTATTAAAATACCTATACATTTAAAATATATGATCATTTGACTATTGCAATCAAGTATACATTTAATACTATTGTACTAACATTGTAGTATCAGATATTAAAAAAAAACAATAACAAACAATGATAATTTATTTCAATGCATGTATACGATAAGCGATATTTTCATAACGAGTGGAAAATAATAAAATGTTTTCAGATATGAAAAAATGCAGTAAATACAGAACGAATATTATTTATACATCGTGTGTCTGGCGCGTTTAATAATCATAAAACATTGTATATAAAAAATAAAAATATGCTTAGGTATGTGGAACAGCGAGAGACCCATATATATGTCAAATACTGAATATGAATATGTTGCATTTTATGGTGTGTAGTTTTATATTTCACGTGATACTCTTTAAAATATTACGTATAGAGGTTGCATCAGTGGCGCCATGTGTAAAATAATAAACAGAGAAACTCCTCTTTACTTATATCATTAAATACACATACGCAAACACACACATACACTTATTGTGTGAACATTTTACCTTCTAGTCTTATTTTTTTAATGAAATTCAATTTGCTAAAACGTTTTCGCCGAGTAATGCTCTTATAAAAAATCAGAAGGTATAAAATAAAAAATATTCGCAGTTTTATGAGCGTTTTTATTGTTCGCGAAAAGTGTTTGGCATGTGTGTAAGTAAGTAATTATCTACATAGTTTTACAATACTATCTATTGATTATTTTTAAAAATGTATAATAATAGAGACAATAGTATATTGAAAATTTGTATTTGTTTTTTGTTTTGTTCATTTTTAATTCGAAAATCATAAAAAATATAATTATATTTTATTAATTCGCTGTTATGGAATACGTCACGCAACAATAAATGAATTATAAAAAACACAAATAAAAATATTTTAGGATTAGTTTCATCCATGAATTCTTGTAAATACATTTATCCAACAAGAGTGATTTTAGTTTTTTATTTTAATTTAGTCAAAGGTAAAACTCACAAATAGTTAATAGTTAATATCTCAGCTTGGCGCGATCTTATAGACTCAATTTTTTTTTTAAATATAGCATACACTATTAACTTTAAGTGTGTCAAGTGTCCAGAGACCATCGCGACCCCCTTCCCCTATTATAAACAAATTAAAATTGATAAATTAACAATAAGTTGAATAGTTAACAACACATATTTCTAATTCAGTATATTTAATTAAAAAATAGCCATTACTGGAGTCATATTCAAAAATGATGCCAGTACCTTATATCTTCTAGGAAAATAATTAGTTTAAGTTATACTTCAAGTAATATAGTATTTGGGGTCTGAAGGGAAGGAAACAAACCTTTTCTTTGCCAAGGATTTCGACTTATTGAGGTTTGATTAATAAAGGTTCAACAGTAGAACTTCTACTGTATATGTATATAAGCCCAAAACTATTTACAATAATAGTTTTGGGCTTTATATTATTTATTTCATGAACAAGCCACCACTGCTGTATAGTTTATTTTTTCAAGTTCATAAAACTTGCTGAGGAATACAAAAATCGTTGCTGACTGTTTTTATATATATATTTCTTTTCGTGTTTGGCACAAAAAGGAACTCAAATAAGTATTAATCGGATATGAACAAAATTGATTTATACTAGAATATTTTTTTATTGATTTTTAATGCGTGATAATTCTTCGAATACACTTCTGTATAATATCCGGTTTAATTATTTTTTGTAATACAATGAATATTATCGATAAAACATTAATTCAATGTAGCACTGGTTTGTATCAAACGGTTTATCTTTGCCGGTTTTATTTTGTTTGTGATTTACAATTCAACTCACATTCGTCGAACATTTTATTCAACAATGAGTTTATTTTCCGAAAATTAAGATAATGATACAAAACAAGTTGATTAACATTTTATTTATTTTTTGTAAAAAATTACAAATAAAAAAAACAACATTTTATTGAGTTCTCGTTTTATGGGGTTAGATACTTTAGTTTCTAAGATAGTGATATTAATATAATATAAAGTTTAATTTAGTCACTTGCCAATGTGACTAACAATAAGCCTACTTCTTGCCATTTTACTTAGCGCAGCACATTCCAGAAAACCAAACAAAATCTCTTAATATTTGGTATTATTGTTAATGAATTGAAATGCATTATTTAATTTCTCTTTTAACTAAATGAAAAGTAGGTTTATAAAACATCAATTTTGAATGTTTAATCAATATTAATATGTCAATCTGTCTGTAAAGTGAAGATATTTTTGTTACGTGATTTTATGGACAATATAGGTAACTTATTTTGATAAAGTTTTTAGAATTTGTGTCTCTGTCTGTCTGTTAATTATAAATATCTGCCATGGGAGCCATGAGACTCTCTAATACGTAATACTGACAAATGAATAAAAGATAGAATAAAATGAATGGGACTTAAATTATAGAAAATAATATTCTCTACAACATGTATCAATTGATTTTTTTAACGACTGTATAGAAAGGGGAAATTTTATATTTATGAATAATTTTCGTTTGGGAAGACAACCATCCACATTTTAAAACGATCACTAAGCCGGAAACGGACGTTTACTCTTGTCAATTTTTGAATTTTCCAATTATTTTTGAAATAAGAAAAAAAAATGCTCAAAATAATCTGTTTGAAAAATTGTTTTCAAAAATAGGAGGTTTTCTTCCCAGACAAAAAATAATCTTAAATATAAAACTTCACCCTTCTAAGATTTATCGTATTTGAGTTACAGCGTCTACAGACAAACCGACCGACAGACATACAGATATCGTGGTGAAAATAGTCAGAATGGATTCAGGAATGGATAATTCTATCAAAATTCGGATTTCGAAAAAATCATCAAATATGGGTATAAAAATAAAAAAAAATTATTTATATTTTTTTAAATTATTATATTTTTAAAAATGTATACATACATATTAAAAGGTCTTTCAACGGCAGTTATTGATGCAGCCAATTTTGAAATACACGCAGGCAAAACCGCCAGGAAATTCTAGTAATAATAATTATTTTTAAAAATTTATGCCTACCTAGTATCAAGATATAATATCATATTAAAAAATACAAAATCAATATTAACACAAACTCCACGGAATACCGTTTAAAATGCTGTAACGGCTGTAACCTTCGATACGTGATTGGTTTCTATTCACCGCAGACAGATACAGAAAATGGGAAGTAAAATAGTAGGTCGATTAAAAAAAATATTGTGGAATATTCCACAATAAATCCTGGCTGAATTGTATTTCCATGTGACGGTTACGTAGACACCAGTAAATCACCCCCGTCGGGTTTGTAGGCGTTTTTTGAAAAGTACAAACGATTTCAAAGATACAATAGCGTGAATGAGACGTCGTTCTAGATATGTTCTTGTCGGGGTGGTTTTAACTGCAATATGCCAACTATACACTGTCGTTGTAAAATGATAGATGTCTTGTGACTTATACTTGAAGAAATATGTTTCCACTTATACGAATGTTTGACAGGGGATAATGTATGTATAATACATATATATCGAAACACTGGGGGAATCTTCCTCGGCGGAAATTTAATTTTAATATTAAATAATAATTTATAGACTTATTTCAATAAGTAATCCAAAATAATACAATTGTTAACAATATTGATAAAATGATATTTATATTAATATTTTAATTTAATTTAATTTTTTTTTGTAAACTGAAATGTAATTCAATTATAGAATTAAAAAAGAAAGTAAAAATATATAAATTTTAGTAGTGGACTTGATAACTCACTTCAAACCATAAAATTCAAACAGTTAGTTGATTTTATAATCTCTTTTAAAAAATTTTGGAGATAAATATTAAAAATTATTTATTGAACCTTTTAAAAATATATGGTTTCCGTTTATATCCATGAAAAGGTTCGGATTTAGGTTCAGGTTCGTTGACATTGAAATATAGCGGTTCGGTTCGGGTTCATGTTCATGAAAAATGCGGGTTTTTTCGGGTTCGAGTTCGGATTCAGGTTAATATTAATTTTATACAAATATATTACTTTATAACAAATTTCTCAATATTGCTATTTATTTTGACATATGACGCAAGTAGAGGAAACATTTTAGGTAAGAATGAAAAATGAAGGATTCTATGTTGTTTTCTTTGTAGGAATACCACTTAACAATAAATAAGGATTATAAAGTTTAAGTTTGTTACGAAATTCATGCTCTTTCATATTTCATACTTTTCTTTGACGTTAGTTTGTATGTAGTATGTTATACGTTACAGAAACTACTCCTTAATCTTCGTATAATATGAAAGAAAACGTCAACAAAATGAAATAAAGCCAAAACTTAATATTTAGTTATATGTGTGCTATATATTTTTATAATACAATTTTATAAGAAAAATGTATATTTTCAATAATATACAATATTAAATTTTAATTCATATATTGAAATTTAATTAACAGTAGATTTAAAATAATTTTTAGTGGTCTATTTAAAAAAAAATAAAAAATAAAGTTATTAATTATAAACGGAAATAAACAAAAATAGTTAGAAAATGTTAATAAAATGTTGCCAAATTTAATCAAGTGAAATAATTATATTATCATTGTTAGTTGGTACGAGTATAGGTATTGTATGTACTGCACTGATATTTTTATTTTGAATTTTTATTTTGAATTAATAACAATGTTCCATTTTAAATTAAATGTATGTTTTGTACATTCATCTTAACTACAAGAAAACAATGTTACTCGACACGTGTTTCGACTTCACAAGAAGTTCTCATCACACGTGTCTTGTGACATTGTTTTACTATGGTTAATATTTAGTTTTAAAAGAAACCACCGTTACTGGTATCATAGATTAAAATAGTATTATAAGTGTTTCTTACTTATATAATATGATTTATCTTTACTAAAATCATTGTATCAGAAAGGGTTAATATGTGTAATAATTTCGTTAGAAATTTCCACTATTTTGAACATGAAAACTTACTTTGATGTCGTTGTGTTCAGAACTACTGAAGTCTTAATATTGCAAAATATGCATCATTAGAGAATGTGTACAGAAAGCAGATAATGTGATACACATTACCTAAAGCTCGTATAGTCAAATTATTGTAAACATTTGCAAATAAGAGTTCTGACTTTCTTAGTGTAAACTGCGGTTCATAACATGATTGAATATTTAATGGAAAACGTCGTTAAAAATTGTTTTTTGATATAAATGATTAAGAAAACCATTCTACTGCAGATAAATAATATTTAATTGTTTTGTTGTTAATATGAATAATGTTCTAACGATAAAAAAATAATAATAGGTACATAATATAATAAACATGTCCCGACTGACTAACTGACTGATTCATCATCGCCGAGCCGAAACCACTGGACTTAGAAACGTAAAATTTCAGGGATGTCTTCCTTTTATAACGTAAGTATCCATTAAGAAAGGATTTTTCGAAGTTCAACCCCTACGGGGGTAAAAGGGGGTGTCAAAGTTTATATGGGAAAACATATTTTTTTGGTTGGATTTACTTGAAACAATACAAATAATATAATACAAAATTCAACCGTAAGGGGTTGCAAGGGGATTGAAAAGTTTGTATGAGAATTTTTTTGTCTGTATTCACTCGAATGAAACATGGTACACATTGGTGTTGATATTTTTATGTACATAACTGTTTATAATATAATAAATTCGGACAAAATAAATTCAATAAAAATTAAAATTTCGACATGCAACCCCTAATAACATTGAAGGGGGAAGAGGCTTCGTTATTGATAAGTTTTACTGCATTGCTGCTAAAGTTATAAACGTAAATTCGGACATAATAGTCTTCTATTAAAATACAAATTTCGATATTCAACACCTAATGGTAGTGGGAGAGGGGGTAGGTTTTGATATGTTTATCTGCATAACTGCTTTAGTAATAATAGATATAATGAAAAATTTGGGCAATATAGTCTTCAATAAAAATGTAAAACAGTGAAAAACAGAAATATACTATGGGGGTAGGTCACCAACTTAAAATAATATTATTTGTGTTGATAACATTAAAAAACCATATAACGCGGGCAAAGTCGCAGGCAAGTCCGCTAGTTTTAAATATATTAGTAGGTATAAGGTTCGCATAAACCAAAAAATAATAAATAAAAATATTAATCAAGTTTTATAAAAAAATCTGTTCATTTAATTTATGATAAAGAATTTTTTATTTTAAATACACATCTATATGCACGGCTTCTTCATTTTAAAAAGCCGGAAATTCTGGCAAATTTTCAATAAACGCAATAAATATTCCATTAGCGACGGTCAGTTGAAAACGACTCACCGATAATTGGATTTAAAATAATCAACACCTTTAAATTAAACCCTGTTCAGTTCGATACGGGGCAGAAAAATCTAATTAATTCACAGATTCGCAGATTTGTGCGCGTTCGAATAGCGATATATCAAAAACCTTCGTTTTCAGTGGAGCGGCAATAAATTATTATGCTTTTGGAAACCATCACTATCGATTCAAACGGTGACTGGAATGAAGAGGGTTTTATGCAGCAAGTGCTTGGTGGCGGTGATTGCCGCAGCTTTTTGCTAGTGACGCTTAACTGACAAAGTCATTAGCATACACTGAGTGAAAGAGATTAAACAAGATTTATGAAATGACAGTTTCCTTATTCCTAATTGAAACTATATATGTATACACATATTATACATAAAGATGTTATAAATTACATAGTGTATAAACTATTAGAACCTTTAGAAAACAAAGTGATAACAATGTGTATACAAAAGATAATACTATATACATAATACATTAAATGTGTAGATATCATAATTATATAAATAATATTAGCATCGCATTTTATAAATTTGAATAACTTTTCAAAATATAAATATGCTATGATTTTACTGAAAGTTATCGTTTAATTTTATGGTTAAATGGACAATTAAAATTTAATTCGATTACTTATAAAAATAAATATATTAAAATCATACTGTAGTATACAGACCAATTATGTAAATATCGAATTGGCTAATACATGAGTATTTGAATTAATGACACATCTTGTTTTTAAATTTAAACACTATTTTATATATTGCTTCAGTTATTATCTTTATCTTAAGGGGTTACTTCTAATGTATTAACTATTTTTTGACAATTTTTTATTGCCTTAAATGATGTATAAACATCTTAAAAATGATATTCAAATGGAATTATAAGCAAAACATTTTTTTTCCAAAGTGTCTTTGAACGAACGAAACAACCTAGATGGTGAAAGTGGTGAAAAATGAGTGATAAGGAGTATATGGTAATGTAAAGGGGTATCGTATTTCGGTCTTAAGCCAAAACAGAAGCAAAATAAACAACCGAAAACCGCCAAACCAACATAGTTTCGAAAAAAAGTCGGAACTAACGTCGACGTTTTAAAACTTTAAACTCTTTTTTATGGAAAACACGTTTTTAAAAACTGCGGAAAACGTATCTTGGCCATTTCCATCCGATCGACTTGAAATTTCAACTGTAACTTCTTAGATAGATTTTACATCGAAGTACATTTTTTATTTTGTATGATTGGTAAACAATTACGGTTTTTATAAACAATTTAAGGTAGTTTTTTTCGTCAAAAACGCTATTTTTTGTTTCAAGTGATATACAATTTGCAAAAATCGATATTTTTTAATAATCGTGTGTATCTACTTCGATGGGAAAACTCATGTAAATAACGAGAAACATTTTTTTTTGTTCTGGATGTTGATCCATGGAAGTTCTGTTTTCTGCAGTGGAGCACATAACAATAAAGATGCACTTACTGTAGCAACGCTTAAGTCACCATGTTGTATTATATTTCATTAAAAAAAATGTGTTGTGTGTTTTGAGACATGTACAATAAACTCTCCAAATTTCACTTAATTGTTTTTTTTTATTATTCTAAAAAAAATTCTTTAAAAAAGTATCATTTTCCGAAGTGACAATTATGTAGTTGTAACTCCTTAAGAAATATTATTTCCATAAGATATACACATTGATATAATAACTTTTACAAGATGAAAAATTTAGTCTCACATAAAAAATTTAAATGAAAAAAGTTTGACATCTTAAAATATTAAGTTATTTAGGTAATGTTAAATAAACTACTCATAAAAAGGGAACTTATTAAATGTTTAAAGTTTTCCAACAAACTTTCAACTTCTAAACTTACAGAAAAACCATTAGTGCTTATTGCATACTGTACTGAAATTAAAAATTCCATTCCACTGCATGTATTTCTTACTATGTTTGTTCATATTGTATAGGAGCGTATCGGAATTCCGGTTCCGGTTCCTGCCAAAACTGGTAAATTCCGGTCATATTTTGCCGGAATTTAGAAATTTTATCATTACTCTCTACTAAAAAAATCATTATTAATATACGTTATTTTTGTTAAAAAAATCAAACATATATATAATAATTATGATATAACAACATTTTATTAACAAAAATTTTAATGGAAACAATCATTTCATAACACAAATGCAAATTTTTTAACATTTTGTTTGGCATAAATGCTATAAATTTCAATTAAATGTACAATACTGCTTGCAAGTTCATTGAATATTTTATTACTTTAAATTAGATAATCATTTATAGAAATGAAACGGAAATTATTCAGTGAACTTTAACCGGAACTGAGCACAAGACAATTTGATTGGTAGTAGAATTAGGTACGCTGGGTTATTCAATGTTGAATAAGGAAATTATTAAATCATAATGCTGGTTTACTAATAGGTATGTTTATAATATATTTGTGATTTGATTTTCATTATAAATAGATTATCGAGAACTCAAGCCTGTATTACACTTTATTCATCAATCTTATGTACTTAAAGTTGGTCGATTGTCAATTATTTCAATAATGTATTTGATTTAATACTCAATGCCAACGTAGAGAAATTATATAGAAAAACAAAATCTTAAAATAAACTTACTTGTTCAGAAGCAAAATACACAAAATAATAATTAATAATTCCTAACAAATTACAAACAAAAATTACAATAAAATAGAACATCCAAATAGACATTTTCGTCAATAAGTTGAACTTAAAATTGGACGGAAAAATTGACAAGCTTAATCTATATTCATTAATTTCAAACATTTGTTGTTAGTTTGAGTAAGTTTTATTTTTTAAGGATTTCCTTATATAAAATAAAATAAATGTAATAATATTTATATTCATTTGGTGCTTTTAATGACTATTAAAAATGATGAAATCGATAGTTTAATAATTAGTTTTAAATGTTTGTACACAACACATATATAACATTTACTTTTAATTAAAAATACAGTGTACAATTTAAAACCGATGATTGTAATTAAATGAAAATTAAAAATAAACACCGATTCAATTTATAATGAACTGGAAAATATATAGAGTATATGTTGACGGTGATTAAATTATTGTCAATATTTTATAAAATTCATATCAAGAGTAAATAATTTAAAAAAAATTGAAAATATAATTTTTTTATATTATTTACATATTCAAATATAATAAATATTAGGTTTTTGTAAAACAGTAAATTGGACGAAAAAGTATTGGAAAAAAATCCTCACAAAGATAATCTCTATTAGAGTTGAGCTAGGGCCGTGAATATTCCTGATCTCATAATGTGTAAATATAATCTATTATAACACCTTTTATATCAAAAAAGACAGTATAGAAAATTTACTCAAAAACGTTCTTCAAAAAAGGTAAATTTGCTTTGATTCTTTTTTTCGTTTCTACTTGGACAAAAAATGCACTAAAAAAATTAGTTCTGTAACCGTGAGTGTAATAAAAAATATTTTCTTCGTGAACGTGCGTGATCGTGAGAAAAATTTACTTACGTTCCCAGCTTTAATAAATAATACATACAATTAAATTTAATAAAATTGTATATTTCATAGCACTTATACTTTTGAATGTATAAACTATTATTCTAATCAATTTTATTAAGCATACATAATATATACAATAATTTAATCTCTGTTAAGAAAAATAATTGTAATGTTTATAATAATTCAGTATCTAGGTGTATATTTTTAGTTAAATTTCAATAACATCCGGATGTAATTTTTTAACACCAAACTACATTTATCTATTTCCAGCAGTTAAAATTACGTTTGACCTTCAGTGGAAAATAGAACGGTTCATTATTAGAGAGGATTTAAAGGCATAGAAATAAGCTTAAATATGTATATATAAATAGTTTCCCACATGTTCATTAAATCTAATGTCTACAAAACAATATACGAGTAAAAGTTAAAAAACACAATAAAATTGTATATATGTATATATTTTGTGTGTTTTAGATAAGGAAATTATATATACATATATGTACCTACATATATATAAAGTTTTTTTTGTCGTTAAATTCGCGGTATTATTGTTTTTTCCTTTACAATTAAATAAAGATCAACTTTTTTTGAAATGACGTAATGAAAAACCCCATAATTGCTTCACATTTGCAACGAATCGATCATAACATATTGAAAAGCAGTTTTGTTATTTTGAATTAATTAATATTGTGAATTGCCGCATTGCAAACGACACTAACACCATCTATGCGATGACAGTTAAAGTGTTAGTTATTAATTACTCTTTTTAAATTTACGCACCACTTTATTTTGTCCTGCGACGAAAAAAAATGTTGTTTGTTAACTGGCTATTGTTCTAGTTTTTTTGTATAAAAGTTTTCATTCGAAAATAATCCTTTGAAATTTAGTTTCAGTTTCATTTAATAAAACCTACATATTATGCTTCTTCATTAAAAAAATAATTTTAAGTATATTTATATTGTTAAAAATATTTTAAGTTATATGTTTAATGTTTGATTGTGTTAGATCATAACATGATATCTGACATTTTGGTCATTTTTTGATAAATAATTATTGCGAGTTGATTTTGTATTGCTTTCTTTCGTTTGGTTTATACTCGTATATGATATATGTATTCATTTGAGGAAAATGTTAAAATAAATGATACTTTAATGATATTTATGATGCCTGAATAAAACAGACACACTTTAAACTTCCAAATCGCTTTCTTTTTCACTTTTATTCAGTAATTATGGTTTTAACAATTTCGAAATATATTATTAATTGATAAATGCATATGCATTAACTTATTAATAATATCACAATTCATTCACACAAATAATAATTTTAATTTATCTGTTACGAGAAAAATGATAAACTTTAAATTGAATTGTTTTAATCTTAATAATATTTCACTATTTGTTTTTAATTAATAGAAATACATAAATGTATAATTATTAAAAGTGGTTATTTTTTTTTTAAATTCGCGTACAATTTATTTTATACATATTTATGAGTTATAACTCATTAAATACGCATATTGTTAAAAACGTTATAAAAATAGTTTATCATGATTAATATACATAATATTAACAAATAAATAATAAAACTAACAAATTGTCTATTTAAATATTTTTTAAATCATTTTATATATATTCGAAAATACAATTGAATAAAGTTTAAATAAAAAGTTTTATCAGAATTAAAACATATCTTTTACATCTAGACCTTTTTGTTAAACGTAAACAATAAATTTTGATTAAAATCAATAAATATGAAATATTAAACGCAATACAATATATTGTTCATTTATACAATTATTTTTGTTCAAAATATGACATACATAACAATATATGTGTTCAGTATTTATGAAAGTTCAAAATTGAAAATTTATGTGTATATATAAACATAATATATCATTAGTACAAAAGCCTTAACACCCAATTAAATTTCCCGCCAATGATCCACCGTTCTTGCAGACGCACTACGGTCTAGCTGTAGCTATGGCAACGAAAAGCGAATCAATATATCCACCAAGGCCTTTAGACATATTATAAGACTTTTCACACTAGAATATTTTCAAAAAAATGAATGACATGTTCTTTTTTCTATTGGAAAAAAAATTACAATATATTATTTAATTAATTTAAATAATTTTATTTTTGAGTTTGTAAGTTTTAGCACTGACAGTATATATATATGTTTATTTGACATATCAACAGGATGATGTAAAAGTTGTTCGAAAAATAAAAAAAAAATAAATAAGTTTATAAACATTTACTAAAAAAATATAAAGTTAAAAACATTTAAAAATTAGCATGCAAGTGTTAAATTTACCTTAAATTAAATTCCAACAATTGAAATCACAAACAATGAACTTTTCTTGAGTTTCACCACCAATTTAAAATACTAATATATTTTTTTATATTAAAATTCCATATCACAATATATTTTAGAAAGCACTGATATATATTAATTTATTAAATATTGATTATGTTAAAACCGGTAGTTAAAACTACTTAATACTAAATAATTATTGTCTCGAGTTTGAGTGATTGTTTTCGTGGTAGCGACGAAACTGTTCTGCACAAATTTTGTACCACGTGCGATCCGTTGACATTGGAGCGTGAAGTGAGCGAAATACAGATAGCGAGTGTTCGAAGCCCAGCAGACTGCGAGTATCGCAAATTGAGTCTGATGTGAGCGTTTATAAATCAACTACCGATTCGTTCTATTCATTGTCCATGTCGGTTTTACGATAAGCACGTAAAGTGCATTGCCTTAAATATTGTCTATGTCGAACAAGTTGATAAAGGAATCGTTTTATATAAATAATGTTTGTTCGTCTACTTGTGATTTATTCCACAGTTGAATCGCGCGATCCGACGTTTGTGTCCGTAGAGGGATGCGCTTACGCACGGTTTAAATTTACGAATACATGGGGAATACAAAATATGTTTTTCTCTGGTATGGAGCTATACGTTTCCTTAAATTAGGTCATTTTGTTATAAAACTTACTATGCAGAAAATAATTGTTTGAAAAAAGATATTTCAACTTTAAACTAATTTTGTTTACGTCTAAAAGTTGAACTTTTATAAAAGAAATTATTAAGATAAAAATTTGAAATGACTATCCACTTATTAAATAAAAACGTTTCTTGTAGAGCAATAGGCACGTACCTATATCATTGTAGGTACTTATTTTAGTTGCATTCATATTACTAATCAGGATGAACAAACAAAACTATTGTCTGATAATATACCGGCCTACGGAAGTTTTTTTACATAAAAAATATATATTTATCCATATTTAACGATAACATATCCTATAACTGACCTTTGTTATTAAAAAAATTAACATTTAATTAGATTATACTTTTAACTATAAGAATTTTTAAATAAAATATTTTATCTGTAAATATTTATTTTTATATAATTAATTTGTATATAAAAACAGTATCTACAATTATAAGAAATAATAATTTTTATTTTTTTGTTTAACAAATATTTATTTCTTTGAATGACAATGGTTTCTTTTAAGATACAAAAAATAATATATGTACATACATATGTATTAATTTTACACCATTATTATACGTTTGTATTTTGTAGTTTACATTCTAAATGATTAATAATAAAAAAAACAAACACCTCATATCTATTTACCCATTACTGCGATACATAAACTATGACCTTTATTTAAGTGGAGATAAAAATTAAATATAAATATAATACAACAGGAAATGCATGAAAGTATAAATGAAATAGTTATACAGTATGTCCTAAAAATCTGGAAACTGTTGAATATATCATTTGATGGCATTTATTTGATGATGTTTTTTGAACTTTTTTCCATTGTGAAAACAACTGTTAATTTTGTTATTGAAGTCGTACGAATAAGACTCTGCGAAAAAAATTTTGGTTTCAGTTTTTTTTTCAAGTTGACCTTGCAAGGCCTTTCATTCCAAGGTCAAAAAAATCACCATTCGATATATTTTATTAAACCCTGAAATTATCATATGAAAAATTTCTACTAGAAACTCAACCCCTTTGAAATATTAGAACGTTTCCCGAATTTGAGACATACTGTATACAATATACAAGTAAATACATATCCATTATTAAGTATGAGATAATAATTATTATAAATCTATTTTATCTTATAAAAACTCGATTTTGTGCGATTAAGAATGTGACATTGAACTTCAATAAAGGTATTTAGAAAATACACATTTTTTTATCTTGAAAAAACTTAGCAATTAAAGGTACAAAGAGCATTTATCTCTATAATAATTCTGTGTTTAAATGCATGCAAGAACATTATGTATGTTACTGCTATATCATTTATTAAAATTTCGTAAATATTGGCATTAAAAATACTCGCATATCAGAAGTTTTAAATTGCAACCCTATATTTTTATTTAAAGCTAGTCATTTGTAATTGTAGCATAGTAATTATAATGGACATCATACAACTAATCAATCTATATCAAAGTATCCAAAAAGAAGTTATATTCATATGGTGTAAAAGCCATGCAAATATATCTGGGAATGAAAAGGCAGACAATCTGGCCAACAAAGCAACCGACCTAACAGAAATAAGTGTTACTACGCTTCCACATACAGATATAAGAGCACATCTGAACAACCATGCCACCAACAGATGGCAAACCAGATTTGAAACAGCAACGACGACTAAAGGGAAGTTCTACAAAAGCATCCAGACTCAGCTACCGAAGAAACCATGGTTACAAAATACAAAACACACCAGAAGAAACATAACGGCAATAACACGTCTAAGATTAAATCACACATGCACTCCGTATTACCTCCATAGAATCAAAGCAATAGAAAATCCTCACTGCACATGTAATAACAGAACAGTATGTGACATAAACCACATCATGCTAAAATGTCCTAAATACAACAAAGAAAGAAACACCCTCAAAGAAAAAATCAATAACAAATCAATACAATCACTGAAAGAACTACTAGAAAACTCTTCGACATACAAATATATTATGGAATTCTTAAAAGAAACCGAAATAAAAATATAAAATATATGTTTAAAAAAAAACCCAACCCCCATGTTAACCCTCACCCCAACTCCCCTGTTTCATGGCCACCCTGTTTGTCAAAACCCGCTATGATCGGCCCATAAGCACCATCTCTTCCTGTCTTGTGTCCCAGTGTATCCCCAACAAATACATCACCACATAACACATACATACATAAACACAAACAATAATGAGCTGTCTGAAAAGGTAACAACCAGCAGACATTCTACGTTATGACGAAGAAGAAGAAGCATAGTAATATTATGCAAAAAAATTCTATTAGTACAATGGGATTTTCTTATACGTAATACTAAGTGTACAGTGAACGTGTGTTTAATTATATTATATAAATATAACTGATAACAGATAAATGTGACATGAATATAAAAATAAGACAAGTGCAAGCTATACCTACTTGTACAATTAGCGTTCCGTGCCACCAGCTCCCCACTTAAATTATTGAAAATTTTGAAAAACGTGCGAGAACCAAAGTTCCTTACACTGTAAGAAATTGGTTCATATAAAGAAATAAACAATTTAATTGTTTATAACAATTGATCGCGCTAGAATTTTTCAATTTTGATAATTTTGGTTCAATCTACACGTAATCAATGTTCATGTTCATTTTTTCAGAGCGATCCTTTTTGGTGGGAGACAGCAATTTTTAAGCGTTTTTCCCCGAAAAAGTTTTAAAAAATGTAAAAAAATACACAATATATATTTTTGAATTTGTGCTTCAATAAGCTTTTATTTGACACTCTACACTCTACACGATGTTCTTGTGTTTTTTCCCATTTCCCAATTTTCCTCCTGAAATGGACCCTCAGAATCAAAACTCAACTTTTTATACTTCACGACTATAATTGGGCCACCACACCCTATATCTGTGCTTAATTTCAAAATTACTTCGAATAGTTTCAGAGAAGATCGCCTGTGACAGACGGATGGACACCGAAGTGATTCCACAAGTGTTCCGTTTTCACGCAACACTAAAAATAATATACTTGACAGCTTGTATCTTAAACATTTTTTCAAATATCCACCGTTTCAAAATTAATTAAAAAAATGACTTCTTTCTTTGTATTATCTTTTTTGAATTAGGGTGCTTATAGACCAACAGATTGACTGACAAACAGACAGACAAATATTCAGACACACAAATATTATGGCGAAAATATACTATTTGTATTTCAAACGAATAATGTAATCACAAAAATTAAATATGAAAAATAATTTTAGTAAATAATCATTCTAGATAGTATGCAAATTACTTTTCAGTATTGTGAACATGTGCATAATGAACTCGTGTTTACAAATAAACGGCAGTTTAAATGCATTTTTATTAATAGAATGTGAAAATAGTGAAGTGAAGAATATTTTTAACATTCACACATTGTAAACATGTAATAAGAGTTCTTTGACACTATCGCCCACGTATATACATATACATATTTAATATATTTGGCAGTTATGTAGTGTATAGTATATATGTATGTATATTATATACATATATGTATGTATATCGCTTTCATTTTATTTTTATTGCTGGAACATTTATATTCAGTGCTATTGAACTAAAAAATACGATAATAGTTGCTGATAACATTTACAAATACAAATAAGAATGGAAATCTATACATACCCATCGATTGGTAGAATAGAATATGACGTATATTCAAGAGCCGTTCCATCTTTTTTAAAAACACCCATGACCTTATATTTTCAATTAAAGTAGCTTTCAACACACACGAACTAGTGACAAAAATTATTAGAAAAAAAATGTTAACTGTATCTCAAAAAACTGCTCTACGCTTACGTAAAAAAGTGGTAGGGATTTTGCTTTCGTAATACATAGTACATAATATTTATTTTTTGATTAGTAAAATTTGCACATTTCTCTAATAATAAATGTTTTTAAGCTGTTATCAACGTTATCAAATGCACATCAGCACATCAAGGTTTTAAACGTGTGATGAATTAATTTTTTTTAAATGATGTGTTTTTCAAAGGAATATTTTAACTGAATTTATATATGAAAATTTTTCGTCTATACCGAGTGATAGGTTTTATCTTATGTATATTCAAATAAAGTGTGTCGGTTTATCGGAATACATAAGTACTGATAAATGTTATGCATTCTGTAAGTTGTTGGGTGTATATTAGGCTTTACAACATCGACGAATAAAAAAATTTGTAGCTCCAATTTTTGTAGGAAATTTTTTTAATTTATGTGCTTCAATATTAAAAATGCAATGTTTTGTTAAACTTCTGATTTTGTATTAAATATTTATTAATATATATTTATGTATATCTTTATTTTTTCTGTATTTTGTGTTATTTTGTTTGTGTGTATTGTAAGTATTTTATAATGTAAAAAATTATCTATTTTATACATATCAAATTTATTGAATAATATGCATTTTTTGTATTTTTTTTTGTGATAGTAAATTTACTATGACATTTTATAATAATTGCACATTTTTCTATAAAATCGATATATTGTAAGTAATTTTTTACATTATAAAATACTTTTCGTTTAATAAATAATAACTATTATCTATAAATTGTTTCAAAGTAAATATTATAGATAAATTATAAGTATGCATAATAAAAATGAGTGAATACTTTTTTTACACCATTATATTACGTTTAGAAAATGTAAGAAAAGCAATTAAAAGAAAATTAATTATAGACAAAAACAAATCATTTTAGAATTCCGCGACTTGAATGGAATATATATAACACGTACATATCATTGTATATGTGCCATTGTCACAGTGTCTATGAGGTCAAATAGTATTTACATACACATAGATATAAGTTTATTTGTATATTTGACTTTTTACCAACACCTACTACATGTATGCCCTTGCAATACATATGTATGCATAAACCACTTTAAATATGAAATAAGAAAACCTACTATAAGTATGTATTTATTTACACAATTTATTTGTGCTTTATTATTGGTGATAATTCAAATAAATTACATAATAAGTATAAAGCATTATTTAATTACTTTAAAAATATCTCTTCAGACTCCAGACATTAAATTATGTTTATTCAAAAAAAAGATAAAAAAGGTAAATTCAATTTGTTTGTGATGTAGATAAAAATACATTTATTACAAATTGTTAAAATTAAATTATAATAATCTTAAAAATGTTATTTTATATTATTCATTTTTTGGTAAAAATTATGGAATTTTCCAAACAATCGTATACAAAGCTAGTCCAAGAGTTACTTTAGTGTGTAGTTGTAGCTTGTTTCTGCAGTTCCAAACATTAAAACTTGCAAGTAGAATGAAAAATATAAAAAAAGTAAGTGGTTGAAAAATTTTCTTAAAATAATCCCTGACTTTCAGCTGCGGCAGCTACAGAACCAGTCAATAGAAATAATATATGAAATTTGTATTCTACATGGATATAATCAAACCAGGGCATGTCAAGATAGAACTCTTTGAATTAAAATTTTTATAATATTTGGTAAGAAATATTAAATATTGTATATATACATTATTATAATAAAAATAAAAATAAAAACAAACTATTTGTCTAAACGTCAAAATTTATTCAAAAAAAGGTAATCGCAAGCTTTCGATTCACAGAATCATCGTCAGGCTAAAATATAATAAATAACAATTAAATACAATTAATATAATGCAAAATATTGATATTTTAAAATAAAAATTCAGAAATATTTATTATTCAGAAATATACAAATATCTTTATTAATAGGTATATTTCTGAATTTTTATTTTAAAATATCAATATTTTGCATTATATTAATTGTATTTAATTGTTATTTATTATATTTTAGCCTGACGATGATTCTGTGAATCGAAAGCTTGCGATTATCTTTTTTTTGAATAAATTTTGACGTTTAGACAAATAGTTTGTTTTTATTTATATTTAACGTCACTACTATTATATTACATTATTATATATACATACATACATTGTCTACTTCATTTTATAAAAACATAGTAATCGTGTCAAAACCATGTGGTTTAGTTTGAATATGGTAAAATATTAAATTGTGCTAAACATTATAATTGAATATGCTAGCTGTTGAACGTATAACTACATATGTTAATTATTGGTGTTATCATGTATTAAAAATTTTATAGTACAAATATTCAATGAATATTGTGCTATAAATACTCTTAATGTATATTTTGTTTTGTTTTGTCTCGCTATTTCCATTGTTCTGCTGGATATGCGATATCAAAGTAATATTAATTAGATACTGAACATCCAACGATACGTTGGAAAAAGATACGAGTAAGAAGAAAATAAGACGTAGTCTATATTCAAGATACAATATTTAATACCGCAGAGGTCTTAAATCATGCTTTATAAAATTAGTTATAAAGTTTTCTATAGCAAAAAATAACTCGAATCAAAAGATAAAGTTAATTAAGATAAATTCGCTGAAAGGTATACATTAATTCACAACCAAGAACGTAATTAACAATCTGTGATGTTTCAAATTAAATATCAAGTTTGTAAGTGTAGATTCGATATAAACTTGAAACTTCTCATCACGTTCATTCGAAGGTTTTTCAAGAAAATTGAATGCGAGCTTCTGTATGCGTTGTTTACAGATCAGGGTTGCCAACTATAAATTTTTTTGTATAGTACGTAAACATATGTATACCAAAAGCTTCATTATTGTTTCGGTTTATTTTCGCCTCGTTTCAAACACAAAGGATTATACTCTAAATAAATGGTAGATATATTATGCCAAACTATTTTATTTAAACAAAGTAGGTCAAATAAAAAATATGTAAATGTAAGTATTTTTAAACAATTTACAATTATAATTTAAATATATATACATTATAATATATAAATTAAATAAACATAGAACTTTCTTTATGATAGGTAATAGATAAAATAAAGGTTCATTATCTATTATCTCCTTTACATTCCTATTCAGTTTTTTAAATAAACGATTGAAATTTGATATAAAAGGTCGAAAGTACAAATACTATGAATTTTTATTCGCAGTAGAATCAAAAGTACAAAAAATAATAGGTAATGATGAAAACTGGAATTTCTTCCAAGACGATTGACAAACCGGTTTTGAAAGGCAGTATAAATAACATCCCCATTAATTTAAATCTCACAATACGACTCTATATTGTATGATCGATTCGCTTCGTACTCACACTTCTTCTTTTTACATAATAGGGTCTGAATGCGACATGAAATATTGAAGAGCAAAAAATCAATTTAATAAAAATAAATAAAATAGTTTATCAAAGATGAGAGTCTGTTATACATAGTATGTAAAGGTAGTTGGGGAGGGTTCATACATTTTTAATAAAATATAAATTTTCTATATAAAAATATTAAAAAACCAAAACAAAAGTTGTTTTAAATGGTCCTAATATAACAACATTATTTGAATTAAGTTGTCATATTTAAGTATGAATTTTATGTTTTGAAAAAAAAAATTGAAAACTGTATTAAATTACCCTGACCACGAGGATCCTTGATACACGTGTCGAGGAGGAATAATACACATATAAAAAAAATAAGTTCGAAACACAACAATGTAATGTTATTTATACATCTTCAAAATATTATTAATATAGCTCATATCGAAAAATATTAAAACAAATTAAAAAATTATAAAATAAATTAAACCTTAAAATAAAAACAAATTATAAATAAAGATTATGATGACTGAATAGCACATATAACAATTTTATTAAATAAGCCAATTAACCAAATCATTTTGGACGATAATAAAAGAGTTGGTCAGTCATCATATCGATACAAACGAGAAGATCGGATGGTTCCATCAGTATTATACATTACCAAACCTCCCGGGTGAAAATTTTATGTTTTAAAAAGATTGGAAATATAGAAAAACGAAATCAACATTACAAACAAATAAATGAACTGTTATACGTATAAAATAACACTAATCTATTCAAAATAACACAATTTGTTACTGTTTTTGAAGTATTTTCGACAACACACCAAAATTACTTCCACACAATGAAAATGACTACCAAGACGATAATTTAAAGATTTAAACTGTTGATATGTTGTGGCGGGTGATCAGTAATATCTATTATTGTGACACATAGTTTCGTAGTTACGTTAGTACACTTATTAATCCATCTGTATGAATGCTCCCAGTGTATGAATCCTCCCAATCTCCCCCTATCTAGTATTTGAGGAACATGTCACTAAATCATGTTTATAGTTCAGTAAGCACTGGACATCTTTGAAATATATATGTCATTTAAAACATTAATGTCTGAGATTACTATATGTGTAAAAAGTCATCTGACATCCCTGACCTGCAGATTGCGTCGACCAGAAGACGGGGGAGTTGGAGCAACGCCATTGTGTTATTTATATCTGTACGTGTTGAAGTGCAACAATCAAAAAGTTCACACCAAACTCGAAGTTCTTGGAGTTGTTATTTTGCCGCTTGGATAAACCATTCAATTACAATTTATATAATGTGTTTGGGGTGATATTTACCCTCAATAGAAGGTGAATAGTTGTTGAAAAGGAAAATTAAATTGTTGTAATATTAGAAACATGATATTCTTTTAAATACTTGTAAAGTATGTATGATTGCTGTTTTATACAAAATAATTTAATTTATTTTAAACAGTTTTTTAAAGTTTTATTCTATTTCCAATTACGTTGCATTCGTTTTTTAATTAAATTTTACATACTAATGTAGTGAAATATAAATCATCTTAAGCAAATAAATTATATATTTTTCTCAGAAACCAAAAATTCTTTATTGATGCATTTTTTGTAATAAATTCACCGATTTAGATAGATGGCGAAGTGTGCAGGAATCTATATTTTATGGAAAATAGGTCACTTTTGTTCTGCATACATAAGATAATATATCCATACATATCAGGCATGTGGATGCACAAATTTTTATACTTTATTGCTATTTTTTCGTTAGAATTGTAAATCAAACAAGTTTTTTATGATCAGAAAAAGTTTTCTCGGTCAGTAGATTGCAGCTAACTGCATATAACTTTAGATATTTATAGTGAGTTTGGTTAAAAGTTTCCCAAAATCTGTAGTTTCAGCTTTCAATTCACTTTGTCCGTTCAAGCGTGCCTATATGTAATCGAAAATCAATGCACTTTAGATATTGTGTTCGTGCTCTTTGACTTTAGTATCTATTTAATATGCACCGTTTTAATATTTTATTTCACTTTTTAGATTTATTGATACTTTTCCATGATTATTATATATTTTATTTAAAAAATGTAATCATTCTTTTAGATTAACTGAAATTATCTTAAATTTGAAAAGATAAATTATACAATGCATTTTTTTTAATAAAAAATACTCTTATTTATTCCATATATACATATATTATATACATACATATATTACTACTACTATTATCAAAACAATTATTATCATATGGTCTATCTATACAGGAATGTTATTATTTTAATATTGTAGACACTCGTTTATAAATCAAAAAAGTAAAAAATTCATTAAGGCAGTAATGCGGTGTGACGCCTAAAATTTTAAGCTTATTTCAGAATTTTTTTTCATAACAAAATAAAATATAATCTTTTCAATATTTGTATATATTTTTATTTGCGTCTCAAATAAGAAAACATTTTTTTTTTAGTAAATTTCATAATATTTTGTGTTTTGGGATCAAAGCGGACTCCTAAAAAAAAGTTGGGTGGGTGGTTGGAAGCACATCTCCACTTGTAGTGATTTGAAAAAAATATTTTATTTTTATTTTTAAGACTTATCTCTAGCGTTTTACTTAGAATTGGACATATATATTAATAAAAACAAAATGGCGGAAAAAATCGTATTGGTTTTCGTTGAAAATCTATAAAAAAAATAAATAATTTTAGGTACTCTGATAACTATTACTGTGTAAAAAAAACGTGATAAAATTATAGTCCGATAGGTTGATTAGAATTTCGTTTCTTCTTCCCACCAACCGAGAAAAAGTAGTTTTGAGAAAAACGCGTTTAAATATTTAGTAACAGATGATAATGATAAAGAAGAGTTTAATGAGGATTAGAAAATTGATATGACTAAAAAAAGGTCTTCACAAATTGTAAGAGGGCACAAAAGTAATTTTTAGGGAGCACCAAATTTAACCTACATCGAAAAAACAAACACAAAAATATTAATAAAAATTAATAATAAAGAAGTTTCTAAAAATATCTTGCACAACACCAAAGAAACCGCATATTGACCCAACGTTACAATAAAGGATTATATTATGTTTTGTTATTGTATCTGTCAGAAAGGTATAAATTTACGAGGGGCAAGATCAGGTTTCAAAAGGGTTGTTGCAAATGTTTGCTGTACTTTCATTAATCTCAATCTAAGATATTTGACATGGGCTTCACGATTCAAGGTGGAGGGGGGTATTCTCTAAGTGTTTATATACATCTTAAGTTGTTTAATCACGAGGTGAGACTTTGTCAATATAGTATTATAATCCAGGTAATACTGGAATTAGAAATTATTTTTCTTATAAATTCTATACGATAAAATAAGTATCGAAGAGATAAAATAATTTCACAACGATATGATTTTTATTTTCTAATATAATATAAGTATTGTTTTTTGTTTTATTTTTTGTACTGATTGTACTTAGATATAACAACAGTGATGATATATGATGAATTATAATTTTTTGTAAAAAACATTCTTTATTGTTAATTTTTAACCTATAGGAATTTGTTGTTAAATTTTTTGTTAGTTTAATGCCCGGTATTATAAAGAATTTGCTTGGCTGGAAATGTAAATTAGCTCCAGCTAACGTTATCTGAGTGTCAAATTGTTATGAAATTGCTCGATATTTTAAAACATTGGTAATAAATGTGCATTTTATGAGGTACACTTGACAGCACTTATTTTAAGTCGCTGATTTCTACTTAATACACATGCGTCAAAGGTATTATATGCTTGATTTCATTCGCTACATCTGTGAGTGGTTATCATTTATATTTAATACCTAGTAGATAGAGTTAGCTGGGAGCTAATTTACATTGTAAATTCTTTATAATACCGGGCATAAAACTTAAATATAAAGTATTAATAATAATCGATTTTGATGTAATAAATTATTAGAAATATTGAATTTAGTAATAGAAAAGTTTTTAAATTTACCTTTTAATAATTTTTGGCCTCGTCATTATTATATTTATATAAACTTCAAGCAAAAAATCTGTTATATTTGCCACTTAAACACTGCTTTATGTTAATCACACCACAAATGAACGTCTTTAAAAAGTATCAAAAACACTAACCGTTTTAACTTGAAGTGATATATAATTATCAATCATTTATACAATGAGCTTTATTTTGACATTCACAGTATTAATGAATCCCGCGGCTAATCTTTTTAACTTTCAAAGTCTAAAGTTACGTATATAGTAGGTACCTATTAGTAATTAATTTCAAAGTATTCAACACTTGTTTCTAACGAGATTGATTGAATCGTAATGTCTATAATTTACTGTCTGATAAATTGATTCTAATATTTCTACAGACATATAAGTGATATTTCATTAGTAAAGTTCTATTTCTAATTCCATTATCAAAATATTGATCGAATTGATTGAAACAATCTATTTTATGAGATGTTTGTGTCATTTTATCAAGATTATGTGATGAGAAAAAAATGTAAGAATCGTGAAACAAATTATTTCAATTATGTTTTTATTAACATTTTATTCATAAATGTATTGTATTCAAAGAAAGTAAATTAAAATATTATTTATAAAATTTTTTTTTTGTAATTTTTTATAACAGGGATAGGGAACCATTTTACATATTAAATTCAATTATTGTTTAATTTTTATTGGGTGAGGGAGAAAGGTGCTGAAGCGAAAACCGTAGTTTTTAAATTATTTATTATATATTGAAATGTTATATAACATTTAATTTAATTAAATGTTTATTTTTTATTTTCTGCAAGACTAAAAATATATATTTGAAACTGTCTCTAACTATGAGTAACACTTTCTTCTCTTTAGGTCTATGAGTCCTGCCATTTTCGTATGTTCTGTAATAATATACAAACCTAACCTATCTACAGAAGGCCCGAGGTAGTACAGAAAAAGTACAGACAATTTTTTTTATGTACCCGAAAAAATACAATTGAAAAAATGAATAGATTAATAAAATATAATATGTTCGATAATTTATATAAAATAATTTATTATATCCTAGACACATTTCACAATTTCTGTATACATTACGTTAAATTATCCGCAAGAATTTATTATATTTACAAATTGTAATAATTTAGTAAATCGTAAGAAATAACCTTCTTTATTATCAAAAATACTGTCTACAAAAAAGTATACGTCAATGGCAGATAAACAATATATATTTTCCATATAGTACTCTCTACCATTGTTATCATCAAATATTCAGGCTGTGGCAGTAAATAAAGAGATAGTATAACAATACAATGATAAATGTTGCATATCATATATATTTCAATATGTGTTTTCCATTTTATATTTTGTATTATTCCATTCACTCAAAAAAACAGATTTTAATATCAACGGTTTTATGTATATGTATAGTATATATTATATACATATATAATGTACTGTTTTCTTGTGAAATATTGCCAGGAAAATATAATATTATAATGTTCATATATGGATTAATTGCTGTAATGTATTGAAAAAACCTTAAATATAATGATATAATAGAGTGGGTTGTATTAAATGTTTAATGTTTGATAAAGTTGACGAAATCTTTATACAATAAAGTAAATAATATAATGTATGTATAATATCACGTGTATTTAAATTCAATTCATATTAATATATTTTGTTGTAAATGATGTATATAATGAATACATTACATCATTTACAACAATCTTAAAGATACAGAAGATACAAGATATCTTATAGGATTTTCCATTGTATTCTGAAATTTAAAAGATGTTAGAATTTATCAAATGTAAAAATATCAAAAAAGAGTACTTCTTTTGTGATCTTATCATTGATGTTATAACACACAAGAGACTCTTGTCAAGAGTCTTTCAATCTGTATTTTCTTAAAATCAATAATTTTTACTGGCAATATTTTTTCCACCTGCAAATTATATTCTACTTTATCTTCTTATATAGACTACAAAATATACATACCTGTATATATAAATGCAGGTGCACTTGAAAGTGTGCATAATCTAGAAATATCTAAAATGTAAAATAAATGTATATTTTTAAATGCTAGTGAAAATATATTTTTTCTACGAAGATTTTAAAGAAATTCTTATATTATGCATTTTTATCGTTTTATCAATAAAATAAGTAAATTTTACTTTATCTTACAATTATCTAGTACATAATATAATAATATGATATTATTTGTGGAAGACGGGTTATTATGAACACCTAAGAGAAAAATCAATTAAATTAATTAAAACCTGAGTAAGAAACCAATAGATGTATTGTTTATTATTATTATTATATAATCTATTAGATACTAGATGTAGGCTCACATCAACTGTCGGTAAGTGCAGATAGAACATTGTATTTCCTCTTCTAACACATTGAAACCACTAAATTTGTGATTACCCCACGTTCGTGATTACTGCACTCTCCACTAGATGTGTTTTATTTCAATATTCGCTCAAGAAAAACGGAAAACAAAATTTAGAAAAATACAAACATACAATAAAATGAGTCATACACTCAACTCTGTTTTTACACGTTTTTTTAACACGATTTTGAAATAGCGCGGTCGATAACAATAAAATATTTTTTTTACATGTATTGATTTGATTTTACACGGTTCAATTTTTCTCTCTTTTTTTAACTCTGAGAAAAAAATTCCTTGTAGTTTACGTTTTTATATTTTAAGTCCGTGTTGTATCGTACAGTTCAAATGACGTAAGTATTTAAAATGGTTATTCATAAGCGCATCTAGTAGAAAAAATTAAAGTATGAATTTGTATCGTTAACTAATTTAATTTACTGAAAAATGAATGCAATATTTATATATTTCCTTTGGTGTTATTTATTTCACTAATCGAGTACTATGTTACAGTGGTACCATAATTTATAGACTAAATCGCATTGGCAACTTAATGACTCATTAATCATATTGACTAATCATCATTAATACTTTTTTATTAATAGTATAGTATATTTATTAATAGTGTCACAGGTGTATATAAAATTATAAACCACTATTTTAATGTACTGATTTGAATACGAAATGAAATGAATAAGTAAATTAAGTGTTTTAATAATCATATTAGTATACTTTAAATTTACATTACAATGAAATAAACATAAAATATTTAAATACTATACAAACAAATTTTCTCTGCATCAAATAGCGAATACAAATAGCTCTATTAAGGACACTAGTGATAGTCTCAATAAAGAAAGTGATAGAAAAGCGGTAAATTGGAGGGAGTACCGTATTGTCATGCCTGAATGCATAATGTATAGAGGTGAGAACGGTTTTTCTTTAATATATGGGTATCAATATTATTATATGTATTGTTTAACATGGTCAGATATTTGGTTGTCTACATCAATTTTCAAATTTTCAAAATGGATTTGGGGGAATTTAATAATTTGTTATTTAATATTCAGTGTGTTCAAAATATAACATTACGAAATTCAATTTACTCATTGTCAGTTTGGAGGGAACAAAATCATGATTAAAAAAATATTTGTGGGTGTCTTTTACGTGTTTTTTTTTGTACGGAAATTTTTTTTTTAATGAGATCCTATATTTATATGGATCTTGGCTTCTGGGTGTAAGCCGCGTTGGATAGGTCGTGTTATCGGCTAACGTTTCGTCACAATTTGCAGTGGACATCTTCAGGGCTCTTCTAAAAGTGTACTTTTTTACACCCAGAAACCAAGATCCATATCAAGATCACCGCGGAAGTCTCAAGACTTGTATCCTATATTTATGTTTTAAGTATCTGATTCTATATGAAAAAAACATGAAAAATTTGTTCAAAATATTTTTTATTCTATAGCCGATCTTTTTTCCACATTGAAAAAATAATTTTTTTTTATGCTTATACAATTGTTATTTTAAACATTCTTTTTTTGTAATTTTTTATTAATTCAACTTATTTTGAATGGCAAAATTCGTGTTGGATACATTCATGTGCTAAAATAAAATAAAAATTGCCTCAGATTAAAAAATAATTCTTTTTTTTTCACGTTTAGTAAGAACCATAACAAATACGTTTATTCTTAATTTAAAAATAAAAGTTACTATTAAATAAAAACAATCACAAATAAAAATATTTAATACTTTATTAATGTTTTTTTTTATTTAACAATTTAGAAATACGTAAAACATATATGTTCTCTCTTAATCTAAATAAGTGAAATATTGATGGAACCAGTGAAAATATATAAATATTTCAGTAATATCAAGTTTTTCGAACTCTACGAAATATATACGTTAATATATTAACACGAATTGTTGTAATAGATTTTGATAAATATTAGATTCCTTATATTTATAAATGATGAATCGTAGAAAAATGTTCGTACTCAGCTTTTGTCATAGCTATTTATAAAAAAATGATAATACAAACTGATAACTCATATAAAATACCAATTATTATTTTCTCCAAAATCTATGTTATAAGTAATAGCAAAATATTATTTTTAAAAATTTTTAAAACCTTCATATGAAAATATTTTTATAATCTGCGTATCAAAGCTCAAGTTAATAACTAAAGAAGAATAAAAAAATACTATTCACGAAATAAAAAATAAAAAATGAAATGCAAAATTAAAAAACACCGGACGAGTTAAATTAGTATGCGTAACGTGATCGACATTCTATTCGAATGCTACAATTTCAAAAGTTCATTGTTTGGAGGATACCCGTATAGAGAAATGAATTTGTGTGTCATAGGAATCATTAGCTGATTATCGTACAAAAAATATAATTAGTGTTACAAAATAACGTGTCAGGTGAACTAGTTGTTGAAATGGAGGTATACCATAGGATGATGACAGGTTTGTATAAGGGTAGTGAATATTATCTCAATGCATTATTTTACCTTGCTGTGATAGTTCGTGATTGAAGTATAGTTTTACTGAAATCATTTGTAATCGAATAGTCGATTTGTAGTGAATTGTTTTTCGTGTTGTGTTAAAATTGTGTAATTTTCAGCATCTCTTACAAGCACAACGTACAAAAATGTTTTGGAGATAATCAGAGTGAATTCTGAAAAGAAAAGGATACTTGATGGGTAAGTCAAATTTATTATTTACTAGCGCATTGTTACTCAGCTTAATATCCACAAACCTAAAATATTCTACATGCCCACCCAATATACTCATTTAACATGTCCACAATACGCGGTTCACTGCGAATTGTTTTTTTTTACTAAACCTAACCTATCTAATAATTGTTTGTTTGCTATTACTATACTAGAATTTAATTTAGAAGAAAATAATATAAATATAATATATACTACACAATATATTGCACGTAAAAACATTAATTTTCATCATTTCAAAATTTGATTTACAACAATTAGATTAAATCGGGTCACGAGTGTGACCTGCTGTGCGTGATCGGGCGTGAGTAAAAAAATAGAATTCGTGATCGTGCGTGATCGTGAATACTTTTTTTGTAACCGTGAGTGAGCGGGCGTGACTAAAAAATTTTCTCTCGTGAGCGTGCGTGATCGTGAGCAAAAATTACACACGCGCCCAGCTTTAGTCGGGCTTATTACTTTAGCAGGGAAATAAGTATGAATCCCAATATGAGTTTTGTGCCTAATCATTGGAAAAAAATAATTTAAATGCCATCAGCGACTAACTAATTTTATAAAAATACCTAACCTATCTAATAGTGAAAACCGGAATAAAATCTATTTATTGTAATATAAAATCGTGTAAAATTATATTTTCAAATTCCCAAGAAACACCAGGGCCTGTCTTAGAATTTGTATGAAAATCAAAAATAAGTAAATAAATAGGTTAGCAACAATCATAATCAATTTCGATATTTTATCTTTCTTGGAAGTGAAATGTTTCAATTTTCAAAATATTTGAAAGAGGCGTATAATTGTTGTCAATATAAGTGAATTTATTAACATTTTAAATAAATATTTATATCGCTATTACTACATACATTAATTAAAAGCGTAAGTAAACGATATGGTAATAAAATCAATTGTTGTGAAATAAAACATTAACTTCCCTATATTTTAAGCGCAGATCGTTTGTGCTTGTATAAAACGAACATTTTTCATGATAAGACATTGTGTTTTGTTAGGAGAAAAATGTAGCAAACGAGCTGTTAAATTTTTAAGTAGCTTAATGGCCTGAAAATATTTATTCTTACAACGGTTACGATCTTAGGCATCCTATTATCATATGATATTGATGAAATGACTGAAAAGAAAATACGTTCGATTAGCTTTACCATGTAATAAGTAATGAGAACAGAAATATAGGTTAATACGTTTACATATTTCACAAAGTTTTGTCGAATTATATGTTTTATATCTCTAGTGGCTGACAATGAGTCATATTAGTATTTTTTTAATTTGTAGGTAGATACTACGCTACCACTGGAAAGCATTATTTGAATTATTTTTCTTTTGTAATTTTTTAAAAATTGATACTGGCTTTGTTGGTATTGCAAAAAAAAATCCATTTTCTTCGCTATAAATTCCTCTACCAAACTAAATAGTTAAAATCTCTGCAAGTTTACAACATAATTAAACGAAATTCCAAATAACAATTTTTTGTAACGACTAAAAATGCATTTAAAAACGTACGGTATGACATTTTTTTATTTTACAATAAAATGTTTTTAAAAAGTTTTTTTTGTGTTTGTTTTTTGATACTTTTTACTAATTGGGCCTATTAATATATAAACAGTTATACTATACAATTTAATACAAATGTGTACAAATTTTTTTATTTATTTGCGAATCAGATCTGATGTGTTTTTTTGCGGTTTAGATTCGATCCTTCTTACTAAAACCTATGTCAATGTAGTTTATATATAACTTTACACAAAATTTATAGACCATGACAGTTCTTACTTGTATTTAGTACCTATATATGTCTTCGAATTTGCATATTCTGTCGGAAGTAATATAATGGAAATTAATACAATCTTTCAAGTTTCCGTTCATATAATATGTTTGTACGTATTTTTATAACATAGCTTATTTCAAATTACCAAAGCCTTGAAAGTTATGTAAGATGTCCGACATGGAACATTGCATTTTGAACTAAAAGTAAACCGAGTTATTAAAAAGAAGAAGAATAAAACCACTTATCAGTGTGCAATTTGTTTAGCATCTTGTTTCTACATATACACAATCTTTATTAGTACTGATAAGTTTTTCTGTAAACAAACTCACTGAGTTATATTGTGATAATTATTACTGTAATTTCCTTTTGAACTCAGTAGATAATGTGGAAAAGTCGGTACATGAAGTGGAAGTGATGAAAATATTGTGTTTAGTGAATTTTTGCGTGTAAAATTGTATAATATATAAAATATTAAATTAATATTTAAAGTATAATGCTGTGAAAAAAATGAAAAATTGTTTTAATTTAAATAATATTTTAAACACCATTATTTCAGTAAAATGTTCGTTTAATATTATTTAAAATCTGGTATTTTAATAATTCAACTGCATTAAATAAAGAGCACCACATTTTCGCAAACATTAAATTAAAGAACATCACATACATATCCAGATGACTGACACTAAATATACAACCAAAAAAAGGCAAAAAGCGTACATTTGTCATTTATATCTCCACGTACTTAAACATAACGTGAGGCAAAAAATACGGCCAAATGTATCCGTACTTTAAATTAAACTTATTTTCGTACTCCGACAGAATATATATGAATATAATTATTCGTCCTAGTTTTTGTTTTCTCCGAAACAGGAGAACTGCTCGAAATAGGGAACGTTGCAGACCTGACAAAAAACGGTTAACACATTTAAGTTGGTTATATTTCAACGTAACAAAATCAAGACCGAAAGTTTATGATTATGAATTGCGTTATTAATAGAAAATGTAGACTTGGTTAGTTTGAAATGTAAGAACGCAATGTTATCATTCGGTTGAAAATTGTTAAGGAAACAATGTAATCCATTAAGTGCTGCCCCATTGTTGTTATACAAACGACGGCTCGTGGATATTAGCATTTATTAGTGCCCCAATACGCAGCTAGAGCTATTTGGCCTATGTGTATGTGTGAGTGTACATGTATGTATGTGTTTGTGTATGTACATATGCATGCGTAATACGTAATGCTGAACGCAGATGCGGAGATTATTATAATTGTTTTATAAAATCTACGAATATTCCTATATTCGCCACATATTTTTATGATTTTAATTTCATTTATTTTTTTATAAGAATCATTTTTATTATAATTCCAGTTTAATTAAAAAAATAATATAAATTTGACTAAATATTTGAAGCATATCTACCTATAATAAATTATTTATTTTTAAATAATAAAAAAATATGGTATAGGTTAAGGTTTTTTTCTTTACAGTCGGGCCTATTACTTTAGCAGGTAAATAAGTATGAATCCCAATCTGAGTTTTGTGCCTAATCCTTGGAAAAAAAATAGTTTTAATGCCATCAGCCCTAACTAATTTTATAAAAATACCTAGCTTCAAAATAATCCTATCTAGAAAAGAAGTATCTCATATTTGTTCTTGCGGTGGAGGGGATGGGGAATTTGACTCTTCGATACTGATTCATGTATATTAGAAACAAATTAATATAAGTTAGGTATTAAAAGAATAATAAAAAACATTAAAGAACGACGAAAACACAAGGTGACTGCAATTAAGTATTCTTATCAAAACTTTTAATTAGGCCAATGTAAACAGAACTCTCTCGTACAGCTTCCTTAATTTATGGAAACTACAATAAAGATTTTCTCGTACTGTATAAGAGTACATATACACATACAACTTTAATTACGGTAATTTATAAATAGATACAGGGAAGTAAAGTACTTGAAAAGAAAAAAAAATACATTAGTAATGTGACAATGTGTAAAAAAGATTATTGCAACGTGAGATACTGTTTATGCAAACATAGAAATGCAATTGCATTTGATGGATTACTGTGTTATTTACATGCAAATAAATGCACTTTTCTCATGAAGAAGTTATTAGAAATATAACGAAGGTTTTCAGTGATAAAACATGAAGTGTTGAAGATAAAAAATACATAAAACTGTTGTCGTTATATTCAGTATATTTATAATAGTTTCTTTTAAATTGATATGTTATCTAATTGTTGATATTGAATATTTTTTTATAGTTAGATATAACACTTTATATTATTAAGTACTATTTTAAGGCACAATAAATATATAATAAGAACAATCGATTTTTGTAAAGTTAATATTTATTCATAAAAAGGAGACTGATCTGTAATAATAAATTAAAACATCGTTTAATAAAAAAAGTGTATTTTTATCATTTATTATAAAATGTTTTTATGCTGTATAATATCACCTTGATGATATAATATAATTGAACAAATATTAATAAAAATTGTGTTAAATTGTTCTTTAAACAAGATAACATACTTGTTGTGAAATAACTCCAGACCGAATCAGTCTAAATTAGTAATGCTGAATATGGCGAATTTTAAAATTGTTGGTGCGTGATTTTTTGTTGTTATTTTGTAATGATGCCGTTGACAGATTCTTTATGTTCTGGATTGGGTGTAGGAGTGTTTGCAGGGCTAATCGGAGGATATCTTATTATTAGAGGAATCAACTGGTTTAGGTATGTATGTAGTTAATAGTAAAAGTAGTTAAAATGCATAATGTTATGTAATTGATAAAAAAATGTGTGTTATTTTTGGTATATTACGATTTTAGATTATTACAAATACAATAATCCAGTAGATTACGATTAAAATGATTGGTAAACCATTAGTGATTCCCAAAACCATTGATCTATTAAATTAGCTTACTTGCTCTCCAGATACCGATTTTTATAGGTACTTTTTTTAAAGGCTGTATCTACTAATCGATTAATTAAAATGTGTTTTTTTTATATTTTAAATTAAAAGTTTCTATGATTTGTAGTTTTTAAATACTATTTAGTTATATTGGATACTTTTTTTTATTCAACCTGTATACTGAGAAGGTAAGAACTATTTGAGAGGGTCAATGTGACATTAACTTGTTTTTAAATTTAACAATATATATAATATAATATAATAATTTATTTTTCTTAAATTGCTATACTTTTACGGTTGAAATAAATAATGTTAATAAAGATCACTAGGTTTTAAGTATACATTAATAATATATAATAATAGCGTTTATTGTATTTTAAAGTGACAAGAAATATATATGAAAATGTTTATCTCTGACAAAAAAAACGAACTAATGTCTTGGAGTTTTTGTACGCTGGGACAGAGAGACGCCAAACAAAGAAGCGTTGCCCATCTGGTCACAGTCTAATACTTAAAGCTTTCGTCAGATTTTATTCTAAGCAGGACCATAACAAAGCGCACAATGAATATTATATATTGTTTAATATTAATCTGATGTGATGAACTTATTCTTCTCCATGACATTCATTCAAAATTAATTCTTGTTTTGATATAATTTTGAAAGATACAGTATTTATTTTTAAAAGAGCTTAATTTAATTTCAAGCAAACAGATTTAGTAAGGAATTTCTAGATTTATAGTTTTTTAAAATTAAATATTCAAGATATGAATACAGCAGATTCTTAAAAAAAATATTGACTTCTAGAGTCGATAAAATATGTTGTTATATGTATGTGTTAGGTATTTGAGAATATTTCTAAGAGTATTGCAATATTTTATGCATATTTTGTTACTGTTTAGTACATACAAAATTGAATACATACAATGTTAAATTAAATGCATACATATGTATTGTGTTTTTCGTATATTATTAATCATTAATTTTATGTAGGTAACGTGTGTGTTGAATAGTTATATAATGACAAAATGCAAGGGATGTGCCATTTACAACGCATGTTTTGAAAGTAATTAAATTAAAATTAGGTCAACAGAACAATGCATTTGTATTTTAGGTATATTTAGTATCAAAAGTTTCACAGAATTTTGTAATGAATATTCACAATAATTTTGATTACAAATAAGTATAAAATCATTGTCAATGGTTATGTAAAATATTAATTTTTGAAGTAAGATTAATAGCTTGAAATATTAAAAAGATTGTACAATTAATAAATATTTAATTTTAAAGATGTATGAATATAAAGATTAAAAGAAATGATACTATTTTTATACATAGTTATATCTGTTTATGTATTACATATGTTAATACAAATATGTTTAATTTTATGTAATATACATGCATATGTTTTAAAAAAAAAAATAATTTTTCGAGCAATTATTATTATCTTTATTCTGCTATAAAAATATTTTATTGGGTGACATATGATTTCGTCATTCTTTTGCGTATGTAAAGATTATAAATATTTACAATGATTTAAAATAATATTGACTTTTTAAATATTGTGTACTACAAACTATTATAAGATAATTTTACACCTCTTTTAGCTGTTATCTATATTTCCTTGTTATAAATGAAGTTTTAAATTTGAAAGTTTTTCGTTGTTTGCTTACACAAAAAAAATTAATATAATAATTTATTGTACAAAAATTTGTGTATTGTGTTCATAAAAATAAGTTTTAAATAAATATTTGTATATATGTATCTATGACCCACTTTATACTGATTATTTTTTTATTTTATTTTTTTTAATTGGCTATCAAGCATAGCCCCCACAAAGCCAGAATATTTTGATTTTTATGTTTTATTTCAATTTTTGCTATTCATCTTTTTAAATTAGATAGTATATGTAAATTGAGACGATCAGAAGTTAAACTGACATACAAAACAAAATATTATTATTATTATTATTAGTTAACAATCAAAATTATAAAGTTTATTTTCCATGTTGACCTCCGATTAGTTTAAATTTTAAATATACTATATTTCTAAATATTATATATTCTAAAACTACCAAATTAAAAATACACTAATTAATTTTGTGTCTTCGTGAAAAAAGGAAAATATTCTATAAGCACTGTGTAAGTTTAAAAAAAAGTTATGTCATCATAAACTCTGTAAAAATATTAAAAGTTTTCTTCAACTTTGTCAGTGTATACTTTAGTAGGTACTTCTCAAAGTTTTTTCGATGAAGGCATTCTAATATAAAACAAGAAAATTCATGGCATTGTACTCTTGCGTGCTTATTCATCAATGTTTATTACATATATCAAAGTAGATTTTTTTTCTACAATCATAAAATATAAATTCGTGGCACCCTTTTGACGCATTTGAGAATTACTGCTGTAATATTTGTATTAAAATTTTTAAGATAATTCAAGCATTGTTTCAACTTTATATATTTTATAGATTTTTGATCTACAATTTTTTAGCGAGTTGTTAGACTTATATACTAGAGCCTTCATATTTATTATATTCTTGGGCTTTACATTACCTTAATTCGACCCAGAATCTCAGGCAGTAAGCTTTATAATTACCGTAATCTCTGTGTCAATAATACTGTCTTGCAATAGTTCAGTTGTTTAATACACTTTTTTATTAGTTTTAGGTAAACCTTTCGATGTAGAAATCACATACATTTCCTGTGACCTTGCACACATTTGCATGTAATTAACATGTTTACGGTCAGTTCCAGTGTTTGCAATGCAATCCATTATTGAAAATGTGATTTATATGTCCATGAAATGGAATTGTGAGTACAACGAATTTATTTACTTTAAATGCGTTGATTTGTTTAATATTTCGAAAGGCTATGTCAATAGAAATTAAATATATATACCGATTGTCAAAATATTTCTTAGAGTATAAGTTCGATGCAATTAGGTACATATTTGGGTTGTAGATTATATTGAGTTATTTTCAATTTTCAAATTTGATTATACATATTTTTTTTTTCTGATCAAATTTTGTCCAAAATTTTGTTAAATTGTAATGCATTTTTAGTCGGTTTTATAACGAGTAAAACGCAATGTCACTGTTAAATTTTGAAACTTATAAATTCTGTCATTTTCGAACGTTGATATAATATAGTTTATAGTCAGTAACTTTTTAATTTATTACAAAATGAATATTAAGTATAAAAATAGACACGAAAAATGACAACAGTTATTTCTGTATACGCACCTGCCAATACTGTATTCCGGTAGTGTGGTAGGACAATACAATAGTTTCCGGTTGCTGGACGTGTGTAGAAATTTGCCAGGGTCGTAGTAGACTATATTAACTGACGTTAATATATGTATTTTTTTTAAAGTTGAATTCAAAGATTATTAAAAAAACCATATTCAAGTTTTGTCTAAAATTGTAATGAATTGGATTATCTGATAGTTTAATGTCTGATAAAAATAATAGTTAAATGGTCACGAGTTGAAGTCATAAATACAATAATTATTTTATTAATAGCTGAACAAACGAAATATAAGTATTTGAATTATGGAACGTTTTAAAATATTTATAAAATTTCATTGTTAATATTATTACGTACAATGATTGTACAGAGTTTGTAATTATTAAGGAAAAGAGAAGAAATTATCGGCGATAGATATGGTTCATCTTTGGCGCTGTGCCAAAACTGCCAACTTGAAAGAATGTTAAATAAAAAATATATATGAGGAAAACAATGGACGCGAATGAGACAGTGAACGAAAAAAAAGCAAAAAGGAAAAATAAATGATTTAGTCATTTGACAAAGAAACAGAGAGGCATTTCCTTAAAAACTTGTAACAAACGGAAAAAGTGTAAGTAAATAAAAAGAAATGGATGTTGAAATAGTCAAAACTACATTTTAAAATAAACAAAACATTTGTGTCTTGTAGCATCAAATATCTCCAAAATCCATTGATTTTTTACTCATATAGAATGAATGATATTTGACTACAAATTTTACTCTTAGTTTTTATATAATTTTTATTATTTTATTATTCAGTGGAAGGTTAAAATTATGTGATAGAACAGCGGTTCTTAAACTTATGTAGTATAGGGACCCCCTTTTGAATAATTATTTCTCAGAGACCCCCTCCTTGCAGAGGTTATTTTAAGAAAATTTTAAAACTGCAAGACCTTATTTTTTGCTCCATACTTTGATTGATTGATTGATTACAATTTTTGCTTCTCAACTGCAATGACCTTTGTTTTTTGCATTACATTTCTTACATTTTTTGTTTTTACAACTGCAATGACCTTTTTTTACTCTACATTTCTTACATTTTTTGCTTTTACAACTGCAATGACCTTTTCTCTACACATTTTATTATTTTATTTATTTATTAAACATTGTTTCAATTTTTTGCATTAGGTACACAAATTAGCTTTTACAACTGCAGAAACAAGCTACTCACTAAAATAATCCTTGCCTTCTTGACAGAAACACAAAGAAAGTTGTTAGATACTAATTAATCATTGGTAAATAGAAATGTAAAAGTACTTTAATTTATGCCAAACATGTTTCACGGACTCCCGGGGATCCGTGAACCCTAGTTTAAGAACCGCTGTGATAGAATTTAGAATAATAAACATTGTATGTTTAATTTTAATTAATTTAATTTTTAATTATTATGAATTGATATTACACGTATAAAACTTAAAAAAATATTTTAAGTTAAAAATTCGATTAATCAGGCCCTGAAAACATCCGTTTGACATCAAAGAACCCTCACCTGTTAGACCGCCAGGTACGACATATGGATGTTTCCCCAGCATTCGAATGTTTTTGTAAACTGTATAAAAATATAAATATTAAAGAAACTTAACAATGTCAGTGGTCTATTGTAGAAATAAGTAATGTAATTATTATTAACAATAACACAGTGCAGTTAAATATTATTTTAAATATTTTAAACAATAAACATGTTATTGAAAGGTGTATATTAAATATTGAAATTGATAGTGAATGTTATTTAGTGTATTTAAAATTAATTAAATCATAAAAAAAATTCTATTAGATTCTGAAAAGGAAGTATTAACAAAATTAATTAACTGTGTAAAAAAATTATAATCGTGATATGTAATGCTAATGTAATAATTATAGATATTATATCATATGTAATTAAATAACTTATACTTGCAGTTAAATCTTCATCATATAATCAGATAAACATCAATTTTATTTAAAGTGAAATTTTATTAAAAATCCTCAGGATGAATTTCAAATAAGAGTTATTAAATGTTGTTTTTGTTGTTGCAAAGTTAAATGGGAAATAGATTCATGTTGAAAAAATTCAGGTATGTTTATTTTGATTAACATTCGTAATTTAATTAAAAATATAAATAAAAAACAAGTTTTGTTTTTGCAAACTTCAATACTTACCGTTATGTTATTTGATTATTTGCAAGTTAAAAAATTAACTGTTTAATTATTTTTTGATGAGTATACAAACATACTTAAATATTGCATTGTTTATGTGTTTTAATCGCTATTAAGTATACTATTTCTAGGAAGTGTTTTTACTAATGATAAAAATATATATTTTTTAACTTAAAATACAACAAGTTCACGTGAAAATTATACCTACAAAAATCATAGACATTTATCTTTTTACATACATCTGATATTTTTAATACATCGCTTATACACATAATAATGACATACATAATTAAAAATGTGATTTTTAGTTAATGGCAGGAATGAAATCTATTAAATGTGTACTTTTATTGAGAATTATATCCAAATACTAATTATTAAATTGTCCGCTAGAGAGCTGTACTGTCACTATTATATAATTTAAAGATTGGTACACTATTTTTTTAGGACTACGCACCGAGGTGAGACTTATCTCGGTCTCTGTCTTGAAACGAGATCGAGACCGATATGAGATTGGTTTGTACGAAACAATATTTTTTTTATTGATGTCTCGTTGAGAAGCCTTAGTTTTAAAAAATTATCAAATATTATAAAAAAAAATATTAATTGATATTAATCTTTATTAGAGGTGTACCAGAACTGAAATTTTCAATTTCGGCAGGGACCATAATCGTCGGAATTCACAAAAAAAATCCGGCTGGAACCGGAATTAAAAAAAATTATATTTTAATTCAATAATTAAAATAATATACATACATGCTTTATACGTAGATTATTATCTTAAATGAATGTATGTAACATTATTTTATATGGTATTTCTGAAATATTAAGAGTCCTACATTATATTATAAATTATAAAAAATAGTATTTTCTACATTTCATGTAATTTTTACAGCTTCAAGGTTGATTGTTTTAAATTTTTTGTATATCATACTTTCTTTTTGATCGAATCTAATTACATTTCTAGTGTCAAATTATAAATGTGATAAATCACAAAGAGCCATTTAGAAAAATTCACAATAGAGAAGGTGCTATAAATGTGTATAAATAAAAGAATATCTATTACTCGAAATTAAAGTACCAATAGTGCACTATAGTGCATGCATAATGCATTTTCATAAACAAAATTGCTAGTTAAGTTCGATTAGTATCCACTAGTCTATTCGAAGATGTTATGAGGCGGGAAATGTTGAAGAAAACAGGTCTAGGGCTAGAGTATTATTATGCAGAACAAGTCTTATTTTTACATTATAATCTCGGGCTCGTGGATGAGACGAGATTGGCTTAATTTTTATAAGACGAAATAGATACGAGATGGTTTTAATTTTGATGAGACGCGACTTACCTAACTCTCGCCACTATCGTTGCTTCAAATTAAATCGTCCATCTGAAAAATTATATTTATGAGTTAAGTTATTATATACAGTACCAATAACTCTCTTTTAAAATTGTTTTAAAAAACTATAATAATTTACATAATTTCATACACAAATATTTACATTTATTTGACAATTTATAATAATTCATTTAGTTTACTAATGTCATGTTTTAAAATAAGTTTTAACTAAGATATATATCACAAAAGAATGTGAATAAACAATATCATTAATGACTGATACATAAAATTTACATATAATAACTAAGAATAGTTTGTTTGTGATGGCAGAATATGAACAGAACACTTTGAATTCACACTACACAATAATAAATAAATCAAATTTGATCTTCATCGAACCACAGACTAGTTGCTGTTCGTCTCGAGCTCCTATACTCCTCCATTTGTTGATCGAATACGATTATCTTGATAACAACCACTTCGACCGTACATAGCATGAATAGAGCCATGAATATAGCCATATTTCCCACCCCCGACCCTGCTGTATACGTTCCGGGAGGATAGTCAGGATGCATGGACATCCCACACATAACCGCTGATATCAATGGCAAGAACATTGTCACAATTGTATTATCCACTCTAACCGTTAACACAAACTATATTCATTGTTAATGCACACATTATTGTTACAAATTATATTGTTGCCATACGCACTATTAAATTTATGACAGTGATAATGTCTGAACATGACCAATGAAGTTTACTGCTATACTAATAAAAGTAAATCCAATATGTTAGAACGAAATAACACTACACTACTTGAGGTAAAACACAAGGGGAAAAGTGGCAGCAATACTCTGATGTAACACCGGCGTTTTGTAATTTTATATATTCAGTCACTTTCACTGTTATGTCGGACGCGCTAGTACACAAGACTTGCTGCATCTGTAGCAATCTGTGACACCCATTTCGCAGATCTGACTAGTGCGGAGGATTGGTGTACTGGCTGTATCCTACTCTCACAATCAGTACAAACGCGAATATTAAGTCAGGGTCGGCGATTAAAAGTCATTCATGAATTAATTAGTCTTCAGTAAACGGTTTGTAATGCGGAATCGATTAATTGTTGGTTCTCTGCCGACTCGCACAACCTCTTTATACAGACTGAATACGCATGAGAATATCTGAATTGGTTATAACGAAATATATTATCGGTATTTGGCCGAATAATATTTATCACTGACATTCAGGTATTCTGTTGATGGTGAAATATTTTGAGTAAATATATTAAAAGTCAAGTATATTAAAATATGTGAAGTAAATGTAAATATCTGTAGGGTTTGTGTAGATGTAAATAAAAGTATTATTTATTTTTAAATAATATTTATATCTTGTATTTGAATAATTTAAAAAACATGAATCAATGATTAAAAAAACTTTAATTAAGTTACGAATTTATGTAGCTTGTACCTGTATGAGGAAATGGTTGAATATTTTACACAAAATGGAACACGTTGTTTGCGTATCGTATATGTTGGATTACTTATTTAATTCCATAATAAAAAAAACATGAACGAGCAATATTTACCTTCGTTGTAAATGGACGAAGGAAATTTAAATATGTAATATACTTTTAATGAGATACTCAAGGATAAAAAACTAATTGTTTCGGATTGCATACAATTTTATTAGTATTATTCACAACAAAAGCTCATGATCCTAAAAGTGTATAAAATTAAAAATAGAATTTATAATTTGCATATAAAGTTTCCTTTCTATACATATATTTTTATGTGTTTTTATTCTTTATAGTTACTAGATGAAGTTATCAATTACAAATAACTTATATAACATATATGCAATTTTTTCAACCACATATATGTATGTATATATAAAATAAAAAATCTGTTTATAGCCCAAAAACGATGTATACGTGCGATATGCAACATAAGTCCGGTTACCTCCTGGCAGCTCCATTTTAAATACCTGGAAATATTACTTAACTCTTTCGGATTTGTATATTTATGAATGTGTTCTGTTTAAAAAAGTTTCCTCATTTATTTAAAAATGATGTTCATTTCCATGGCTATAATACAAGAAATAACGGTGACATAAAAACAATACTAATATTGTTTATAATGGAGTCCATAACTCAAAAATATATAATAAACTCCCTAACGAAACTAAAAATTTACCCCTAAATATATTTAAAAATAAATTTAAGTTGCTCTTGTTGGATAAGTGTATAATTATAAAATTGAAGAATTTTAATCTTAATGTAAGCTTGTATACTAATTGTAAGTAGGTATACTTACTTATAAACTTTATAATTTTATTTTTTTGTATCTGACTTATTCAATACCTGTACTAGGTGACTATTTGAATAAAAAAACTTTATTATTAAACTTATTATATAAAATATGCAGTTAAATGACATTTTATGTTTCAATATAAAAATCTTCAATGTTGCATTAATTACTTATTTAGATAAATATTCTTTACAAAAAAAAACTACCAAGCAACGATAAAATGAAAAATTTATGTAATAATAATGGGTAATGCTTTTTTAATATCGCTAATGTATTTTTTTATGAATCCGTTAACGATTGTTCTACAAGGTAGTTAGGTTGTGAGGGTCCTTAAAGAAAATATATTGTCGAAAGGAAGCAGCGTTAAATATGCATTTATATGAGATATGAAAAAAATTTGTAAGTATTAATGCGCACTAAATCGTTATTGAATTAATTATTATTTTTTTGATCTATCTGGTCTATTGATATATAAAATATACATACATGCATTCTACAAAAAAGTATATCTGTCAAATAATGCTGAAAGCGTTCAATAAACTAAAAGTAAAACAGAGAAAACAATAGTCTAATTAAATAATAAAAATTACGCATTATATTAAATAAAAAAAAAATCAATAATAAAAAATGATTCTTTTTGTTTCGAAAAAAAAATTAATTCTGTTAGTATCAATACGGAAGTAACTTTTTTAAACAAATGAAGCGGAACAATAAAACACTTATTTTATTTTACATGTTAGCAAAAATATTCGTACTTGAAATAAAGCTCATGTAATAAAATTCAACGAAGTTAAATAAAACGTATTTTTAGTTGACAGGTCAACATATATTCCAACTTACTCCAAGGAATCGTTTTCCATAAATCTATTACAGCTCTGCCTTTTGAGATTCTACACACGGATTTTCATGTAGCAGTGTTCGTTCCTATGTCTTACATATTCACATAAAACCATAGAAAATCAATTCTTTGGTTCTAGATACGTTACAAAATAAAGTAAAATGATTTTTATGATACTCGAATATATAGGTTTTACATTTTCATGTAATTAATTAAATAAATACTACAGGAGCATAATATTGATGTTATTTTCAACCTTTAACTTTTACTTGTTTTGTTTTTTGCTTTTATTTGCGCGCAAATATCTTACAAATAAAGGTTATTTTTGAACATTTTAAAATTAGGAGTATCATCTATACGAGTTTTATGTCAATTGGATCAAGGGTCCTTTAATTTTTTAATGGATTGTTTTTAAAATAGATTTTTGCTATTAACACCAAAATGACTATAAAGTAGAATCAAAAAAAAATTTAGAAAAAAATACTGCCCTTTAAATACTTGTTTTATCAAAAAATGTAGAATGTAGGTATCAAATAATGAAAGTATAACTTTTAGAACAATAAAAATTATTGTAAATTGGATTTTGGCGCTACAGCAGAATTGCTTTCCAGCGTCGATATGCATATTATCCTTTAGAACATTAAAGAAAAGAAAAATGTACAAGTTGCACTCAAAATGGAAAAAAGTGAGAAAGCTTATAAATATTATAAAGTATATACATATGTATTGCAGTTAATAAAAATATTCAAATAAAATCATTTATTTACATTAAATTTAACATATTTAAAGCACAGAAAGCATCAAAATAAATATTAACCAAAAGAAAAAATAATTTCGTATAACGAAGTAGTAAAACTTAAATTATTTCTGGCTTCATTTTCTCGCTCTTATAAACTTTTTAGAGGTAACATGAAGTTTGCATCTTGACGAGAAGCGGGAAGTGATAAATAAATAATAACGAAACACGATTTGCTTGTCTTAACTTTGGAAATAGGAAGGGGTAATTAAGAAAAGTTACTTCTCACACAGAAATGTGAATGTCCGAAAGTAAGTTCGTTTTAGTGACCCACATTTTAGCCACTGTAGTAGAGCAAAACGACTGCAGGCCAGTGGCGCTATTTGATAATGTTAATATGAGATAGATTAATCAATAAAAGTATCAGTATAAGTTATAAAAGCAGTCCAAATTATGAATTACGAAGTATTTAATCATATTTTTTTGTAATATTTGTGGTGGAAAATTTCTTGAATATACGAGTATGAAGTCATTTCGGTATTGATCAATCTATTGATTTATTGTTTGTTAGTTTGGAAAAATATATAGAAATTATCAACTTTATAATTACTAATTTAATAACCTTTTGCTATAGGTATAGGTTGGAAAATAATAAATTATTATTTAGTAATAATAAGTCTTTCCCACCTACATGCCATATAATATCTATATAACTTCCTAGTAACTAATCTAATATATAAAATAAATAAAAAAAGAATAATTTTTATCTAAGTAAAATTTTTGGAAAAATTATTTATTTGTATATTTATACTCTTCCCAAAATATTTTAAATGGAATGGCCACTGGTGCAGAATATTATATATAAACGTTTCCGTATTTGTTTAGAACAAGATAGACAATATTAAATCTATAGTAGCACTGTTTGTTGGACAGAGATAAATGGGCGTTAGGGTTTATGGTAGACTCACACCTTTTAATAAAATTATAGCAGAACATTAAACTTCGAGGAATTTGTCGTAAGATTCACTGAAATTTAATTTGTACAAACTTGTTTTTTGGTAGGAATTTCATTTATCTTATAAAACCAGGAGGTTGTAACTTTTATGTTAATAATTTTATATGTATTTTCTGAAAATGAATATCATTACTAAAGGGGTAAATTTTAAATTTAGTTTATATATTTTAGTGAAGATCTGGCGTGATTTCAATCATGATTGACTAAACGTGAATTAATGATATTATATATTTTTATCGACTTTTTATTTATATCAATTACATAATCACAGCTATTTAAAGAAAGTAAGAATGTCAACAGACTAGTTTTTAATTGGTTCATGCATCAACTACTTTTATTTTAATATGATTTTCTAAATAAATGTTATAAAAGTATTGAAAAAATTTGATCTAGAAATTGTACTATGATTTTCTTCGGTTTTAAAATTACTGCAGAAAATATAAACATAGAAAATATACGAAATAGAAATACATATTATTATTCATATTTTATTACTTGAATCGTTCAAATAATATCAATTTTGTACCACAAACCATTTCGAATAAAAAATATATCATATAAGAAGACAAATGAGATATATAAAACCTCTAGCGTTTACATTTAGGCTGTAGTATTTAAGATTTATTTGGATACCAATTTTATTAATTACGGTACGAGAGAAAATATTATCGTATGAAATTCGGTCTAGATTTTTTTCAATTTTTCAAGCAAAAATTTGTAGGTGTAATTACACATTTTATTTTACAGGCATTAAAAATAATTACCTTGCATTATACAAATTACTATAATGTATAGTTATAGAATTCGTTATTTGTGATATAATTAAAGAATATTTGCGGTTTTCAAAAATTTGACTACGACGTATTTAGATTTATTTATTTATCATAATTATCTTGTATTCTATATTTTTATTGTATTATTTTGTGTAACGTTGGCATAAATAAATGAAAATAAAATAAAAATAAAAGAAACAAATAGGTCTATTTGTATAATTTTCAAATTAATATGAAACGGTACGATCCATATTACTTGTACTATATGATTTTTTTTATAAAAAAGAGATTGTTCGTTTTATATCATTTACAACAAATGTCGCTTGAATGAATGAAACGAAAGAAGTAAAGATAATACTTGATTTACACCCATCCATTTGTTAGCACACAGAAAAAAAATGATTTGTCTATGTGATAAAAAATGTGATCACTATGAAAAATCCTTGATCGATCTGATTCCGATAGAGGTGGTTTGTTAATATGATAAATTTTTATCAATATGAAATTAGTGAAATTATCAATATGAAAATGTAAAAATTTATCTAATTAATAAATGTTTACCATTACTTACAATATTCTAATTTTCATATTGATCATTTTGTCAATCAATTTGAATAATCTTTATAGTTTTAATTTAAATAAATAAATAAATATCTTGCTATTTCTATAAAAATGATAAATCCGTTATGTTAAATACAAAACAGTTTTGCTCAATCTTGGTCCATTTTTAAATTTTGTATTTAAATAGTGAATACTTTTGAAAATATTAAAACAAATCATTAAATGAAGTGCAAATAATTTTTAAAACATGTTAGTTTTTGCTCATGTTAAATTGTGTGTGTGTGTGTGGTAATAATTAATATTTTAAGATTTGCTTGATGAATATTTAATGCATTATATAATTTTAGAAGTAGTCTTACAATAAAACTAAAATAATTAACTATTTCACAAATTCTACAAAGTATTGAACTCGCGGTTTTTTAACTTTCCTTGTGTAGGTCAGACAGAACTCGCTAACATGAATACTTTCGCTTTCTTTATGTTTCTGAGGTAGAGCATTTCATCAGCCTGCAGTTTGTGTGGTAATGTACACACGGCCGTAATGGGAAGGATCGCGAGATCGTTTTATCTCGTTTCTTAATGCATATTTTGTATTAGTTATAATATGCGTGTGTGGTAATTGAGGACGTTGTTCAACGAGTATTGTTGCAAGTAAAGGGCAATGTTTGCAAAACATTCTATATATATAATTTTAGAAATAAAATTTATTATAGTTATGAATATGGAAATTGCATAGTATTTAATTCATAGGGTTTTTCTTGATTAGATATATTATCATTGGTATATTTTTTTTTTGTATAAATATAAAAATCGTTTTATAATTATTATGTTTATTATTTTTTGTCATCAAACAAGTAATTATTATTAAGTAATGATAATCTATGATTAATTACTATAAATGTATTAAATTATATTAATTATAAACTGAATAATATAACACTCGTTTCGTCATAGAGAAAATAAAATAATAAATATTAATGATCGATGTAGAAAAATATACCTTTTTTGGTTTATTACTATATTCAAAGCCGGCCTCAGTAAGTCTGGCACTCTAGGCGAGATTTATTTTCCCGCCCTCTCTCTCTCTAAAAAAATGTAAAAAAATCATGAAAACGTCAATTAAAATTGATAAATTAACAAATAAGTTGAATAGTTAATATCTCAGCTTGGCGCGATTCTACAGACTCCAACTTTAAAAAAATATATAACTTACATCATTAACTTTGAGATTAGCAAATGCCCTAAGACTGTCGAGACTCCCTTCTCCTATTATAAACAAATTAAAATTGATAAATTAACAAATCAGTTGAATAGTTAATAATAACAAAAAAAAATTGAAATATGATGATGATTGCAGATTGTTGTCGGCTGGATAGTTCCTTTTCCAACAGCTTAGAAATTGAAATAATGTGCTTTGTTTATTTAATGAGTGTAAGAATTTTATTTTATAAGAAAAAAACAATAAAAAGACACATAATTCAAGTTTGTAAACAATATAAAGCATGAGTGTACTATATTTAAGTATATTTATCAAACTGACAGATACTTTTCTCTACACGAGTAACAGTCAATGTACAAACATTAACAAACAATGTTGGTGTAGAGAAAATCGATTAATTCTGTCTATTATCAGGGTACTTTATCTAACGTGATGTCAAGCAAAGAGCTACCATTTTCCGATAAAGATTTTTTATAAAATGAATGCACTTTTGTAGCTCAGATTTTTACTTTATAAAATTTAAATTCATATTAAAATATATCGTGCAATAAAGATTTGATTCTTGAATAAATTGCTACAGTAATAACACTTACTACATCAGAATTTTAGAAAATTATTTTAGCAAAATACAGTCCGCAGACTTATGTCTATGAGACTCATTCTAAACTTCACAAACGAATTTATTTGATAACTTTTCCTGCACAGGAACAATATTTTACGCTATTATAAGTATATAACGATGATATTGAAAAAAATAAAAAAATTAGTATTTATATTTTTGAATACAAATCTATTTTCCCTACAAATTTTACAAACACTTACAAAATTATAAAGCTATACATAAAACACAATTTATTTGATAATATTTATTGCACAGGGACAATATTTTAAACCATTATAAATAGATAATGATGATATTGAAAATGTTTTAAAAATCAGTATTTACATTTTTGAATACAAATCTATTTTCCCTACAAATTTTATAAACACTTACAAAATTATAAAGTTATTACATAAAACATAGTCTTTAAAAAAATTTTTGCACAACTGCACTACACATTTTATGTTGTTTTTATGTTGCGTCGTTCACAGAGACACACAAGGGGGATGGATAAGTTGTTAAAGTGTCAATCATAATAGGACAACACTGTATCTTTAACTAGGGTAAATATACTGTTAATAATAATATCTTTAAAGTTATTTTTGGTTGGTTTTATGAAAGTTTCTGTTGGAACTAAAAACAAGTTGAACAATGTTATGTAGTTTTTAGGTCAGAGTTATTTAAATTATTTATAAATAAGGAGCGACTATCATAAATACCTAAATTTTTGACATGATCATGTATTAAAAGGGTTAAACAAAATAACAATTAATATATTTCAGACATCGGCCCAAAGATGCAACGCGCTGTTTCATCTGCAACCAAGCATTTCCATCGTCAGCGAGTTCGCAGTCAGTGATCTGCGGCGAGTGCGGCCGTCGTGTTTGCCACCCGCATCACCTCGGGGGAGGCCTCGGCGCCAAGTGCTGCGGCTACAGAGTGCGCGTCGAGCACAGATGGCTGTGCTTTATCTGCCACACCGCTAGGAGAGGTCACTGTCTCGCGCACAAAATACGTACGCTAGATCAGAACACAGGTCTGTCTATACAAATTACATACTGCACATTCTATGTAAAGTATGTCATATTTTAGTTGCTACCCGTGGCTTCACCCGCGTGTATTTCGAAATCGGTGTATGCTTGTGCGACCGGCTGATCATAACACCGCGTTATCTGTTTATGTTAATGATAAACCTCTTAGTGGAGTTACTTTATATCTTTCATAACATAATTTGTTGGTATTTGTTACATATATTATATTGTTAATAAATAAATGGGATACTCTGATCTATAAGGTTTTTATTTATTCTTTAACGTTTCGATCAATATAACCTAACCTAACCTAACCATATTGATCGAAACGTTAAAGAATAAATAAAAAACTTATAGACCAGAGTATCCCATTTATTTATTAACAAAATAATCCAAAAAATGGTCATTTAATCCAACATAAAAATTACATATATTATATAGCTTTAAATAAACTAATTTGGGGTTGGTTGGTAGATTACTTTATATTAAAAACAAAAACATCGAGGATGGAGGCGTGTGAGGGTGATATATTCCATGGCCCCATGGCAGCTTTTTTTGACTTAATCAGTTAATTTTATTACTTCTACGATGTAATAGATATATTATACATTTGACCATAATAAATATAGATATGAATATATCGATATATTTTTTATAATAAAGAAAGACCCCGCTTAATGTGGGGTATACGTTTCAGCATTAAAAGGGGTATTCTTAACATGTAATTTATAGCGATAAGTGAGATTATTATTATTATTTATTTTATTTTTTAACCATACATGTCTTAAATATTTCAATGTAAACAATATAAATAATGTCATCACATTTTTTTTTACAACTCATTCTGAAACTAAATCAAAACAGCGTTAAAAGGAGTCTACTGTATCTATCTATAAAATGCAATGAATAATAATGCATTTAACAATGTATATTTTTATGAATTGTTAAATAATATCAATGTTAACATAAAATTTTAAAAACCACTGTATATTAAACTTTTTTATGATTGTTATGATCCTTTCATGTCAATTTCATGTCAGTAACTTGAGAGAAATGTTACCCAATAAATAAAAAGTTTATTTTCCATAGCGATTTATAACTTCCACTTTTTCACAAATCTCACATCAAAATTATTACCCATCTTGTATTTGGTTCTGAAAAATTATGCTCTATAAATATAATGCAATATATTTTTTATTTACCCAAAGTTAATGATGTGCTTCACTTTAATGTCCTTTAGAGTTGTAATTTGTTTTTCTTTTTTTATCATATTTCATCGCATCTTATTGTATGTTACACATTATACTTATATTTATATATATTTATAAGTACCTATATAGTGTCAGTAAATAACAAAAAAATAGTTTTGTAATGTATTTAGTAAATTGAGAAATGTTCATATAATGCATTCATAAAAGATTATTTTTTCACTTATAAGCATTTCAACAAAAGGACCTTTTTACTTTGGTATAGGAAATTAACATACGTCAGCAAAATATTACATTGGTATAGGTTTTATCAAATATAAAGTTTTGAATTTGATTTATTGATTATACTAATATGATTTAATTATGTTATATATAGAAAATAAAAAGTGCTGAAAATAAGACGAGAGTTAGTAAATTGTAAGACAGAGGTTACACGATCATTCCGTAATTCCATTCCATCAGTTCAGTCCGTGACCTTGATCAAGACTAAGCGTGTAATGCATTGAATGCGGACTGATGGAATGACAGAATGATCGTGTAACCTCTGTCTTACTCGCTCAGTCTTGATCAAGGTCACGGACTGAACTGATGGAATGGAATAAATGAATGATAGTGTAACCTCTGTCTAAGGGATTGAATATTGCAAGTGACAGTATCATTTCGATCTCATCTCGTGGACATTTTGCTTAGTCTTATCTGGTAAAAATATGCCAGTCTCGTTTCCGATAAGATTTTTGTGATTTTTATTTTTAATCTTACAAAAATTCATCAACCTACTTTTGCCCCAATAGATTTCCTAACCAAGGACTTACATAACCCGCTTCCCCTTCAAAACGATTAAATATTCGTTTTATGCATACTTAAATTTCCCTTTCCTCTATCATTTATGAACTCAGATTTCTTAAATTTTTTGGATTCGAGATAATAACAAAAAAATAAAATACACGTGTTTCTGGATTTTTAATTTTTTTTATTATTTATGAAGAAAATTTTAACAATAGGGAGTGTTGCCTTGAGGCAACACTGAGTTAAGAGATAAAAAATATGATATGACAGCACGTGTTACGATAGGTGGAAGTTCCTGAAGCAATTCTTGGTTTTCGTGTAGCATAAGGCTACCCCGTATTTTTCACATACATTGTGGGTAAATCCAACACACTTCGGAAACTTGCATCTGATTTTTTTATCAGACCATTGCGGCCAGTGCCCAATCTGGTCTTGGCGGACTGCTTTTGGAGGCACATGCTGAGCAGGTCCTTTGTGCTTTTTGGCTTGAATCTCGCTCTCCAGCGACCGCCGACTAGACAACCTAGGTTTTATACCCATCTTGCAAAGAGTCACAGCAACCTCCAGACGAAAATCTGCTGAAGCTAAGCGGCTTGACTCTGGAAGGCTTTTGTATTTAGCAACCCTTTTATAAAGTAGCCATGCATTGGCTATCGTGAGGTCCAAGTAGTGATAAAACAGGCGCATATGCCATCGTTTGCTTCGCAATCGTATCTTGTAGATACCCATGACGCTGTCAAGGAGGTCGACGCCACCCATATGACGATTGTACTCTCCAACCACATTGGGTCGCTTTATGTCTACATATCTTGAGTTCTGTTTGTCCCATCTCCGAACATAAGTTTCAGGTTTTTGCCCAGCGAAGGTGGAAGCCAGGTTGACAATTTTTTTGTCCTTCCATGCGACAGTTGAGACATCGATTCCGTTGACGTCGGCTACGTATTCTTCTGAATAACCTCGTTCTTTTTTCATAATAATCTTTTCTGATAAAATCTTACAGTCCGGTATTCTATTTCTTCTCACTGTACCAAGACTGAGGATGCCTTCTTTGGCTAGATATTCCAACAGACGAAGAGAAGTGAAATAGTTGTCAAAATATAGCCTGAAATTCTGGTGCCTTGGAATCATACGCGCTAACCTCACGACGACGTTAGATGAGGCGCCTAAATCTGCCTGTCCTTGTAGGACAATATTTTCCTTGCCAGTTTCAATTTCTGTTTTATAGGAAAAACCAGAAACGCCACTCAATACGAAGACTTTGTAACCCCATTTGTGTAGAAGAACACAATAAGCCAAAGGCTGCAGTGTTAGAGGCATTAAACCCTCCTCATCAATCACTATATAATCTAATCTAATCTAATCTAACCCCATTTGTGTGGTTTGTTGGGGTTGTATCTCTTCAACGAACTCCGTGCTTTAGTGGAGCACATTTGCTCGTCCACACAAAGATGCTCTTCCATTGGGACTTTTCTATATGCCTCATTCAAGGAGTCTACCACTGGACGGATTTTGAATATCCGATCATGTTCAGGATTGTCTCTAGGAAGATTTTTGGTATTGTCGTTGAAATGCAAAGTTTGTCGAATTTTCTCAAATTTATTCAACGTCATGGTTTCCTGTATTAGTGAAGTTCCAAGTATGTGACTCCAGTGGTTGGTAGCTCTTGGTAATTGAACGAGAGACATTAGATATACCACACCTATAAATTGCCTGACATCCATGTCAGACACCCGAAAAGTGCTATTAGGATCTTTTTGCACTTGATAAAGGTTGGTCTCCTCAGAAATTCTCTTGATTAGTTCTTGTGGAAACAGGTAAAAAAAGAACTGTATGAGAGTGTCAAGCTCTAGAATGTCAGGACCCAGAGACCTGTTTCCCGTAAACATGAGCTGCTCTGCATTCAACTCAAGATTCTTTTTTTTCCAGCGTAAATTCAGTTTAGCTGGCTTTTCATTAGCAGCTTTTCTTCGTTTTTCTTGAAATGGTGAAAGTTGAAAAGCGCTTTCGTTACCATGCATACTTAAATTTTCCTTTATATGTATTTTCGAAAAAATATTGGTTATATTAATTTTTATTAAATTTAAAACATTACGAGTTAAAATTTAGTGCAAAATATTAAAAATGTTCGAGTGTACAAAGTGTTATTATAACCCTAAATAAAATATATAAAATAATGTATGAATTATAGGTAACGTACGTAATATATTTTGTATGAAATGTTTTAGTTTTAATATAAGAAAATTTATAACTCTCTTAACTGAAAACATTGAAATTTTCCTTGATATTAACTGACAATTTTTAATACCGTTAAATATAATATTAATTAAAAATTCCTCTACAATATTGCTGAAAATTTGAGAACAGTTTTTGATTTATAGTTTATATAGCCACCGTTCCGTAAGGTGTGAAAAAGTTTTCATACATTTTTTTTAATAATTGAAAAAGTTTTTAAGCCCTTTAGTAATAATGAAAACGAAAACTGATTTATTACAACGGTTATAACGTAAATGATAAATTATTTTGAAGGATGACGGTTTACACGATTTATCATTAATCAATCTTAAACTAGGTACATTATTTAAAATTTTATAAAAAATGAACCATTTTACATATATATGATTTGATTTAATTTTATAAATGAATTTTGAGATCACATTATTTTTTATACACCTAAATAAAATTTACTCATGATGTTTTTCATTTATTCATTTTTATTTTTTATTTGTTTGTTTGTTGGGTTATTTGTTTATGTAATAAATGATTTGAAATAATTGCATTTATAGATTATATGAACAATATTTAAAAATATTTGTATAGAGCTACCTTAAGTTAAATTTAAAAAAAATCCTTACATGAAATTTAAGTTAGTTATCCTATGATAAATAATTAATATAAAAATAAAGTTATAATAAAATTATATTGTTAAGGTATCATTAAATTTGATATTAATATATATAAGTCTATTAGTATCCATTTTAAAATTATAGGTAATTAATGATAAGTAAAACAATCTTAATTAATACAAAAAATATATGCATCTATAAGGAAGTTATCAAAACGAAAGTTTTGTCACGGGCAAGTTAGTTATTAAAAATATAACTGACTTTGTCGATAAACCAGGTATCAATAATATAAATTTAGAAAGTTTTTGTTTGGAGAGCAGATGATTAGAAAACTTATTTCGGAATGTTTTTTAATGATATATTGATGGCATATTATATAAAAATATATAAATGTATCTAATCGGAATTCTTCATAAAACAGAAAGCAAATAATAATTATGTTATTTTAGGGTTATGTTCGGTATTATAAACGAGTTAGCAAAATTTGCTAACTTGCAAGCATTTTCAAATGAGGTTTCTAACCTATCTGACAGTTCTCCTTTAGTTTCATGAACTGTTTGAAAATTTTAGCGCACGCGTGGTATGTATACACCAACGGTGTTAAAACAGTGATGATATTATGAAAATAATTTTGTATGGTCAGAGTCGTCAACTGTGTTACAATAAGTTGAAGAATAACTGCTCTAAATTTCATAGCTATTCCATAGATATTATCACAGAATTAATACCCTATTTGAAAGTGCTTGCTAGCTAGCAAATTTGCTAGTTCATTTATAATACTGGACATTAGAGGCATAAATAAATAAAATTCTTCTTTAAGATATTTTGCTGTGGCGGATAGATAAGCAGATAAGAGGGTTCTGGTCATAAACCTATGGAATCCTGAAAAACATAATACTGACCACATAACTGTTAAGACACTATTTTAATTTTGATCAATCTGTTGTCCTCATAATATTTAATATTATTACTATTATTATGGTTTTAGTTATAGCAAATTTTCACACATGAAGTTAAACTATGTTGTGAATATTAGTAACTTTTATACTTCATGTTTCAGCTTATATGACAAATAATCCAAGTAACGATGGCAATTTGGCGGTTGAGTGTGAAGACGAGAGACAACAAATCCGAGACGTAATTGAAGGTAGGGTTGGAAGAATGGTAGGGGGTGATCTTGATGACGTCAGTGTGGGTAAAATCTATGCGCACGAAGAGTGTAAGTACCTATATATTTATTATTGGTATTTTTAAGTTATATATACTTATAATAGATGAGATTTGTAAAATTATATTTGATTTGATGATTCTGCTTTCACCTCACAATTGTATGTATGAATAATTACTAAACTAAGTAGATACAAATATATACAATATACATGCTGGTGAAAAATTCAGAGTAGCTCCGCGTTCTGCGTTGTTTTCTTGACGACGTTTCGGTCGAATCCTATCAGCCATCTTCAGGTCTGGTCTGAACTTAGTTCTTTGAACTTCGTTTGACTAGTAACTGCTGTTCTGTGCATTCTCTCTCGTTTATATACGGTCCTTTTAAAAGGATTTTTATCTTTGATAGTTATATCTTTTTTATGGTAGTAAAATACATTATCTATTAAATATGATACTATTCTGTAGTAAAGATATACTCCCTTATTCCATTAGATTAATTTATCAAATTTGGTGAATGGAAACTAATAAATACAGGTATTCAGAAAATTGATTTATTTTCTGAATGAGAGTATGTAATGTCACGAAAGGACATGTGCGATATTTCATTTCAAAACTGTACTAAAATTATATTTGAAAAATAAATAAAAATTTTGATTTAAAATTTCCGTTTCAAGTAAAAAACGCTTTATTCCGCGCCTGTCTGTTCGTGTGTCTGTCTCTTGAATCCTTGTCACACGTATATACAACCGATTTTAATAAAAATTATCAAAGTTATGTGGAAAGGAAGACATATCCCAAAATTGTTATCTTTTTCCAACTATCTGAAGAATAATGCATGTTAAGTGAAAATTTCATAAAATCATTGTTTTTAATATTTTTCTATAAGAAAAGAAAGTCATTATTTTATAGTAAAATATATACTTCTTTACTTCTTTGCAGATTTTTTAAATATCATAATATTAAAAAGTTGGATTAAAAATTACTATGCACTATTTAAAATTTTTTATAAGTTTCTACAAAATTGAAAACAAAATTGCATTAAAACATTCGTTATAAAGTAGGACAGTAGCTTTAAATGTTCAGCTTAATTGCTTTTATAACTGCATATATTAAAAAAACTACTTGGAACAAAATAGAAGATAATTTACAAGCTTTGTACCAAAGTAGTGAAGAATAATATCAAATAACTCATCTACTCCCCTGAATTACTGATTTATGGTAATGCTATAGTTCTTAGAGTATAATTTAAATTAAATTAAATTGAAATGTCATTTTATACATATTCATAGTTATACATAATTAAAAGTTTAAAAAAAAATTTATTTTAAATGCACATGAAATTTTTGAAAATGTGTATTTTCATGAAATTTAATTTATTGAAAATACAAAAGAAAAGGGAACAACATAATTTAAATTTTTGAACGCAACTATTGAAATATAAAATAACTTAAATGCAGGGTTTTGGTGCTTTAATTTCTTTAACTTTTTTAGTGATCATTTTGACCACTATTTGAATATTGAACATTTTTTTAGAGAAAATAATTTTAAATTTTGTTTAATTTAATAGAAACTAGAGTGTAGATTCGCAGGGAGGTGTGAAGCCCACTGGTATCACGTTAGGGGGGGGGGGGGGTCATCGTCTCATGTATAGTCGGTGCCTATGATCGATATATTTATTATTTATATGGCAATCCAGTTATTACTATATTATTACTATGTTATATACGTATATGTACGTACGTATGTACTTAATTGAATAGAGAATAATGCCACAAATTCACTGTGTAAAGAGATAAAGCTTATTAAATCCTCTCTTCCCGTTGGTTTCAGATGAACGCATGTTTTCCAAGCATCACGCTAAGCTGAGCTTAGCTCTGGGACGGTTCGCCAAAGCCTTGCAAGTCTCCAGCAATAGTAAGTCATTATTTCATGTGATTATCGTAATACAAACACTTCCCAATTTAAATATATGTATATTTTCCTGTGCATTTGTAATGATAACGTAGATTTAAGATTTCACTGCATATTTTGGAGAATTAACAGAGTATTCATACTTAATATACTTCACAAATTATATGTACATTTATTTATCGTTCAATTATTTTGATATTGTGTTAACTTATATTGTAATAGTTCTTAAATCTTGATTACTTATCTAAGGATTAGCTAAAGATTAAACAAGTAATTTATTTGTAAAACTATTGTTATTAACATTCATCATACAATGTTTAAAAATATAAATAAAAATAAAATATAAAAAATAAATGTTTAAATTAAAGGTATGTACCTACTTACTCAACATAAAATAAAACGGCCAAGTGCGTGTTAGGAATGCACATAATAGGGTTCCGTAGTCATTTTTTCATAAACTATTTTTACTACAGTGTTCGTTATAATTTTCCTTGAAATTACTAATTACAAGCTACATTCTGGAATATTTTCAAATTTTTTTAATAGATAGTTTAGAAATTTGAGGGGGAAACTTTGATAACATCAAATAAAAAGGAGACATATCTAAAGGCACACCAGTGAAAAAAAGTTGTGAGTACTTTTCAGTCTATGGGGGGGTCCAAATTTTTTTTGACAATGTTATTATTTTCATTGAAAGTACTACTTAAAAGCTACATTCTGGAATTTTTTGAAATTAGAGGGGGGGGGACACTCTGACAACGACATTAAAAAGTAAATATAAAGTGACTGACCTGTGAACATTAACGCCTAGAATTATAATTTTTTGTATATTAATTTATTGATAATGACACTCTCGACGAGACGAGAAATAACGTCTTGGTTTCGAGTTGTCAAAATTATAGTAAATGTAAAAATTCAAGAGGTCTCATCTCGGTCTCATGTAGTCCGAATTTAGGTTAATTTTGACTCGGCGTGCACTCCTAATTATCACATTGGCGCTATAAATATCTTCAGTAATCCAGCAAAACTCATATAGGTAAATATCTCAGCATAATGTTTTCCAGAATAAATAAATATGTTATATGAATTATAGACAATACTAAAGTTTAGTGTATAAAAGTGTGAGGCTGGTAGTGACCACCTCCAGAGTGATTTATTAAGGGTTTGTGAAATATGAAAACACGTTAGACATATACATACATAGTATATAACATAATGTCGAAAATGGGCGTCGTTTTGATATATTGATGTGATGAAGAAATGCCAAGAAACTGATGTAGGATAACGTTTTATATTAACGACGAGACGGCCGTTTATTAATATCTTAATAATAAATATGAACAATAAGAATGAGTTTATTTTTATAGGGTCATACTATTTAAAAAAATATTTAGTTTTCTGTGAAAAATTTCAAAATTTAAAAAAATATTATTTTGGTACTTTTACTATACAAATTAGGTTACATTTAAAAAATATATTTATGAATTAAAAAAAATTAAAGGTGTAATGTTTAGGTCTACATAATATTAGTATGCATAGGTGGCGGCATCATAGTCCAATAAAATCTATTTATAAAAATTTATTGGATTAAATTTTTTTAGATATATGTAAATATTAACTGTACGATTTTTTTTAGTTAGAGACCCTACTAAATATCTATTCCTTATTGTCCAATTTTAAATAGAAAACTACTTTGTATTTCTAACTTTTTATTGAAACATATTTGAATGGTCAAATAAAAAAGTTATTAATAAAAATTTTATTAAGTTAAAATCTAATAAAAAAACTCTCATATTTCAGTTTTTAACATGTAATTGCATAAAGCAATATAAATCATTTTATACATTTGTGCAAACAAAATTAATATCTCGGCCTACATAGATTTGTATCACACATGTATACAATACCACGCACATTAATTGGTGAAGAAAAATGGTTTCAGGATTAAATAATAATCTACTTAACAAATGAACAGTTTTAGGCACGCGCGGTGGCTCAGTCGGTATCAGCTGGGCTCGTTAGAGATTAGATTGTGATTAATGTTAGTTCACAGTGGCGCGTATAGAGTGCGCCACGAGTGCCGGACAAGTAATTCCATTGAAAGGGTCGATAATACGTTCATATTTATCATATAAAAAATTGTACGAACAAAAAAATAAAATTATATGTAATTTTCATTATTTGATGGTTTTACTAATTTGTATATTTAATAATTTATCAAATTATTAAGCAAATGCAATTATTTTCTGCATCAAAATGATAAATACTATTTTAGCAAAATAAAAAGGCTACAATTTTTAGAGTCTTAAATTAAAAACTATACATACAAATAATACAATATTTATCTATTGCTATATAGTAGTGTTAATATATGACGTTAGTCTTATCTGCCAACCTTATACTGTTTTACCGTGGCGTAATTATACTACATACCTATACATGTAATATCTTTTTATGTTACATACTGGAGGAATAAATTATTATTTAATTGATTTGGAACAAAGCTTAATATTGTCTCTAGTAACCTGCCTGAAGGTTTGATTGACTCCGGTAATAATATTTTTGATAGATAATTAAATGCACTACAATCAATTATATCACAGTTTACGTCGCAAATGATTTTATATCTTTCAAAATGGCTGTTAATTTAATAAAAATCAAAATTTTGAAACTTAAGACCGCCATTTTAAAAGACATACAATCATTTTTGGTAAAAATAATAATAAACAAAGATGAAGAAGTTTTAATTGAGCTTTGTAAAAGAGACCCCATAGAGTTTCGAAAGATATGACACATTAAAAACAATTATCGTTCGTCTAATATGGGAAATACGAAGTGGAAAGGACATCGCGTTCATTGGAGAAATATGTTAAAGATCTATCAAAAAACTATGATCAAATATAAGAGACTGTCGTTATCTATGATCATAGAAAAAATATAAAGAAAAATATTTAGTTAACTAATTACACTATAATATTTATGCCTTGGCACTTTACAGAAACGGTCTCCGTCACCGCTTCAACCTTGCAAATCTATTACATGTTAGCTGCGTCAAAACGCAGCACCGTTTCGACGCAGCTAACATGCCACTTGTATTGAATCACATATTATAGGTTTGCAAGGACGAAGCGGTGACGGAGACCGTTTCTGTAAAGTTCCAAGGCTTTATTTGATCAAAGCTGGTCATATTTCTTTGATAATGTAATAGCGGCTTTAGAGTGTTCTGGAGTCTACTTTGCTAGGATTTTTTTAAGGAAATATGCATGTTCTAGTAAGTCATCTAAACTTCGACAGTATACAGCACTACATTTTAAAATTGAAAGTTTATTTAAATGTGATCATTTGATCGTGTGTGCGATTCTTTAATTAGTGACCTGTACCTAAAAACTTGTTTTAGTAAAAATATAAATTTCATTATGCTTCAAAAACCTATGGAGTATAGTTTTGAATATTTTTAAATACGTACATTAATGGCGAAATTAGGAAATTCTTGGAAATGACGCAATTTGTCTTTAATGAATGTATCAACGGAGTAAAAAATAATATGAGTTCATTTGTACATCGTATTCGTACATAATAATGTAATTGAAAAACAAACAAAAAACTGGTTATTGAAATTGTATATTTTTCTGTCCCAGATCAACTAAATGATAAAATTATTTTTTACATTCATAGAAACATTGCATTTTATGTTATTATTTAAAATATATGTGAACCACTTAAATACATAGCGAGATTGTTTAATAAAAAAATATAAAATTCCTATATAGGTAAGTTATTTAAAGTTGTGATTACTCTGATTTTTTTAGTTTTCATTAGATGTTCAATTTAGGGTGCTTTTTTTGCGACTATTTTTTTTTTCACTCCCACCTCAAAATTTTCTTGGAAATACCTCAAAAAAATTCCCTGAAAATTTGAGCCCTTAATATTAATATTAAGTACTCGCTTTCAGCGTTTAAAGATTTCCCATTGAAAATACACGTAAACTTGAACTTTTTTTTTTTACTTTTTATAGCTCAGAGGCATTTTATCCTATTTGAACGTTTGAAAAACCAAATTACGCAGAATTAAATGTTCTATAAAAGTATTTATTGCAACGAAACTGTAACTTACAAGGGTGAGACAGTACAGGTGATTAAAGTCAAATTTTTCATGAATTTCTTGTTTTTTCATTGTTATTTCATAAATGGCTGAAAATACAGAAAAAGTTTAAATAAAAAAGTTGTAGCAAATTCAATTTTCTTCAAAAAAGATCCTGAGCATCAAATCTCTATTATTGATATTTTTCAAGATAATAAGCTTTTTGTTTTTTATGATTTACGATTTTCATGAACATAAAGAACATCTATTTGAAGTTATTTACCTCTTCTTTTCTTTTTGACTTTGAAAAAGTAGATAATAACTTTAAAAAAAAATTGTTTTTAATAATTAGAGTCGCGAATTCATGAAAATCGTAAATCATAAAAAACAAAAAGCTTATTATCTTGAAAAATATCAATAATAGAGATTTGATGCTTAGGATCTTTTTTGAAGAAAATTGAATTTGCTACAACTTTTTTATTTAAACTTTTTCTGTATTTTCAGCCATTTATGAAATAACAATGAAAAAACAAGAAATTCATGAAAAATTTGACTTTAATCACCTGTACTGTCTCACCCTTGTAAGTTACAGTTTCGTTGCAATAAATACTTTTATAGAACATTTAATTCTGCGTAATTTGGTTTTTCAAACGTTCAAATAGGATAAAATGCCTCTGAGCTATAAAAAGTAAAAAAAAAAAATCAAGTTTACGTGTATTTTCAATGGGAAATCTTTAAACGCTGAAAGCGAGTACTTAATATTAATATTAAGGGCTCAAATTTTCAGGGAATTTTTTTTGAGGTATTTCCAAGAAAATTTTGAGGTGGGAGTGAAAAAAAAAAATAGTCGCAAAAAAAAGCACCCTAATGTTCATGTTTCCATTTCAAACTATATTTCACAATTTTTAGAAAAACTTCGGTATGCAAGTGTATATGTTTACAAAAGACTCGAATTTTTTATTCAATTTGTCCTTATAACATAAATCTGATTATTTTGCCAATTTGTTTCTTTGAAAATAACAATATCGTATTTAACTTCATTTTTACGAGTCACCTGTATAAAAAATAAAGTGGAATTTTCATAAATACGAAACTTGAGAACTTTTTTTATTGATGAAAACAAAAAAGTAATTTAAAAAATAGACCTATAAATAATTCGGTATCTCGTTTGTAATAACAACGACGTGACTATTTGTAAATCTAAAAAAGGATTTAAAAAATGTGAAAATTTTTTACAATAAGTATGAGTAATAGTGTACGGTTTTTAAGGCAACAACAAAATTAAGTGATGTTTATTAATAACTAATTGTTCAACGTTTGTTGACAAATAATAGATTATGTAAATTACATTAATTTAATAAAAAGATTTTTAAGTTTGATTAATAAAAAAATATTAATAAACACTATATTCAAGTATAGTACCTTTGCATTATTTATTTATTTATTTTTCTTATTTTTAATATTATATATATTTTTCAAACGTACATGTGTTCGTGTGTCTGAACGTAGCTCAGCCGATTTTGATGCATTTTTTGATATATGATACTAATTTAAAAAGTTAAAATTGTTAGAAAATCGACCAACGGTTTAAACACAAAAAAATAAATAGATTATATTTAGATTCATTTTGACAAAATACTACATTTTGCGGTTGGGGAGAGGGTCACATTTATCTTTAGCAATTTTTGGATAATATGAGTTTCTAATAGGTTGTACCCCCCCCCCCCCCTCCCAAACCACATAATGCAGTAATTAGTCAAAATAAATCTAAATATAATATATGTATATCGAAATTATTTTTGCTTCTTAAAGTTTGGTCGGGGATATTATATAGTATATATATTATTTATTATAGTATAGTATAGATATTATGTACATAGTATACATAATTTATATATTAAACTCGAATATATGAATATTTGAATTTAAATTAGATTCGTAAATATTTCATAAAACACATAACAAATTTGAAAAGTCAGTTTAATTTTCTTTTAGAAAATAAGTGTGTCATCATTCCATAAATCCGAACAGGAATAATATAATCTCGCAATTCGCACTACTCATGAAATAATGTAAATCGCACCGTGATTCTACAGCCGGATATTAAAGAAATAAATCATATTTCAAATCTAGATTTCGCGATAGTAACAACAATTTTATTAGAATGGGGATCTGTTGGAATTGCTATTAAATATGCACGATTACATGTGTTGTATCATAATATCATTCATTTTATACATATAGGTACAAAATGTAGATATAAATAATATTTATACTGAATAGAATTAAAAATAAATGGCACTCAATTTAAATTATAATATTACTTGCTGGATATTGTGTTTTAGGAAATTATTTGTAATAGTTTATTGTATAATGACTTAAAAGTTGTAACAATATTGAGCTTTAATTAATTTCAATATTTCTTTGCCATTTTATGTCTGAATATTAAAAATAGTAGGTATCTTATAACAACGGTCAATAACTTCTGAATTTTCAAATTGATTAACGACCCATCATAATGAATCTCATAAACACGAAATAAGTCTTAATGAGTTTCAAAATTGTAAGTTTTTAAGCAAATATCAATATTTAACAATTTTTAAAAGTTTTCATTTAACTTATTCAAATACTCCCAATTAATAGTTTAATAATCCTACATAAATGTTAAATACGTTTCTTTATTATACCTAATGTATTGACGTGTTTATTACAATTTAATAATTGGTAATTAGTCTCTCGTACTTGGAATATGTTTCTAGTATATAATAATGAAACATCTGAGAATAAGGAACTAATTAAATTGAAATGAAAAGTGCACACACAAGTTCATCGAGTAATAGTGAAACGATACGGGTTCTATTGATAATGACATTGCCAGAAAAAATATAAGAGAGAAAACAAACGCATACTAGATACAGCTTTCGCTGACAAGTTCTTAAGATTCATCTCTATGCAGTGGCGTGTGAGAATGAAATATTATGTAGAAAAAATAGAAACAGTGCGCACGAGTCGAAACGAGAGTTAGATAAGTCTAGTCTCGTGTCGGTTTTTGTTACAGAAATCTCGTCTTATTATCGAATTTTACAACTGGCTGAAACTTTTTTCGGTCTCGTTTTGATAAAATTGAAATTTGTGTCATTTTGATCTCGTCTCATATAGTACACCTATTCAAGATCGATATCGAGACTAAGAAAATTTTCGTTATTGACCTGGTGTGACGTAGAGAAAATATTTTTTCCACTTCAGTATCGGTATCGATTTGTCCTAATTTAAGTCAATTTTATCTCGGAGTGCAGCCCAGAGAGAGGGAAATACGTCATCTGGGGTGCCCAAGTTGATTGGTCAAAAGCTACTGAGGCAACCTGTGTATTTACTAACCTTGAGTGCAGCCCTAATTTGTGTAATATATTGATTTACTTTAGTATTATTTAAAAATTCCGATTTTTTCCATAAATAAATTAATAATTACAAAACGCTGAGAGTAAATAAATCAAATGAAACAAAACAATTAGAAGATAAAATATTTTTATTTATTTTTAATTTATTTTCTTGATCTTCACGTACCGGTGCATTTTGAGTAAAACAAAACAAAATAATAAAACGCAGTACACATACACTTAGTTTTTCTTTATCTAAATCACGATTAAACTAACAATAAGTGTAAATTAAACATACATAACTTAAAATATTTTAATTAGGTTATCAACCATCGAGAGATAAACAACATAAAAAATTATACTAATAATTAGTTTAAATGTCCACCATTATGACACCTATTGGCCGATTGTCATCAAATCACGCTGTAAGGCAGTTAAATGTATATAGATTAATATTCAGAAATGGTAGTAATCAAATATCAACACATATTTCTAATTCAGTACATTTAATTAAAAATTTGCCATTATTGGGGTTGGTGCCACTACCTTATATATTTACAAATAAAGGCCGCCACTGCATTTATATGCATTCCATTCAAAATCCAACGTTCAAACACGCGTAGTGTTGTTTGGAACAAGTTAATAAGTACCTGTAATAAGATAAATAAATTGAACCAACGATGTTCTATGAAGCAAGAAATCGCAAAAAATTACTACGTATGAGTCAAACCTGCTTTCCGCGGTTCCACCTTGAATAATTATGTTTATCACATGTGTTTGGAACTTGAACGTTGATTACACACTCTATGAAAATACTTCAGTCAAGCAAGCGTTAGTGTAAGAACTATGAACGAAATGTAACCGCTCAGTATTTTTAGTTTATTTTCTTATCATTGATTTGTTTGTTAGAGCATGTGTTAGTGTAGTGAAGTGTTTTAAATATTTATAATTTGTTTGTTAAAGTGTTTTAATTTAAAACGATGGTTAGTTTTTTACCAGGACAACCAATTGTTTGGTTTATTTCATCTATGTAATTGTTGATTTTAATTATATAAGCCAGGAGCTTTTGGTTCTTGAATATAAAAAAATAAAAATAACGAAATTGAATCATCTAATTTTATTTTTTTAAATTGAAATTTGTCAGTGTAGAAAATTTGATTTAGCTGTTGGCTTGAATTTAAAAGATATTTCAGTTTGTAAGGAAACTGAAGTTAAATTTGATTTTTCCGTTCAAATGTACGTGCTTTTATATTTTATCTTGCTTTGGTATTAACCGAAGAATGAAATGGTGCTTTAACTAAAATGTTACATATAAAGGACGAACCGTTTATTTAGCATTAAATAAATTTACAGTACATAGTTATAATGGATTTATTATTAAATTATCTGCCTAAGGTGCGTCATTTTGCTAGTTTTAGTCTTAAATTTGAATATATTAACTTATGATTCAACTCATGAGTCATATTTTACCTGTACATAATTATAAATAAAATAATGATTTGAAAATTGTTTAATAAATATTGGATTGTTTTTTGTTTTTATAAATCCAATTAAATAAAACTTTAATCTTAATGTTTTTTATATTTATTTTTAAATTAATCTATCAAATATGTAAATAAGATTACTTTGAATTTTTTATCATACAATAAAAAGCAATATTAACGGTTTTACAGAAATCATAACGACTTTAGTAATATAAATGATATTAGTTGAACCGCTACGACATTTATTAATTAACATACTGGTCTTATATATTTTGGAATTAAAAAAAAACTGATTTTTTTTACTTATAATTTCACGAATACATTACTTTTATAGGTATTCAAATTTTACTTAACGTTGTTGTTTATATTTTAATCAGAAATGTTAGCAATTAACATATATTTTTAATAGATAATTTTACCTTTAGTTTACCTGTTTAAAACGTATCAAATGACCCAATTCTATTCAAGAAAATGCATGGATGCGTGGAAACTGGTTAAAGTGACATATGTTATTAATTGTTTTTATAAAACCATATTGTTGAGATCGATAAATTTATCATTATTTTTTATTACTATGACATTTGTTTGTGAAAGTATTTTACAATGTCGACCACATGTCAAACTCATATCTAATGTATTCCAATAGTAATTAATGGTTTTTACTCCCGAATTAAGTAATTAATTTATTTTTGATAGCCATAATGTTAATTATTTATTGATTTTATTTATTTATATTTTCCAATTTAGGTACAACTGTTTATTTAATAAAAATACATTAAATTAAATGTTGTAATTTATTGTAAAAACAAATCTTGATTGCATATCTCGAAAGGTTTATTATTTATACATGTATTTACATAGCTTTTATATATTATCAATTTCTACCTGATAATAATTTATTATACGTTTATTAAAGTGAAATTCTCGTTTCATTGCACTGGTATACTAGACAAGCAAGAAAATATACCTATTTTTATAATAACAGTAATCAAATAAACTGCAACTCGTTAGAAAACATATATATTTATTGAAAATTATTATTTTTTTATTATAGGGTTGACTCATATAAAGTACTGGCACCAGTTATGGCCGCTATAAGAGCAAGATTTACTGTTTTTGTTATTGACGGGCTTCTTTTTGTAATTCTCATGAACTCATGTTACTAATAAAACAAGTAACTCTTTATTTAAACAAATTTAATTACCAAAGTCCGCAAATATAGTATGTTTTTTTTAAATTATAGCCTTTTATTTTGACCATGTTTTTTCTTCAGTAATGGCAAAGGTAAAACCAGTAATGAGCATGCAGTGATGGACACTTGCTATTGATTACAAAATGATAAGTACTACGACACAAAAGATATAAAAGAAAGAATAGTCAAATTTGAAACGATGTAAAGCAGTTGCTATGATAATATAATAAATAATCAATAAATCATACATATCCACCATTTGACACCTATTGGTCGATTGTCATCAAATTACACTGTGAGACAGTTAAATGTATATCGATTTATATTCAGAAATGGTAGTAATCAAATATCAACAAATATTTCTAACTCAGTACATTTAATTCAAAAATAACAATTACTGGGGTCATATCCAAGACTGGTGCCAATACCTTATCTATCTTAAATAGATATCTCGCTGTAAATATTTTTTTATACGACGTTTTTTTACCAATTTCATGATAGATCTCACAAGTTTATTTAACCGATTGTTAATAATTATGAAATTCAGCCTGAAATTACAGCTAGTGCTATGGCTTCTGAATGGATTATGTATCAATATTTAACAATATGTTTCTTATACATATATAACTGATACGATTATAATATTTATAAAATCTTATAAATATATAATTAAGTAGCATTGTTAAATGTTTAAAAACAACATTTATTAAATTACTATACCATATTGAGATAAAAATATCTCTTTCATTATAAACGGATTTAATGCATTAATCCAATATGGTTAACGTCCTTGTAGAGAATTATAGAAATCATACATATGCATACCTCAATGTTACCTGTCACTTTAACCGGTCGACCAATATACTTCTCTTCTCCAAATAAATAGAAAGGTGAAATTACAAACTAAACATCAGATATAATACTACGTGAAATGAGTGGTCTAGTTTGTCACATATGTTCCAAAATGATTAAAAAAACACTTAAACAGAGTTTGTCAATAGTATAATAACTACGACTCTCATAATCTTTTGGGGCTTTAAATTCTTGGTATTACGTATAAAGATTTTGTTTGCAAGCAAAAATATGCCAAAACTTTTTTGTAGGGTATCGAATTAAGTTATTCATGCATAAAAAGGTTTATTCAAAGCAAGAGAAAATAATGTTTTCAAAATATTTTTTAAAACAGAACTATTATTGTTTTCATCCGACAATATTGTTTTAAAGATTATTTTCTTATATTAATAATATTGTTTCGGATACATTTGAAACAAGGATTGTTTTGGCGTAAGGGTTTTTTCTCTATGTTTGTGAATTTAGTCTGTGTAGAAACTCAATTATTAATTATTATTATTTTGATTAAAATAGTTCCTATGGGAAAAAACCCATAATATAATATAAGATAGTTTATAAATAAATAGATTCTATTTTATTGGTTTGTTTAAATTTAAGTAACCGAAGTAGAAATCTGTGTAGTATTTGAAGTAAATGTGTTAAGTTTTAGTTTTGTTGAGAGAACTGTACTTCGGTTTCCAAGAGTCAATGTTTTCTAATAGAGAAACACTGGATAAAAAAAGTTGACTTTATATGGATAGATATATATTTTGTGAAAGTTTTCACTGATAATAGAAAATAAAAAAATACATATCGTATATATAATGGTTTTAAAAAAAACTGAATCTATTTTATAATATGTTATTTTTCTGTACATATATCAAAGAATTCAATATCTATTTTTGTGCTAATATTTATAAAAATAGAATTCGTTAATTTATTATGTTTTTATCAAAAAATCTAAACCTCTTAACTATAAATTAATTCGTAGTAGATTAAATATGGTCTTTCAATAAATTAAATGTTATATTTAATTTTAAAGATACTTTAACTTAAGAGGACCACATTATTAAAGCCAGTATTTTCAACAAAACAAGTTATTTTATAACTTCCGAAGCTATTTATAACATCAAATGAGTATAATTTATATAATATATTTTACAGTTCTTCTTAAAAACAATTCTGGATTTCCTAAAATAAAAAAAATAAAAGATTTATTCTCATGGAGTTTTTTAAATTATGGTTTTTATTTCTTATGGTGCTTTTATAATAATAATTATGTAGTATTTTAGAGACATGGACTGTGCATTCTATATTACCGTAATGTGTAAAATTTAGTTTACATTAGAAATATAATCCAACCAATAATTTATTTTATTTACACTTATGTTTAAGTAAAGAAAAGCGTCTTTAGACCCAATATACGCTTTATATCTTTTTTTATGAAGACACGATTTTTGAAACAAATGCACAAACTGTGCTTGCAGGCTAAATAATTTTATTAAATTTCTTTATAATACCGGGCATTAATGCAATAAAATGTTTTATATGTAGGTATAAGAGCAAAGTACGTTCGTGTATATAGTGATTTTATTGCATGTTATTTTCAATGTAATTTTTTTAAATTAACATTGATAAGTGCTTCATAAAATACGTTATATAAACCATGAGAAAAAAAGTTGAAGACGTTTGTATTATAATAATGGTAATAAATGTAAACGTTAATAAAAAATCTGCCATGGGTGCCACGGAACTTTTTTATACGTAATACTGCCAAATTAGTAAAAGATAGAATAAAATGAATGGGACATAAATTATAGAAAATCATATTCTTTATATTATCAAATAATTTTTTTTACGACTTATGATATAAGGATTAATTTTCTTCTAGGAAGACAACCACTTACATTTTAGAACGATCATTAAACCGGAAATGGACGTTTACTCTTCTCAATTTTCGAATTATTTTTGAAATAAGAAAAAAATGTTTTGCATAAAAATTGTCGAGTATGTTATTATCTATAATTTATGTCCCATACATTTTTTTCCAGCATTTATGATTTAGCAAGAAAGAATTTTTTTACATAATTAATTAGAATCACCTACACTGTTCAGTCTGAGTAATACGTATAAGAAAGTCCCATGATACTCATAGCAAATATTTCTTCTCTGTTATAAACCATTTGAAATGTAATTGAAGATTAAAAAAAATTTTTTTTGAAAAAATGAATAGAACATAAATTATAGATAATAATGTTACCTACAATTTTTAACTTTTTCTCTATTTCACACTGTTTCAAAAATTATTAGAAAAATTTTAAAATCGACATAAGTAAACATCCGTATCCGGTTGAAAGATCGTTTTTAAAAAATAAGAGGTTATCTTCCGAGATGAACATTAATTTTGAATATAAAATTTCACCCTTCTACGATTTGTCGTATTTGAGTTAGAGCGTCTACATACAGACTGACTGACAGACAGACGGACAGACATCATGGCGAAAATACGGATTCAGGGAAGAGCAAAATGGATCGTTCCATCAAAATCCGGATTTCGAATAAAATCGGTTTTTCAATACTTATACTATATACGTTTATTTCATATACATGGGTATAAGAATAATAATGTCGTGGTAACAAAAGCCGCGTGAAGACGATCCTAATGGTAAAATACATTTATGCATAAGAATCATTTTTTTTTTTTTTTTTTTATATATTTTATTTTTGTCTTCTAGCTCCTCTTGAACTTTTTAGACAGCTTTTATACTTTATTGTCATTTTTATTTTTATTAATTATTATTATTATTTTTTTTTTTTTTTTTTTTTTTTTTTTTTTTTTTTTCTCCTTTTTTATGTTTGATTTTATTTACATTTTTATATTTTATTTTAATTTTTGTTTTGTTTTTTGTTTAATGATTTTATTTTTATTATTATTATTATTTTTTTTTTTTTCTTTTTATTATTTTTTGTTATTGTATTCAATTGAGTGGATAGCGACCCTCTATGTTAAACCTACTTTATACATATAACACGTGGATACAAAGAAGGATGAGGAATCGCTTCGGGCCAATCAAAGCATTTTAGGTTGAGACAAACATGACGACCATGGTTCATGGGTTTTATTGTGAGGAGTCAAACATTAGGAATAATCTAACTGCCTATTCTACTTGCGAGGTGGATCTCTTTTGACCATACATTTTTTTAAATTGATATATTATTATTTTTTAGATATTTTATTAGGACTTTTATGTTTTTATTAATATGAAAAATGGTGTTCACATTTATGGGTTGAGGAGTACCATTTTTTATGAACGTTTTCAGCATTTCGGTTCTGTCTATGTCGTATTTTGGACATTTGAAAATGATGTGATTGATGTCTCCTATATCTTCATTGTTACAATCACATAGAGGAGAGTTTCTACACCCGATTCGAAACAAATGAGAAGGTACACAAGTGTGATTGAATTTTATTCGGCAGATGGTGGTGATCCATTTTCTGTCCAAGCACATTTTCTTGAACCATGGTGTTTTCTGTAAGTTCCATTGTTTTGCAAAATAATGAGAACCTTTATAAATACTTTCATTATTAAATTGGATTTGCCACTTCTTGCGATTTTTTTCTTTGATTACACTGTTGTAATCTTTTGCAGGAATTTTTATATTTATATCTATGCCCTCTGTAATCGCTTTTTTAGCAAGACAATCAACCGTGTCGTTTTCGGAGTTTTGACAATGACTTCTTGTCCATACTATCTGAATGTGTATGTTCTTTTCTAATTGTTCTTGTATACCTTTTATTATATCTAATATTATAAAATTCTGTGTAATGTTTGGTCTCGCTATACTTTCAAGAACACTTTTGGAGTCCGATACTATAATAGCTGTTTTAAAATGCGATTTGTCTATTTCTTTTATTGCTTCTCGTATGGCGATTGCTTCTGCAGAGAATATTGATGTTTCAGGTGGGAGTTTTAACATCACAGATTTGTTTAGTGCTGGGATGTAGATTGCACAACCACATGTGTTTGAACTAATATCTTTTGACCCATCAGTATATATGTATAGTGCATCAGGCCATTTTTCGCATAGGACTTCCTTGAATATTAAGAATCATTTTTATATCATGTTATTGTTAAAGTAGGTTTAAAATAATTGTATCATAACTTTTTCAAATTAAAATAATGCATATTCACTATAAAAGTCGTGCTAGAATGAAACCATACAAAATGTCAGGTATTCTTTAGTGTCACCTTTAATAATATCGAACAGCCGGTTATGTTTGGGTACCTTCCTAATCAAAATATTGGCGTCACCGGAAGATTAAATTATAATATTTTAATTTTTATACAAACAATGTGTTATATGATTACAGAAACCAATACTGATATACACAAAAAAACCGTTATTGGTGATGTAAACGCGAATCGATTTTTATGCAAGACACTGTCGCATTTTGTTAATACTGACTGTCGATTATTTTAACGGAAAAATTCCAAACATTCCTTGTTTTTATTATTCCTCGCAAATGGACTTATTCGTCAAGCATATAAAGTTTATAAAATAGTTGTATTTTGCCCCAACGGAATTATTTATCTACATAGTGTAATGAATATTTACAATTTTTTAAATATATCGTTCATTTGCTACAACATTGACATATCTAAAAAATTGTGATTTTTTAGGAGACACTTTAAGGTTTCGATTGGTATAACTTTATATGATAATTTTCAAATATATTTATGCTCTTTCGTAGTTAGTTAAAGAAGTTCAGATACCTGTATGTCGTTCTTGCTATAAAAAGTACATTGATTGTATTTCCTGGATAAACAACTCAAAAATAGCAATTTTTGAGTTATGTTATTATTGTAGCAAATGAGTGATATTTAAACTTGTTTGATTTTCAAATTTGTAAACATTTTGTGTTTTGTAATTTTGAGTATAAGCAAATGAAATGCAGGTTAAATAATAATAAATTCAAAAAATTTTAAACATAACAAAAATTCTATGTGGAAAGATAAAAAACAATAATAATACTTAATACTTTTTAAATTTTAATTATGACATTAAAATGTACTGCTTAACAAAACACCATTTTAATAATACATTTTTTTAATTGCGGCTGATAAAAGAGTTTGCATTGACGGAAAAGTCAAGTACCAATATCTTAGAAATTACCTGTAACATAAATTATTAAAAACAATAGCTTTTGATATTTATCACAATGATAATATAAAATTCTTCTATTTTATCTCTTCAACTTCAACTAGAGAAGAAATTATTTATTTTAGATAAGAATTTAAAACAAATATTTAGCAAACAAGTATGTAGTGATGTAGACTGTAATGGAGTATTAATATTTAATTAAGAGTGATTAAAAGTGTAAATAATTTAATTTTTTTAAAATGCTGTTGGAAGTGATTATTTTCTGGATTATATTTTCGCTTGTCGTGTACCTATGGCACTATTTTATCGAAGTCATTTTAGGTAAGATAAAAATGATATATTTTTATTAACTATTATATTATAATTTTAGTTCTTGAATGTATATGCTTTTCATATTTAACACAAACATTTTTTTATAAATAAAGATATTATATTAAAATATATTTTCACTAGTTAGGTTGTTTTCTTCTTAGTCGAGAGATAAGCTATTTATATTTTAATATTTCTATTTATTCTATGTACAAATATGTATGTTATCAAAAGAGTGAGAACAAATTATGATAACCTACCTTGATCTGAAAGATACAAAGTAAATTCTACAAGGACACTTTATATTATTAATTAAATAAATTAATGCAAAAATAACTTTAAACAAAAACTTAATTGTTTATTGAGTACAACATTATTATACTTATATGTATATTATATACAAAAACGATATCATGCAGTAAGACAACAAAGGTTAATAATTAAAAACGATTCATTATAATATCATATTATTAAACTGCATGTGACTAAATCATCACTCACAATATCATAATATTATCTTCATTACAGTTAATTTTTTCAATATATGTAATTATATGTTAATAATATAAAGATTAATTAATGTATAGGCCGTTTTCATCTTTAATATACATATATCTATTCCTATTGCAGCCTATAAATGTATTTATTCATCATTATTTAACTTATTAATATAATACAGTGTCATTATTTTAGTGTGTTCATTATGTCTCCATTATTATGATTATTATACAGGTCAACAAAAATCTTTCAGAAATTTATTTTAGATCTAATAATCGAATTGAGATAAGCTGATTTGCACTTTTTTTGAGGTCATCACGACGTTATCGGCGCCTCTTTTCGGCTGAATTTTCCGCCCTTATATATAGACTTACGCCCCCAGCTAGAACTGGTTTCGCCCAAACCCCTATAGCTACGTCACTGCGTAGATTGTTTCTGTCTCTTAAACAGCTTTTAGTTCATTACAATACATTATGATCTGATCGAATTTTTGAATCAATGTTATTTTTGTTTAGTGGAAAAAATACAATTTAAGTGCTTCTAATACCCTAAAAAAGTATTTATATTTACCATCATAATTACTGTGTGGTTTTTGTTATATATTAAGATATTCAGTTTAAATGAATTGTTTTCAAAAAAATGACATTTTTTTAATTGTGGAAAATTGGACGAGCTTATGAAAAATAGGTACCTATCATTTTTTAATTAAGGATACCAAAATATTTTAAACAACGAATGTCATATTGACCTGTATTATCTTTATTTATGGATTGTTTTATGAAACATGTCTGTAGTTAGTTACTCAGAAAATAAAAATTCGTGCATTAGAGCAATACGCATAGAAATTAAATTATATATCTACTTATTAAAAAAATTAACAAACAATTAAAATTACTAATAAATAAGTATCATTCGATCAAACATGTGCGTCACTTTTACCATTGCAATGTACTTATAACGGAAATAATGAACGCTGAACAATGTACAAAATACACTCCCAGGTCTAACATTTCTTACCAAAACCACTCTCCAATTAGAAAGAAGATTTATCTAGTTTGTGGTTTCCTTTAATGGATATTAAAAATCACGCGAATAAATGTTTTTACATATTCAGACACGTATGTAATTATACAATTTGCGTTATTTTATATCAATGGAGATAAAAATTTATCTGTATCAGACAAGTATGTATAAATAAATGATTCAATATTTGATTAAATCAACCTACTAGTTGTTTTAGAGTACATAAAACAAAAGAAAAGTGTGCGATACCAAAAAAGCGTTAAACTTAAAATTCAAGCTCAAATGAAAAAAAAACTGGTAAGCAGATAATTCCAAAAATTTGGACTTCGACTAAGCTCGAACAATACTACAATGCTGTATAGATCGCTTTTTTGGTATCAAACACTTTTTTTGTGTTGCTCTGATATGAAAGAATAATTTAATTGTTTTTATTGAATTAACTTAGCTTTTAACTAAATATATTTTTCAATTTATTTCTAGCCATAAAACCTCCACTCTATTCATTCTTTATTTAATTTTTGTTTACGCAATATTTCACCAAACATTTCTCCGTAAATTATAGGATCGAAAATTTGTATAATTGAGTATTAGCTAATACGTATTTATTGTTTTTCCTTATATTTTTTTATCAGATACATTTTTTATTTTCAATCCATTTGAAGCAGAACGAAAATCAATAACTCTCACAAAAACCGAATAGCACTTTTAAACTGCAGAAAGGAACGCTTATCTCTATCAGAATGGAAAAATGAGAAATAAATGTACGGCCAATTTAAAAATATGTCCTGATCCTATAAGCCTCGTAGCTATTGTGTTTCTTCTGGCATTTTAGGTCTACTCTGCAGGATTCTACTTTAATAACTATTGAATTTTAGTGTCATATTGTTAGAAAATATATTTCTAAAATGAAAAATGTAACTTATCAAGCACATAGACTTTAAGTAAAATAAATGCATTCAACTTATCACATATTAAGTATTGGTTCTTTTTCTCGGAGTAATTGTTTTTTTTCTCTAATATACCTATACATAAAGACAGTATTTTTCGTACTAGGTACCATTTAAAAAATGTCAATGCCTAACATACAGTAGTTATAAATATTATAGAAAGGTATAATGGATTGCAAACAGGGGCGCGTTTAAAGCTTTTCGGGTCTTATAGGTATACAAATTAAATTCCGGGCCCTTGATATATAAAACCGCACATTTTACTCGAAAACAGTGCCGTGTCAAAAAAAAGAGATTTAGGATATACGTGTCCTTATTTAAACAAAAGTATTTCTATTTCATTCTTCTTAGAAAATGAGATAGATATATCCCAAACGGCTCTTTCACTGTTTTGAAAAAAAAATTACACCATTATTTATGTTAATATAAAATGCGCTGTCCAATGTCTATGCTCTATGTGTATGACCTCGACAAATTTTAAAGATGAAACGCATATGCGTGAGTAGATGTATAAGAGAAAGATGAATGAATAGCGCATACGTAAAAGTCACTTTACGTCGGTTATGCGTGAGATAGAGATGAGTAAATGTATAAGAGAAAAATACAGTTTACGTATGTGTTTTGTATGCACGGCTCTTGTGTTTGATTTTTAACTTAATAATTATTTATTTTATTTATTTAATTCGCATGGTTAATGAAAACAAAAGAAGTTTCACTTCAACCGTGCGCTTACGTGATGCACATATCATTGTTTTTATTTACTTGAGTTTCTGTCAATTAATACTAATTTATTACTATAGCAAATACATAAGTGCATAATCAACAACGTTATTTAAATGTATTATAGATCTACCACCATCGACAAGAATAAATGTATCAGAATACAATGCAGAGCCATTATCAGTTGCAGAGCTGGGACTGCGGGATGCAGTCCGTCGGCTTGTACGTGAAGCAGCAAAACTACCCGTGCTGGGTGGCGGGCAAAAAGTCGGTAGTGCGCACCACGGCCCACCCGACTCGACCTACGAAGACCTTCTGGCTACTGCTATTTTAAATAAGGTTAGATGGTTTTTCGAGAACACTATTCCGCTCTTATTTTCCCATTAATCGATAAAAAGAAAGTAAGTACTAACGTTAGCTTCAGGCGATTTTAGATGGTTAGTGGTATTGTGATGGAAACTTGCCGTTCTCTATAGAATTTACGGCAGTTCGTGGTTTGATAATTGTGATCTTATTTTAAAAGCTCTTTTGCTTAGACCGCAATGCGTATGTCAGGGGTTCTTAAACTTGTTGATATCGGTCTATAGAATAACAGTAACGTTATAAGTCCTTTTGTGTAAATTATATTACCTTTGAAGAAAAAAATAGTTCTATTTTATTAATGTAGATACTTACTGTACTTATATCTTCAGCTTCTGGAGATAAAAGCAAATCAGAATTAATATAGTAAAAATGTATAGTATCAGTTGTGCCGAATCCGGGGGGGAGGGTAAGGTTAGGTTAGGTTTACTCTCCCCCGCCTCAAACTTTCAGAGGGAAGGCAATGATTCCTTTTTGCCCCCTCAAAATTTGGATCCTGTTTTTAGGGCGGGTTTAAAGCGACAAATCTGTTTTCTATAATTTTTTTACTTTTAAAAATTCTTTAATTTTTATATAACGATATTACAGCTTATAAACAAATTATAAAATGTAACCACGAGTCTAGGCAGAGACAAAGAAAAATAAAAAGTGAGTACAGTGAAACCTTAGTACGTTTTGCTTAATTATAATAGTACGTTTTTTTCTTTTTTTAGATCACGGCATTCTTCTATGATATAAGACCCCATGTTAAAATATTTCGTTTTTCTCGTTAGTACGTGTTTTCCCTCAGTTCCTTTAAAAACGTACTAACGAGGTTCCACTGCATTTTTTTTTAACAAATAGTTAATCAGCTTATTTTTTGAGGTTCTGCTCCCCCGGAAAAAATTGATTCCAGTGCCTCTGCATAGTAATTCGTATTAAATTTTTCTGTTGAATTTGTACATAGTGTCAAAAATATTACATTTTATGGTGGAACTAGGAAATTTGAATGGAAAGATTTTTAATTTTACTTTTATTGACTGAAAAAATAAAATTCCAATAAAATCGTAAAAATTCAACACACCTTAGCGTAATATTTACCTTTAACTTCTGTCAAGTTTGAGAATTTCTGGTATATGTAATATAATTATAATTTAATACAGTAAATTTATTATATACATGATTTGCACCACATAAATTTTTTGTAATACTTACGTACCTATGTAGTTAATGGTTCTATGTATAAAATAACACTTAAATCTCTTTTTTACATACCTACTTAACATTTTTTTGAATGACGCTCATAGAAATACATAATAATCAACTGTCTGTGTACGTAGGTATTGTTTAAAAACTGACATATTCTTTCAGTTCTTGCAAAGTTCAAGGATAAGTACAACTAAATCTGTGTTTTAAATTTTTCGGTAACCAGAATAATACTTATTTAAAATTATAATTACTTATATTTGAATTAAATTACATTATTCATATTCCAAATTGAATTTATTATTTCTAATTTAAGAATAAATGGTAAATTTTAATACATAAGTAACATCGTTTTCTTATCTAAAGAAAATTAACATTTCTTAAAGCAACTCTTTCGTTACATTTTTAAAATCTAAATGAAACTTCTTGAAAATTCCTAATTAATCATAAATAAATATGATGTTGTTAAAGTAGCGTAGTGAGTGAAAACGATTTCCAAAATTTGTTTCTTTGACCTTTTGTCAGTCATAGTTAAAAGTAATAATTGAATAAATGAAAAGATAAATGAGAGTTCGTGATTAGTTTTCAGTGAAAGTCAATGCTGTAAATTACTATCTTCCTTCTAGATGCAAAAACTAATTAGATCAGTAGCGAAAATATTGTAAGACATTATTTTTACATTCTTTTAAGACTTAAAATTAATTTTTTGATTAAAATTAACTGAAACAAAGTTTATAAGCAATTGTTAATGTTTTGCTATTAAGAAGCCAAGGCGACTTAGTCCACTTAACAAATAGTGGAGAAAAATGAGATATAGAAACTTTTTTTTAATACTAAAAGTTGCATATCAACTAAACTTTAGCAATTATGTGTCGTGACAAATTAAGCTTTACAATGACTTATTAAAACTACTTAATTTAAGATAGTTTGAAGAACAGTTAAATTGAATTTCAATTAGTTTAATAATATATAATATATTTCACACGAAAATATTAGCTTTAGGGAAACAATTAATAGTTGATTGAAATTATTTTAGGTAATCGACAAATATCAAACGATATCACCTTCTGTTAGTACGCCATCTCGATCAGACAGCGCGTGTAGTCGACATTCCACTAGAAGCAATTCAAATCGAACGAGCAATTTTGACGAACCGAACGACTTGTCTATAGAAGAATTAATTAAACCTCATCACAAACGAAGTCTTTACAAAGATCCCTACGACCGCCCAACGCACATAAATCCATTACTGGACGAAGATGGGGAAATGTGCGTACAATCCGAGCACAATAGTATCGATGAAGGGTACGCCGGGCGGTTTGAGAAGTGTAGAAAAAGACGTCATCTACATGGAGATACTGGGTCGCTGTCGAGCCTCGATGACTATAGCGCAGGGTCAAGCAGTCCAAAACAAAGAGATGATCTATGTCTTACGGTACGTCATAATTAATTATTCTACAGGATGATCGCGTTATCACTACATATGTTTTGTTACGATTGCAAAATACATTTAGATATTTTATTGTGTTTTTTTTATAATCAATGTTTTTCACATTAAAAAAAGTGATCTATTACAAACAAAATTCTTTATTATCTTTTTTGTAGTTGAATTTTTAAAATTTTTTTGTACGTTTAATCTAAAACATAGTGATTGTATCTTTAACATATTTATTTACCTATTATTAAATGTTATCAACATTATCGTTATGATTAGAAAATAATACATAGTTTAAAATATTGATAAATTCCAATCAACGATCAGTAAGTTGTTTGCATTGTTTTTACATTGATTTTTTATAAGTTAAGTGTTGTTGAAGTCTTGTCAAATAAAGTTTTCAACTATAAAAATAAATATTTGGTATTTATATAATTATTATATATTATATAAATGATAATATGTTACTGACGTTAAAAATATAAATGATAACAGCTTAATTGCATAAACGTCAGAAATTTATTTAAATAAAATAATTGCAAGCTTTCGAATCACATAATTATCCTCAGGCTAAAATTGAAACATCAATATTATTACATTATATTATTGTATTTAATTGTTATTTATTATATTTTTAGCCTGAGGATGAATCTATGATTCGAAAGATTGTAATTATTTTTTCTTAAATAAATTTCTGACGTTTACGCAATTAATCATTTATATAAATGATTTATATTATTATAAATTTAAATTATTTTTTCTTTCTCTGTAGATTAAACAATCAATAGAAGAAATAAATTCGTCAGATATGGACTCCTATGATCCCCAGCTAGAATCATCTGATTTCTATGAGATCAATTCATCTGCTAGTAAAGAACACGACGACTCATATTCTGACCACAATCGATCCAATACATTTCAAAATTGTGATGAAATCGACGTTATAGTAAGACGACCGGAACCATGGGAAGAAAACTGGCTATTCCAAAAGAAATGTGCCAAAACTCCGATTATTTCAACACCAGTAGCGATGCTTGTACCTAATTCCCAAACAGAATACAGGGCTTTAATTGGCGATAAAGATGTAGAAGAAACATCAGACTTGTCAGATGTAGGATCAGATTCTGATATCGAACCACCTTCTGAATTTGCTAACATAAAGACGATTTTGGTTAAATCAAAAACTGTGATTGGCGGTAAGAATGATTTTGGATTTGTCGAGGAGCCAGTAGACGAAAGTAATCTGAATGTTAGTATTGAATTAACTACAACTGCAAGCGTAGACGATGCATCGGAAGTAGATAATGCTCAAGTGGTAACTAGGGAAGCGTGCAATGGGTCTATTTTTAAAGAAGAAATAGATATACAAATCCCAGAGAAAAAGATCGATGCAGAAATTATTAATGATAAACCTCCATTTGTTACAACGATTGATGAAAAATCAAATAATATGAGCCAAATGAAAATGAATACTGTCGAAACGGAAATCATTCTTGAAAATAATATAAACTTTAAGAACGAAACGCTAACAACTGAAAAATCAATAGAAAAACTAGAACAAGAATCAAAAGACAGTATTAAAAAAGAAAAGACAAAGACAGAGGTTGTGTTGGATCGTCCTCAACAATATGTATCGACAATTATATGCAATGGAAATTCAGAAGATATAACCATTAAGGAACAACTACCTCAACCAACTTCTCATAAATGTGTGACATGTGAAATTGCTTATGAAAGTCCAGAAAATGTAAGAATTTTCGATAGAAAAAATGTGATAGAAGCTAGTACTCCCAAATATAAGACATATGAGTTTACTTTTAATAATAAAGAAACAGATATTAAAACGGAAATAAGTGAAGATATAAATGCAAAATTAATAATCAATGAAATAAACAACGGAACTTCACAAGAAGCAAAAGAACCAGAGAAGAATGAATTTTATATGGAGACTCCGCCAAAATTCATAAAATGTGATTTTGGTTTTAGAAATCTTAAAACAATTAAATCATTTGAAAAGAAAATCGTAACTGATATTGAATATTGTAAAAAAGATGAAGCGGTGGAGTCACATTATGAGACACCTTCTAAAATAAACATTTATGAACAAAAAGAAACAATTGATGTATCCCCTGAAAAACATTACACAACTGAAATCCCTAATGGAAAAACAGAAATCATTACTTATTCGTATCTAACCGAAACATCAATAACTCCCAATATAAGTGAAGATAAAAATGTGGACATTGTAATTAATCCGATTAGCAATGGAGACCATAACAAAAATGCCAGTGAAGATACAGTAGACATGAGTGAAATAGCTACACCAACTGAAGAATATGAAGCATTTGATGTCGATACTGAGCCTAGAGGAATTAAACATCGAATTAAAAAATGGGATACGTTTATAGAAAAGAAAACTGTACAAGTACCTCCAGTTGAGAAAGAGAAAAATGAAAATACAAAGAACGTTACGAAAATAGAAAAATTAATCGATTTAGATGATATTCCAACAAGTGACAATGAACTATGTAAGTATACGTATAATAAAAACATATTACTTTTAAAAATGTTTTTGAAATTAAAACTTGAACATACCATCATATTATTTTAATATGGAGTCGGTTGTAAGCATATACACATTAACATTAAATTTATGTTTCAGCTTTTGGTCCTATTTCTTTGGAGAGTAATTTACAGAAGGATAGAGAATACACGGAACAATATGCAACCGTAGGAAGGAAACATATAACTGTACCAATTCCAGCAGCAAGGTTTGAAAATTACATTTATGTTTGAACAATATTAGTAAAAATATTACATAAGTAATAAGATTATTTATTATACTTAAAGATTTTGAGCAAATATTTAATAAATTAAGTATATTTAACTTTAACTAACATATAGATAAGGAAAATGATTTTATTTTTTTATTGTTTCACAATAGGTAGTTTTCTTTCTTCTGTTATAAAAGAATTAAGAATGTACATGTGGTATTTAATTTTAAAGAATTTACAAAATTAGTGATATTTAAAATGTTTGTATGTAAAAATTATATTTCAGAACGATTATAAACATACCAAAAGAAAACAACGAAATTCAAATAGTTGACGGTCCACCACAAAAAGGTAAACTCCATTTTATATAATTATTATTCTTACCGAAATAATTAATGATTATTTTTAAGGAACGATTGCTGAAAGAGAACATGAAAAATGGAATAACGCTGTTCCTATGCTTAATAATCCATATTCTGCGGAAAATATCGAAAAAAGATTACACCAAAAACAAACTACTTCAGTTTTACCAAATATAACGACGCTAGAACGACGAAACAGTTATAAAAAAGATATAAAATTAGATGATAACACTGATGAACCTATAGAGATGGAAAAAACTGTAAACATAAATGTGGACACGACACCGCTACGGCAAATATGTCTCGATCAATCAAAAACCAAAGCAGATAAATGGGAATTGAAGTATAATTCTTTGTTTAATGATAATGACGAACTCCAGATTGAAGATAAAACGCCTGAAGAATGTCGCAAAAAGACACCCGAAGATGATTTGTTGTATGTAATTTTAACAGAAAAGGGTAAAGATGATAATAATATAGATCAGAAAATTGATCGCCCATCGTCGAAACTTTCTCAATCAAGTGGAATGTCTTTAAAAGATTCGTTTTCGATGGATATTGATAGTGATAAAGCTAGAAGGTTAGTTATTAAAATTAATTTTCTTTTAAAGCAATTAATATTTGATAATAAAAACAGATTTAAATAACCATTATTTATATTTTAGATTCGGGAGAGATTATTATATTCGAGAAGCAAAGATTGCTTCAGGTACCAGAAAGAAAATGCTAGATTTCGAAGAAATGGAGGGGAAGGTAAGGAAAAGAGACAACCGTATTGCAGAACTTGAAGCACACTTCACATATAACACATTGCACAGAAAACTATTCCAAAATAAAAACTCGACGTCCCAATTTGTAGAGAATCCATTAAAAAATTTCGTAACTAACTGTATGGAATTGTCTGAATCTAATAATGTAAATAACGTTACCTGTAAAAGTAGCCAAAGAAGTGATAAACCAAAACCAGAAAATATTTTAAGTGATAAAACCAATGAAGTAGCGAGTAAAAAATATGATTATAGTAGTATATACAACGATGCAAACATAGCAACTGCGAATGTAGTAGAAGTAACGTTCGAAACATTTGCAGACTTAAAAAAATATTCTAGTTTACGAAGTACTAGATCAACGCATATAAGAAAGAGAATTGACAAGTTACCATTTGGTGGTAGTTTAAGAATCAAATCTGATTATGATTTGTGGTGATTTTAAGATATTACTTTATTTTTTTATAGTATTACATTCCAAAGTGTTAGGTAGTGATTAACCGAATATTTAAACATTGAGTTACTTTTAAACCAAAAAAGTATTGTTATTGTTGTTATATAGGAAATAAATTTATTATTCAAAGTTTTTAATAATTATTTATGTTCCAACTGTATTGTATATATTTATTGGTAAGTGACACTTAAAACAAAATAAACTAATTTTCTATTAGAGCAATACTAACAATACTTGCTTGTAGTTATCTTTATGGGTTATTTTTATAAAATCAATGGAACCTACAATCAACATACATATTTAAAAATAAAAATAAATCCCTTTTCACAAACACATGCTGCCACTCAGTTGTTCAATACGTAGAAATACATATAACACTTTTTATATCATATTTTATTATTAGATACCTATATATCTTTTACGACTTTCATCTGTTTTCGTTACCCTACATTGAGTTTATTATTTAATTCTACACGGATTATATATTTACGTCGTTTATTTTTTATATCGGATTGGCGATTGGTTATATGTAATTTCCAATAATCATTTCGTCAAAGTATTAGGGAGCGTCCATTAATTACGTAAGAATGATTTTCGAAATTTTCGACATGTCCCCTTATGTAAGTATTAGATGACCCACCCCCACTATACTTATGTAAGTTCTAAGTATCTCAGATGCGTGAAAAAGTGTATTTAATAGTATTTTCTATTAATCTTTTTTATTGATTTAACATATGAAAAAGAAATAAATTCAGAACACTTACGTAAGTAACGTTTTCGACCCTCCTCCACGTAAGGATTCATAAGGTTTTACGGACCTCTATTCCCCAAAACTTTATGTAATTAATGGACGCTCCCTTATTTATTTAACAAAGCTCATATACCCTTTTAAATCTAAAGTAATTTTCAATTAATGTTGTAGTTGCAGGTTTCATTGTAAAACAATTAGAAGAAATTAATTATTAATGTATACATGAATTTTTAGATTACATTTACATCCGAAGATAACACGCCATACTCTTCTCTGGACTCTTCAGTGAATGTTTTTAAAGCAAGTCCAGTTAAGATAGTAGAAGATGAAGTGTTTAATGAATCGTCGTCAATTATGGAGACTAGTTCAGATAGTTCATCTTTAGAGGTGCAAAGGGTTTATAACGTCAATAGCGGGGATATCGTTTATCGAGCGCAGAGCGGTGTAATCGATACAAAAAGGTAATTTGAATTGTTATTGTTGAATACTTATACATATGTGTATTTTTATATTAAAAAAATATAATTTTTATTTTTCGCGTTGGTAGATTTACTACTTCCTGAAACCGTATTTTTCGGATAATGTTTTGTCTTATATTTGTGACTTTTTCTCATACAAGTTGGATTCAGAAATCAAGAGAGTATTAACCTCTCTAGGGCATTTTAGAAAAATATTAGTCTGAAATTTTTGAAATATCAATTGCCGAATTTCGGTAATGTTGAGTCATACTCTACAGTACTCTACACCATAGGTGTCCAACCTTTTGAACCTTTTGGGCCGCATAGCATAAACCCAATCTACCAAGGGCCGCATATGACCCCCCCCCCATGAAATATTCAGTGTTCTAAAAAAAACGTGTTTTGAGAAAACAACAGTTCAATATGCCTTAAAAAAAATTGCATAATGTATTTACCCCCCCCCCTCCAAAAAAAATAAAAAAATATACCTAATAATTAAATTTTATAGTTTTTGAAATCTGCCAATAAAAAACTTTTTAATAAAGAGAAAAGAAAACCGAATTCAAAAACTGTTAAATTTAATTATTAGGTATACATTTCAGTGTTTCTGGTTTTTTTAAGTCTGTTTTATTTTTGTATTATACTTCTAGTTTTTCTTTTTGATTCTAAAAACATTGTATTTTATTTTTTAAATCGTAGAATCCTTTTAGCGTTGTGTTATATTTATTATTTTATTATTATATGATTATTATTATTTTTTATTTTCCAATGAGGGCCGCATCAAAGATACTCGCGGGCCGCGGGTTGGACAAGCTTGCTCTACACCATTGTCATTAAAAAAATGTCTAAAGAATCGTAATACGATTTTGTATTTTTTATACAAAACAGTACACCAGTGATTCTCATATACCATGCCATAGATGCGTCAAAAGCTTGCGTATTTTTAAATCTTACGATTAGATTTTAGATACTTAATGGATAGTAATCAATGTTTAAAAAACATACAAGGGTCAAAGTTCGGCCACTAGAGTGTTGTTACCCCTTAATAATTTCCCTTCACTTCTCCAAATAATTGTACTATTAATGTTAATATAGTTATAATATCTTTTAGGAATACCGTCATAGGGGGGCAAAATTATTTCCAAATGAAAATAGACCTTCCACAACGTTCTCAGAGTTTCCACGAAGATCTAAGTTCACCAAGCAAATCACCAGGAAGTATTATTCATAAATTCATGTTGGGTGAAAATCAAATCAGTGAAGCACCAGAACCCCAACAACCTGTTAAATACAAATCAAGTATTGATCTCAATATAGAGAAGTCAGAGAAGTCTAGTGAACAAGAGATGTATTCTTCAATGACTAGTATTGAAATAGATAGTTATGAAGATGTGCCAGCAGATGTGATGATAAACCCAGTTGAAGAAGATATAGGACCGTCGGTTTCAGAGAGGAAGAAGCAAATATTGAAATTGTTGGAAATAAATGATAATCAACTGGTATGCATTTTATTAATTTTTTTTTCTTTTAATAATATACATTTCATTTATATTATTCCATGAACTGACATAAAAAATGATCAACTTTAAAATTAAATTAAATTTTATTTATTTATAAATAAAACTTTTTTTGAAATATTCGATGATAATTTTACAGGGCCGTACTGAAAAAAATAAAATGAAACCAGTTCATAGTTTAACAGCACGAAGTTTATCAAAACAATTTCGAACTCAAAACTATGCATCAACTCCAGAATTAAATAAAATAACAAAAGAACGACCTGCTGTATCGAAAGAAGGTGGAGATTTACCAACAACGCCATTAAAATCAAGAAGGGAGTATTTTGAAAGGCTTAATAATTGTTAAAGATGTGTATCAAGGTATTATTAAGAAGGTATGGTTATTCAAATGGAAAATTATATTACAGTAGTTTATTTATTTTCATTAAAATATTTTAATATCCATTATAACCAATAAATAAAGATATTTATCTGCATATTTTATATAAATATGATCAGAAAGATAAAATATTTTGAAAAATATATATATATGTACAAACCAAAGAACAATGTTATTAAAAATATTTTAATAATGTATTGTTATTTGTTATATTATAACCACATTATCAATTTATATGTAATAATTGTATTATATGTGCCATTTATTTTATTATGTATCTTATCAATTATTCAGATGAAATATATATTTGTTATTATTATTACTCATTTAATTTATTAATGAAAAGTTAAAAATGCACACATACTTGTAACTTTAATTAAACAAATCCTACAAATAAGGAATACAATTTTATCAGGTACATATATATTTAAACTAGGGATGTTACGGAGCTCCGTATCCGAAACCGAAACTATCGGATATCCGAAAAGATTTGACCTCCGAAACCGAAACCGTATCCGAAATAATTAAATTCTGAACTCCGAAACCGAAACCGTAACCGAAATAATTAAATTCTGAACTCCGAAACCGAAACCGTAACCGAAATAATTAGATTCTGAACTCCGAAACCGAATCCGTATCCGAAATGATTATTTCGGATATTATTTCGGATAGTTTCCTACTTGTTGCCCCAAGCCTCGAGACACAAACAAAACATACGAGCAGATTATAAATTTGTATTTACCGCCTGAAATTTAATTGGCGTATCATGTACTTTTATTTAGTCTCTATTTTTAAATTCGCTACCATAGATTATAACAGATGATTTTTAAATAAATTTGCAATAATCACTTTTTTTTAAATCTACTCAAAAATTTTTAAAAATTGTAAATGAAACATCAATTTTTAGGTTTCCGTAGAAAACTAGTTTCGCTATTTCCGTCTGTCCGTCCGTCCACAAAATTTTTAAGCCGATTAAGATGAAATTTGGTATACGGACGAAGACTGATAACCCAAAAATAGAAATGATAATATTTAAAAAAAAAAATTTTTTTTGGACCCCCTTTCCATAGACTGAAAAGTATTTAAAAAAAAAATGTTCACTTAATCCATTAAGTGTGATGTCTTTAGATAGGTCTCCTAAAATGCAATAAAAAATGTAATATGACATTTTGATTTTAACCCTTCAGTCACGATATATTTGCGTTCAAAGTCGGAATAAAAGCGCCCCCCCCCCCCCCATAATTTCTAAACTATCAATTTAAAAAATCTGAAAAAATTCAAAAATGTAGCTTTTAATTAGCACTTTCACTGAAAATTATAACGAACACTGTCAAAATTATTTTGGACTCCTCTCCCATAGACTGAAAAGTGAACTCACATTTTTTTTTCACTTAACCCATTGAATGGGTGGTCATTGGATAGGTCTCCTAAAATGCAACAAAAAATGTTATATCATCTTTTGATTTTAATCCTTCAGTCACGACATATTTGCATTTAAATGTCGTTATCAGAGCGTCCCCCCCCCCCCCCCTTAATTTCTAAACTATTTATTCAAAAAATCTGAAAAAATTCAAAAATGTAGCTTTTAATTAGCACTTCCACTGAAAATTAGAACGAACACTGTCAAAATTATTTTGGACTCCCCTCCCATAGACTAAAAATTGTACTCAAATTTTTTTTCACTTACCCCATTGAGTGAGGTATCTTTAGATAGGTCTCCTAAAATGCAACAAAAAATGTTATATGACCTTTTGATTTTAACCCTTCAGTCACGATATATTTGCATTTAAATGTCGTTATCAGAGCGTCCGTTGAAATAACTCTTGTTTATAAATCGTAATGACTACGGAAACCTATCATGTGCGTGCCCAACACGCACTTGGCCGTTTTATTATATCATTTTTATCATCATATTTCAATTTTATTAGAATTAGTTTTATTGTTGTCACAAAAAATTACTTATATTATTTAAATCTGGAAATTAGACAGATAGCTAGAAATGTAAATTTTTATAGATTATAAGTAAAAGGAATATACAGAGAGTCTAAATCAGATATAACGACATCTAGGGGACCAGTCATATTAAGTCGTAAAAACCGGGAACTAGGCAATTACCATATATGGGATTCACTCGGAACTTTTATTTTGATCGTTAAAACCGATATGTTGTATTAAACGATATCGTTATAACCGATTTCGAAATTTTCGACTGTATCGAATTTCAACAAAAACTATACTACGGGCTGAAAAATACAAAAAAAAAATTAAAAAATATCCGTATCCGTATCCATATCCGAAACTCAAGGGGGCAAAATATCCCTATCCGTATCCGAAACCGAAACTAAGGAAAAAAAATATCCATATCCGTATCCGAAACCGAAACCAAGAAAGAAAAAAATCCATATCCGTATTCGAAACCGAAACCAAGAAAAAAATATATCCTTATCCGTATCCGTAACCGATATGTCATATCCCTAACAACCCTAATTTAAACGTTATGACACTGAAGCTAGCGGCCGGAGCTAGCGGCCAGACATCAATAGTCACTATCTAGAATTAAACGGTTAAAACAATTGTAAAAATCATTACACCCGCTTTATTTGGGTATCAAATTGTAGATATTTACAGTTATGATAACATACAAACGAAATAAAAATTCCAAAAAAATACTACCGCCTGTAATACCAATTTAATTGTCAAATATGTTAGATTTGATGTATAAATAGATTAAAAAAGTCTTAAAATTCTCTGACCTGATATCTGACATGGCTTAAATAATTGTAAATCATGTGAAAAATAATTTTATCAAGACAAAAAAATTCTAAAAAAATGCCTCTGGATTTCACAATAAGAAATGTTCTCGCCGCGCGTCGCGCACCATTAAAAATCGCTCAGTAAATTGTAAAAATGTTTGTCCCCACTTTATACTGGTATTAAACTGTATGTATTTACAATTGTAATAACATACAAAAGAAATAAAAATTCCAAAAAAATGCCACCGCCCGTAATACCAATTAATTGTCAAATATGTCAGATTTGATCTTTAAATCGATTTAAAAAGTCTTAAAATTCTCTGACCTGATATTTGACATGGCTTAAATAATTGTAAATCATGTGAAAAATAATTTTATCAAGACAAAAAAATTCTAAAAAAATGCCTCTGGATTCCACACTTAGAAAATGGTCTCGCCGCTCGTCGCGCGCCACTAAAAATCGCTCAGTAAATTGTAAAAATGTTTGTCCCCACTTTATATGGGTATCAAACTGTAGGTATTTACAATTGTAATAACATACAAAAGAAATAAAAATTCCAAAAAAATGCCACCGCCCGTAATACCAATTAATTGTCAAATATGTCAGATTTGATCTTTAAATCGATTTAAAAAGTCTTAAAATTCTCTGACCTGATATTTGACATGGCTTAAATAATTGTAAATCATGTGAAAAATAATTTTATCAAGACAAAAAAATTCTTAAAAAATGCCTCTGGATTTCACAATAAGAAATGTTCTCGCCGCGCGTCGCGCACCATTAAAAATCGCTCAGTAAATTGTAAAAATGTTTGTCCCCACTTTATACTGGTATTAAACTGTAGGTATTTATAATTGTAATAACATACAAAAGAAATAAAAATTCCAAAAAAATGCCACCGCCCGTAATACCAATTAATTGTCAAATATGTTAGATTTGATGTTTAAATCGATTTAAAAAGTCTTAAAATTCTCTGACCTGATATCTGACATGGCTTAAATAATTGTAAATCATGTGGAAAATAATTTTATCAAGACAAAAAAATTCTAAAAAAATGCCTCTGGTTTCCACACTTAGAAAATGGTCTCGCCGCTCGTCGCGCGAACTAAAAACCGCTCAGTAAATTGTAAAAATGTTTGTCCCCACTTTATATGGGTATTAAACTGTAGGTATTTACGATTGTTATAACATACAAAAGAAATAAAAATTCCAAAAAAATGCCACCGCCCGTAATACCAATTAATTGTCAAATATGTCAGATTTGATCTTTAAATCGATTTAAAAAGTCTTAAAATTTTCTGACCTGATATCTGACATGGCTAAAATAATTGTAAATCATGTGGAAAATAATTTTATCAAGACAAAAAAATTCTAAAAAAATGCCTCTGGTTTCCACACTTAGAAAATGGTCTCGCCGACCGTCACGCGCCATTAAAAACCGCTCAGTAAATTGTAAAAATGTTTGTCCCCACTTTATATGGGTATCAAACTGTAGGTATTTACAATTGTTATAACATACAAAAGAAATAAAAATTCCAAAAAAATGCCACCGCCCGTAATACCAATTAATTGTCAAATATGTCAGATTTGATGTTAAAATCGATTTAAAAAGTCTTAAAATTCTCTGACCTGATATCTGACATGGCTTAAATAATTGTAAATCATATTGAAAATAATTTTATCAAGACAAAAAAATTCTAAAAAAATGCCTCTGGTTTCCACACTTAGAAAATGGTCTCGCCCCTCGTCGCGCGAACTAAAAACCGCTCAGTAAATTGTAAAAATGTTTGTCCCCACTTTATATGGGTATCAAACTGTAGGTATTTACAATTGTAATAACATACAAAAGAAATAATAATTCCAAAAAAATGCCATCGCCCGTAATACCAATTAATTGTCAAATATATTAAATTTGATGTTTAAATCGATTTAAAAAATCTTTAAATTCTCTGACCTAATATCTGACATGGCTTAAATAATTGTAAATCATGTGGAAAATAATTTTATCAAGAAAAAATATTCTATAAAAATGCCTGGATTTTTTAAATCGATTTAAAGATCAAATTTTATTTTATATTTTATATTTGACAACTAATTGGTATTACAGGCGGTGGCATTTTTTTTGAATTTTTATTTCTTTTGTATGTTATTACAATTGTAAATACCTATAGTTTGATACCAGTATAAAGTGGGGACAAACATTTTTACAATTTACTGAGCGATTTTTAATGGCGCGCGTCGCGCGGCGAGACCATTTTCTAAGTGTGGAATCCAGAGGCATTTTTTTAAAATTTTTTTGTCTGGGTAAAATTATTTTCCACATGATTTACAATTATTTAAGCCATGTCAGATATCAGGTCAGAGAATATTAAGACTTTTTAAATCGATTTAAACATCAAATCTAACATATTTGACAATTAATTGGTATTACGGGCGGTGGCATTTTTTTGGAATTTTTATTTCTTTTGTATGTTATAACAATTGTAAATACCTACAGTTTGATACCCATATAAAGTAAGGACAAACATTTTTACAATTTACTGAGCGGTTTTTAGTTCGCGCGACGAGCGGCGAGACCATTTTCTAAGTGTGGAATCCAGAGGCATTTTTTTAGAATTTTTTTGTCTTGATAAAATTATTTTCCACATGATTTACAATTATTTAAACCATTTCAGATATCAGGTCAAAGAATTTTAAGACTTTTTAAATCGATTTAAACATCAAATCTAACATATTTGACAATTAATTGGTATTACGGGCGGTGGCATTTTTTTGGAATTTTTATTTCTTTTGTATGTTATTACAATTGTAAATACCTACAGTTTGATACCCATATAAAGTGGGGACAAACATTTTTACAATTTACTGAGCGATTTTTAATGGTGCGCGACGCGCGTCGAGAACATTTCTTATTGTGAAATCCAGAGGCATTTTTTTAGAATTTTTTTGTCTTGATAAAATTATTTTTCACATGATTTACAATTATTTAAGCCATGTCAGATATCAGGTCAGAGAATTTTACGACTTTTTTAATCAATTTATACATCAAATCTAACATATTTGACAATTAAATTGGTATTACAGGCGGTAGTATTTTTTTGGAATTTTTATTTCGTTTGTATGTTATCATAACTGTAAATATCTACAATTTGATACCCAAATAAAGCGGATGTAATGATTTTTACAATTGTTTTAACCGTTTAATTCTAGATAGTGACTATTGATGTCTGGCCGCTAGCTTCAGTGTCATTTAAACGTTTTATACACAATTTTTAAAACCGAATTGTCATAAATTTTTGCATATTTTATTTAATAATATTAAAAATAATAATTTAACACTTGTATAACCAACATGATGCAAATGTATCAGAATGCATTTTAAACAGAGGTGGTAAATTTTCAGGAACATTAAGGGTTTATAAATTAAGATCCTTAAATTTAATATTATTAATAATTTTTTTCCTTTGAATCTTATTTTTTAAATAAGTTAAAGAAAGACCTGAAAGCTCATTTTGATATTTTAATTCCTTCAAATGAGTTTTCGTAATACTCTAATATATAATTGGTACATTCGTACCACGTTGCTTACAGGATGTGAAGGTTAAAGGTTTGTTTCATAATTATACAAAGAATGGTATTATATGAATAAAACAGATTAGCTTGAATACATTTAGTAGATATAGATGAATACATAAAAAATACTTGATATTAAATAAAAATAAAATTCTTAGTTTCTATACAATACTAAAAGGTATTTTTTTTTATAAAATAATGTTTACACTAAAAAAAATGAGAAAACATATTATATAACAAACATTTAATAATAAATACTGATTGTTCTGTGGAATGGTACAGTAAGTAAATTATTTATTTCTCTTCTATGTTCCCACAAATACTGATCGACTAACACTGAGTTTATTTTATGTCCGTTATTTAGCTGCGAGTTTATATATTCTGTAAGTAAATCTATTGCATGAATACTACAGCCTCTAATTTCTACTTCCAATTCACTAGTTGGTTCCAGTAGCTGATGGGAATTTAAAATGTTTAATAATTTATCTGAGTAATTCAAAACATTGAAATAGTTTAAACATTGTGGTACTCTGTAATCTGCAAACATAGTGATTTCATCTATGTCATTAAATTGTGCAAAGTTATCGTTTATAGTTTGCCTGTTACCATCGTAACAAGACCAAATATCAGCTACTAATATTTGTGCTCGCTTATAAAATGCAATCTTTTTATCATGAAATATAGCTTCATCACGAAAACAAGGAAAATTATCAGTTATAATTTTTAATAAACTTAAAGCAGATCCCTGGGCTAGTTCTACGCATGTCTTAAATGTACCATTGAATTTTTCTAATAAAATATTTCCTACTTCGTGTAAGCATTTAAGTCGTTCATCAATAAGAGGAATATTTGTTATGTCGTCATCACCCATTAGTAAATTTGATAATTCTGTTTTTGTAACTTTAGAATAATACTGTGGATTTAAAATTTCAACACCGTTCTGCCAAATAATACAAAAATTACAATGTATTTAACATTTATTAATAAATAATTTACCTTCATTGCATTGTTTATTGCTGCACATAATGCAAAATATCCTGTTTGGTTGTCTACAGTCCATTTAGATTCATTTTCTACTGTCCAGAAACAAAAATTTAAAGTATCAATAACGAAAATCCAGTCAATTGTCCATGAATCTGATGGTTTTGGGTGTAACTGACTCTCAGAAAATGTTGAAGTAAGTAATTTACCTTTAGATATTGTTTTTAATAACTGAAATAAATTTATAAGAAAATAAAGTGTGAACATAACCTCAGAAAATCATACACTTACCATATTTCCTAGTTCTGTTATGGCATCACTATTAATTTTAACATGATTACTATTGGAAGAAATATATTTTCCACTTTCCCTGGGCATTAAAACCATTTTTATGAATTATGATTTGCTACTACAAAAAATTGTAAACAATCTTTAAGCACATATTATCATAATGTCATTGACATTTGCAACACGTGTTAATTTGACAACAACTTTGAATGCAGAGCACATGTATTTCATATTTCATAGCCAACATAAGCAGCGGCGGATTTAGGCATGGGCAACATGGGCTACTGCCCAGGGCGGCAGATTCTGGGAGAATACAACTTTTTTAGTTTAATACACAACACTCTAAAAAAAGAAATATAAAAAATTACTCCGATAAAAACAGTTGTCACTTCTCAGTTCATATGATAATTCTGAAACTTATATCAAAAATAGGTTATATTTTCCCTTGGTAGGAAATTTTTTTGGTTTTAATAATGAAAGATAAATTAAATACTTATTAAAATATACAACATATACCTATCATTGTTACTTAATATATGTAATCGTGGATCTTAGCTTCTGGGTATAACCGCGTCGATTTTCTCGGTCAACATTTCGTCGTGCAATGCAGTGGACATTATCAGAATATAAGTTCCATACCAAGATAACCGTGGAAGCATAAAAACGTGTATATGTAATTGTCTGTACCTATATAATTTAAAATGAATTAATAATTATTTAAAAATTAAAACAACTAAGAACATTGATTATTTTTATGATTTAATATTTAAGACCCTAGGTAATCTTCATATTTATAATATCATAGAGAAACGAATTTCGATAATAATTATTCATTTGCAAATATTATATTATGCTATAAAATAATTTATATAAACAAGTTGTCACTTATGTTTATACAACTGTAAATCTGAAAATTCTATTAATTATTAATTAAGAAAAGAATTATCAATACTGTCGAAAATACATTTATTACACAATATAAAAAATTTTAAAGAACTTTCTTTAAAACTATCTTCAAGTGATACAAGATACAAGTAATAACTTGAGTATGTATTGTGAAATTAATATAAATGAACATCGTATATGTGAAGATGTTTATTCAAATATTTATAATTGATTAATTTATAATCAATTAGTTTTGTCTAAGCAAAGTGTGTATAAATTATGTTCAAATATTTTTAATGCTGATTTTGAATAAAAAAAACACATTCCTACCTACCTTACATAATATAGAGGTACGCAAAGTACTCGTAGTTGCCTCTGGGTCTTCGTTCTTTAGTCTACAATCTAAATTCTTCAAAGATCCTGCGAGTTTGTCTCTATTTGGTAACAAGAAATTTGTAAATTTCAAGCAGCAAAAAGTTGAAAAAAGAACGTACCTGTAGTCTGGACATTAATTATAATTATTAATAATTAATAATATAAATATAATATAAACATTTTATTAGACACGAATATTTTATAAATCCATATTTGAGAATATTTTAATACAATATAATAATAGGCTAAACAGATTAGATTTAAAAAATATAATTTTTTAGATGGAAAGAAAACCACCAAAGTCGAAAGCTAGGGTAATTCTTTTCTATAGAATATATTGTAGACATTTATTGTAAAAAAACAATTGAATGATCAGGGCCGTAACTAGAGGATATGGCATCTTGGGGCAGCAAGTGACCGAGGGGCCCTCACTATATGCAAAATATAAAAATTGAAGACCTTTTTTTTCGTTGCTACTTCAATTCATAATTTTACGCTTGCTACTAATATTACTAATTGTAATTCCCCTTTTTTTTTCTTCTAGCCGACCCCAATTTTTACACTGTTGCGGACCCATGAAGCACTGGCTGCCCCGGTGGTAGTTACGGCCTTGTGAATGATATTCACAACAAATGGAAGTGGTCTTGAGGCTTCCACGCTGATCTTGGTATGGATCTTGACTTCTGAGTGTAGGCCGCATCGATTTGGTCACACATTACAGTGCACATCTTCAGGGCTATTCTAAAAGTTTAAGTAGAAGTGGATCACTTTTTTTCTCTATTAAAGAACCACATTAGCTATCGATTTTTCATTTCATTTATTCTAAAAAAAAATCTTTTTCAGGTTAAAACCCGATCTTATCTGACTGATCCATAATTTTTAAAATTATATTGTATTTTACAATCTTATCTATCGTTGAGAAATAATATTTTCATTGTAAAATTATCTCTCTTATCATCAGTAATTTTTTTTAACTGTACGAAATAATTAATCAGTAAGAAATACTACTTCTGGTATAGGTACATTGTATTTACATGAATTGTAATGTTCAGATGTTATTTTTCCGAATTTTAGTAATTGAAATAACAAAATTAAAAGGGTATTGAAACGTGAAGATCAGTCTGTAACCAACCATCCTTTGCCTATTTTTTCATAACACAAAAAGTAATCAAAATGTTATACAAACACGACAACCAGAAACGTATTATTGATTTGCATATGAATTATATTATGTAATTTGAGATCTTTGGTAACCTCACCCACATTTTGTTCGATTGATTCTAAATTGAACTATTGTATGATATTTGAAGATTTGCCACACTATTGTGTGTGTCACAGGTCATGCGAGGTGTTATGAAAACTGTCATCAAAATGATGATTCTCTAGTTGATAACTATAATCTATTATTATTCATTCTTTTGAGTCACGTCAACATAGTTTTTGTCTTTTATTTATTATAATAAATATCTGTCATGCAGAATATAAATGTATGGTAAGATATGACTTAGGTATGTATTATGAAACAATATATGTATATGTGTGTTTCGAGTTTTGATGTACGAAATAAAAGAAAAAATATATATTTTATTTATATGGAAGAACATATTTCAAATGTAGGATATCAATCGAAATGAACAAGTTAATTAACAAAGATAATTAATTCTCTTAAATTTTATTAGGGGAAAGTGCTTTTTGTTGCCTATCGTAACTCAATGGGAGCCTAACCCGTGTGAGTCTGCACTCTCTAGATAAATTGTTTTCGAAGGAGGGGGAGGAGATTATTTTTTTATTTTATTTGTGTGTTGTTGCCGGGGGTGGCCGCAAAGTTCTACAAGAGAAACAACTATTAATTTTAAATTAAATAAGTACTTTACTTATATTAGATACTTTGATATAAAATGTAAAATCACTGAATATTTTAACTAAAAATTAATATATTTTATAAAAATTAATTGACATTAAAATTTGGACATTTCGTTAGACAAGTAGTTTTATTATAATATATTTTATATTTAGTAATATAATTTTTATATTTAAATAATATAATTTATTTTATATTTGGGAGAGGGGTACCACCTAAGATTCAACACTGACAATGAAAATCTCGCCCCTATGGGGAAAATTACATGTAAATTTGAATATAGCTTAACGCCGAGACGAAATTTCACTTGATTTCTTATAAAATGAGTTGAAGACAGCTTAAATTTTGATGAGAAACGAGACTGTTATAAATTCAAAATAACAAGAAATACCTAAATATTACCGTGTCTAATTGCATGTGAAGCTCTAATTTTGAAATCTACACTATATAATACTTGTATATCTAAAATATGTGTTACAGTAAATTAATGTCCACTTTTTTTTAATGGATCAATGTTATATTATAATGCCGGGATCTAATTGGTCAAATTGAAGATACATACATAGTACAGATTTTGATAAAACGGGGAGTAAACGTACTTTGATTTGTAAGTAATTTCTTTGTTAGTTAAAACTGAATTTGTATCACTTTGTAACTTAACAAAGAGAAGAAAATCATTTATTGTACCATTGTTCGGAAACTACAAACAGTCAAATTGTAAAAACACTTCCATACATACAAATGTACAACTTGCACAACAAAATGAATAAGTACGATAAAATACATTGAGAGGGAGTTTAACTGCACCAGAAAATTAAATGAAGCATCGGGGAGTTTTCATGTCTCAGATAAAAGCCTTTCGTAAAATTGCTCGTAAACAAATATTTCAAATTAAGATGTTTGTCGACATACAATTTATTAGCTTTGTGTTACTAAGTTCAAATTTAATAATTTTATGTTTATTCAATTTATTTTGATAGTAAAAGTCCTTCGAAAAGTTGTCTTCTTACGATTATTATTTATCTTTATGAACTATAATACACCTATAATTTACTTTAAATGTTTATAATGGGCTATTAATGTAATTAATCCTTGGTTTTTTCTAAATAATATCTTACAATCAGGGTCAAAATAAATAATGGGTGAACTTTTTATCGGGCCTAGTACCTATTATAATACGAAGTAATAATGGACAGGTAACTTTCATTAAAACTTGTCGTACGACAAATTTTTTATTTCTATTTGACTTTACTAACATCCTGTAAAATCCAACATTCATGATGTACATACATGTATTTATAATTTATATACATTTTAAAAACATATTACATACACTGTAAATACATTAATGTGAAATGTGTCAGCTTATAATTTAAAAGGGAAATTATATATTCTTGCGTTTCTCCGATTTGAGCACGGTTAATTTCTTTTAAATAGAACCTTTTTGGAAATTGAAAAAAATACTTATCTTTATTCAAAGTAATATTAACAATTGAGAAAATTGATGTTTTTATTAATAATTTAAATTTAAATTGATATTTTGTTTTGGTAGGAGTGTATGTTTTCTGTTAGTACATAACTTAACGTAAGTTAGAACAATATTCATATTTTTGTCCAGTAACTTAGCCCCGCCTTATTGGAAAAATATGGAAACAAAATATTGTGCTAGTGTTGTGTTCAAATGTGCTGCTTCGAATAATTTGTTATCGCCAGAACAAAACAAAACAAATGATTGACTGATATAATTTTTAGAGTACAAGAGAGCCCCACCATGGCCAATTTTATTAAAAATTTAGGAAGGGCTCCGTTAGTACATTAGAAAGGAGCTCTGAAGTTTAAAACCTTGGCACTTTACAGAAACGGTCTCCATCACCGCTTCGACCTTACAAATCTATTATATGTGATTCAATAAAAGTGATATGTTAGCTGCGTCGAAAAGCGCTGCGTTTTGATTCAGCTAACATGTAATAGATTTGCAAGATCAAAGCGGTGACGAAACCGTTTCTGTAAAGTGCCAAGGCTTTAGTAAAAATGGCAGGGCTAACTTGTACTTCACAAATTATATGAGCCTGTCAGTTTTTGTATTTACGATAACGAATTTTCCGCAGCAGCCCATTTGAACACTACACAATACAGCTTAATTTATTTATTTATTTATTTATTTATTTATACCTTTATAGTGCTACGTTACTAAACATTAATCTTTACTTATTTCTAACATATATGTATGTTTATAATGCAGTGTTATACAAATTATACAAAGTATAAGAATTTTATCTAAATACCATCAAAAATCACTTACATATACTTAATAATATAATAACTGTAAATAATTATTTTAATATAATATTAAATATAATTACATTGTTAATTTCATTGGGTAAACGTTGTATGATTTATATCAGTAAGCAATTTATTTAATTGTAGCTTAACGCATTTAAGGTCAAGTCGAAAACTAAAAAAAAATTGAAATGATGCAATGAAAATAGGTTTTGAGGTAGGTAAAATGTGTTCGCTGAAGAATATTATTAGAATCACATATACATACATATCTATGGTTACATAAAGATATTATAATGCCCATTCATGTATGTATGTTTGTATGTGAGTCATTAAGTATATATTCAATATTGTAATAGCAAATAAACAAAGCATCGTGGTTTTGTTGTAATAAAGATATATTATTGCAATGATAGAATAACTGTAAACATATTCTTGACTTACAACCTTTTAATTTATGCATTTATTAAAATTTTATAAAAACAATGCATTTTCTTTGTCTGCATAAAATCTTAGTTTAGTATAATGTCATTTATACAAAATTGTATACAATCTTTCTGTTATTATATTTAAAAAAAATAATATGATATATTACGTAGCATATTTTTAATTTTAAGGACGTTTTGACAAAACCCAGTAATTGATATTTATATATTTATTATATAGAAAAACAAAGTTTTGCTTTTAAAAATGTTAATTTTATGTACTTAAGAAATATACAGCGCATTCTGTTATAAATAAATTTAAAAAATTGCATAATATATAGTGAAATTATTTAAAAAAATACGTTTATAAACCCAGTAAGTACATAAAAAAAGTACAGAAAGATATCATAAATTCCATCAGCAAAAGCAAAAATTGATAAAAACAGAAATGAGGAAATCAAGGGATATCATCATACAATTTATAATATTACTGAACATAACATCTTAAGGGATACAAGTGATAAAGATAAAACATAATATTAAATGATAAACCAATTTCTCCGTCCTCTTTAAGAAGTAAGCAATTGCGAGTGACGCTTTGTCTGAGATTCACCGAAGATCTTTCCCTGCGGCTAGACACCGTAAGAAAAATGGAATACGACAATGAGACGTAATGAGAAAGAGAAAGAAGGGAACGTGGGAGAATCTGTACGATGTCTTGTAATGTTTATCTAGAGAGGGGAAGACAAAACAAATTTGGGGGATACGCGTGCATGAATTTATGGATTTTGATTTTTCAAGATAGGTATAAATACTGTTAAACAATACCATTTTAAAACAATCTTCAGTGAACATAGACGTGACATCAACATAGATCGATATTTTATTGGATTTATCATGAAGACTATTGTAAGATTTAATTAATTAATTTTTTTCACTAGTGGTGGTGGTGTAAAAAGTGTATTTTGATTGGTATTTTGGGTTTTTATTATATTTATTATGACAATAATATGTGCCATACATTTATTCACATTAAGTCGTTTATTTGTATGTATTAATATTTTATTTAAATTATCATAATAATAGATGCATTTAAAAAATTGTGGTAATTAGCTTATATTATTTATAACTGGTGGAAAATTTATTTGCATTATTCATGTTACAATAGTTTGATTATTTTAGTAGAAAAAGATTTAATCTGAATTTATTCAATCTGGTACTTTAGGCAACCGCTTAGGGTTGGGGGGGTAAGCTATGGAAATTGTGCGTATCTTTGAAGACAGTTTTTGTAACGGCAAAAAGGTCTTCTGGCATTATGAAATGATTTTTCTGATATTTGGTATAAATAAAAAAAAATTCGGATATATTTATTCTGCCTGAGGCTCCCGACTTTTATAACGCGCGTTCTTTCTATTTCCGCAGACAATTGTTTTTTTTGATTTCCGATATAATATAACCTGAATTCATTTTCATACGTTTGTTAACTACGACGATTCTGGAAGTTTGTTCCTACTTGATTATGAAAATTATCAGAAGTACCTAATGTTAGAAAATTAATAAAAATGCATAGTATATATCTAATTTGAAAATTACATAATTTTACGGTTATTAATTTGAAAAAATCTAGCACCAAAAATGTGTGTTGAAATTTCAAGATTACCCAAAAAAACAGATAAATTTTTATCGCAATACTATATTACTATTTAACTGCCCAATTTTATTACTAGCTACACGCTTAATTTCGTCATATAACGTTAATTGACGCGTCCCGTTAGATTGGTTATCTTTCCGATTGAACAATAAACATCAGTTTCTTAATCTGTATACACGCAACAAAACAAACTGTCTTAAACACAAAAGAAATTAAAACCCTGTAGAGACAATTAAAAACGTACATACTATCGATTCTAATGAATTGTTTCAAAATTGTTTCCTCAGGAATTATTACTTTGCAATTTGCATTATCCATTCTTTCATTTGTTTCAAAACAGACATTGAAAAAATACATCTAAATAACGAACTTATGTACTGGCAATAAGAAAATAGGTTGTTATATTTGAAAAATTTTGTAACCTTGTATCTCCTATAAATATATCTTGATAATATTGATTTTTGAGAATGATTTACGTTTTTTTCGATTTCATAGTCTTGAGACATGGAGGTTATAAAAAAACCATCCGCCAAATAAATGCACAGTGCTTCCTCGTGCTAAATTTACCAAAGGTAGTTAATTATTGAACAATTTAAATAAAATCCAATAAAGTGTTCAGATAAATTGCATGGCATTGGTTAACCATTTAATTTTTATACAATTTTACTAAAAAATATTATTTCGAAATTTTTCTTAAGATGCACCTGATTATATTTTACAACAAACGTTGTAGATTTATATTATAGGAAATTAAATGCTCTACAAAAAAGATTCTATAAAATTTTCACGTCACATGTGTCTTTCTTGAAAAAAATAAATAATTTGGGACGTCACTCCTCCCCCTCAAACATCCAACCAAGTTTTAATAATGTCAGTTCAGTGGTTCACACACAGCCAAACATACACTTACACAGACAGTCAGACACACGGAACGAAAAATTTTTGTCTTGACCTGAAACGAAAATATCAATTTAAAATTTTGAAATCGGAGAAAAATTTTTTTGTCTCCTTCTAAAACGATCACAAAGCTTCTAATATCTTCGATATTGTCAGGAAGCAAAAATAATGAACATAGTTAATTTATAATGTATTTTATTACATGGATAGTAGGACAATATTTGTTTAATGAATTAAAAAAATAGTATTATAAAATTTTAAAAGAATTTAATTTATTAAATAAAATACGATATTTTGTTCTCAGAGCTAGTGTAAACTTGTATGCGTTTTCTGCCAGGTCATAGGCCACTATTACAACCTTGGTACAAACTATAATTAGTTATGATTATCATTTACTGTTTAATGTTTGAACAGAGTAAACTCCTGTCCCGAATGACACAATCTAATGGAAAGCGTGACCCTTAATAAAGTTTATGAAATACAACTTTTGTAGTACACATTGCTTGTTGTAATGTTTTTATTTATTTATATTATAATTTGAATATATGTACATTAGGGTGTGCCAAAAAAAGACGATATTTTTTTTTTTTCACTTTCCGCTCAAAATATCGTAGAAGATGTCGAAACAAAAGACCTGTCCAAAGGAGAGTTCTTAATTTTAATTTTAAGAGGTCCTCCATCGATTTTGAAGTTTTTCCCATTTAAATAACACGGGAAAAATTTTTTTTTTTCATTTTTACTTTCGCAACGTCTGAAGATTTTATTTTTTCGTAAAATAAACTATCAGACCTTATTGGGGATTAAATTTTGAACAAAAAATTTCATTGGGTCATATTGCTACCATCGAAGCCTGACTTTTTATAAAGCTTTACAGTATCAATTTTCCCCAAATTTCGTGTTTTTTGTAATTTTTAGCTAAACTATCCAAGATAGAACAAAAAGTCAAATGACAATTTTGTAGTCCGTTTGATGCACTACAAAAAACATTTAGATAAATTTTTTGTATCATTAATATTTTCAAAGTTACAGACCAACAAAATCCAATTTTTCAAAAATACCTTTTCTTATTCTTATGCATTCTGTTGAAACTAGTTGCTCCTCGAATTAGTTTTTTATACAGTGTATTTAATTCTTAACCATTCATCCGAAAATTCAGTTAATCCTGCAGACTATCCCTAAAACTTTCTGCTGTAGATTATGATTAATAGCCTTCAAAAATTTTATTATTGGAACATTAAAACGCTTTTCTAACTCAATACAGAATTTAGCATGTTTTTAAGTTTGAAAAATAGAAGATCGTTTGAAACAGAAAAGGATTACGAAGTCCTAGAAAGAATTTGATGTTTGATTATATCGAATACTTGTTAATCATTCAATTTTGTTGTTTTGAATAATATGTGGGAGTGGAATATGTCAATTCATGTTCAATTTGTTTACATAATCAGGGTTGTCTTGAGGATTGGTTAAATAACCTCAATAGACCAAAAACGAAATAAATAACAATAATATTTGTGGACTTATTAAGCAAGTTATATCGTAAAAAATTATTCTAGGCTAACTTTTTAGAGAATTAAATATACTTTAAATTTTTAATTGAAATTTGTCATCTATCGTCAATAATTTAGAAAATATAGATTAAAAATTATGAAAATATGACTTATCAGGTTTGTTACTCTACGCTATTGCGGAGACAACGAATCTTTCTTATACAATTTTGTAGCAAATTTGATGTACCAAAAAATAAGAATTAAATTTTTTGTATTTTTATCGATGGTTCACTTGAACAAAGCTAAAAATTAGAAAAATAGGATTTTGTTGGTCTGTAACTTTGAAAATATTAATGATACAAAAAATTTATCTAAATGTTTTTTGTAGTGCATCAAACGGACTACAAAATTGTCATTTGACTTTTTGTTCTATCTTGGATAGTTTAGCTAAAAATTACAAAAAACACGAAATTTGGGGAAAATTGATACTGTAAAGCTTTATAAAAAGTCAGGCTTCGATGGTAGCAATATGACCCAATGAAATTTTTTGTTCAAAATTTAATCCCCAATAAGGTCTGATAGTTTATTTTACGAAAAAATAAAATCTTCAGACGTTGCGAAAGTAAAAATGAAAAAAAAAAATTTTTCCCGTGTTATTTAAATGGGAAAAACTTCAAAATCGATGGAGGACCTCTTAAAATTAAAATTAAGAACTCTCCTTTGGACAGGTCTTTTGTTTCGACATCTTCTACGATATTTTGAGCGGAAAGTGAAAAAAAAAATATCGTCTTTTTTTGGCACACCCTAATGTACATACATATATTACAATTGCAAATTGTTGCATGATTAATAATGTACGTATATTAATATTTGTAGAGTTAGACATATTGCAGAAAACATAGTAATAATACAGCAGTTTATTATAAGGGTTGTGGCCACACGTATAATATATTCATACTTACAATTTTATTGCAAGTAAAAATGTAATCAATTCTAGCTGGCCGCACGTATACAAAATATTCTTCAGTAAAAATGCAACACGCTTTTACGCGACCACGCATCCGCAGCAGGCCTGAACGGAAGATTAATGCTACGAACAATGCATTTATACTCGGGTAATTCGCGAGGAAGTAAAAAATTCAGTAAAATTTTAATACATATCAATAGTACACGTAAGACAACACATAAAAGTTTATAAAAAATTATTGACATACAATTTTTACATTTTCGTTCATAACAAATCGGAAAATACATAAAAAAGCTTCTAATTAATATTAAAAAAATTCAGTATTCGTTTATGATGATACGTGGTATTTTTCAGAATTTTAGGTTAATATTTAAATTGTTCATTTTAATTGTTTAAGTCAGCGCGCTCGGTTTATTTCTCGAGTTGCGCAAAAAACGTATCATTGCGGGCATTCGGGCATCTCTCACGCCTAAACTAAAGAAGTTAGACATACGCTTTCGCTGACTTAATAGGAAATTTTGTGATTCGCAAGAAATGTTCTGAGATATTTTTTCGTATATTGTTTAGTTCTCGCTACGTAAGCCGTAACAGGTAAAAAAAGTAAATTGTTCAAACAATTATGCAATGTTTCATATATGCACAAATGTTCTTTATACCCCAATGAATAAACCTGCATCAACCAATTTTTTTCTCATTAGAATTAATGCAAGTGATCTTCATAACGTTACTGGTCTATCAGCACTTAAATCTATTTTAGTGGTAATTAATTTCCCTTGCTAATTTAATTTATTATGCCATTAAATTACGCCACTGTACACGTAAACAACTACTAATAAGGATTATACCCATCAATAAGTCACAAATATTGACATTCTATCTTTAACGCCAAACTAACTGTATATAGCTAATATAATTCGTGTTTATATGTAGATAATAATCAGTGGTTACGCAAGATGTCATAAAACAGACATTCGATACGTATCATTGAATAGAGTACCATGATGACTTTTTGTTGGTTGTATAATCACTGTTTAGTTATGGGTCATGCTCACTAATTAACTTAGGGTCATGTTTAACAGTTGTAAATTATGCATAACATGCGTTTATGCAGGTATCGGAAACAAGCTGCACAGTAGTTTATTTATTCTTCAAAAAACGTATTAATTATTCTTTCTTGAGGCTTCCGCGATGATCTTGATATAGATCTTGATTTCTGGGTGTAAGCCGCGTCGATTTGGTCGTGTTATCGGCCAACGTTTGTAACAGGGCTCTTCTAAAAGTGCGAAGAAGAGCCCTGACGATATCCACTGCAATGTGAGACGAAACGCTGGCCGATAACACGACCAAATCAACACGGTTTACACCCAGTAGCCAAGATCCATAATTATTCTTTGTTGTAATTTGTTTTTAGTTTAAAATCCTAAAATCTTTTTTTGCTCAGTTAAATCTCGAGAAGAATTTAAAATTTTGTGTACAGGTAACTAACTGTTTTAATTATATTTGCACTGTTTCATGTTGTATGTGGTCTACAGTAGATTAGGTCTCCTCAATTAAATAACCTTCAGCCTATAGCATGGTTTTCTGTCGAAACACTTGAAAGTTATATAAACGAATAAAATTTTCAGAAGATACAAATTATTTTAAAAATTCACAATATATTATATTTATTTTTGCAATTTTTTATTCAAAAATTACGTAAATATCATATCAGTTATATAAACGAATAAAATTTTCAGAAGATACAAATTATTCTAAAAATTCACAATATATCACAATAGAATACACGAAGCTCTTAATAAAAATTGTAATTTAAATAATACAAATTGATAACCACACAATGGCTGTCTAAAGGAACCATTCGGATTCAAGGACATAAACATTTTAATAAAAAAAAATGAATACAAATATCATTTTCATTCTTAACAATATTGTACATCCAGTTTACAAGCCAAAATTACGTTTTCAAGACGATCGAGAGGATGCTTATTGATGTATTTAATAAGAAAGGAGAAGTACTTTTCCTTTTCTACGTAATTTATCAAGCGGAACAAACAAAATAAATACTGATTTATAGTAAATTTCGTTTTAACTAAATTCAATAAATTTTATTTTGACAAAATTAATGTCGACTTCTTTAACATTTACCGGCAAATACAAGTACCGATTATATAAAACTTTATTGCTTATTGGTTTTTCATTAGTAAAAGGAAACGTTCTTGTATATTATCTTAGTATCAATTATATCAATGGTCTTCAAATTTTGTTGAATCACGAAACCCTTAGAACTATAAAGCTTTTTCGGCAAACCCCTTCCCAGCCTTAGAAAAATATTTCTTAAAATAATATGCAAAATAAGTTATAAAAGCAGAAAAACTCACACTAGCTATTTTACTCACACTAATGTGGAACACAGTTTGAAGACCACTGGATTATATTATTTAAATACTTTATTGCAAACATTTTAATTTTGTATCCATTTTTACTCTCCAGATTATTTTATGCACTTTGGCGTCGCTCGTACTTGCCGCTCCACAAGGACCATCAACAGAACCTATTCCTATTTTAAGACAGGAACAAGAAGTCAATTTTGATGGAACATACAAATGGAGGTTAGTAAATAATAAAAAATATAATATAAATATAGTAATAGGTGATTTTATTTAAATATATTATAACGAATATTAAAATAATCTGTAAAAAATTGGTCTTCAGTTCCAATAAGCGTGGGAGCTACTTTTAAAATTTCAAATTATCTGATGAGCTTCATAAACCCAATATGTAGATTGTATATGTACCTAAGCAGTTGTATCATTTTACGTTTTGATAAGTTACAAGAAATAGAAATTATAGCAATCGCCAAACCACCCATTGCGAGCTACTAGTAGCTCGAGGAGGAATTTTCATTTTCATCTAATGTAAATTAGATTTACAGTAAAAATATTTTTCATATGAGCCACTGAAAATTCCTCCTCGAGCTACTGATAGCTCGCAATCGATGGTTTGGCGATTGCTATAATATCTTATCTTAACGAATTGTTTGAAATATCCAGAAGCTATGATAATTAACTCAACATATAAAAAGAAACAATGATATGAGAAATATAATGCATAAAATCAAATAAAAATAAAAATAATAAAAAGAGGAACTTTAGTTTTTGAAAGCTTCAAATGTTTTTACGAATATATGTATGTTTCATCTGAAAAAGTTCAAAAATACAATATATTATATTTTATTTATCTTCCGAACAAATATACATAGGTACCTATATAGACAAATATTTGTACTATAGTTGTCCATATATTTATTATTCTAAACACAAAATCAAGTAAATATTTGCATTCCTTGTATGTATGTACGTAATATAAACTCAGCATTAAATTCATGCATATCATATAGGTTCAACTTCACAGTGATGTGTTGAGTTATGTAGGAGTAAGTTTGGTGTATTATATTACACCAAACAGCCGTTGAGTTTGTTGTTTATGTACTTGCAGGTTATCAAGTAACCGTGTAAATATACTTTCATATTGTGTAGGTACTTTATTATCTACAAACTTTAAGTATTGTATTACTGTTTATAAGAATATATTAAATCCATAAGCCTGATCACAAGTATTGTAATTTATATTATTTTTTTATATTCAAAGTTCTAAAGTTATTATATAAATTAATTATTCAAAATATTTTGTTTAACTTGTCATATTTATTTTCAAAAAAAGTAACTTTTTTTTGTAATAGTTTATTGTTTTCAAATATTTATTTATTATATTGATTGTTGTTATTGTGATTTTTGTTCAACAATTTTTGTTTTACAGATGTCCGGTATTATAAAGGAGCTAGCTAGCAAGCACTTTCAAATGGGGTATTAATTCTGTGATAGTATCTATGGATTAGCTATGGAATTTAGAGCAGTGATTCTTCAACGTATTGTAACACAGTTGGCGACTCTGACCGTAAAAAATAATTTTCATTATATCGCCACTGTTTTAATACCGTTGGTGTTTACATACCACGCGTACGCGAAACTTGTCAAACATTTGAAAGTGCTTGCTAGCTAGTAAATTTTGCTAGCTATATAATAATACCGGACAAGAGCCTACTTAAATGTAAAGTAGAATAAAAAACACATTGAAATATGCTATAGCCAACTTAATGGCCCATAAGAAAAACTAAAGTTATAGCTTGTATTTCGGAAATTAAGGGTCGATCCAGACTATCGTGCAGGTCCCGGTTCGATCTCACTCCAATCAAATATAAATAAATAATAAACAATGAAAGCATTCACACTATAGGTATCATGCCGGTCTCGGTCCAATCACTCTCCGATACAGTATTTACCATACTGTATATTTGACTGGAACGAGACCGGACCGGGACCGGCAAGATAGTGTGGATCGGCGCTAAAAGTAATATAAAAATTCTTAATATGCCAATTAATTCTGCAGAAAAATTGCTTTAAGAAACCGCAAACAAAAAGTACCTATCTACTTTGACAAAAAAGTTGTAGCTATTTAAAAAATTACCGACATTATTACCACAAATTACCACATACAACAACCAACATTTTTTGATGTAGTAATACTCACCCCTTCCTTACAAATAATTCATCTCATTTAATCGAATAACGATTTCACGCTTATCTTGGACACCCTGTATATTATATATTTATAATATACTTTATTATAGAGGTAGATATTGATTTTTTATGTTCGATTATCTAAAAAACCATTGGACAGATTTTTATGCAACTGTTATTGAATTATTTCATGCAATTCCGGAAATGGCATAGGCACCTGACTAAACTTTAATACACACATTTGTTTTATATATAACGTGTCTCATTTAGCAATTTCCTGTTGGCCTTTATCAATTGCAATGAGTTGTATTTATTATTGATAGGTAATATAAATTAAATTACAAAACTTTGTTTAGATTATATATAATGCGATACATTGACAAAAATACCAGATACATGTATTAACATATATACAACAATATGTATAGTTAGGTAAGGTAAGGACACATTCCGACATTCATCCGGGCAACCGATAACGAACCCGAAACAACTGTCCGCGTCGTTAGGTTTTGTCAATGAAGTTTAAAATAACGACACTCACAAATCCTTTTAGATTAACCATTTTAGAAGATAGATTGCTCTTTAGTGTAAAAATAGGTCAAACCCGATAAAAAACCGATCGTTTACAAAGACTTCGGCTATAGATTCCTTAGTTCCCAAAAGTAGAAAAATATGATACCATAAACACGTGTCAGATATTACTATAGATACATAATATTTATTATTCACCTCTTATAATAGTTGGAACTATGTATATCTATTTATTAATAATAATGTATTCGTGAATACTGTGTTGAACATTTATAGTAGCATGCTTTTCCTGCATATCAAATTATTATTTGTTAGGGACAGAAAAAATATATAATTAATTCAATTTGACATACTTTTTTATAAAAAGTCCGCCAAATAGTTTTTTTCTTTTGGTTAATTGGTTTTGTACAAAAATCAACTGAAGGTCGAACTATTGTCTCATTATTATTGTTAGTAAAATAATAATATGATTTTTCATAAAACAGTTTATATTCAAATACTTCATTGTTTCTAAAACCAAAGTAGAATTTATTATGTATACGAAGATCATTAAATGTATTGGTGGTCTGAAATTTAAATATTATTTTAATTAATTAGCATTATACGATCTTAATAATAGGTTTTCGCAGTCGGTGGGAATTTTAAACAGCTTCTGGGTCTTGGTTAGAGTTGTTGTAAATGTTCTTGTGGAAAATCAGCGCATTTGTTTTCAAGTAATTATTGTAGTTATAATTGTTTTGAAATTAACTCTGGGGAAATACTTATTTATATGAATAGTTAATTTGTCGTTGGTTGTGCAAATATAGGCATTCAATTTATTTGAATATTGCATAAATTAAATTATAGATTTAGAATTTTTTTAACTGGATATTATATATCAATAATATCAAATATCTGCCATGGGAGCCATAACTTTTATTGTACGTAATCCTGACAGTGAATAGTGTACTGTACGTGATTCTTATTTTATTAAAACTTATTTTTGACAAACTAATAAAAGATAGAATAAAATGAATGGGACATAAACTATAGATAATATTATTCTCTACATTATGTATCAAATGAATTTGTTTTTACTGTTCACTCTCTGTATTACGTATAAGAAAGTCCCACGGTACCTATGGCAAATACGCACACTGTTCAATCTCTGTAATACGTATAAGAAAGTCCCATGACACTCATGGCAGATATTTCTTCTCTCTTATGAACTATTTGAATTATAATAAAAATTATTTTTTTCAAAAATTAGATTTTTCGAAAAAAATGAATGGAACGTAAATTATAGATAATAATATTACCTACAATTTTTAACTTGACCATTTTTCTCTAATTCGCACTGTTTTAAAGTAATTTGAAAAATTCAAAAATCGACCTTACTGCCGTATCCGGTTGAAATATCGTTCTCAAAAGTTTTCTTCCCATACAAAAATTAATCTTAAATTTCACTCTTCCACATATTTGAGTTACAGCACTTACAGACAGACAGATGGTAAAAATTGATAATTCTATCAAAGTCCAAATTTCGAAAAAAATCGGTTTAACAATACTTACTTATACTATTATATATGTATATTTCATACATATATATAAATGGGTATAAGAAAGTAAAAAAATGTGAAGTAATATGACATATTATGTCATTTATCTAAATACAAATCTATTTAGTATACATACATTTCTTTTTCCACCAGATAAAAAAATGGATTATTTTTTATTCACTTACATAAGTATGGTAACTATCAGTTATAAAATTTCCTTATTGATTTTTTATTCAATAGACAAAAGACAATACCTATTATGCAAAAGACATGTAGGTTTTAATTTTGTGGTACAACTTAATGATCAAGATTCCGATAAAAGGTTTACAATAAAACGTGACAGTCGAATTTCCAACTGCCACGATATAAACTACAATATAAACTATGGTTATAGGTCTTGTTCACAGATTAAAGTTTTGAGTTATATAACGTCTACATCCATAAATTATACGAAGATGCGCGGATAATAGATAACGAATTTAAATATCGTTGTTTGGGATCAAACAATGAATAAATTTTAAATGTGGCTACGGTAATTTAAAACGTTTTCAAATTTTTTCGTTGATCGATAACAGCAAAGTTTTTGTTATAGTTTATATTACAGTATTTTTTTATCTATGTGATTAATGTAGAGGAACAAGTGCAAATAAGAATTTTAAAAATTTTGAAGTAAAATCTATTATTTTTTTAGAATACTTTTCAGGTTTTCAAATATAGATAAAATTAATTGTTTGGTTTCTTCTTATTCTTCCATGTAGTATTGATTTACGCAGGTAATATTGAAGAGACCTTGCTCCAACATGTGTCGTTCGATTCACAGATTTATCTAACTATTATACGAGGTGACCACATAATTCACAATAAATTACTTAGAAGGGATTGGATGTACACGATTCCGGATAATCGCTGAACAAAAGGCCAAGGTTGCACAGAATCGTTTACCGTTGCGGACATAATAACATAACTTACTAGATGATTGCTAATTATAAGTTAAGAAACAGTATAATATGTCAGGGCAGTTCTAGGAGGAGTTCATTTGTTTTGTGAAAGTTATAATAATATTTTTCTTCTGACCCTATGGCATTTTTATGGCGAGAATCCGTGATAATGTGTGCACTCATGATGAAATCATAGATCAAGAATATGCAAGTGTCATATATATTACAATGGTTAAATGCCAGTTTCGTTGTTATCTAAACCTATTCTTTTTTTTATTATATTTTACGTAATGTGACTAGACAATTGTGTTCATACTTCAAAATCAATTAATTATATTGACCTGTAGGTAGAGAAATATTATTTTTGACATTTGTATTAATAAAACATTATTTATTTATCTTCAGTGAATAAGTTATGCTGAAATCAACTGAATCATTTGGAATGTTTTCATAATTTCTGAATAGTTATTTAAAAATTAAGCATAGGTATTATTAAAAAGGGAACAAATTAAACGCGCACTATTTTAAATGAAATGAGAAATAGTGAAGAACATTAAATAAATTATTTTAACACTTAATAAACTATTAAAGCATTTGTAAACAATATTTTTTGTGTTTTAGCAATAAACTAGCGTTAAGATAATACTGTTTGTTCATTAATGAAAAAAAATGACACATAGAAAAAAAATTGTACCTAATGAGCAATATCATGTATTTATATAATATTTTATAAATCGTACAGAGTTGATAGACAATTATAAAAGTTAAAGCTTAGAATTCAAAATGTTATTGCTCAAATACAATATATTTAATGCTCGAAGTATATAAAATATTGCGCGCTTAAATACTAAATTAAAAACTCTATTAAAAATATCTGTATCAATGTTATGTAGTTGAAGTATCATTTGCATTAAATTCTCTTCAGTTAATAGAAATTCAATAAACCTATCAATTACATGAACGTTCTCATTATTAATAGTTTCAGTAACAATAAAAAATGAAACATCATTATGTCGTAATCAATATTTTAAAGATGGAACAGCATTTGGTATTTAAATTCGCGAAAGCTTTATAAGTACGTGTATTACTTATATTCAATTGAATGTCATACAAAGACTACAATTTACTAATAATTGCATGATAATGAATTGCTATGCAGTCACGATTTGTAGAAATTAAAAATTCCAATCTTAATTACAAACAAATAAAAATGTATAATTCCAACAAATTATAGAAAATATATATAAACAAATTATTTATGACCTTATAAATTAATTTGTAAATATTTTAAACATTATTATTGACGTAATATCCATGACCTCTGTACCTAAACATCTAATAATAAATCGATAATTTATATTTAGTTACGAGACCGGAAATGGTATAACAGCTGAGGAGGAGGGCTTCCTGAAGAACGCCGGAAACAAAGAGACGGAAGCACAGGTCGCCCAAGGACAATTCCAATACACTGCTCCCGATGGAACACTTATCAAAATGGTTTATATTGCTGATGAGAACGGTTTCCAACCACAGGGTGATCATCTTCCAACCCCCCCACCAATTCCTCCAGCGATCCAAAAGGCTTTGGAATATATCGCGGCTCACCCACCACCACCAGAAAGTTAAATTAAATGATATATAAAAACGAAATCAAAATTTTCTCAAAACTACGAAATTTTATCGCCTATTATATTTATTTTATTTAAATTTTTTAACGTTTATTGATTTTTTTAATAATTTTAAATTTTTTAATCTATTATATTTTAAATGCCAAAGTTTTATTATAATTTAACTAATAATTTCATTTAGCAAATGTGTGTAACAGTTTTTGACAGAAAGGTTTAATTATATGATAAATTAGAAAATTTTGATTTTGATAACTGATAATATCACCTTTATCGTACAAATGACGAGCTTTGTCATTTATGAAAAATGGCTGTAGAAATTATTGTTATTATATTTTTTACTATTATTATACGTATTCTATATATTTGTATTTTCAAGCATTTAATAAAAAAGTATCTATAAACATTTTATTTTTATTTTATTTCTACCTAGGTTCTTTTATATTTCAAATAAATATTATATAAATCGCAAAGAATTTCTTTGAGAAAAATGTGAAATTTTTTTAACTAAAATAAATAAATAAAGAAAATTTTATTTTTTTCCTAAAATGATTTTAATTTAGATGAAATACCTACCCTCAATTATTTGTCAAAAAGCATTACAAAAATAGATATAAAAAAATTATATTTTATATCTATAAAAAAATACAACATTTAAATAATATAATAATTAAAGTTATTCTTGGTATAATCGCCAATAATATAAATATGTTCAAACATCTTGTATATACAACTGGAATAACACAGTCGTAAAAACAAATGTATAACCACACAGATAAAAGTAAACTAATGAAAGTTCCAGTATTGAAATATAAAAATGATGAGACCCAATATTCACGTCTTGTGCAATATCTGTAGGATTATAAATGATGTTATTATTGTGATAGAACTAAAATTTTACGCACACACGTTATCGATTTCCACTTACTTATTCAAGGTATTCATGTTGTTTGGCAATTCAGTTGTTTCAGGTCTTTGGAGATCTGGAAAACTAACTTTTATTTGTCACATTAGTGGCGATTATTATAACCAGATAATATACATACATATGCATAAATGTGTATTTTATTGATTTTTTTTAAATGTAATTTATCACGTATTTTATGGTTTTTTACGGTTCCTTGTATAGATATGAAACCATTAATGTGTAATATGTAATTATACATGACTAGGTGATGATGGCAATGATAAAACATTAATTCTATTTCATTGAAAAGTAACGGCTAAGATTTTGTCATGAGATAAAAATATTGACGCATGTAGGATAATTAATTTTCACAGATATGATCATTTATGAAACCATCATATTTCGATGATAAATATTATTTCTGTCAGATAAAAATAGTAAGATTAAATATTAAGAAATACCCCAAACCCAAGTGTGTAAAGACGCGTTTGCACGATAATTACATTAGAGATACTCCAGTATGAGTCTCGACAAGTCGACGTTTTAATAAGATTATTTGTAAATTATTTTTAGTAAGTATAAAAAAATGACCAGTAAAATTAAACATAAAGTAATAATATAAAATATATTTAATGATATTTACTGATAATATCAGAAAATACGGCTGTGAGCGAGACTTGGCTACTACAATCAACCAAAAATCGATCAGCGTTGTCCAGGCTCTTACTGGAGTGATTCTAAATTACATCACCACATAGATCAACGAAAATTGGTATAGATATAGTTTGATACCTACACTTTAAGAAACCGATGAGTGCAGTTGCCATTTTGAAGTTATTCGCGTAAAAACAGTTTTTCGCCCATTTAACCCCCAACAAAACAACCTTTGCACCCGTTGGTAGACTTAAAGTGTAGGTATCAAACTATCTAACCAATTTTCGTTGATAAAGGAATTATTGTGTTCGAAAAATCAATTTTTTTTATACTATTATATATTATAACATTTGAATATATCCCCGTGGTGACGTAATTCCCGCGCAAACGCTGAATGGCCAAGGAGCTATTGAGACTACCTTGTCTTTATATACCTTCCCCCAAACCATAATAACATAATTGAAATAATACGTTTATATTATACTATTTACTTACATTTTCAACAATTACTTATCAATTTTAAAGTAATTTAGTATAATCCTGGGAATAATCCAATAATTGTAAATCAAGAACCCTTGTAGTATATACACGATCAAAATATATTAATTATGATAAATAGGTCCCCCTAAAGATATATACTCACTAAAACAGCGATTATAATTGTTTATGCTTTTCTGGAGTAGACGGATAACACATAGTAAAGTAATGTATAGTTATTTCGAACCACCCTCATATTTTGTAAATGTCTATATATTTTTTCATTTGCTCCCCTTCCCCCTTCTTACCGTACTGTTTGTTTTATCATGATTTACCAAACACAGAAGCAACCTCCATCCTATTTGTGTGTCCCTGTTACATATTATATAATATGTAGTATGTATCTTGGAATGTATAATGTTCATATATTATGTAGAAATGTACACTGTACACATTTACAAAAAAGTAAATTAAAATTACAATAATCCTCTGAAAATATGTATTTAAATACATATATAGGAATGTGAGTACATGTCTAAGTACTACTTATTATTGCTTTTCAATAAATGAATTAAATTACAAGTAGAAGTATTTGAGTTCAATAAAAGTACTTAAATTTTGATTTCACTAATTTAACAAGAAAAAATCAAGATAAATAACAAGTTATGGCTGAATTTGTATGAGTAATGCCCGGTATTATAAAAAAATTGTTTGAGTGCAAAAGCAAATTAACTTCCAGCTAACGTTATCTGCTAGGTGTCAAATTGTTATGAAATTGCTCGATATTTTAAAGAAGTAGTAATAATTGTATAATAATGTAAATGCGAAGTATTTTATGACGTACACTAGGCAGCACTTATTTTAAGTCACTGATTGTACGCGTATGCGTCAAGGTTATCATATGAATGATTTAATTCGCGACATCTGTGAGTGTGTTATCATTTAAATTCAGTGCTAAGCAGATAGTGTTAGCTGGAAACTAATTTGATTTGCGCTCAAGCAAATTCTTTATAATACCGGGCATAAGTATAAGTATGCCATTAAACATTGACATTTTTACAAAAGTGGATAATTAATAAAACTATACAAATACAAATAAAATAAATATTTAATTTTTCTATACCAGCAGTATAAAGTTCTATTAATTAATTGTAAAGGAAATAAAGTTTATTTGCAAACTTATTAATTTTTTTAAAACTATTAAATTTAAGAAATAGCTATTTTAGAAGGGTGCCATCTGGTAGCTTTATAAATAAATATTTTTTTCTTTTTTTTATTCATTATTTAATTCGTTATATAAGCGATTGTTCATTATGGTAGGATTCTTTATTCGAGCTAATTCTCACGACACGTGCGTAAAATTTTTCGCGAAATACAGGTTTTGTTGGATGATATTCACGGTATAATAAATAATACTAGCGATGCACAAACAGTGACCTTTTGTTATATTTGTTTTGTAAAAATTACTTTTTAAAATAAAAGGTTATTGAACTGAGTAATGTCTATAAAATATATACTTATTATTGAGTTTCAGTTTGGTACAAAAATATCAAGTTTATTGATAAATATGTAGGTAATTAATTAATTTGTCAAATTAATTAATTATTTGTCAAATTTTGGGTACAATTATCATAAGTAGAAAGTATCAAAAAAATCGGCCAAGATATACACGGGTGTATGCCATAAGGGTTCCGAAATACGAAATACGTACTACGTGAACTTTAGTGCCACTTACAGGGGGTCAAATATTACTTATATCTACATTTATATATATATCTACATTTTGACACCTCACCTGTCTAAATATCGAAATAAAAATAAAATTAGTCTATGACACCCCTTCCTATTTGAAACGATCATGTTGATTGAAGTATTTTTCGTTGGTAGTATCACCAAATCCCTGTTACCAAATTTTTTGAGCCAGTTGTTACCGAGCTAGAGGGGGATGAAGGGCAAAATAGTTTACTGCTTGGAGCTCTTGTAGGCTCCATTTTTAAGTTACAAAAATGATAAGGGTCAAATTCTACAGAACGATTTCTACATTTTGAAACCCCACATGCCTAGATATGAAAACTTCTAGAATTTTTTCAATTTTGAAATGCTATTGTTGACTTTAGTATTTGTCGTTTTAGTATATATTATCAAAATACATTTTGACGTGCCATATGCCTTGGTATACAAAATATTTTTTGCCTAGTTTTAGCCCCTTAGCGTACCTCCCCCCACCTGATTTTTTTTAAATTTTAAATCTTTACTAGAGGGTATCATTTCACATGTTTGTAGCATATAAAGTTTACGAGATATTTTGTTTTGACTGAAAAGTACAGACGATAAAGAGATTAATAGAGTTTCTTCGCAATCTAAAAAACAATATTCTAAATGTCCTCATATCATAAACAAAAAAAAGCTACCATGGGTGCCACGGTACTTTCTTGTATATATTACTGAGAATGAAGAGTGAATTTTTAAAATTAATTTTATTTTATTCTGGCAAACTGATTTCAAATATCAGAAGTTTTCTTCCGAGAGAAAATATATCTTAAATATAAAATTTCACTCTTCTACGATTTGCTATATTTGAGTTACAGCGTCTACAGCAAACCGACAGGCAGACACAAATATCATGGCGAAAAAAGTCAGACTGCGGATATCATGGATAATTGTATCTACGAACTAAATAAAGCTATTCGTACTAAACTGAGAAATTCAAATAACGCTATTAATTTTGATATTTTAAACCCCTGGACCTAGAAAGTGAAATTTTTAGGAGTGTCTTCCTTTTTTGACGTAGGCATCCACTGCAAATGGAGTTTTCGAATTTTGACCTCTAAAAACAAGTGAGGAGGATGTTTTCATTTATTTTTTATTTTTATACGTTTGTCTGCATTACTACTTATATATTATGTACATTTTATATAAGTAAATTTGCTATAAAATATTCTTCATTTAACTAACCTAACCTAACTAAGTCCAACCATAATAGTAGTTAAATGTTACTCCAGTACTAATTTTGTTAGATTTTATTTATTACACCTATAAAACCAAAGTACGAGAAGCATTAATATCGGAGGAGACCTAGTAACAATCGACAATAAGTGTTGTTATTATAATTTTTTTTTTTAAATATTTTAATATTATTTACTTTTTTAATTTGTGGTAAGGTGGGTTAATGTTTTTATTTATACCTATTTGTCAATGTCACTGAAGTGAGAAAATAAACAAATACAAAAATGCCTTGATAAACATCTAATGATTTAATAGGGCGTAGTAAGGTCAAATAAAAGAAATGAGAGAAATATTTGTGCCCATCTGGTATAGATACATACATTTAATTTCAATTCTGTTAGAATATAACATTTAAATTTCTGATCGTCCTTAGAAAAGTAATTATTATAAAATTATTGATTGAATTTTTATTAATGTAATTTATTAAAGTATTTCATAACATTTAAGTTTTAGATTTAATTATTTTAAATGTAAAAAGTTACAAAACACTTTTTTATTTTAATGTATATCTATGCATATGTAGGTTTTTGCATGCATACTTATTTTTTTTAATATTCGTTGCTCTTAATTATTTTATAATATGTTATTAAATTAGTTTCAATCAAGTTTTACAATTGGTTTGCCATTTACATTTAAGTGATAGTTGATATTTTATGGTATATATATATATTTAATCATTAACTAAAATTATACTCGTTTACCTCATCAAATAAAATTTCTAATTATACATCAAAATTATTAAAAATAACGAGTTAACAGTATAATATTAAAAAATGAAAAACTATACAAAAAGAATAAATTCTTTTAAATTCATCTTATAGTATAGTATAATAAATCGCAGTTTGAAATATAAAAAGTTATGATACGATAAAATAAACTATAAAATAAACAATATATTTATATTTTTCTTTGTAATTTACTTTCCGGAATTCTATTTGGAAATTCCAATATTCTGAAAAAGTCCCTCTTATAAATTCTATTTAGTTGACTAATACTCGTAGATACATAAATAAAAATGACGTATCTATTAATTATGTTTGATTTTGATGCATCGCTAAAATTATAATTAAAAATTTTTAAGTATTTTTTGTAAAATTTGGGTGGTTCTATATTCGAAATTAGTAATCTATTGCTAAACTTGCCTATATTGAGATGATCTGTATAATTAAAACGCAAATTGAATATTTTGGTGTACTTTTTATGTAACTTCTCCCTGCTTAAAAATGTATAATCACTTTTGCTTCTGAAAAATTCCTAAAATGTAATCTGTATCAGTCGATTTATGATATTATAATGTTAAGTATATTTTGTTAAATAAAAATAAAAATATTGTTATATATATGTTTAAAGTTAGTTTTATTTATTGCATAAATAGGTAATAATGATAAATAATACTCTTACCTTTGTTTACTTTTAATTAATACAATTGTTTCCGTTTTATAACTGAGACTTACAATAGTGACTAAATTCAATACTATGTTAATATATTACAATACACATATATTAAAGTCCATAATATGTAGGTAGTAGGTATGTATTAAATATTTAAAATAAATTGTATTATTCTTTTGGAAAGTGAAAGTGCAACCATTTGTTCATACATATATATGTAAAATAAACACAATAAATGTTATAATTGAATAATATTAACCCTTTCTATTATATTTGCCCACTCTATCAAAAGAAATGATTATACATGAGAGTCATCATTGACAATCATTAATAAAAGAATCTGAATAAGAAATGAACAGTGATATTATACAAAATATAGATGTCACATATCTCAATGTTTCACAAAACCAAGTGACCTATTGCAACGCGATGCCAGTTTCCTAACAAACTGAAATAATAACGGATTTTTTTCTGTAATTTATGTTTGCATTTCTTTAGTGTTTATAATTTCTGTCAACCTACGACTTTTATAACATTCGCCTTATTTGAGATGTGTTATGTTAAATGATTTTGTGTGTAAAACACAAATGCAAACGTTTTTTGTCATTAATTTTTTGAAGTGTCAAGATCGCAGTTGATGTATATCAATCATGACTTTCATTATTCAATGATTTTTGTGTTAAATTTTGGCCTGAACTTTGTTCTCATTTTTTTAATGCTGAATCTTCTAAATATCGTTATAATATAGCCGAAGTATAATTATATAATATAAATATGTTTATTTATGTAGGGCGCATTATACTATTTTTTATTTCCAGTTTTATTACTTTATTTAGTAAATAAATAAAAAATATCGGTATGGAGAACCCTACATGACTTCCATATTCTTTAATATCTTTTTAAATAATTTTTAATATATGAAAACATGAATTAGTTACGTATTAATTAGTTTTTAAAATTCAAACTTTGAGGGTGGTTTTTACCCTTTCAATAGCTGTTTAGGAATGTACAAATAATAAATGTCCCTTAGGTTCAATTGAACTACAAATGTACCAAGTCTTATCAAAATTAGTGAGATAATACTCGTAACATTCACTTTTTAGACGATAAAATTTCGAATATTTTCAAAACCCCTTAATCCGATTAGCACCAAAATAAATAAGTTTGGAGTTCTCACTGAGACAAACATTTTCTCCAAAAATAATTCAGATAAGTGCATTTTTACAGTAGTTATCGTGAACGAAAGAAAATTCTACATCCAGACACACAGACACACGCACAGCCTCCATGCGGTAATTAACTTTTCTTTAAGTTTTAAAGGTAGTACAATCAGAATTTGCTCTTACCTCGGACACGATTTTTTGACGGTATAACAATACTTACATTTTTTTCAAAATATGGAAGTAATATTGAAAAGTTAATCTTTTAATTTACTTTAAACTGAAAAAAACTATTCTAGCCTAATTATCTAATATATCTATCATAATTAATCTCACAATATGTAAATATAGATTGCCATAATTACTTTACAATATAATATAAAATCATTTTGTGATTATTTATTAATTAAGGTATAAAATACGGATAAAAAACTTTCTTTATCCCCACTTTTCGATTTCGAGACTATCAAGTTAAAATTTACTCACCTTTTCAGGGACGATCAGATTTCTGAGATGTTGAATTAATTTTAGAGGATAATGAATGAGAGTGGTGTCAATTCGGTATAAATATGCGAGGACGCAATTTTAACGTTGTCACAGGTTTCAGTAATTGAAGAAGATACAGCCAAACAAGAGAATGAAGTGCGCGGTGAGTCAAGATTTATTATTCTCTTTATTTTTCTTGTTATATTTAACATCGTTTCATAAAACGTAAATTTTTAGGATTGAGTTAATTCTGATTTATTTATATAGAAATGGTTTTTAGTAGAAATTTATTATTGGTGGGAAACTGGGTCATAAGGAGTGTATTTTATAGATTTTATTTTTAATAATAATTTTGAAATTATTTTCCAAATTTCTGTGTCAGTGAATATGTTAATATAATTTATAAAATATTTATATAATAGTTCGGTAACTAAAGAATTGATTTATTTGAAAATTTTTAAGTAGAATTTACTTTTACTATTTGAATATAACAATATAACATTAGATTTAAATATATTATACAATTAGTGTTTAAAATAGTATTATTAGGTTATATTTATTAAGAAGAAAATAATTAGTAGATATACTTGAATAACAGCTTATACATTATAAATTACTACCAGAAATCACGTAGTATGAATTAAAAAAAACTACCTGAACCATATTAAAAAAATGTTAGTCAGCATCTCCGTCAGAAAAATTGTAAAATCAATTTTTTTATTGTTATAAAAAAAATATATTTTTAAGTGTTTTGGGTAAGATTTTACTACCCCGATTAAACTGAAACACGGTTAATGCAACCCCGGATAATCGGAAAATACAATAAGTTTGGTAAAAATAAGTAATAGATTTGATAATAATAAGTAAAACGAAAAGTATAAAATATTTTAGTCTAAAAATAGTTATTCAGTTCTCATGCAATTATTTAAATATTGAAAAGTAACCTTATTTTTTCAGATAATCGTATTAGCGCTGCTCGCAGTGGTAGCAGCAGACAAACTGACCGGCAAAGAACCAATCCCAATTCTGCGCCAAGTAGCCGACGTCAACCCAGACGGTTCGTACAAATACGAATACGAGACCGGTAACGGCATTTTGGCTGAAGAACAAGGATTCCTCAAGAATGCCGGTAAACCAGACGAAGAGAGCCAAGTCGCTCAAGGCCAATACCAATACACAGCTCCTGATGGCCAAGTTATCAGATTAGTTTACGTTGCCGACGAGAACGGTTTCCAACCACAGGGTGATCATCTTCCAGTTGCTCCACCAATTCCAGAAGCAATCCAGAAGGCTTTGGATTACATTGCAGCGCATCCGCCACCACCAGAAAATTAAAATTAGTTTCAGGTGTTCCTAGTCTACTTGTATAGTTTATTGCTGATATTATATGTTCTCTTGTAAACAGTTATGTAATATAAACATATATGTATGTACAAATAAATAATTATAATTAAAATATTTATAAATATACATAAATCTTTTATTGGTTCATTTTTTTTTAAGAGAGTGGGGAATAAATCATTAAAATTATTTAATTTATTTTTGTACTATAAATAGAAAATGAATGTTACTATATACATATGAATAATACGTACGGGTATATGTGTAGTATGAGTAAATGCAAATATCGAAAGTAAATAAAAAGAAAACGAGTTTTTATTAAACATTTTTTTCAAAAATATCTATTTACAAAAGTTTTTTTTTAGTTCATAAAAATTAATGATAACAAGACATTTCATGGTTATGATATTAGATATTTATAGAAAATATTGTAAATTTATTCTATTCTCAAAAAAAATTATCAATAAATAACAAACTATAAAAGGAAATATTTAACATTATGTTGAAATATTTAAAAGAAAAACTAATTAATAATTCTGTTCATCCTTTCATAAAAACATAAAATTGTTTTTACTTTTGGAATAATATTAAACATTAGATTTAAATAAAATATGTTTTTATAAGTATACTAGCTGCCCGCATACGACTTTGTCCGTATTTTATCCGTTTTTATGAATAATATTATAATTTATAAACTTTAATATTATTTTGCTCTGTTAGTCTGGAACAATTTTTACCCCAATTACTCCCGATACACGTATATTTTTAAATTCACTTTTAATATCAACAGTTATGTAGATAAGCGTATTGAAAATAAAAAAAAGTTCAATATGCAATAAACCTCCTTCCCCACCCTTAGGGGTTGAATTTCATTTCGGCATACATCATGAAAGGTAAACACCACTAAAGTTTCACATTTCTATGTCCAGGGGTTTGGAATGGGTATTGCACACAACATTTTTTCTACAACCCTATTATAATATTAACAATAATATTAATATTAATTAATATTATTATTATTAATAATAATTAATTTTTTTAAATTTGCTATATTAATTTTTAAATTCAACTCTTGCTTGGGAACAAATAATGAATTTAAACGGTTGTAGAAAACTATTATATAAAGACACGTAATTACCTATTTGTTTTATATATGAATTTTTGGTAGTGTATAATTTACATTTTTTAAAGCTATACAAGATATAATATCGGTTTAAAAAATCATAGTAAAATTACTTTATTTTTTAAACTTCAATTGAGTGTCCCGAAAGAGGTTGGATGATTTTTATAGTTGAAATATCGCATCTGCAATTAAAGCAACGTTAATAATTTTTTTTATGTGTGAATAAAAATATTCTGAGCTTTATTGAAATGGTAATAGTCAATTATTTGTAAAATCATAAAAGTATTCTTAAAAATTAAATTCTTAAATCGTTGCTCTACCTACTAAGCTTTAGTTATTATGTTTAGATCAGAAAGAAAAAGCAAAGATCAAGTAACATGATTGCCTATAAAACTCAAGTTTGGAGTTGAATTTGCCATAATGTAGGTCCAAAAATATCTATGAAATAATAATAATCAATTAAAAGGAAAGTTTAAAATGTACAAATTTTTGTTTTCTTTATATAATATACCTAACATTATTTTTGATTGAATGGCAAATAAATTTAAAATTTTTTGGTTCATAAATAAAATTACTTTTATCTTGGAGATAATTATGAAATGTAATATTAATAAATCTTGTATTTCCTCTTTTCTATACATAACAGAATAATCATAATTTACTTACAACGAAAATTTTTAATTTATTAGAAAGTTTTTTAAATAAATTAAAATTCGATAAATAATAACAATTATACAACTAGAAAAATGTATAAAAAGCAAAAAGTTGCATAAGTAAATAAAATAACAGTGATTGTCTTAATATCTTTTAGTGATCGCTTCAATCATACATACTCCCCACAATTCCGATATCGAATAGGTTTGGCGACAACTACTTACTGTCAATCAAGTGGCGTCGTTAGAAGGGGTGACACCTTGGGTGGAAATCGAGAGTGCCCCCCTCCCTCCCGGCCAAAAAAGTCAATAGGTTTTATTTTTACACATTAGGCGAGTGTCACCCTTGTGATTTTTTAACGACAGAAAAAATATATTTTTTAAATAAATTGGATGGTTATCACACCCCTCATAGACATTTTTTTTACACATTTTACTCCCTGGAAGCTTAAAATAACCAAAAAAGGTAAAGGCTCTATTATTTAACATTTTAACATGTTACCCTGTTGAGGGTGTCACCCGGGGTGGACCCCACCCCCCTTAGCGACGCCTTTGCATCATCTGGCAGAATGAGTATAATGAGCTACTAATGTAAGAAATAAAACGGTTTACACATACCTACACACACACATTATAGACTACAAAAAAAACTGCAATATAAAATTGTAATACTTATATGTATTTTATGTATCAAATACAAATCACCTACCATAAAAATTGTAAGTCTAAACTCTTACAATTTTTATGGTTAGGGGATTTGTATTTGATAAGTCATAACCATAGTTTTTGTCTGTTTGTTATGTATTTTATGTACTCATATCCCAAAGTGAATCTATCCTATAAATCCCATGTTTCAGGATCCCCAATACATCTGAACCTGCTATGATTGACCCTTCAGCAAGCTCCCATTCCGTCTTGTATCCCTGTGAAACAACCTTACAAAAAATAGAATCTACTGCACAAATATGATCAAAAAAACCACTGACTGAGTTGTTGGAAAATGTGAAATCCAGCCGACAAGAATTGCATCTTAATCATTGTCATCTTTTAGTGCAGGGGTGGGGCAACCTTTTGTACAACATGAGCCAGAATAATATTTACATTTTATCCGCAGGCCGTAGTAGTTAATGGACACATTTTTGTTACTTGTTTTTTTTTCTGAAAATATAAAAAAATAAAAATATAACAAAGTTAATTACTACATTTATTTTTGAAAATATTTATTCATTATTGCTTCTAAAGATTTCGCGGGCCGGAGGTTGTTCAACGTTGTTTAAGTGTATGAAATTAAAAAATTCTACGCAAGTAATTGATTTAATTTAAAAAAAAAATAAGTAATAACTAGAGATTGGAAAAATAGTTTTTCAACTATTGCGAAAAACTGCATTTATTGTAATTTTTATTACATATCTCCACCGTTTTCAGAAAACAGGTTTGATTGAACACAATTTGAAATCAACTATTTGCAACTACCTTTCCAAGTATTTTAAAACTATTTGCGACACTTTTTACTGTTTCGTTTGCACTAATTATTATTAAATCGTAAAAAAACTATTTACCAACTATTTTCCTAAAAAAAATTCAACTAGTAACTATTTCATTGAAAATAAAAACTATTTTTCCAATCTCTAGTAATAACATAATTCAAATGAATTGTCACGCGAAAATAAATTATGCGAGTCAATTTCATTTATAATCAATTATGTTAGTTAAACATAAATAAATTTCCCGCGTTGATTGATATATTTATTATATATTTATTGACTATAATCAATTAATTAAACTGACAGTGTGTATTTTTTGTTGCCACAAAATGATTAATTAAGCTTCTGTTTTCGTATCACTACATTTCCAAAAGATAAAATTTGACTAATTATAATTACATTTAAAATATTGATATAAAGTAATCGAAAATGTTAATCATATAAAAATTAAAATAAATAATGATGAGATAAATTTAAATTTATAATATAATATTTAAACTTTAAATTATATTAGTTCAAAGAATTAAAACGTAATAAGAAATAGCATTGAGACATGCTTTTGACATAAATTAATATTAAAAAAAAATATTCCAAAGAAGTAAAATAATGTAAATGTCACGTCTTATGCAAGTAAAAAAGAAATTTAAATAATTTACTACTGTGTTATTTTCATCAATCTTAAATTTTGGAAATAAGATGAACTGCATTATCCTACCACTTTCTATATGTTACAATATTGATTGTTGAATCGATAATCCAGTGGTTCTTAATATTTGATAACATTCAATACATAAAACTTAAACAATATATGCAGGCGGACGTTACTAATTGATATAATTATGCATATGTGTGCTTACAATACTAGGTTAATTGAATCGTCGTTAAGAAGAGGTGAACTTATTATTTGTATGTCATCTAAGAATTTTGTTTTGTACCTACGGTAATATGAGGTGTATAAATAATGACTGCATATATTTCACATATCAATGTGGAATTTAAAATATCTTGGGACTTCAACTTAAAGTCCATTAAAATCAATATAGCGCAAAAAATAAAAAAAATTTTTTTGTTTAACATATACCTACTTTGTATATTTATGACACATTTTATTTATATAAACGTCTACGTTAATATTGAATGATACTATAGCAAATCAAATAAACTGCTGTATCTACCACCAGAATTTTTTATACATTTTTATACAAAATGGTTATAACATAAATTTTAGATAAATAATATTGTATTTTTTCCATTACAACCCGTTTTAAAAATTTATATAAAAAAATTAAATCGAAAAGAAAAAACATAACCGGTTATTCCTCATATGTTTAATTGGTTATTCCTTTTGGTAAAATCGTAAAAAAAATATTTCTGGTAATTAATTTTTAATTTGTATTTTCAATATATTCTGTAAACACTATATTTTCTCATGTCTTTATTATTTCGATCAAATTTCTGTGGTTTTGATGGGTATTGTTTTAAAAAACGCTGTGTGCCAGTTCATTAATTATTAGTCTGATTGATATTTTATAAGTTCCGACTTCAGGACAAGCGTATTTCCGCGCATTATTTTAGAGATCAGAGGTCACACGATGAAAATTCGTGATTAAATTATGCGTATTCTAATTTATGTTAATAATTTAAGCATAATTTAGATATTTAGGCAACCTTAAAATTTTATTACCCAAGATATGACTATTCATTAATATTTTTATTTTAACATTTAAATTAAAACCAAAATAGATTTAGTCTTTTTTTAAATGTTACCGAACAAAATAGTTTGATATCTGTCTTAAAAATCTCCATACGAAAAATATGATAAAAATAATAACTTAATTAATTTTTTATACACGTATGAAATGTATTGAAAAATTCTAAATCGGTAATAACGTACGGTCATTATCTCAATGACGTATGTGTGTCTGTCGGTTTGTGAACGCTGTGTAATTAAAACGGTGAAACATCAAACATTAAATTTTAATCTTAACGTTTTTGTATATACATACACAGTAGATAAACATTTTTTTAGTATCACTGAACTGAAAACGAATGTTTATTATTTTCAATTTTTTAATTTTCTTATTATATTGGCGACTAACAGAAAAAAATATGTTTTAAATAAAAGTTGTAGTGAATATTATTTTTTTCAGAAGTTTTTTGTAAAATACCTATAATTAATTTTTAAATTATTTTTAAAACGGTTCGTAGGTAAAATTTTTCCTCTATAAAGAAATGTATAAAACAGTCTTGTTGTGGCCATTAAAGCTTATGTTCTATATATTTTTTTATTTTTATGTAGGTATATAAGAAATTTAATTTTTTGATCAATCTTTGTACAGGATAAACAATATTTTAATTAATTAAATATAGGTATTATAGTAAGATTTATTTATATTACATTTCATATTTGATAATCAACACAATACATCCCATGTAGGAAATTACAAAGGGGCCACGGTTGGCCCAGGCTTGCGCCAATGCTAGATCATGATACAAATGATAACTTCGTTCAAGACTTGGCAAAGGCTTGTCGTACCAAGGCTGGTCCAGAGTTAGCCCAATCTTGGATAAAGAATAGGTAACTTGAAGCTCGGTATCTGAAGGTTGGCCTAATATTGGGTAAGTAATAGGTGACCGTTGCTCAGTATCTGATGGTTGGTCTAGACTGGGACCAATAGCGAAAATGCAACACTGGCAAGCCAATATAAGGGTCAAGCTTGGGTCGTTCAAGACTTGGCCAAGGCTTGTCGTACCAAGGCTGGTCCAGAGTTAGCCCAATCTTGGATAAAGAATAGGTAACTTGAAGCTCGGTATCTGAAGGTTGGCCTAATATTGGGTAAGTAATAGGTGACCGTTGCTCAGTATCTGACGGTTGGTCTAGACTGGGACCAATAGCGAAAATGCAACACTGGCAAGCCAATATAAGGGTCAAGCTTGGGTCGTTCAAGACTTGGCCAAGGCTTGTCGTACCAAGGCTGGTCCAGAGTTAGCCCAATCTTGGATAAAGAATAGGTAACTTGAAGCTCGGTATCTGAAGGTTGGCCTAATATTGGGTAAGTAATAGGTGACCGTTGCTCAGTATCTGACGGTTGGTCTAGACTGGGACCAATAGCGAAAATGCAACACTGGCAAGCCAATATAAGGGTCAAGCTTGGGTCCACCGACAAGGCTGGAATTTCCTACATGGGATGTCACCATAATATAATTAACCTTAATCCGTTCTTAATTTACATTTTCTGCAAGAAAACAATCAATAGATTTTCTTAAAGTGAAAACTAATATAAACATTATTTTATTTATATTTTTCAATACCTAAGCTTATAATATGTAATCACATACGTAAATAAATTTTTATAATAAATATTTGATATCGGTAAAGTTACAAAACTAATTGTAATAGTTATCTGACGAAAATAGTAGTTTGGCGAAGGTCATGAGCTCTATATAATTTTTTCTGCATTAGTCAATAGATATTAGTGCGTTTTTTCATTTTATGATCGCCTCTCTCTAATTTCAATATTAAGATACTGAAAATGATATAATTTATATGAAGATGAGATTGCAAACAGACCCCAGATTATTCGGTGACATAGAAAGGGACCTAGAGATGGGTGTGTAGACTGTATAAATATACAGTAGACAAAATTTCTAAATCAGATTGACTCTAGTGTTCTTAGAAACATCTGTAGTGACCTAGTGTTAAACATTTAGGATAAATACATATTTCATTATGAAACTGGCTGTAAGTGTATTATGTGATTATATTATTTTGCCTCAATTCTTAAAAAAATGGCGGGAAATTTGAAATTGAATTGATTGTTGTCTTCATTATTTTGATCCAGTTCTAATTTTTGATAAGAATAATTGAATAATTTTGGGATTTAGTTACGTATATGTTTTTTAATACAATTATTAAATTGATATTTAAATGAAAAAAAAAAACATTATTTTAAGAGTTAGGTATATTTAAGAGGATTCTTCATATTATAAGAAAGTATATTTTGGTTTGTTTATTTTGGATATAAATTCAAAATTGTAAAAATTTTCACTCTCAGGATATTATGTGATAGTATACGCGTTGCTGAACATGAGAGTTTGTTGGTTCACTGATTGTAATGATAACAAGTTTATGTATATACGAGTACATGTGTATGTAGGTAATAACAGTAGTATTAGGTAAAAGTAATTTTTGTAATTGATTGGTCTTTAGTTTGCACGAAATTTATGTCAATACCACATGAAGTATTAATTTCAATTAATATTTGCACGTATTTGCTATAAAACTGGTTAATTTACTGCACCGTGAAAAATATTTTTTACAATTACTATTATTATAATTGTATTTATCATTTATCAACATTTTAATAACAACTTACAATAAATAATAATTATTGTAGCATCCTCGTTTACAAGAATAACTTTCGAAAATTTTCCAATCACGTACAATATCGTTGTAAAGATGTGTATGAATGTATATAAATTAATACAAGATGTCAAGTGTCAGAATGCAACAAGCATTATGTAATTATTGCAAGGAAAGTAAAATGATGCAGTTATTACCGAGTACTGAATTATGTTTTTAGTATTTATAAAAAATGACGCAAAAATATATAAAAAAACGCTGTTGATATTTGAGATTTTTTGGGGTAATTGTCAAGTGATTGACAAGTGAATATAACATAATTTGTTGGGTAATAGTAGAATCGAAATTTTATTCTGATGTAATAATTTAAATGATACTTTGTCGATGGATTAGCCAACATTCAATGTTTAGTATCTTTTTTATTAGCGATTCTGATTAAAGAATATTTTTGCTAATTTATTTTTTCGTATTTTTACTTTCTTATACCTTGTTTTACATAATGTAACGCAGGTTATCAATCATGTAGTTGAGGTATCCATCATTTTCCTTTAAAAAATATCAAAAGAATACATATTTATTTTTTCTCTTACCTATGTATGTATATATTTTTCATGCGTCCTTGATTCTTGATAGAAATCGGTATTATTTTTTAAGTTAGTTAAAATTAAAATGCATATAATAATATAACCTTTACAATAATTAAAACTTATTGTTAATTCATTTAATAAATACTTCTAATATTTAATTACATAATTTAATGGAAATAGTTTTAACATGAATAAGAGCCTGACAATTATAATATCTTTTAATCAATTATTTAAAGTGCTTTTATTATTATGTCAATTCTAATATTACAAAATCAATAAAGCTCTTAATAAATTACCCACTGTAAGTAGGTATATAAACATGAAATTTTAATTAATTAAAAATTATTTCAATACTACATAATTGAATTTATTTACTCTAATAACGATATACATAAGGCAGTATTGCGGTGTGACGCCTAAAATTTAAAACTTATTTCAGGATTTTTTTCGTAACAAAATAAAATATAATTTTTTCATATAATTTTTATTTAATGTGTTTTATGGGGACTTCTCGAAAAAAAAGGTTGGTGGGTGGTGGAAACCACATCTCCACTTGTAGTGATCTGAAAAAAAAATTCTTCATTTTATAGACTTGTCTCTATCGTATTACTTAGAATCAGAAATTTATATTAGTAGGTAATATCATAACTATAAGTGTGTAGAATAACGTGTTAAAATTATAGCCCGATCGGTTGAATAGAATTTCGTTTCTACTTTCCACCAACCGATAAAAAGTATTTTCGAGAAAAATGCATTTAAAGATTTAGTAAAAGATGTTACACTAACATGGTCCATTATCTTCTATGTGCTATAATTTCATAAATACTTTAAATTTCAGTCTACAATTTTCACAGTATACTCTCAATATATTTTCTTTCAGAATATGTATAAAAAATATTTAAAACTTTAAATCGTCAAATCGCAATACTGCCATAAATACCATAAAGTTAATTAGAAACAATTCTGAATTAGTCCGAAAATTTTTCAAAAAAAAGATCGATTTTTAATTTTTTTATTATATTTCTTATTACAGTTACTCGTATTGGCCTTAGTGGCTGCAGTTAGATCGTTACCAGGCGATGACGGGAACGCGCAGATTCTGAGACAACACAGTGAAGTAAATCCCGACGGGTCTTACAACTATGCGTACGAAACTGACAACGGGATCTCAGCCGAGGAACAGGGATATCTCCAGGGTGAAGGACAGGTATGCATACATATATTTATATAAATTATACTAGGGAGACGAGAAGCTCCAATTATTATCCTTACCATAATATAGAGGTTGAACGTAAAAGAAGCAGTCTCTAAAATAATAACTTATTAAACTTAATTTATTTTTATCCAAATACATATAGAAAAATTTTGCGAATCGAATCGTAATAGTGCACAATATTTGTCTACTCTAAAAACCTCTGCCAACAAAATTTGTATTGGATATTAGCTATTCCGACCATAAGATTTATAAGAAATAAAAATAAAGTTTCACGAAGGAGCTGTCAGAAGAGGAAGAAATCCAGCTTACAAGAAATTTATTTATAAAAAAAAAAGTTTAGGGCGTTATATTTTAATAACGGGGAAAGGTATTTGAATGCACAATAATTTAAATTAAAGAGCAATCTTTAAAATGATACATTTTTTTTAAAACGTAAAAAATAAGTATCAAAAAATTGTTAGCACTGTTGTAAATATTTAATTGTTATATATCATTTTAAAGCCACGGATTGCTCTTTATTTTAAATTGTTGAACATTTAAATATTTTTCCCCGTTATCGAGATACAACACCCTAATTTTATATTAATTTCTATATTTTCTGTTTATTTGTTATCATAAGATGTTAAAAATTCTTTTGGCAGGTATTTTGTACTATGAATAGGCAAATATTATTATTTTTATTCCACCCTATCGTATAAGTTTATAGTTTAATATTTTCGTTTAACATTCGATGGCCTTAAAGATATTTTACACAATAACAAAAAATAGGGTAGGTACCTATAATTGGTATACTATAACTTTTGCTATTATTCACAGATATTCATTAAAGTAATAAAAATTAACGACATGCATTGTTAGATTAAATAACAGAAATATTAAAAAATAATATAAAAAGCATCCATCACATATTCTTAGAAATAGATTCAAGGTCCTTTTTAAATGAATTAAATAGACTTCAATAAAATAGTAGATCATTACTTGCTAATTTTATTAAACTATAAAAAACTGAAGATCATCTATTGTGTTACAAAAAACACGATCGTAATCATTACTACTATGTACATGTATTTATTATTTGCATTAAATACATATACCTTGATACTTTCTAGGTTGCTCAAGGACAGTACCAGTACACAGCACCAGATGGTCAAGTAATTCAGTTAACCTATATCGCTGATGAAAATGGATTCCAACCTCAAGGAAGCCATTTGCCAGTTGGTCCACCAATCCCTGAATTGATCCAAAGAGCTCTAGATTATATTGCATCACAACCACCAAGTCAGCGATAGTAAAAATGCGTGAACAAATAGTCAATTTTTAAAAATTAAGTCTCTTTCAACAATTTGCCATGAACAAAATAAGGTTACAATATTTATGATAAAATATTCGTTGCCGAAGTTATAATATTCTTAAACAATAGGTATTGTCGGGTATATAATAATTGAACAGATAATATTAATAATTAAAAGGTTTCTGTATTTTGAAAACAACAATAATATTATGTATAGTTAATTTATAGAATATACATTTAGAACAATTACTTTTTTTGATAATTTACCTCATACTTTTAAATTTTAATCTATATATTATTATGCATAATATTATACAAAAATTTATCTTTTTTAGACTGAAAATTTCCAAAAAGATCTTCGTAAATGTCATTGTTTGTACAAATGTTGTTATCATAAGACATATAAAAATTAAGTCATTTTATAATAAGCTTAAGATTTTAAATGTATGTTATTTTTAAGGATACAATAAATATAAATAATTATTTGTATTAATCTGTTTAAATTTATTATTATTAACATAGGTAATGCAAGTTTACTTTGACACATAATATACATATGTAAAATGTACATAACACAATATGTGCATTTAACACATGTAAATATTGAGAGTCACAGTATAAGATAGAATAGAACCTAATGTGTGACCTCTAATCATATCTCCATGGATATTAGGGCCTCGCAATGCCGCCTGCCCTGGTCGATCCGGTGCAAAATCCTCATCTACATGTCAACCATGTCTGGTGGAGGTGTGCTGTAAATTTAACTTTCGGAATTTGTCACCAATAAGGCCATAAAGAAATATAAAAAATATCTGACAAGTAAATGTACACTCTTCCCTCGTGTTAAATTCACCAAAGGTAAAGCATATATGTAGCGTAGAGCAGAAATTATTATGGTGGGAACATTTTAAGACCAAAAAGAAAAAAATTGCCTTGGCGCTTTTTTAATAATTCAAAAAACAAAAAAATACATAAATCGTGTACAGGTCAGAACGCGTTTTTTGTATTATTTATTGTTTATTAATTTTTTACTCTACAAAATAAAAAAAAATAAAAAATATATATTATTGGGATTCGAACTCATAAGATCTTTTATAATTTTTTGTAAATTTTGAAATATAAACCAAAGGTATTTTATATCGAAAAATCACAAGAGACACAATCATTTTCATTTTAAGAGGATTCCAAAACATATTTTATATTACCAATCCGATAATTAATACCCGATATATGAATTATTTTCAAATTTGAACGGCCGCCGTTTTTAAATTCATAAAGGAATTCCGCTAACTAACGAACTTAACTGAGGTATTTATAAGATCGATTTTTCTACCAAGTTTCAAAAAGATCGGAAGAATACCTGAAAGGCTAGAGAGTCAGCAAGAAAAAGGTCTTATAATAAAATTGAAAATAATTCATATCTCGAGTACTAATTATTGGATCGATAATATCAAATATGTTTTAGAATCCTCTCAATAAAACCAAATTATTGTATCTCTTGTGATTTTTCGATATAAAGTACCGTTTGGTTGATATTTTAAAATTTACAAAAAATAACAAATCTTGTAAACTAAGAGTCCCGAGTTCGAATCCCAATATATGTTTATTTTTTATTTTTATTTTTTCTTGTAAACTAAGGGTCTCAAGTTCGAATCCCAATATTTTTTATGTTTTATTTTTATTTGTTAAATTTATAAGTTAATAAACAATAAATGCTAAATAAAAGTTCGCGTTATGATTCTGCATATGGTTTCTTATTTTATGAATTATTAAAAAAAACACCAAGGCGATTTTTTTCTTTTTGGTCTTAAAGTGTTCCTTAAATACTAAAGAATTGAATTGTACAAAAAAATCAGAGGTAATCAATTTTTTATTAAAGTTGGTTTCCAGAGCACCTTTATAGTAAAAAAGATCTTTCATTAGTGTAAGTAAAGTGTAATACATAGACTATTGTACTAATGGGACGATTTTGATGTGTCAGCTTTAGGGTAGAGATGGGTAGACTGAGCGTCCATTTGGGGTACCAAGTCAAAAAAACAGTGGACGTCCACATGGAGAAACAATTAACTCAAATTGTGGTAAATATTATTAGTTTTTAAGAAAAAATTACAAGTATTATAATGTACTGGCACCAGTCTTGGATCATACCCCAGTGTTGGATTCTTGTTTAATTAAATGTACTAAATTAGAAATATTTGTTGATATTTGATTACTGCTATTACTGAATCATAATCTATATATAATAAACTGTAAAATAGCGTAATTTGATGACAATCGGCCAATGGGTGTCAAAATAGTGGACATTTAAACTAATTGTTAGTGTAATATATTTATTAATTATTATATTATCATAACATCTGCTTTTCATTGTTTCAAATTTTAAGATTATATATTTTATAACATTTGTGTCGTAGTACTTATCATTTTGTAATCATTAGCAATTGTCCATCACTTGGTACCCACTACTGGTTTTATTTTATCCATTACTGGAGCAAAAATATAAACAAAATAAAAAGCTTTAATTAAAAAAAACTATATTTGAGGACTTTGGTAGTAAAATTGAATTTAATAAAGAGGTACTTATTTTGTTAGTAACATGAATTTATGAGAATTACAAAAAAGAAGCCATCAATCGCAAAAACAGTATACCTTGCTCTCAAAGGATCCAAGACTGATGCCAGTACCTTATCAATATATTGAATACATAATTATTATTCGTTTAATGCGATATTGATAATAAGTTCTGATTTTGATTGTTATTCCAAGGAAAACATTTATTATTTAAAAACAGTATACCTTGCTCTCAAAGGATCCAAGACTGATGCCAGTACCTTATCAATATATTGAATACATAATTATTATTCGTTTAATGCGATATTGATAATAAGTTCTGATTTTGATTGTTATTCCAAGGAAAACATTTCCCGAACATGAATCTAAAATAAATACAAATAATTGTACATCGTTAAGCCGAAATTATAAATCGAACCAAAAATTATATATTAAACCCGAACCATAAATAAATGCAAGTTTAGGTTCCTGATAAATAGCAAAAATATATAATCAATAAAAACGAAATGTATATTATAATTATAAAGGTAAAGAAAAGTATAGATTAATTTTTGTTTCGTTATGAAAACGGTTCATTTTCTACTTACCATTATTATTAATAAAATCATTAGAACTAAATGAAATGGAATTAAAAGGTTTATCGTAATTCATTACAATGATGGATGGTGGTACGACGAAGGATAATATTTTTATACAGAGTGTACAGTACAGACAAACGAGTTTCATAAGAAATGGTGTGAGGCTGCAAAGAAGATACAATAGATTGATGAGCTTCGTAAAGGTTTTCCAGATTGGTTTTGATAAAATTGAGTTTCACTGCTTCACGCTTTAGTTGTGTGTAATTGACTTGACGCTAATTTCCTCTGGAAATAAATTAGCAAGCAAAAAGTTGCAAGATAAGATTACCTCTAAAAAAGATTTCTTGTAAAGTTTTTCTTCTTTTTTAAGAGGATGCGACTGTGGGGTAGTTTGTATTTATAATGAGCGTATAATTAAAAAAACGTTATAGGATTTGAGTTTGAGATGTTTCATCGTTAGATTAATAAAATTATTTTATAAATGATCTTATTAAATGATAATCACAATTAATTAATGTTTAAAATTTAGTATGAAACATTTGGTGGTGAGTTTTTGACGGTTAATTTTATTAAAAATGCTTGAAAGAATAAAGATTGGATTTTAATTATTTTTTTCTTGATGTAGATTGTTATGCATTATTACATTGAAGTTTTTTAGGTTGCCTATATAATAATTGACATTTATTGATTTTACAAAAATATTTGTTTTGTTATATGAATATTTTTTTTTATTTACCAATAGTGTTAATTATAAAATAGTTATATCTAGATATAGATATTAATACTTGTTAGTAAATACTTAGTCTCTAGTCATAGATGAACTCACTATGAACATAAATTATAAACGTATACTTATACATCAATTACAATAAACTGTCCTTGCTTATTACAATGTCTATTGTCTCTAATCTTCGGTGGTAAAGTTGGGGGTTATTTTAGATAAAAACCTGAATTCAATCAATCTCCATCACAATGAACTGTTTTTAATTTACAAAAAATGTCAAATAAGACAAACAAATAATTTCGAAGATTCCCAAAATAATTGGACCCAAAAGTTTTATCCCTTTTTTAGGGTTCCGAAGAAACCCTATTAATCTCACTTTGTTGTCCGTCCGTCCGTCCATCCTTTTCACTCAAAGCTAAATAGCTCGTAAACTATATAAGCTAGAAACTTTAAATTTTTACTGAACATGTAAAATGACACCCTCTAGAAAATTTATTGAATAAATAATTTTTCAGGGGGGGGCAATAAGGAGCTAAAGCTAGGTAAAAAAAATATTTTTTTTATACCAAGGCATGTGGCATGTTATAATGTATAACCAAACAAGCGGAATTTGACCCATTTTCTATTTTTTTTCTAAATCAAAAATGGTGCTTGTAGGGGGCTTTAAAGCAAATCCAAAAAAAAAAACAAAAAAATTGTATACCAAGACGTGTGGCATGTCAAAATGTACATCTAAATTAGTAGAATTTGACCATATTTTTTATTTTTTTTCTAACTTAAAAATGGCGCCTGTAGGGGGCTAAAAGCAGTATTTTATTTGCCCGAATTATTTAGAATTGAGCTATATTTTTTCCGAATTATATGGCATATACTATGGACTTCATATTTTTTGTAGCATAAACTGCACAATACCCTGCTTTTACGTAACAAATAAGTATGTAAATGTAGGTATTATTCCTATGTACGTACAAATTTTATAACAGAATAAACAAAAATATAATTCTTAAATTCTTATATGAAAATTGATTTACTATAAACGTTAAATTAAAATTATTACAACTAAAACTTATGCCCTTTTGAATAGTTGTCGATTACATATCCTTATATATTGAGCGTGTTCAGCCGAACTAAGTCCTGAGTAAACTTAGTAAGTTAGTAAGTGCACTAAGCACTTACCCCCTCCCCCCTGGGATCGAGTATTTTGATATAATATTCTGTTCTATAATGCACTTGTGAAAAAAAGTTTTTTTTGGGGAGGGGGTAAAGCTAATTGATCTTTCGGTCATAGAAAGTACAGAAGCTCATGCCTGCCCAAAGTAGAGAAAAGTGAAAAATAATACATTAGAGCTGTCAGTGAATTGTCATTCAAGTTTAATACCCTGTAAACAGCGTTAGTTTTGAATATGATCCAGAGCTATTTTTTTATAATACCGGACATAAATGTGAGTAAATCATCTCTGTTAAATTAAGGAATACTTATTCAAATGCATTCAAACGACAAAGATCATATTATATTATGAACTTATATTTTCTTTCTCTTGTTATTTCAATATAGCTTCCACTTACATGAATTGGTATAACATACCTCTTCTATGTACTCGTATATCTATCTCTGATAAAATCACAAAGGTTGACCCACAAACTTGATAGCCAAACATTGCCACCGAAGCGCGATTATTTAGCCGCATATAGGATGTCATTCCTTTAATCCCGGTTTAGATACGGATGGTGTTTTGAAAATGTTTTGTTTTTCAAAATGAGGATAAATAGGTAGGTACATACCTTTAAAGATAACTTCAATATTTTAATGAACATAGATAAAGATACTCAATGTTTTCTTCATTTTTATATGGAAAATCCTGATACAAAATTCTGAATTAACCACTGTCAGTATTATTTTTGTGGACTGAAGAAAATATTGAATTAACTTTCCTCCTTTTTATTAGGATATATATATTTAACATTGTTATATTTTAAGATTTCTACCGATCTACACAAAACGACAAAAATGTAAATTTATTCGATTTTTTAGGTTTTAAAAATTTTTAATATAAAAATACATCATTTTTTCGTATGTGAGAAATATATTAAAGTATTTCATTCGTACATTGTCCGATTGATAATTTCAATTAATATTTTTTCAATTTTTTAAAGCTTCACTATATGTTGGAAAAATATTAATTTTGAAATAAAATGTTTTTCGTAAATTTTCAATTGCAAATTTATTGATATATATTTTTATATTACAAACAAAACAAGTAACAACAACAATTATATAACTATTGCAAATATTTATTTGTTTTTATACAGAAGACCAACATACTATAATGTACAATACATTGACCAGTATACTTGTTTTCGTGTAAATGTGTGTGGGTGTATGTGCGTGTAAAGTGTAATTTTTGTACAGTGTTTAATATTCTAGCTTAGACTATACTCGTAGCCGTAAAGATCAATCAGGACGTGGTTCGACCAACAAAAGGTAGACATGACTAGGAGAATGAGCGGTACAATTTATTTACGGTTTTCTGGTTTTGGTGGGTGGGCAGCGATGTATTCTAAAGCTCTGGCAATTAGTGGGGGAATTTCGGGACCGACGGGGAGATGATCACCTTGTGGTTGGTATCCATTTTCGTCAGCAACGTAGGACAGTTTGATAGCCTGGAAAAAAATAACATAAAGTTTAGAATAAAAGTTTAACTTCGAAACATTTAAATGATTTTCAGTAAAATGACTTTCAAGAGAATCGAGTATTTATAATTATATAGTCCAGTATGATTATTATAATCTAATTTTATTCAGTTTGATAAAAGCAATGTGTACTTAAATTTGAGGACAAACTAGAAATTAGAAAAATTCCCTGGGGGGATCAGTGCAGGTGACACTTATGAGACATTCATTATCTATGAATAGATGTTCTTACCTGTCCTTCGGGGGAGGTCCATGATACTTGTCCTTGGACAGATGAAGCTTCGTTATCAGTACCAGCGTTCTTCAGGAGTCCAGACTCTTCGGCGACAATTCCATTACCAGTTTCGTACGAGAGTTTCCATGATCCGTCGTGGTTTACTTCGGCGTCATGTCGTACAATTGGGATGGGTTCGTTTCCACTGAGTTGGGCAGCTGAGGCAAAAGCCACGAGGGCGAGGGCAATCTATAAATGCGATTAACAATTAATAATAACATAAATGAATGATGAAAAATGTTTAAATTTAAAGTTTAGATATATTTTGTAATCCAGTCACGTGTGTATAATAAATATCAATAAGTTTATAACCGTGAAAAGCAATTGTTAATAATTAAAATCAATTTATAAAAATAAATATTTTTTGGTTATGAATATTATATGACACAGCAAAAAACGATTGTTGACGAAATTTTTATAAAGATTTACACAAATGAATATTCAATTACTATATTTATATTAATAATGAAATTTTATTTTTTTGATAATAACAATTAAAAATAAATAAAAATCACTATCTACTTACGATCAGCTTCATTTCTGTTGTTGTGTTAATGTTGAGACTAAGATATCATATGCTCCCTAAATGCTGTCCCCACTATTTATATAGTCCTGTAGCTTCTAATTCTTCATTTGATATTTGGTAATCAAACAATACATCCATAAAAAAAACTCGATATACCGCTAATTTAAAAACGATGCATATAGAATAGAGATGAAATAAGTATTAACCTATTTCGTCATTTTCGTAAGAACCATCTTGAGATCGACTATTCAAGGATATGTGCATGTGTAAGTATTTTAGTTTTGACATACTGGTTACAAATATGTTCATTAAAGTTCATAGAGAACGCGGTAAAAAAACCTGTCGCCAAATCAAGGATGATCTTCAAAAATCGTAGATGAAAAAATTCATTAAAACAAACGGACCCAGTGTCCTTTATATTTAAGATGATGTCAAGTGTACGACACACAGAATCGGAGTAGGCGATGTAATTATAATTATAATTATACATATCAGGTGTAGAATTAAACGTTTTTTCAGATGTAGGTACATAAGTATTATCTACTGTTCATATTAAAGAAGCTGGATCCAAATTTACTATTACTTTGAAATCATGTTCTGTTTGGTTTTAAAATAGGATGTATTCATTTGTGAATGAATTAAATAGTTGTGAAACAATTTAAGGTTTATGCTTTTTTGTAAGAATATAAGGAAAAATATTTGTATGTATATAAAATAAAATTGATTTTTCTATGTTCCATCGGACAAATCTTTGGTAATCAGTTCCCTAATATTATAAGAAAACTCATATTTCTAATTAACTGAAAAAAATCACTTTTTGCACGAAATTATTCAGATAAAAATCAAAATTGAAATGTTACATTTAACAAGTTATACATATACTCGTATATATATGTCTACATTATTAATTAGATAAGAAGACAATGAAATATGCTCGTTAATTAGTTTTACAACCACCATATATTTATAAAAACTTTAATTAATTTTATAATGTATATAGGTCTAATTTAATTACAGCGATCTTATGGTAGTACAAAGTATGTTTTTAAAGAAAAAAAGAAGGATATTTAGAAGTGTCACTTATGTTTATATACTTATATACTTTGCGATATGTCAGACCCACCGAGCAGATTAGATAAGAGATAGTGGATTGGACTTTTCTCAACTTTTTAAATTAATTATAATAAAACAAGATTACTCTCTTAAGAAAAGAAAACCAAATATAATACAAGTCTTGAAGCTTCCGCGGTGATCTTGATATGGATCTTGGCTTCTGGGTGTAAGCCGCGTCGATTTGGTCGTGTAATTGGCCTGAAGATGTACACTGCAATGTGTGATGAAACGTGGGTTACACCCAGAAGCCAAGATCCAAATATAATATAAAATATGTTAACGTTAATATTCGTTAATGTTTCAAAAGTTTGTGAAATGTGTTGCTAATTAATTTACATTAGTATAATTAGTATATGCCAAACAATATATTCTCTTCAATAGAAACTAATTCAGTACATGATCATAGTCGCAGACAATGCTGAAATACTTAAATGTAACATTATGCAAGAAGGAAAGTGTTAAACGCCTATTATTTAATAATTGTACAAAACAATGGGATGCATCTTAGATACAGATCTCTCGTAAGCAAAGTGCAAATCCGCCTCTGTCTCTAAAAGATTCACTCTTCCTTTCATTTTGGCGTTTCTCTTCAGGCAACGAAACATGTGTTTATCATGTACATAAAAATGTCACTAGCATGTGCATATGTAATTTTCAGTTGTTAATTATACAGTTAAGGTATAAATAGATATAATATAATAATATGTTAAATAATTACCATTATTATATGAAGGGCATTATATAACATTCATAAAATCCTTATGAAAATTGTCTTAAGATTACTGGATGTTTTAACCTGTAAATTTTCTATAGAAAATGTTCATAAAACTGTTGATTTGGCTTCTTTAAAAAAAAATATTATAATGAAATATCCATCTAATAATACTGCTTATCCCTTAGCTATTCTGGTTAGGTTACTTTATACCATCAAATATAAAAAAAAGTAGAAATAATTTATTTGTAATCAACAACAAATATAACATAGACTTTCAGCTGATTCAATTTAAATTTAAAAATAACAGGTAATATTTTGTAAAAAATAAATAGTATCAGAATAGTTTCCTGATTATTATTTATTTTTAATTTTTTCTAATTCAACATGTGATTTGGTTTTAGGTTTGCTATATTTTTATATATTTTGTTCAATATACAATGAAATAGATCAATGAAAAATATAGATTTTGTGTATTTTTCTAGAACTATCGATAACTAATTGAAAACTAAATATACCTGTTATAATGTTTTAAATGTTAAAAAGACAATTCTACCTTTGACCTTAAACTATGAAAAGTAAAATAAGTGGGATATCTCAACCTGAATGTTTTACTATATTTAGATAGAAAATACAATAATCTTTTAGGACATGTAAATATGGCTTGCTGAAATTTACATTGATATTTCTTGTTCTTTATCAAAACGGTTACCTGCTAATGAATTCAAATCGTGAAAGCATCTTCAAGGTCAATACAAAATGTTTTATAAATAACGTAAGAATCAATTGAAATGTTACAAGAAGTCAATATTGGAATGCATTTGATGAAATCTTTTAATCATGAATATTTTATTACCAGTAGTAGCATTTCACGTCTTCCGGTTGATATAGTTTTTGTTTGCTAGGAAATGTTATGCATTTTTTATTTTGACTTTTAATGATAACTGTATTTAAAAAAAATGCATACTACAGAGAAATATTTAGAGTTGTAACGGATATTCGCAACCTTATCCACAACTTTAAATTTAAAAAAAACCGCATCCTCATTTTTCTATGAGGATATTATAATGGATATTTTCTACAAAACTACACACTAATATAGACTAGTTAGATGAAGCCGAATAACTTGTGATAACAACAAACATTTAATTTCATGAATTTTAATAAAATTGAAATATGTTGCTAAACTTGATATAAAAAGAAGTAAATTGATATCTTATTCACATTCTTGCAAAATTTTGTATAATCTTGAATATTTTATATTATTAACGAGCTAGCAAAATTTGCTAGCTTGCAAGCATTTCCAAATGAGGTTTCAAACGTATCTCTTTAAATTTCATGAAATGTTTGACAATTTTCGCGCACACGTGGTATGTGAACACCAATGGTATTAAAACATTGGTGAAATTATGAAAATTATTTAGTACGGTCAAAGTAACCAACTACTAATTCCATAGCTAATCCTAGTACAGAATTAATACCCCATTTGCGCGTGCTTGCAAGTTAGCAAATTTTACGAGCTTCTTTATAATACCTGATTTTTGAAAAGTGATTATTGAAAAAAAGGAGCCATTGACGAGTCATTATTTTCATTTTAGTGTATGTTTCCATTTCTAAAAAAAAAATTAAAATTATATAATGTCGTACGGAAATTCTTATCACATCCACCTGTTAGTGTTCCTATTGAACAATGACGAATTGACCAGTCGTTTAGAAGGTAAAAAAGCCTGTATATTACTTTTCATTAAATTTAATTTACCATTGCTTAATTTTAAGTAGGTATATTTTTTTTTTCTAAATTAACATCAAAACATAACACAAAAAACAATAAATCTTATTTATAAAAATAAATTAATAATTCATATCCGCATTCCCAAACTCTACCTACCCAATATCCGCTTAAACTACATCCGTTACATCCCTAAAATATGTTTGTTTTTATTCGAAAAAAATTGTTTAGTTTGAAATCAAAGTAGACAGTTAACACGATAATTATTTTTTTAGTAATTAGCCTTGTTCTCTTTCTGCTGTCGTAGATTATTATAAAGCCATGTATCTGTAACATGTACGTTATTAATCAAAATATGTTAATGTTAGATGATTTCCTAATAATCATTGAATAATTCTAATTAATTATAATTATATTTATTATTAAAATATAATTATATCGCAATGATATACTGTAAATTCCACAGTATAAATATTGTACATACAGCGTCGGTTTTATAGGAGGGGGGGGGGGGGGACCAAAGTCACCGTCCGTGGCGTCAGGCCAGGTGGGGCGGCGCACAATGGGGCAAAAGTGACTTTTTTGGTTCAAATCAGTGTACCGGCTGTAATTTTTGACTAAAATTTTTTTAATTAAGCAAAAAATATAGCTAAATGTAATCAATGTTAATTTTTTTTAAATCCAAGAAAAATCGATTATTTGATAGCTGTTAACTAACAAATCCTTATTCAGCAACCCAGGAAATCTTTAACAAGGTATTAGCTGAGATATTAACTAATCAACTTATTTGTTAATTTATCAATTTTAATTGACATTTTCGGTGATTTCGAACATTTTTTTAGGGGGAGAGAAAGTGGAAAAATAAATCTCGCCCGGGGCGTCAGACTTGCTAAGGCAGGCTCTGTGTACATACATATATACATATGTATGTACTTACGTACTATATGCAAACAAAAGTACAAACATGTACTACGTTCATATTTGTAAAAATGTTTTTCTACATACATATGTAATAATTTATATATTATAATATTCTTCTTAAAAAATAAAAATGCAACATCATATCTTAGTTTCGCAGACTGTGTATTTGTTTGTTTGATTTATATGTATCGGTATATATACGCCCATATGTTCGAACGATACTACCCCAATGTTTCATTTTTCGAATAACATGTCTAATTTATGGCATATAAATCAAAATATTGTTTAAGTTCCATAAATTACACACGTAAGATATATTGATATGTTGATATTTTTACCAAAACGATTAACTCCACTTATGGCTTTTAATGGCGATGATTATACAGTGATTGGCAGACCTCCCCCCTTCATGTAGGAGTATATTTAAATAAATTTCCATAAAATAAATAATTGATAAATATCAAATGTAATAAAAATAAACAGTTTCCAGTATTAAAATGTTAACACGTTATTGTTATACATGTATATATAAGTTTATGTAACCTTAGATTTTCCTATGATATCATTATGATATCACATATATTTATTTCAAATGCTTTTTCTTTAATTTCATTAATTTACGTTATTTTAGGGTAATTTAAGTTTAATATTTTTTCAGGTAATCTAATGCAACTGTGAACGTGTTAATAATACAGAACAAATACAAAAAGTATATAATATGTGACTGATGAGAATAATAATAATTTTATTCTTTCATTAAATTTTACATGCTGAAGAAAATATTTTGATGAAAAGAGTTGGGACTCATAAGAAGAAGCTGAAAAAATTGTTAATACAACACAAACATATATTGTAAATATATAATAAAATACTGCTGTATCTTTTTTTGGCATTTATGTTCATATATAGCCAAGTATTATCGTCACTGAGCCACGACCAAACATGGATGACTGGAGGGATCGGAAAGTGCCCTGGAGGTAATAAGGGCAGGAAACAGTCACGAAAACCATTCCATCCACGAGTACGATCCTAGGGATAGACAATAGGTTTTTAATTTATCATAGCCTATACAATATACATCCATTGTCGAATTGCTCTTATACAGCCCCGTATACCTCTAATTATCCAGCTGTCACGGGGGTGCAATAACGCTATTCACAACGACTGTCTTAGAAAATTCCCCCACCGACTGTTACAATCGTATTTTTGAATTGACTATATAGTTGTAAATTATTTTGTAAATATCTAAATTTACTGTGCTCAACAGAGAGCTAATGTTGTACGTGCGAATAATTTTTTTGCCATTAACTCTTTTAGTTGGGATCGTTTTTTATCATAATTTTTGCACACAAATTATAGATGATTCAAATCTCATTCTTTATTGTTAACGTATGGGTATGTACTGTTGTATCTTAAAAGTGTTAATAGTTTAGATATATGTATATAAAATGTTAGAAATGATGAATATAGATAATAACGATACTTTATAAGTAATTTTTGAATTTTCAATCATTGATAAATTAATTATATTAAAATATAATTTTTGAAAAAGCCCCTTTTTCGATTATATTATATAGTTAATTTTCCGAAAGAATGCCAGAGCCGATAAGTATGATTTTTTTTTTTAAATTGGGTATCAAGACGCACTTTTTGTGTCCTGGCTGATTGCAGAATGACAATCTGAATTTTAATGTAAAATGTAGAGATAGGTATAATATTTAGTTCTTAAGAAATAAATATCAGTTTTACTTTAATATTAAAAAAGACATTAAATTAATTTTATTCAAATTTGGACATTAAAATAATGGGACTGCTTATTAAAATTTTTTTAAAGTTTACTCGAATATAATATTACGCAACTTGTTAAAATTAAAAATTATAATTATAAAATAGCACCCAATGGAAAATTATAGTATACCTCTGTTTGTGATCCAAATCATAAACTTAATTAAATATATTAAAATTATTTTTGAAACGACTAGGTTCATTTCGACCAACGTTTTGACACATACTTCCTGACACTATTTCTAATTTCGATATTGTGTTTTGTGTGTTATAAACAATAAACATACCAAATTTCAAAATTTTACCAATTCTGTTAATAGAATAAATATTAAAAATAAAAAAATAAACGATTTGTATTCATGGACCTTGCCTTTTGTTTATTCAATAAATGTTAAAACCAAAAATCTTTACATATTTTATTATCATTGTTTAGCATCTTGAAAACAAATTTCTATAGTTAAAAAACCTTCACATAAAAATTCCGAATATAATATAAAAAAAAATCATCCAAATAAGTTCAGTGGTTCCCTAATCACTATTAATAAATAGTTACATAAACTTTATTTTATATGTGTAAGGTATAAACAAAAAATCATTTTACATACAGAGTGAATGTTAATATTACAGCAGAGATTAGTTTATGTTGACGAATTTTCGGCTTATAATGAACAAACAGAGAACAAATATGGGTAAATGAGGAACCGACTATTCACTGCTAGATTGCTTTAGAATATAAATGAAAATTAATTACGTTTTCACCAAAATGGATCGAAACTTTATAGACAGCTGCATAAGAAAAATATACTAACATTCCAAAAATAAATATAAAACCGTCAAAATGATTAGTAATTTTTAGTAAAATTTTCTTTTTTTTGGCCTCCCATGCTAGATGATTTAGCTAGGACTTTTTTTTTATTTCCCCTTTTTTTTGGTTCTTTTATTACTTGTTTTATTTTTCGCTTTTCCCTTCACCTACTTATATTAGTAATAATTAATAACAGAAGATATATTTTTTACATTAGTAATTTTATAAACAAAATATATTTAAATATTAAAATTAATTAAAAATTATAATAATTACTAAAATTATTTTATTAGAGAATTTTTTTGCAGAGCTAGAATATATTTCCTTATACGCTCTGTTGTATGTGGAATACAATAGCAAGATTTGAATTTAAAGCATAATGAAATGCTAATGCTGAACATCTTTATGGTTTTGGCGTCATGTCTATAGATACATAGTGCGCAAAGGAATGTGAACAAAAAGAGCCAGATAAATTTCCGTTTTATCCTTTAGTATCTGTTTAGGGAAAATCAATGATGTTTTTAACATAAAGTTTCTGTAAAGCTATGTTCAAATTATCTGCATTATATAATGTGCTATTTTTTAGGTTCTTGTATTGTAATCTTAATGAATATAAAGAAAATATTGTACAGTTTAATAAAATAAATGGTAATTTTAAGGTCAGAGAAACATATTTTCATGTTTCATGTTTAGATTTGGATGAAAATTTTTAAAAAATTGTTGAAAGTGGTTCACAAATAAAATTGTTTAAACTTTTTTTCTGATACAGTGTACAATTTTTTGATATCACATATAAAGGCTACATAGTACTTTTTAACATGAAAATAAAATAATAAATAATATAATTAACGTGAATTGATATTTTTTATGTATATACAAACATTTTTACTGTGTAGTATAACCAGTTGTATATGTTGGAAATTTGATAATGAATGGAATTTTAATTGAATATAAATATTTACATTTTTGATATTGTGTTGTATTTACGATTTTGTTTCTCGAGTGGATTTTAGTGAGTATATAGTCTACTCTACTATTGTTTCTGATGTATATGTATATTCTTTTTAAGATAAGGTTAAATGCATGTGAAGAATTGTGGATTGTTGGACAGGTAAATAGATTAAAATGAACATAAGCAATTTTCTTTTTCTGTCAAATACAAAATATATAAAGACAGAGCCGTACTTATGAACAGGCACATGAGACGCTATCTAGGGGCCTCACGAGGACAATGGGACGTTATAAACTGATAAATTAGATAATTGTCTATCTTGAAGAGATGATTGCTTAAGTTTTATAAGTAGTTGCCGAAGATAAAAAAAAGGTTTCACTATATTATGCTGACCTGAGCTAATACACATTTATCTTTCTTTTTAACTAAAAAAATCACATAAGCCTAATTTTTTATTTGCCTTTCGGACATCAAAATCAGTAAGTACGGCTCTGTGTACGGATACTAAATTTAAGGTTTTTAAAAAATATTGCACACGTATTTTTATTTTTATATAGGTATCTAATATTAACAAAAAACTGTTTATCCTATGGTAAGTCAGGGCGGAACCAAAACTCTTAAAAATTCAAGGAAAATTCATAAGCAATCGATGTAAGGTCATAGTTTTTGTTAAGATCATAATAAAATATCAAAAAAATCGTCGAACCTGTGTTGAACACCAACATGCTAAAAAGCGTTGAATACAACCAATATATTGAAATTTATGAATAAATTATACACAAAAGACAGTTTAATTAATTTATTAGTTGAATTCTTATATGTTGATGCTAGATAAATTTTAAAACCACACCTCCAATATTTTTTAATATTTTAATATAAGGACGCTTAACTTTAATGTCTAAAAAAATCTGTGTAACCTTTAGTTGACCCAGTCCCACGTCAAAACACTTTCGTTCGAAGTAAACTGATTCAGTATGAAAATATAGCAAGTGTCTTAACATGGTCATCTTCAATCAGAAATCGTAAATACCTTTAATAACTCGTACTTTTATTGATAATAATTACTCTCACTTGTATTTTATTGGTCTGCAAACTTGAGGAAGCCTGATTTGCAAAATAATAATGTAATAATGATTGCCTCCGGTTGGTGAAAGAAATTGAAGGCTGTTTGTTTTCTTTGATGGGCGGTGGAGTTGATTGAGATTTTTACAGACAAAGGAACAATTAAACAAGGATTTTAGATTGTTGAGATTCATAACAAAGCTATGTAGTATAAATAACGTCAGTAGCGTATAATGAGTATTTAATACGTTATTATAAATAATAATATAATTCAAATTGGTCCATTGCGGAAGAAATCCATTTCTTTTGTGATTAGTTGATTTTGATATGTAAAAACACTAATTAAATTGGGTACTAACCTCTATAGACTTCTTAATTTTTCCCGTTTTAAGAATCAATTTATGCAAAAAATGAGTTGTTTAAAAACTAGGGGTGTACCGGAATTCGCGATTTTATGTCGGTTCCGGCCTGATTTTGCCGGAATTTTGAAATTTTATTATTATTACTCTCTACTAAGGAAGGGCATCGCAATGGTCTTTGGACACCTGATAATCTTAAAGACAATGGTGAAAGCCATATTTAAAAAGAGTTTGAGTTTGTAGGACCGCGCCAAGCTGAGATATTAACTATTCAACTTATTTGTTAATTTATCAATATTAATTTATAATAGGAGAAGAGGGTCGCGACGGTCTTGGGGCACCTGATACTCTTAAAGATAATGGTGTAAACTATATTTATAAAAAAAGTTTGAGTCTGTAGGATCGCGCTGAGTTGAGATATTAATAATAATATTATATTAATAAAAATGTCAGTATATTACGAACATTGAATATCAAGTATAATTAAAAGATTTTTTTAAATTTCGGATTGCTCTGGTTTAAAAATAAGACTTGTTCTGCATTTTTTTAATAATACTCTAACCCTAGATCTGTTTTCTTCAAAAAAATTCCCCGCGTTCGAGAATAACCTCTCCGAATAGACATATCTAACAGTATTGTTTGTGATAATGCTTTAATTTCGAATAGCAGGCATTAATTTATTTATACAAATTTATACTACCTTTTATAATTTATCATTAGAAATGTAATTTCATTCGATCGAAATAAGCGTATGATATACGAAGCTGTTAAAAAATTACAGGATATGTGAGAAATACTATTTTTTATAATATAATGTAGGATTCTCCACACTACTCTTTAAGAAATACCATATAAAAAAATGTTGTATTAATTTAAGATAATAATCTATGTATAAAGCATGCATCATTATTTCAATTATTTAATTATTATTATGAATACTTATAAATAGAATTTTTTGAAAAAAATTCCAGTTCCGGTACACCCCTATTAAAATCTATTACAAAATTTACAGCAAATTGTCTTTAGTATTTATTTTTACAATTTTGAATTATACTGAGTTTTCATTTAATCTCGGCAATAAAATCACTATTTATTATATTTCGGAGATATTGGAATGGGACAAAATATTTTTCGGATTTTTTTTGAAAATTTGTTACACGAAGATTAAAATAATAATAAAAAAAAAACACCATCTTTTCAATTGATACCCCACTCGCCTGGATTGAATAAAAAAATTTTAAGTTATAAAAGTGGTGATTGATTTGATTTTAATTAAAAATAAAAGTCGCTAATAAAATATATAACTTTAGAAAAGTCAATTTATAATTAAAACAACGGTATTTTAATAATTTATTTAATGTTGTGAAAAATCGTTTAAAAGCAAAACAGTTTAACAAATTACCTTTGTGTAATGTCGAGTTGAACATAATATCATAGCAGTTAAGCTCAACGTCGAGTAAAATCTTAAAAACTGTTGAAAAGAAGATGAAAAATTCAGACATAGACAAAATGGGTGTTTTAACGCAGTGCTGTTCAAAAGACAGCGTCAATTTGTGTTATTAATGTGTACACTCTACTTGAATTCTTTTACAAATATTGTTCTTCCTTCTGTCTTATGTTTTTAGCTTTCCAGAAGTAACTCAAGAAACATAAATATACTATAAGTAAATATAAACTTTTTATTTAATTTTAAATAATATGTGTGGTTTTTTATAATTACTTCACAAATTCAGATAATTCTGTTTAATTCCCATAATTGCAATCAAAGGCGGATTGATGATTCAAAATTCGTGCAAGTCCCGGGAGGCTAATTGAATAAAAATACCCAACTTAAAGATTATCCTCAATTTGCATCTAACGAAGCAAACTCAATGTTTTAAAAATATCTTTATTTAAAGAACAACGTAAAGTAAACGTTTAATTAAATTATGTATTGATATTTAATATTCAATAGGGTATTAATATCTGCTATGCAAGAACTTTCATTATGTGTAAAGTTTATTTGAGCTGCCACTTAGTTTTATTTTCTATAAAATATAATTAGTGTATTTAACTGTTAGTATAATATAATAAGAGGTTAATTTTAAATACGTTGCACTTCATGTGATATGAACTGTTATGTAAATTTATGAATACTTATTGACTTTTCTAACATGATACTTGTATATAGAAATTATTATTTTCCATATTAATAAATAGGAAATTTGCTATATTTACTGTTAAGTGCAATACTCTGCAATAGTTTTGTTTTTAAATATCTCATTAAATTAAATTTAACTCTTACGTTAAAATTAATACTAAACTATTTGGAGTTAATTCTAGTTAGATGTTATGTAATTTTAGTTAATTTTTCTTAAATATTTGAGTAAACAGTGATTAATCATAAATAATGACATATTGAGAAATTTAAATTTGTATTTTCTTTTGATAGCAGTTCTAAATGTTAATTTATGATATATAGTTATTAAAATATGACAAATATTTCTATGAATAAACTTAGATTTCTGATTTGATAAATATTTTAAAAATTAAATTCGTTTTGAAAAATATCGTTGATTGTCAAAATAGTAAATGGTTGAAATATTAAGAAATTATCTAAATGTCAGTCACATTTATAATATTCAGATGTTCAAAAATGAAATGAGATAAAATTTTATTTGTTATAATTAAATAAAATGAGTTGGATTATTAATTAAAATACATTTATAGACGTAAATGTAGATTTTAATTGATTTAATCCAGTGGCCAAATGAGTGAGGTTCGGAGGAGAAATGAGGTATAAAAGCTTGATGAGGATTAAAAAAAGTGACATTAGGACTAAAAAAAGCTCTTCGAAAACCTCAAAGGTATTTTTTAGTGGGCGCCAAAATTCAACACAACGAAAAAAAAAGTAATTCTAATATATTATATTTCTATAATCTTAATAAATAAAATAAAATATTTTTTTGTTTAATTTTCAAAAAAAAGTTTTTGGGGGATGGGGATGAATAACTAACATTTCACTTTGGGCACCAGTCTTCCTTAGTCCGCTACTGATTTTATCTTACCTATTCTATTAAAATAGCATGTAACTATGTTTTTATATTCCTACAATTTTTAAATATATTTATAAATAGTTACATACATACTTTATGCAGAATTTGAAAATAACTTTGTGTTAATTTTTAATTTGCAATGCATAGAAATTGAATAATTTATAACATTCGTCAGTACACACCTACAGAAAACCACTAAAACAAACGGAAATAAAACCATCTTTCGAATGCAAGGTTAAATTGTTTGTAAGTAATTTTTCACTGTTTTGAATTTCGGTGATGTAAGTCCTAAGAAAAGACTGCTTTTAATTTGAAAGTATCGGCCATAAAATAACAAAAATTGACATATAATATCATCTAATGTGAGAAAAAGATCACTTGTATGCTAAGAAATATTAACATGGTTTCAAAGAAAATACATAACTAATTATATCTGGCATTTGTACTGCATGAGCACCAGCGGGGTTATAAAGTTTCTTAAGTTTATGGGTGATTATTTGCAATATACCGTATACCATATGCGTGACATTATTTAATATATATTATTTATTACTTATTATAACGGTTTTTCATCTTCGTTCTTAATTTTATCATCGGTAATAAATAAGATATCGAAAATGATATTAGCACTGGACTAGAACCCTCAAGATGCCAGTAGAAGGGAACAGAGAATCGGCAATGAAAGAGAATAGTGGATAAAAATGTAAAGACAGCTAGGAACGTATAGAATCAGGTGAAGTGGATAGTGACAATTAATTGATGAAAAAGTTCAGACAAAATCTTTAATTTATCAAAAATCGAGAAAATATTTCTTATATAGTCAAATTATAGATGATTTAAAAATGTATAAAATATTTAAAGACAATACTTTTTTATTAGATTTATTTATGTCACATATTTCGATTAATTAGTTTTTTTAATATAATTCTATTTTATGGTGTGTTATCAATAATAATAAAGGTATAAGTAAATTTGTAGATTGTCTGTACAATGAAACTAATTTGTTTTCTTTTTCAGTCTCTGTCGTTTTTAGGGTTCCGTATAGAAAACTAGGAACTCTTATAGTTTCGCTTTGTCCATTCGTCCGTTTGTCTATATAAATTTTATACCGATTAAGATGAAATTTGGTATACGGACGTAGATTGATAACCCAAAAACAGAAATGATAAGGTTTAAAAAAATTTTTTTTTAATCCTATGGGAAGAAAATTATATTCAATTATTTTTTTCACTTATCCTATAGGTCTCCTAAAATGCAATGTATTAGAACCTTTTAATTTTAACCCTTCAGTCACAATATATTTGCGTTCAAAGTCGTTATCAGAGCATCCTCCCCCCTCTATTTTCTAAACTATCAATTCAAAAAATCTTTAAAAATTCCAGAATGTAGCTTTTAATTAGTACTTTTATTGAAAATTATAACGAAGTCTGTCAGAATTTTTTTAGACTCCCCTCCCATAGACTGAAAAATGTACTTTTTTTCACTTTCCCTATTCAACTGACAATAAAAAAAATCATCGACAGATTTTGGTGGGAGTTTCATAGTTTATTAGTTTTAAAATATTAAAATGATTTGATTCCGATTGCCGCGACGAGAAATAGTATAATAATGTATGTATATAATATGACATAATTAAGTCTTTTTCCCAAACAGCCCACCAAGTTGATTAGACAAAAGTTCAGATCTCAATCTAATCAAATAAACAATCGTGTTGAACAGAGCCTTGCCATCCATAGTAATCTTCAACAAGAAATATGACTCGTGATACACTTTTTATATTATATGTTTGACATTACCGTTTATGACAAATGAAAAGCTTACCGTGTTCATTCTACTGTGAGAAATCAATGGCATTTCTTTTACTACTTTTCATTTATTATTTTCATACTAAAAATGATTGAGTATCCTGAAAAAAAACTTTCAGAGCTTTTTAATAGTCAAACTCGATCAACTGTAATGTCTGATAAACTTCACGAATCACCTAATTAATATAATCTAAATGCGTGATATTAAGTGCCCCAGGACTGACGTAAACTAAATTATGTGTTCGATTATTACATTTAGTTGTGAAATTAGCTGAAAGTTAAATGAGTTTATTGCACATTTATTCTCAAATTATTATCATTATAGAAATGTTGATAACTGATTTTAGATTAAGTATTGGGTATTAAATGATCGTTGGATTTATGAATTTATGATTATAAGTTAGTTAGGTTGAACTTTTATTCATAAGGAATATTATTCATTCTTATATTACATAGACAACGTATTATGTTTGATTATAAATGTAATGTTCTTAAAAATAAGATTCACATAAGAATTTACATAATAAATTATTTTTTGAAAATTTCATAGTGAATATGAGAATGTTAGAATTCAAGAAAATATTTTTTCAAAAAATAAAAAATCTAAATGTCGCTATTATATAAACATCAAAGGCTAACAACTTATCGAATTGGCAAGCATGACTTATAAGTTAACATCAATTTTAATTGCATCTGTAAGATTAATGCCATATTAACGCAGTAGATGAATTTAATGAAAAGTAACTAGAAATCAATTGAATTACTTCAACTGACATTCGTGTATCTACTATATAATAATAATAAAGCCTTTAATCAAGGTATTTCTCGAGGAGGAAAAGAGAAAAAAAGACTGGTATAAAATCTAGATAATCTTAATTTCAAATAAAACAAAATTTAGATGGTGAACCATTTTCAGATTTTGAATGGAGCTTCTTATAACCTGTTTTTATTTATTTATTTTCAAAATTTGGACTTACTCTAACGTGATAGTTTAATGTACAAAAGAGAAATATAATAATAATAAATATAATAGCATAATAAAATAATTCGATACAAATATGTAAAAGTGATTAAATAAATACATTCAATTAAATCGAAAACATATTCATTCATTGCTATATATAGTAATATATTAATTAAGGAAGTTAATAAAATATATAATTCTTCTACATAAAATTATTTTATTTTTGTAGATGTAATCCAGTTTTATAGATTTCTATATTGTTAATTCTCTAAAAATATATTCTACAAAGTTTAGGAGCTACCTAAAGTATTTAATAATGTATAGAAATTGATCTACACATTTATATTTTCTTAAATTAATAAATAAAGTTCTACATAAAGGTCCTCTTCAAATATATGTTTGCCCGTATAATAATCCATTAAACAGATAGATTATTACTCAGAGGACAAAATAGATCTATGAATGTATAGTTCAATGGAGGGTAAAAAAGGTATTCAACCGGAGAGAATAAAATCTTCCAGTTATACTGGATTCCGAGTATATTTCAACGAGATTTCAATTTCTCAATGATCATTAATATAAGAGAGATATATCAAGTATTTAATTAATTTAAATTTTTACTTTATTAAAATAAAATACATAATTAATTTTTAAATAACATATATATTAGATTTTTATTAGATGCTTTTTAAAGCAAATTTTCGGTTTATTTTTTTCTCCTTTTAATGCTGTAACTTTTTTTTTGTTGTACTGGTTCTAAATCATTTTAAATAAATTAATAAAAAAAAAATAATTTATAACATCCTATTTTATTTTCCTCTTTGAACAAATTAAGATTATTTATGATATTATTTAAATCGTCTTAATTTTTTTGCAGAGCTTAATTATAATTAATAACGGTTGCATTGTGTTTTTATATGATAATTTAGGAGTGTTCATAATATTGAAAAAAGTGACATTCATTATAAATATTCATTATAAGATGATACATAGAAAAATTCCATTTCCTATTTTTTGTCAATATTAAACTCGTTATGAATATAATGTGTCCATGCTGATCTGGACTAAAAATGATTGATAATTTAAACAAGTTTTTGTGTGCATAAAAGTCAAAGATCACAGCCTTTAAGGCAGAAAAAGGATGAACCATGAAATGTTGCAGTTGTTAAAAGAACTGGTTATGGAATATAGAATGTGCTCGTCTTATTTGGTAATGGATCAATACAAAACGAATAAATCCGTATTCTGTTCAGTGGCGGGTCATTTATATTAAAAAAAATAGATTTATTTTAAAACCAAACTAACAAAAACGAGAATAAAGTACAAAATTATTAATTTCATGTGCTATATAATTTTTCTTAAGTTAACACAAAGTACTTAAAAATTGATACAAAATCATACATATATCACAGTATCTAAAATTATATCTAGAAATAATCGAAAAATTTGATTTTAATGTTTGAATTTATTTTAAAATGGCCTTTGTTCTAATAATATAAATTAATTATTAGTTTTTATATGTAAAAATATCTGTTATTGGATTTAAATCCATTTCTTTTATTTATATCATAATACATATTATTTTAGATCTTTTAATGATAAAAACATCTAAAAAAACATCTGCCTAGTATATGCACAGTACTTCCTCGTGCTAAATTCACCAAAGGTAGTTAATTATTAAACAATTTAAATAAAAATCGATAAAATGTTCAGATAAATTGCTTAACATTGATTAACCATTTAATTTTAATACAATTTTACTACAAAATATTACTTCGAAATTTTTCTTAAGACGCATCTGATTATTTTCTCGTATATTTTTAATTTTTTGACAATTTAAATCTAAATATTTTATGCAAACGTCAAAATGACATTCAATATGTCAAAGTAGAAGTTAATTTAAATAAACAAATAACAATTTTTTTAAAGTAAATTGAGATAAATCTTTGTAAGGGGATATTTTACAACAAACATTGATGACCGTCCTAAAGACAGACCCAAACATCCAACCAAGTTTCATTAATATCGGTACAGTGGTTCATGAGTTATGCGTGTGACAAGGATTCAGGGGACAGATAATACACAGACAATTTTACCAGGACAATTTTATTGTCTCATTTTAAAACGATCACAAAGCTTCTCGTATCTTTAATATTGTGAGGAAGCAATATTTTATACGAACTATGTACACATAAAAAATATTTCTTCGTTGGTTTTTATGACCTACCACTGTTTATAATTCAATATTCACTTGCTTAATGAGTGGACGATAGTCAATTTTATCACATATAATCTTTCTTCACAAATAAAAATATTATACATATGTTTAAAGGTCGATAATTTGTTAATAAACACATTAAGTAATTTACTGTCAATCATAAAAAAATACTATTGTTAAATGTTGTATACAAGGTGGTATACATTATGTGTCATATTGTCTAATATAATATAAAATAAGGATGGTCAAGTTATTGTTACCTTTAGGCTATTCTTACCGTAGAAAAAAATTAATGAAATATTCAATAGTGTGGAAAATACAGTAAATAGTATTTTTTCTATTTAGGTTGTAAGAACCAGCTTGTTTACTTATGATTCCATGTTTTAAAATTAAGAACATGTTGAAATATTAAGAAACAATGTCAACCTTATGTTGAAGAATGCTGCTCTTTCTTTCTAAACTCATCTCAATAAGTCTTATATTTTGTCTACACAAAACACACTAATTGAAACATTTACTACATAGAAACATGGTATATGATTTGTTTCTGGTTGCTGTGGTTTCGCATTGTTGTGGGAACAAACAGTAGCCACAAAATGTTTCACTTTGTTGCAATTTTTCATTTATGTTTGTTACTTCAAATAGAAACATGCAACAACGTGTACGTTTTTTTTTTAGAAATGTGCAATAGAAAATACAATTTTCCGAAAATTTCCTTTATAGTCCAATGTCTAAATATTTATATTTGTCTGTTTAGTTTTTAAATTTTAAGTCAAATTACATTTTCACCAATGAAGGCACACATGTTTTGTTAATTTGTAAGATGATACGAAACATAATAAGATATTTAATAATTATATGAATTTTTTTCCCGTATTTAAAATTTTTATTATTTCTTACAATAATAATCTATTCTATTTGAATAATTGAAAAAAAAAACGTGGCTGTTGTTTTGGCTTAATAACATCAATAATTTCAACATTAAAAGTTATGGAGTAGTCCTGAAGAGGATATTTGTATTTATATTCAATAATTAACTACAATTTACATAATTTTGTATTTCATGGAAACAATACTTTATAATAATTTATAATTGGTAAATGTCACCAGATTTTTTTTTAGAGATTTTTATGTAAAACGCATATAATTTCAAACAAGATTTTGACAGAAGTGGGCGGTCAGATCATTTGGATGCGCTTGACCAAAATACCTAAAAAGCATCTCAATATTGCTTAATAATTGGTGATAGTATTTTGTTTTACTATTTTGTGACACCATAGTTTGCATATGAAGAAATATATTGTATGTAAATGTAATTTATGATGCATTCTGATTATGTTATAACGATTGATTTAGGAAAATTTAAGAAAATTTGTCGGCTGCCATATGTATTACAGATGATATATATTTTCAATTATACTTCAAAGAGAAAAGAAGCATACTGACTTATGAATAAATGTAAGACATTTTAGGTTAACATTTATGTAGCTGATATATTCCACTTTACAATATATTAAATAAAAAATACTGATTTTTAACGATAGGACACCCAGCACTAGCGACTAGTGAAACTCCTTAATTGTTCAAATGGAGTCATTTTGACTCCTAAACTACGTATGTATAAAATGAAAATGTTTATACGTTTAAAACAAAATGATAATGCAAAACGTAAATTATTTAAAGTACTAGCATAAGTCTTGGATATGACTACTGTTATGGCTATTCTTTAATTAAATGTACTGAATTAGAAATATTTATTGATATTTGATTAATACCATTTCTGAATATTAATCTATACCTATACATTTAACTATCTTACAGCGTGATTTGATGATAATCAGCCTATAGGTGTCAAAATGGTGGACATTTAAACTAATTATTAGTATAATTTATTTATTAATTATTATATTATCATAGCAATCTACTTTACATTGTTTCAAATTTGACGATTCTTTCTTTTATATCTTTTGTGTCGTAGTACTTATCATTTTTTTAATCATTAGCAAGTGTCCATCACTGCGTGCTCATTACTGGTTTTATTTTATCCATTACTGGAGAAAGAACATAAACAAAATAAAAGGTTACAATTTAACAAACTATATTTGCGTAATTACTTTGGTAATTAAATTGATTAAATAAAGAGTTACTTGTTTTATTAGTAACATGAGTTCATGAGAATTACAAAAAACAAGCCCGTCAATCACAAAAACAGTAAACCTTGTTCTTATAGCGGCCATAACTGGTGCCTGTACCTTATTTATTAAAAAAAATTGTTTTTGAAAAAATAAATTATGGCGTTACTTTTCTTCGCTGTTCTTGCATTTTTACCCTAAAAGTTCGATATGCTGACAAATCGCTCATCAAGATTATTTTAGATATAATAATTTAATGTCATAATGTAATTATGTAATATGTTCTCGACTTAAGACGGAGTTTCGTTCTACCACTTTCGACTTAATTCGAAATGATAGTAAGTCGAATTTCTTATTATTTTTTTTAATTATAATTGAAATAGACTTCTCTCCTTTGCTTTTCTCTTATTTTTATCACTTTTGGGATTAGTTATAAATATATAATCAACCGTCCACAAGGATACATAAAAGGTGACTTATTATCTTATTTTAAGCACACACACAACTGTATACTAATAATAATAAAAATTATTCAATTATATACAAATAAATTATAATAATGCGAGTCATGAGAATTGAAAGTAAATTAGAAAAATTAAAATATAAAATTCGTTTAGCACTAATATAATTGTAAGTAGTTTTTTTTCTCTGGTATAAAGTTAAAAATTAAAATGAAAAAATGTTATGCTTGCTATTCAACCTGTTAAAAATATAAAAAAATCTTGGATTTCTATGTTTTATTGATGGTTGTATTCTCGATTAATGTTTCGTCATATATATGTATATGAATTAAAGTAAAAGTAATTTGCAAGATTCCAGAAAATGTCAGTTGCATATTGCCCAAGAAAAAATCATTATGAAGAAGATTGCACATAAGTATCTATAAAAAATATTCCATTTTTAAATTTACAATACTAAATTAAATTATATTTATTGTATTAATTAAAATTGTCAGTGTTAGTTTTCATAATTTAGAAAAAATATAAAATGAATATATAACAATTTAATACTTTTTATAAACTAAAATAATGAAATCACTGAACGTTAAAAACAGTACAAAAGTTGCACAACTAAAATAAAGTCTGAAATTACTGACCTGGAACGATTTTTTTGTTAAAAACAATTACGTAAACTTGAACTTGGAAGAAAGTGTAGTAAAACATAATATATAACATATATACTTTAAGAACTTTCTTGTACAGAAAAAGTTTGGCAAAACGTTACATTTTTTAATAAAAAAGGATATGAAGTTTCTACAATTTCCTTGTTAGATAGCTGTTTTATATGAAAACTTCAAATTCATGTATTAAAATTAATAAGTGAGACCATTATTTCAATAGTTGACATGAAAGCTTAAATTAAACAATGTTATCTTATCGATAACAGCTACACAAAAAAATGCGGAGCCAAAAAAGTTACCTATAGATCATTGTAGTATTGGTCGAGCATAGTTGAATTTTTCCAAGTTGACGTAACCCAAAACCTAAAATTCTGGTAAATAAAAAATTTTGATTTCGACTATGCTCGACCAATACTACAATGCTATATAGGTCGCTTTTTTGGTTTCGCCCTTTTTTGTGTAGCTGTGTAATTACATAGGTATATTAAGGTATATTATACGTACTTATAGAAGTATGATGATCAGTTCACAAAATATCACTAGGGTTTTCCTAAATGTCAATTTAATTTGATCTTTAATAATGATATCACTACTATATGTAACAAAACATTAAAAACAGAACTGAAAGATCCTAGTCGATACTCAGAATTAATAAATAATATAAAAATGAGTATACTATTTTCAAATGATGAAAGCAAATTTACAGAATTGCAATTCTGTCCAACCTACTGACCTCTAATGAACTGTGTATTGCACAAAAGGTTCAGCCTTAAAATATAATGATTCAAATAAAAACCATTTATCATCGGCGGCATCAACCTGCTCATTAAATAAAAATGGCATTGCGGAAAACACCCATTATACTAAAACAATTTCAACAAATTTTGTCCGTTGCATAAATGAGTGTGAAATGTTATGATGTATCAAAAATGAATCTAAAATTGTTAGAAGAGGAGTATATGGAATGTTATTTATGGGTTTTTGTTAAACACCTGTCTTGGAACATCATCTTTGTTCCACATCATCTTCCTAAGATGGCATTGTCTTTATCGAATTTGTTCTGTAATTCATTTCATGTTTTACTGACAATTCTAAGTAGGCGAGGCTACACTTTTGTGCGGTATAAATAAGAGCGATCTGCAACACGTATATCTGCACATTTTCCTATTGCATCTCAATTCATATACACAGTAGTAGTGACCGGGGAAAATATGAAAACCGCTGTAAGTTTTGTGAATCATTGTGTGTGCTTTCGTTGAATATGAATGTTTGTTTTTTAATATATTTTTAACGTGCGCTGAATCAAAATTTTATTTATTAAAATAACATTATCTAAAAAATAGAAGTTCTTGAATATTTTCTGGAGTTGATAAAATATGTTATGATATACCTAAAGGAATCAAATTTTTCATTTGAAGGAAAGTAGAACACAATTCTTCGAATAAATTTAAATACGATATATGTTTGTATGTATGTGTATAAAAGGTTATCAATTCTGAGATTTTCTTTTAACCATATTCTTATTCATGTACAGATAAAAATTGTATACACATTATCTGCTTGAAAATTATATTTCACTTTATATTATTATTCAAATATAAAAAATATCAAGCATGAATTCTTAAACCTATTGGTACTACACGTATAAAAAAGTTTATTTAAAAGAAGAGAAAATGTTGATTAAGGCAGAGAGTTTATTATTTTTTAGTTGGATTAACATTGTACTTAACATTGAAACAAGGATTGTCTTGACCCAATCAATTTTTTTTGTGTGGTCAATATTACATTCATAGCAAAATTAAATCCTGGTATTTTTATTTAATAAAACTTTTCTAACACAGATAGTAGGCTTTGCACTTCTGGCTGTTGCTGCAGCGCAGTTCGGTCGTCCGAGTTCATTTGGAAAAGCTCCCGCCAGACCATCAGCACCCAAATATCAGCCAGGTCCTTCCGGTCCAGGTCATCACATTGGTATTCTGAGACAGTCGCAGGACGTTAATGTTGACGGATCTTACAATTTCAAGTAAATATTAATATAACATATCAAAATAACTAATGTAGGGAGGTTTTAAATTAATTTTAATATGTAGATGTAAATTATGTTATCATTACTTCCGGGTTAGATTTGGCGTTTAGGTTAGGATAAAACCTTTATTTTCTTCATGAGATTTTAAAATTGTAATGTTTAAAATACTTGTACATATGCAAGCAGAATTTACTATCCATCAGTTGTTCTTAACCGGTGTTTTGAGGCAATGGTTTATTGAGCATTATAGTTGATAAGTTCGTATAGATATTGTATTTACAAATTTTAATATAAACAATACAACAATTACTTTCGGTATATCACTGAAAATTCTTAATTTGAAAATAAAAATATTTTGGTTGAAAAATACGGATAATATCTATCATTTATTGAAATAACAGAATAAAAATAAATATAATTTGGTAAATATTTAAAATAAAGGCGGAAGAAATTTGGACATATAAATTATGAAAATATTAATTAATTTTGTATAAAAAATCCCAAAATATTGCTTGCTATAACCTCTATCATGTATTTATAAATTTTTCATTAACGTTATTTGTACTTACACTTAATTAAAGAATTATTTACAGTTGAGTCCTTTTATATGACTGTAATTCTAATACAAAAAAGTTAAGAAATATTGTTCTAATTATTTACATACAAACAATAATTTCCATTTCAATACCAGCCAACAAAAAACTTCCTGTTTCTATATTGATCTATACGAGCTTTTATTAATATAAACATAATGTGCGTTTTTGTTTAAAATTCCATTGTGTCGTTTTTACTAAAGCATAAATTATTTATGAATATAAAATTTGGTGTAATGAATTCAACATGACAATTAAAATACTACTATATATCTATTAGGTGTACATATTTATGTATATGTTTATTGATTTTTGTAAATAATATTTACTATACAGTAAATACCTATACTTATACAATACTGACATTTGTTTTGTTCTCTTGCGATGGTAAATGAGTTATTACATTATTAGGGTAATAATGTGCGCATTTATTATTATATAAATATGAATTTTAAGCAACTTATTCTATACTCGACTAAATTAACACCCACCTACTTTAAAATTTTGTTGTAGCAATATTACTTAACTCGTATAGGGCTATACGCTGAGACTAAACTTTTCTTGGTCTTATTGTAAGATCATCTAAAATTTTGACGAGACAATATCAACTTTATACATAAGTCTGGTTGAAAATCTCACCAAGAGTCTCGCTTTTCAAGGGTTTTCAAAAAATAGTATATTATATATATATATATATTTATATTAATCTTTAATTAACACAATACTTAAAAATAAAATGTATAAATTTTGTTATATTTTAAAATATCTTTATTTATGACATAAGAATAAGTGGAAAAAATTGTTTAGAATCAAATTCACACAGACGAGACTAATTCGGTCTCAATCTTAGTCACGTATACGAGTCAAGACTATATACCAGTTTATTTTTCACGAAACGAGACTGTCTGTTGTAAAATTCAAAGTTTGTCTCGTGTGCAGCCCTGATTTGATCATATAACTATCTATTTATTATAACATAATTTCGTTTAACTACTCAAAAATGTAACCTCAAATAAAACAAAAGAAACTATTTTTTGTAAGTATAAAAATGGTAGATCCTAAACCCCGAGATTTAAAAACCTACATTCTTAGGAATTAGTGTGGCTGTTTAATAAAAAATGTTTTTTTTACAGCTATGAAACAGAAAATGGCATCAGTGCTCAAGAAGAAGGTTACTTGGTTAATGACGGACAGAACTCCCGTGGATCATACTCATACACCGCACCAGACGGCACGCCCATCAGTATAACCTACACTGCCGATGAGAACGGTTTCCAAGCTCAAGGAGCTCATATTCCAGTTGCTCCTCCAATACCAGAAGCAATTCTCAGGTACTTATATATTATATCTATAAATAAGAGTTTTTCGTTCTTCCTTCATTAGTTTTATTTCTTATACTGGATGTTAACAAATACATTTTTATCCAATTTAAATAATTTAGCATTGTATTTTTAAATTTCTACTAAAATGAGTATATCGATGCATTTACTAATAAATTTACATTAATAAAATAAAATGTCATTAATATAGTAACGGACACAAGTTTTAATGCAAAGAGGAAAGCGTACAAATATAAGCAACGGTTTGTGCCATTATAGATGTCACTATTGTACATTTTATTATCAAAAATACAGAAATAGGTTTATAATCTTGTTCTTTCTATCATAGAGCATTGGAATACAACGCAGCCCACCCAGAAGAAGACCAACAAGACTACAACAAGCCAGCAGCTAAGAGACCGTCGAAATTCGGAAGATTCTAATTGCTGATCAAGTCTAAAAGTGATATCAAACGAACTCTTGAGTCTACCATTGTTACCTAATTGATCTTTGTTAATGACTGTAATGCATGATTAAGTATTATACTTTTTTATATGAAATATGTTTTTCAAAAAAAGAAATAAATAAATTGTAATTATTTTAAAATCCATTTACGTTATTAATTCTTCATATTATAAGTTTTATGTTTCATATCCATTCTATATACAATGAACAGTCGGTTATTAAAAGTAGTGAACCACCTCGAGAATATCCTTTTCTCATAGACATTCTGTATTAACATAATAGTGTAACATTTCTACAAAACAATGAGAGATATATATATCTATCTCTTTTTCTAAGAAAAATGAAATAGTTACTCCTGTTTAAATAAGGACAAGTAGGTATATCCCAAATCATTTTCTATCTTTCATTTGACACGGATCTGTTTTCGAGTCTATGCTCTATGTCTATACTTTTTCTATCACCTGTTTTGGTGGGGATAACTTCAACCAATGAGTGCCAAAGACTACGAAAAGGAGTGTAGTTTTTATTTTGCGAAATAGTGGTTTATCATTTTTGATAACTGATAGTACCTACAATAGGGGACTTCAACCTGAATTTTTAATGGTTCGGATTTGGTTCGGGTTCAATATATAAATTTTGGTTCGAGTTTGGATTCAGGTTTCAGGTTTGTGTTCGGGTTCCAGTTTGTAATTGAGAGAAAATTATTTCGTCGGAAAAAAATTATAACAAATATAACATATTTTCACAGAGTTATAGAATTATAAAACAAGCAAAAAAAAAATGTAAATTAAAATTTACATTTTTAATTAAAATTTACATTTTTAGAGGACACGATAAGTCACATACTATGAAATTCAAACAGATTTCCAGTTTGTACATTTTAAAAACTCTTTAAAAATCATTGTAGAAAAATGATAAACTATTATAATAAAAATGATTTCTTCAACCCTTAAATATACGGTAAGCGTTCGAGTTTAGATTCAGGTTCGCTGACTTTGAAATAGAGCGGTTCGGTTCAGGTTCAAATTCATTAGGAATACGGGGTTTTTCGGAGTTCGGGTTCGGGTTCAGGTTCCGGTCCTCGCCTACAATGTACATTATTTATTTTTTGTATGTGGGTATGCAACTCAAATAACACTTATGTAGTTCTAATTATATACATAATATGTGTATATAAAAAGAGACATAATATATATTATACCTACATAATATAAAAATTCTATTTTTACATGAACGTTTGAATTAAAATGTTCTTCAAGAAAATTTAAATTAGGATAACAAATGTGTACGGGAACATCTGCAACCTATCGTCAATTAGACGAAATTACAATTCTTCGTTTCTTCAAATGAAATTTTTAAGAACGTTCATTCTTATTGATTACTTATAATAAAAATACTAATATTTTAGTTGTGTATCTTATATCCACATCGATATAATAAATGTTTTTCAGTAAACAGGGTTATTACTTATGTTTGGAAATCCTTTAATATTTTCTATAAAGCTCAAAGAATCAATAATGAATTGATTGATACCAAATAAAGTTTTCGGTCTTAGCCGTAATTATCCTTTCTAGAAAGGAGGTAATTTTTTTAATAGCTACCCATACAGTTTCTCTTCTCTATACATTTAAAAAAAACTGGCAAAGGCAATTTATTTACCAGCTGATTATTTCTGGAAGTTTTACGGCATATTTAAAAATTCACAACTTAATTTCTACTAAAAAAAGGAGATGAACAATAACACGGTGAATATAAACCTGGAATATGAATACTCCCAAAAATTATACCACTGTCATCCTAAGATCATACGAAACATTAGAAGACAATGCAATTCCAATGTGAAACCACCCTATTCGAAAAATGGCCAAATGCCCTATTCGTGTTTATTGATGGATCAAAAACTCCGGATGATGTTGGAGCAGCTTATTATTCTCCCACCTTAAAAAAATCAAAATCGACCAAATTTCAACAAACACTATCAATATTTAGTGTAGAGGCGATGGCTATAAAAATATCCCTTAGAGACTTTGAAATAATTTTTATTTTTTTCTTATCAAACTGCATATTTAATTAAACTTCGAATATAAGAGTTACGTCACATCAATGTAACATTGTTGTTCGTATAATATGTCAATACAGAGTAACGATTTTCGCGTTTGTTAATGGACATTAGAAAATAAATGTGTTAGTAAGTTGTTTTTATATTATAAATAATATTAGATTATTTAAAATAAATGTAAATTCAAAAATATTTTATTGCAAACACCAACTTTGTAAATTATTGTCACTCCTTTACAATTGTATTTTATGACAATTTATGATGAATAGTAAAAAAGTTAAAATTTTAATAAAATTAGCATATTAAAAAAATATCTAACATGTTAATAACAAATAATTTAGCATTTAATAATGAGTTATTATTACCATCCTGAGCATAATATCCATTACTTAATTATAAACATTATTATTATTTGATATAATAAAGTAAAGAAAATACTTACTCATGAATGTAAATAATATGAATAGTGGTTTCAGATGAAGAAAGGAACTCTTATATATTTCGGAAAATCTATGTAAAACAAAACATAGATACCACTTTTAAAACAGTAATTATTATTTCTTTCTTCCTATCTTGGCTTCCTAGCAGGAATTATTATTTGTAATCGCTCGCTTAAAATATTTCACCGTTAATTACAATTCGTTAATCAATTTATAGACATCATTGATTGAAAATGTAAGCTATTCATCAAATTATATCCATTTTGAATCGAAAAGCTAAATTCGATTACCTACATCGTCGACATAAACTTTAAGTAAGATATACGCACACCTATTAATTATAATTCATTATGAATTACCTACACATAATACATTTGCTGTCGTTTGCATTGCAGAACATATGTACAAGACAGTTACAAATTACTTTACAGAAAATTCACTTGTGACCGGAGGTAATTCATTCAGAACAAAATCTGTCCTCGACCTCCTTACCCCTTAATAAAATTATTGACACCTTCAGTGTTTCTAGTTTCAAATATCAAATAAATTTTTCTGTGAATAACCTTTTTTGAATTATTTTCAGAATATTATATTATTAAAATATGTCTATTGACACAAAATAAAATAATTTCTAATTATTTAGATCGATAAGCATTCTTGCCCTCGAAATCTAAAATTTTTATAGGTCTAAATATTACGGACACCCATATTATACATAACACAGAAATATATAAACGTCTGTTAAGTGAAGAATAAGAGTAATTAATTAGAAAATGAAACCTGTTCTTTGTCCCACAAATGGTATTAACCTATAGCTTGATTATTTTATTACCATTTTGAATAAAAGGTTATCGTGAACATTACGAAATTATAGGATTCACATAGATTGTATTTTTTGTAATTTCAACTTCTAAACATCTATCCACAAGTTAAAGACTTTTTTTATAATTAGGGCGTGGCAGTATGACACCTGTACATTATTTATTTATTTGTTTATTCTTATCCTATGACTCATTCTTTTTTTTTAATATTTGCGATAATAATATAATAATAAAATTATAGTATAGTGTAACATAGTTTTGTAATTTTATAGTATCTTAATAAATCTTTAGTAAAAAATATAAAAAACTGAAAGAAAAGTAAATAATTACCTACAATTAATATCTATATAAATCATACATATCTACATAAAAAAAATTCAGTTAGTATTGTTTATTTTTCATGTAGGTAGTAGCAAATTTGTCACTGTTTTTATTAATTTTTAAAAGCATTTAAGCATTTTATTTTGTTTATGTTTTTCTCCAGTAATGGATAAAATAAAATCAGTAATGAACACCCAGTGATGGACACTAATGATACCAAAATATAAGTACTACGATACAAAAGTTATAAAATAATGAATCGTCAATTTTGAAACAGTGTAAAGCAGATGCTATGATGATATAATTATTTAAATAGATAAACACTAACAATTAGTTTAAAGGTCCACCATTTTGACACCCATTGGCCGACTGTCATCAAATAAAGCTGTTTTAAAGTTGACTGTCTATAGATTATGATTCAGTAATGGCAGTAATCAAATATTAAAAAAAAATGATATAATTTATTACATTTAATTAAACTAGAGTCCAACACTGGGGTACGATCCAAGACTGGTACCAGTAGCTTATACATACTAGATGCATAATGCATATAATATGGAGACGCGAAGAAAAAATACATTGGGTGTACATTAAGGTGGCCCGGAGCTCTATGGGGAAATTTCGTTGTCTGATTCTCAAAGGTCTTATGGTCTAATTTTATGCCAATAGATAAAAAACGACCCGTGACAAAGTTTGAAATCAATCGAATAACTTTTACCCGGCGCGCAAGCCCCTCAAACTCAAAAAATGCCAAAATTTGATATTTCAACATATTTTTATGAAATTAAATGCATTAATTCTTAATGAAATTAATTATAATTTATTATTTTCTGAAAGTACATTAAATTACCTTTCCAACAAATCTAAATTCAAAAAAATCGAGCAAGAAATCGCGAAATGAGAAGAATTTATTCGAAAAAAAAATGAAATTCGAACATTTAGTTTTTATTATTTTTATAACTTCAAATTTTTAGGTTTTGAAAATGTATTTCTTAACCTAATAAACATTAAATATTTTCTTTAAACGATTGACGAATTTCCAATGACGTTGCAATGAATTATCTACGATTTTCGTCGACTTATCCATGTTTTAGCGCTTTAACAATTTTTTTTTATTTTCGAAGAAACTTTGATGTCGAAAAAAATGCTAATCCGACAACCACCGAAGATAAATACCAAAGATGATTAGACATTTTGTGGAGAATACAATCTCGCGGTTTGTTTCTGTATAAGCGATAGCAGTTTTAATAAAAAAAAAATCAAATCATTATTTGGTGCTTCAATACTTATCGGGTATCAAAACCAGATTTTGACGTACAATTTAACCAAAAATATGGAAATTCGGCAACCTCCGAAGATAAATACCAAAAATGATTAGACATTTTGTGGAGAATATATTCCGAAATCTCGCGGTTTCTTTCCGTGTAAGCAAGAGCAGTTTTAATAAAAAAAATCAAATAATTATTTGGTGCTTCAACACTTACCGGGTATCAAAACCAGATTTTGACGTACAATTTAACCAAAAATATAGTAGGACCAGGAGTTCGTAATTTGTATCGGTTTGGGATTGTTCCACTTCCAGAAAAAGATTAACATTAAATTACAACATCATCTTCATGCCAGATTGGATGATAATGTTGTAATTCAGCATATATCTGATGATGAACGTGTGGAAATTATCGATTTTTGCTTGCTGAAGAAGGAAATATTCAAAGACGAGTTTCTTGAGTTAGTTATTCTGGAAGTTGAACAATCCCAAACCGATACAAATTACAAACTCCTGGTCCTACTCATCACGGCCAGATGGATGGCCAAGGCCATGTATGTCCTGGTTAAATTGTACGTCAAAATCTGGTTTTGATACCCGATAAGTGTTGAAGCACAAAATAATGATTTGATTTTTTTTATTAAAACTGCTATCGCTTACACAGAAACAAACCGCGAGGTTTCGGATTGTATTCTCCACAAAATGTCTAATCATCTTTGGTATTTACCTTCGGAGGTTGTCGGATTAGCATTTTTTTCGACATCAAAGTTTCTGCGAAAAAAAAAAATTGTTAAAGCGCTAAAACATGGATAAGTCGACGAAAATCGTAGATAATTCATTGCAACGTCATTGGAAATTCGTCAATCGTTCAAAGAAAATATTTAATGTTTATTAGGTTAAGAAATACATTTTCAAAACCTAAAAATTTGAAGTTATAAAAATAATAAAAACTAAATGTTCGAATTTCATTTTTTTTTCGAATAAATTCTTCTCATTTCGCCATTTCTTGCTCGATTTTTTCGAATTTAGATTTGTTGAAAAGGTAATTTAATGTACTTTCAGAAAATAATAAATTATAATTAATTTCATTAAGAATTAATGCATTTAATTTCATAAAAATATGTGGAAGTATCAAATTTTGGCATTTTTTGAGTTTGAAGGGCTTGCGCGCCGGGTAAAAGTTATTCGATTGACTTCAAACTTTGTCACGGGTCGTTTTTTATCTATTGGCATAAAATTAGACCATAAGACCTTTGAGAATCGCATTTTGAAAAATGGGGGCCACCTTAGTGTACATAAGTACATATTATGTATGTATAATACTTAAGTGTGTATAATCCAATGTTGAAGTATTGAGTATATTATAATATACATATAAATCATATAATATATAAACACATTTATATAAATACATGCATACCTTCTGTAAAATATTTAAAAAGCTAATATGCATTAAAATCAATGACATTAGGAATATCAGGATTCAGGATGCCCATTTACAACCAGTTAAGTATCTACCTATCGTAAATAGTATAATCTATCAAATAAAAAGACAATTAATTATTCTTGAAATTAAGTATGCAAAAAGTAATCAATGTATAAAGATGATACAAATTCATGTATTACTTATACAAATGTAAAAGCTATGTTAACCACTCACATGAAATACAAGTATTAGTATATCGCAGTGAATATTAAAAAGATCAAAAGTAAATTAATGAAATTACAAATTAAATAAAAATTTTATCAAAAAGAACTATACTAGGAATCTGATATTTAGGCTTCAAATTTATGGTTGTATATTTTCCAAGGTTTTATATAAATAACATGTAGATTTTACGTATCATTTAGAATAAATTAGAATATTCATTATATAGATTTATTAGATGCAGATTAACATAACACCTATAAGAATAGAAAATTCCTTCTGATCTAGAATGTTCTAATTAATATATATTTTAGTTAATATTTTTTTATAGAATATTATTTGATAATTGACTCAATAAAATTAAAAGATTCATCTTATTGATATAAATTTTTGTTTAAAAGAATCACATACAAAACCACGTCGTTAAATGTTTAATATTGAAACTATTGTTAAAAATAAATATATTAACGTAAGAAGTTGATGAACAATGTAGCTTTTAAAAAATCAAAGCGAATAAATTATTCTATGATGGAAAGTCAAAAAAAATATTCTTTTCATTTTAAATATAATTTTTTTAGGTATCAGTGTATGATCACTACTACGTATGCATATTAGGGTGTTTTTTTATTTTTATTTTTTCGATCCCGCAGGCTAAAGTTTTAGCTTTGGATCAAAAGATAATTGTCCCAAAATTTCAGACTTATAGATCAAATCTGTGAACGGCGCAAACCGAGTCTATTTCCCATTTGATTAACATGGGAAAAATTACTTTTTTACTTATGCGTAAATATCTCGTTAAAAAATTTATTTATTTTAATAATTATGTGTTAATCTTACAGCAGCATATCATAGAGAATTAAATTTCTTACAAAAAAGATCCCAAGTGCTCAATTCATAGATCGAATATTTTTAAAGATATGTTCGTTTAAGCATTATCATAAAAAGTAAAATCCAATTTTTATGATAATTTTTAAACAAACATTTCTTAAAATTGATTGGATTTATGTATTGAGCACTTAATTTTCTACAAAATATTCCCCTGAGAAATTTTAAAAAAAAAATTTTTTCAACGAGATATTCACGCGTAAGTAAAAAAGTAATTTTTCCCATGTTAATCAAATGGGAAAAAGACTTGGTTTGCGGCGTCCACAGGTTTGATCTATGAGTCTGAAATTTTGGGACAATTAACTTTTGATCCAAAGCTAAAACATAGGCCTGCGGGACCGAAAAAATAAAAATAAAAAATACACTCTAATGCATATATTATCTACATTTTTCATTGAGAACCTATGTTTGTAGTATACAATTACGTTTATAATATACAAAATTAAGTTTAATGGAGCATTTAGCGCTAAAGGAGCTTTAAATTGGTTGATAATACCGGGCACAAGTGCATAATATTTTTGAAAGGATTAGCGGTCTCATATAATAATATATTGAACAGATTTTTCTCTCATTTTATGAAAATTTCCGAGTCTTTGTCAAACCCTGTATGAATATTTACGTTAAAAGCTGCGTTCATTTTTTTGAATTGTATTATAAAAATATTTCTTCTTTTAAGTTTTTTATATGTGGTTGTTGACAGGACATGAAAAAAAGTAAACGTGACCCAATTTTAAAATGCAGCTACATTGCATTGGCTCATACCACAGCACACTCTGTCACATAAGTAGCTCCATTTAATGTTTTGTTTTGACAAAAAACTGAAACACAGAACAATAGGATTGATTTTGCCATTAGCGTAAATGGAGTTGAGTTTATTGTGACTGTAAATAAAATTTATGTGAACGTTTGTTGTGAAAATAAAGTATATTTGTTTCGAATGGTTTTTATGTTTATATGTATATCATTTGATTTTAATGCAATTGTCTGAAAATTTTAGATTTATTTCCAATCTATAAATTCTGATCGTACCTACTTAATACAATGAAAAATAAAGTGAACGTTTAAATTCTTAATTTATAGATAATATATATATTTTCTTGGGTGTTATTTTTCATTATTATTGTACGGTATTTTTCTCCATCAAAAAACAATGTTTAATCAAAATACGAAATTCACTTTTTTGCACGATCAAAAAAATAACAACACTTCGAAGGCTGTAACTTGAACAAGAGTACATGATATGTCATGAAATTTTAACAGTATTCTAGTTAAGGTTGGTACTCTATGGGGAGCATAAGGATTTTTTGTATATGTCGCCATCTACATATATATCAGGCCAAATACTTTTTAGCCCATGTCATATATTCATTATTTAGCAAAAATAATAAATAACTTAGATTACTGTAAGAAAAACAGTAGTAGCGAATTTTTTGTTTGAGGAAGCATAATTCATAAATTAATAAATATCAATAATTTTAATTTATGTTGAAGATCAGGTTCTGAGATTAAATATTCATATAGTCTTTTTTTATTGTTTGTCTTGTTTTAATCATAGTCTTCTGTAAGTGAAGTTATTAATCTTTCTTTTTGTATTTTCACAGGTGTATCATTGTTTTAAATGTAAAAAGTTATAAAATTTTTTTATCTGAATACTATTTTTTCTAATACTTATGTATATTGTTATGTTCTTGTTGTTTGTTGACTTAAGTCTAGATTAAAATAAGAATTTGCGATTTACAAAAAAATGTATATATTAAGTATTTAAATGTAGGGACGATTTCTGTACATTTCACATTTAAAATTAATTTTAAATTCATTATTTATGAAATATAAAAATATGGCTGTAAAATAAATTGATTCGGTAATAATTTAAATTAAATCCTGTTATTTGTAAAAATATTTTAATATCGAACAATAGATTTGAATAAGTTTTCATATTTATCTACCAATCCGTTATAGCGGCCTATCACATAGCATTACAGATAGTGCCAAGTTTGCCAGACCTGTGTATATTTATACTATATTTATTATTATTATTTTAGGAGCTAAATAAATAGTACTATAATCTAATAAAAATAAAAAGTAGATAAAAAGCTAATAAATGTTATTTTTATTTTATTATTATTTAAAATATCTACAGAAATAACTTAAACATATCTAGCAGCCTCCACCACTAAATTTTTTTAAATAAAAATTTCACGCCGACAGGGTTAAAAAATATATTAAGTTAAACCTCCATTTAGCATTTATTAGCGACCAATTTTTTATCAAATCAATGCTGCATATTACTATTCGATACATAAATATGCGTCTCGTTAATAAAATTCAATGAATTAAATTATATACGCATATGTGCAATTAAAATGCGAGACAAAAAAATCAATAAGCCATTGATGAATATTTATAATCGTATGGTGGGAGATCATACTTTATTTTTTGAAAACCAATCCGAAATAAAGATAAATACATAAAATGACGTAAGCTTAAGTAACTCTGTTCTTTAATACGAAATCCTTATATATTTTTTATAATATGACATAGACAGAGACATATCAATTGATTAAAAGAAGGATAAATAATAGATAGCTTTTCATCACATTATTAAATCAAGTTTGCAGAAGATTCACCCTCACATTGTAATTTTTTAGATTAGTATAAAATCGCAGCGCGATTACTTCGTATAAGTACGAATATGGTGAAGTGAAGGATAACAAAAACGAAATATTTTGTCGTGAGTATAGTCAATTTACTTTTGAACTTAAAGATCGTATTGTATTGTGTCTTATATAACTAGTTTTTTAAAATAATACTTAATATTTATTATTAATTGCATGTCATAATAATGTCAGACAATTAAAAATACATTTGTTATTTTTTTATATACATTTTTTGTAACAATAATTTGTTATTGGCTATTTTTTTATATGATTTATTTTAATTCATAAATATATGGAATGAACAAATGTTATTTGATTAAAGAATCTGTTATTTTTTTTAGTTATGTTAATTTTATAGTAGAGGCATGTATTAGATTCTCTTGGCTTGTATTAAAATTGCTTGCAATAAATAATGATAAACTAGTACTCGTATGATAGGTAATTTTTATTTAATGTCAATATTAATTCTCTAAAAAATTACATATATTAGTATTTTTTTTAAACCGATTACCTATATACTGACGTTCATGTAGTAAAGTGAAATTATATTTCAGCGTTAGCAAATTATGAATATTATAAGCTGTTTTATTAATAAAAATACATAAATTTACGAAATTGATAATTATTATGTAGAACTAGAATAGTTACATCCATCATTTTTACTAGTATTTTGCTATGTGTCTATTTGATGTTAACGCTTAAGACAAGTTGCTTTTTGTTTGAGTTTGTTGTGAATAGAAAATTGGTATAGTTCTGTTTTTTTTCGATACTTTGTAGATAAAATGCCTGTTCAATTAGTGTCTATCTTTTTGGCGTAAAAAAACATTTTATCATAGTATTGGTAGTGCCATGGAAAATTTATATATATATATTTTTTAAATTAGAATATATATTAGTGACTAAATATTACATGCAATATTTTACAGAAATTATATATTTATTTCTGTATTATAAGATAAAAAAAATTAAAAAAGTTTATCACATATAATAAAATTGTTAAGCATGAAGCCATGGTATGTTTTCTGGTAATATTTTTTTAAATCATAGTTAATGTTTCAATTGGTACGCGATTTTATTATCTTATAAAATTGTCGTTAATATAGTTATCATTGTATTCTTACATTGGGGGAAGCTACCAGAAAAGGGGCATTTCTTTAAATTTTGACTGTAATAAATTACAAATCATTTATTTATTTTTTTGTGTAAACGACAACTATTAACTTTAATTAATAATTTTTATACCAATGAAAATATTAATTAATTAATAATAAATCGAATACAATATGATAACATATTCAGAGACATTAATTATAAGTAGATACCATTTTTTAAGAGTAAAAACGCCAAACGAAATTGCTATATATAAATTATGTTAAATTCGTGATAACTTCTCCTTCTCTTGGAGATTTCACTTATCTTCTAATAAATAATTATTCAAGTGGTATATGCTCTTTCTAACTTCTCTAAAATTCCCATTCTGTTAAAGTTGTTCTGATGATATTTCAAACTAATTTACATAGTGAAAATAACTTTATTGTTGCTAAGAAGAAAGAAGTTTTTAAACAGTAAGTTTAAAAATAATATATTTCATTAAAACTGCATCTACGTAAAGTTTATTAAATTTTATGATTACAAAATTATCATTTTAGAAACAATTATAATAAAACTTTTAACATTTAATTGATAGCCATATTGTGACGTCATATTTATAACTGGCCATTGTAACTTGTTACTAAAATGCCGGGTATTATAAAGAATTAGATCTAGACCAAAACTGAACCAAAATCTCTCTAATAAGTATTTCCACTGCGGGTAACAGCTGTGTTATAGAAAACACAACACAAGTTAGTACTGTTCGGTTCTATTATGGTCGAGAGAAATATTTTTGTAATGCAGTCCAGTATTATAAAGTATTTGATCACAAGTAAATACAAACAAAAATATTTTTGTAGGGTTAAAGTTGTGTTACGTTGTTCACGGAATTGCCAAAATCCACAGACAACAACACAGTTATCTATTGCACTGATAACCCAAAATCTTTCTACTTCGTAAAAGGATTTTGATTTATTTTTGTTAGAAAGCGAATTATTTTTACCTTATACCCGGTATCATATTTATAAACGAGATTTATACTGGGTTGTACAAACGTTGATTTAGAAAGTTTTCTAAGGACTAAAGGTAACTATATGCTACTATATGGATTTTAGCTTCTGGGTGTAAACCGCGTCGATTTGGTCGTGTTATCGAACAACGTTTCTCCACACATTGCAGTGGACATCTTCAGAGCTCTTCTGCACTTTTAGAAGAGCCCTAAAGATGTCCACTGCAATGTGTGACGAAACGTCGGCCGATAACACGACCAAATCGACGCGGCTTACACCCCAGAAGCCAAGATCCATATCAAGATCACCGCGGAAGCCTCAAGACTTGTATATGTTACTATATTTTTCTGTCTTGTAAAACACGTTTTCCTTCAAATTAACTCAACAATTAAGATGTTATAAAAAGATGTTGAACAGATCTTATTTCAACAAATTGAAAATATTTTAGCCGCCGTGATTTACCTACTACTTATCTAACCTCATTCAAACTAACTGTTTATCAAATATACATATGAGCAGGTAATTATGGTAAACAAAATCCAAATTTCTTTCAAATCGAACATTAATTAATGCACCATTGTTTTTTCTCTATTCAAACCAGCATTAATGTAAAAAATTGTAAATAGATATTTTATATATTGACCTTATTAAATAATAAGTAATTGCGGTGAGTAAAACTACTAATCAATTCTTCAAATCACCAATTCTAATTTTCAACTAGTTAGTTATATGACTATATCCTGACACATATTAAAACAATTTATTTTAATAAAATAAATACGATACAAATTATCAACATCCGTATAGTGTAAGGACAACTACACAAACATATATTTGTACATATATAGTAGGTACCTACTACGTATCTGCAAAAGTAACGTTACACAAGAACGTTTAAAATTTAATATCTGTTGTTATTTCAGTTATTAACAACGTTGGCTATCGTGTGTGTGGTGGTGAGCGCACAACACGATGGTCGTTACAAACCTCCTGCACGTAAACCTTCGAGCGGTAGCGACGGTGGACGTTACTAGAGCGGTAGAGATGGCCGGTACAAGGGCGGCAGTGTCGGAAAATACAGAGGGGGAAATGACGGTCGCTATTCGGGACATTATAACCCAGATGAATCAGGTAATTCAATTGTTTTTATTTTTTTTTATTTTGAATAATAAAATTAAAGTCGATAACGATTGGAATTTTTTTTTACTATTATCGACAATTTAAAAAAATCTTAATTTTGATGGAAATACTAACTTAGATATTTACTAAAACCATTCTGACTATTTTCTATATGATTGATTGATCGGTTTGTCTGTAGATTCTGTAACTCAATAACGTTAAAGCATAAAAGGGTAAATTTTTTATTTTAGGATCAATATTAGCCTGTGAATAAACCCTCGTTTTATGAAAATGAACTTACAACCGGAATCGGGTGTTTACTCTTGTCAATTTCAAAATTTTGAAATGGTATCACCCCCCAAAATTTTGCATGTAATTACTATACTTAATACCTACAGATAATAAATACAATCTTGGTTATAACAATGAACAATAATTTGTTTGTAAGTATATCAGATATTCCATAAATCAGTCAATCAAAACTCTCCGGTCACTTACCGCTTATGCCGTGAATCCGAGCATTGTTTTCCGATAATATGGATAGTGATATTGATTAACTAAAAGCGAAGTTAGAATTATTGATATAAATAACATTCAAACATAACTCTGGAAAATATCAACTTGACAAATAATGTACATATTATGAAACCTATGTAGGTACATAAAATTTCATTGATACTCAATATCATCGCACAACAACGTATTTAATTACATTTTACCATGTATATGTCCCATTCTCACCAAAGTCTGTTATTTCTAACAGCCTTGCAAATCTCCAAATGGGTCAATCAGAGTTCAGCATTATTTGATATTTAACAAATGGTTACCAAGCTATTAACAGGGACTAGTTACATAGTTTGGTAAAAATAGTCACACATATCGCTCATTTGCTGCAACAACATCATAACTCAAAAATTGTGATTTTCAGTTGACACGTTTAAAGTTTTGAATTAGTATAACTTTTTTTTATGATAGTTTTAAAATAAATTTATGCTTTCTCGTAGTCAGTTAAAGAAGCTCAGATAGGTTTTACCTATAAAAACAACTCAAAAATAGTAATTTTTGAGTTTTGACATTGATGTAACAAATGAACGATATGTATATAATACTGACAATATTTTTAGAGATGCCGATCAAAATCACGACAGTAAAAATCTAGACAGATACAAATGCCAAGAAGGTGGTGCAACAAAACTAAGTGGAGCTAGTGGTGCCGTGAGACCAGGGGGAGCTGGTGGAGCTGTAAGACCAAGGAGCAGGTATATGATTTACCAAACCAAATGGTGGAGGAAACCCTAGAGACTCTGGTGCTGCTCCAAGTAGACCTACGAGCTATGGTGGCACTCAAAGTAGACCTGCTACGGGAAAACCTGTAGGTTCAAACATTAGTTCAGGACGACCCAGTATTAAGAGTTTATCTCTAATAAGTATATTGGGTTCTAGAAGTTGATAAGCTTCCGTAATTTGACATTTAGTATAGGTAGTATAGATTCAAAAAACAAATTATCTTATACCCGGTTTATAAGGAAATTGGTCGCAAACAAAATCAAATAAAAATATCTTTTTATAGGGTACTTAATTATGATATGTTGTCTATGGATTTGATTTGTATTAAAACTATGTTTTTGAAATCTATTTATAACATGACATAGTTGTTAATTGCTTTGGAAATAGCTACCTCGTAGAAAGATTGTAATTTTATTTCTTTTGGGAACATTTTGTTTATTTTTCCTGGAAGCAGAATAATATTAATTTTTGTAAATTATTATCTATGGGCATATTGGTCTGATATTGGTCTACAGAATAAATATGCACATAAATGTTAAAGATCGAGTAAAATAATTGTTGTATAATTGATTTACTGATTGTAAATATTAATATTTCAGATTTTTCAAAGATTAACATTAAATTTATAAAAATACAATAAACAATAATTCTTTAATATACAAATAAGGAACTCTATACGTATTACCTACTCAACAAAAAAGTATATTTTGATAAAATTAAAATTTGAAATGATAGGTATATTATATTATAATAATAGTAATAACTGTTTATTAACTATTGTATATTTATTAATTACTGTTCATACTTTACCTCAAATATAATGTCGGTGCTAAATGATCATATAAGTTTTTGATATAAAATATTGACTTCAGTTAATGGGAGTTATACACTTTAATATATACTAACAATCATAAGACCAAAAACTACGATTAGTATTTAACATTTATTAACTTCTTACACCTAAGAACAAAAATGCAATAGTTTAATACTTATACATGTTAATAATATAGCAAAACTTACATACATTAATCAATCTGATGGTAATTAAGTAAAGACGTGTAAGTCTTAAACTCTCAATTTCTATGTTGAGGGATAGATTAATAAATGTTAGGCACATTAATGATATGAAAACTTAATAATATTAAGTATCAATATGTATTTAAGAAAATTGATTTATCATACACCCTAGTTTTAATAGTTCAGAACTTCAGTATGCCAAATTTTGGAAGCTTTTTCTAAATTTTTAAAAATAAAACTTGAGAGGTAAATTACACAATTCATAATACACTTGTTAACTATATTGCATGAAACGATTAACTTCTTAACATCTAACTTTGCATGTTTTAATGTTCACTTGAAACTGAACATATTATTTTATTATTGACTAAATACAAACAATTCAAATTAAATTCAAAATTATCATTAATCAGAAATTTTAAAATAGTAAACTATTTTTGTTTAAAACGTATCAAACAATCTATAAATTGAAATATTAACAGAACGCCCCCTCAATCTGTTATTTGTGACCAAAAAATAAGGTAACCACAAACTCAGCATTGACGATTAATTTTTTTTAAATTTATTTATTAATTATATCTCCGCAAAACGATTTTTTGTTTTTAACTTTTTGTTTAATCGATATTCTGCGGAGATGTAATTAATAAAAAATAGTTAAATAAATTTAAAAAAAACTATATAGATTTATTTAAATATTTGCCAGTTACCAGAAAAAGTCATAATATATACAGGAAAACGGGAACAATTGAGAGAATAGTAATATTTTCAGAAAAACGTGAAAATTGCTATTTAAAATACGCGTTAAATTTAAAATGCATTGAGCATAGCCTAAATATTAATCATCAATGCTGAATTTGTGTCTATATTATTTTTTGGTCAAGAACAGATTGAGGAGGTGTCTCGTTAATATTTCAATTTGTACGGACACCCTAATAAACATATAAGAGTGTATTGTTTTTTACAGATAAAAACTATTTACAAATAATGTTTTTATATTTTATTTGAATTTTGTTAATTGTAATCATCTACATTATTTTCAAATACTATATAGTACTTAATTATATAGCAATACATGAAACATTACTGATATATACTTTACATATATATTATTGTTTTACATATAAATCTTCCAAAATTGTTTTTTTTTTTATAAAAAATTGTTGCATACGTGATGCCAAAATTGTTCTCAATTCAACAATTAATTAAAAATCAATGTTTGGATGGAAAAAACATAACTAAATTTATTGAAGCATGTTTTTTTATATTATGCACGATGTAACGCTTTTCTGAACGAATTGAATATTAATTACAAAATCAATCAAACTTAATTATACTATGATAATTAGGAAGTAGTGCACGTCCTTCTGGAGGACCTAAATACACAGGAGATGGCGGTGGTGCAGGATTTGGAATTGACCAATCTCTTGTAGATGCCAATGGCTAATAACTTCTTGGTGTACCAACTGGAATCACTCGAGGGCTTTACGACAAATGTCTACATATATTCAATCATTCAACAGAAACATTATTATGATGTAGCACAAGAGGGATACAATTACTTGTAAATATAATAATAATAGTTATCATAACAATTGGCAATGAGAGCAGAAAATACTAAATCAAATAATACACAGATATTATTAATTTCATTAATTTAATTTTTTTGTTATAAGAGTCCCTAATTTCTAGTAGATACTAAATTGAAAAATCCAATACAGTAATTGAAGAATCTTTCTTATAAATAAACTAACATAATACATATTATATACATAATATGTACCATCATATTATAGGTATTACGGGGTCTTTCATTACAACAAGTATGGAGTTTTATATAGCATATATAAATTTTTTTTAGACAAATTAAAAAACCCTTATAAAGCTGAAAACCAACGTCTTTCAACAACGATAAAAGGAAGTGACGAAATTTTACATTTTAGTATTTTTTTGGAAACAGATAGTTTAGTTTTGGTACTGTAAATTTAAAATTTAATCCTAGATTATAGATTTTCAAAGAGTATAATGTAACGATTAAAAAAAATAGAGTTGTGATATAGAGTATAGACACAAATTATCCAGGCAAACAATTAATTAGTGGGAATTTTTACAAATTTATACAGTTAAAATTATTGCAGATTTATTATATGAATAAGAAAATTATTCAAACAATATAATTTAGTATTGAAATATTATCTTTAATAAAACTATACAATGGGTAAATTTTTGAAAACGTATCTGTCTGGTGGAGGAAAAGCTCACAATTTGTATATCTTAATACATATGTATATAAAAACATTGAATGTCATCAGGCCTAAACCTCTGGACGTATCAAAGCCATATTCACATCATATATTCGTTTATTTATATTCAGAATATATAGTTACGTGAAAAGAAGTATTTTTACAAAAAATGGGCCCAGTAAGTGGCGCTGGAGTTGAGATATTTACGAACGACGCCCGACACCGTTGACGTCTCACGAAAGCCGCACAATACCTTCCGTCCAAGGATCACACCAGTCCAGCTGAATCCAATGACACCGAAATCCCTGTCGACCCCTGTCAAAAACAGAAAAGTCCCCTCTCATCTATTTATCAAATAACTCTGTATATAAACATTGTATTTTATTGTCGACGAAATAAACATTTCTTCCTTATCCAATATTATAGAGTATAACAAAATATTTTTGTTGTCCTATTTTTATAAATATACCATTATCTAAACAATCTCCTTTCCTATATACTTGCAGCTTTAGATTTATCTGTAACAATCAAGTAAATATATTTTGGCGCTGCATTCCAACATTTAAATTTTCATTCAACAAATCACATAACCTTGCTACAAATCTCCAAACCACGTAAATTACCTATGTGATATAACTTATTCATGTACAACGAGACACACGTGTGATAAAATGCGCGACCGCTGGTAGCAGACAAGGGGGGGAAAGGGGGGAGTACTACGGTAGCGGCGACGGACGGTTCACCACGCGACCTTCACATTTGAAGATGTTGCACTTTCTCTCGCTGCGGGGCTTGGCATCCTTCGCTGGTTACGTGACTCCTCCTTGTCAAACGTGTAATCATCTCATAACAAAACTTATCGGTCCATTATTACCACATTCTGGTGCTGTTGAATGTTTTTACTGCGGTCATGACGTATGATGCACTAATTATTTTAGTTTGGGAAACATGAGAAAATGTTTCAGATTGATTATGTTAATCAATGTTATGAGGAAACATTGCTTGTATTAAGCTTCCGTGGTGATCTGTGCAGTCCATTATAAAGATGACTTTTATAATACTTTTATGAAAAGTTTGTTTTCAAATATTTTATTAGATACAAGTAATTTTTAGTTTCAGCAGAATTTTTTCTTAGCATTTTATTCATCAATAAATTCCAGTTTTGTAAGGCATGTGTTCTTAACAACTATATAACTAGTATTGTATTCACGTTTATAAAACAAAAAAATGTAATTTTATATTATTAATAACTCGCTCCTATTTGTGTCCCTGTGCGCTCTAACTAATACATAATCGCATGAAATACATAATCAATAATACGCTGTCAGCAAAGTATTTTCTCCAGTTGACAATAAAATTATGATGAAGAAGAAAAAATATTAATAAGCTTTTATGATTTTTATGACATTTAATGGTCCATTACACAATAAGTATTTTAAGCAACCGCCTAGTGCCCCGACGTGAAGGAGGGCCCCAAGTTGGTGATTTATTTTGTTGGTTGAAGAACAAAAAAGGTCATCTGTTAGTAAAAAAAAATTATAAAATTTTATTCTGCCTAGAGCCCCCAAATTTGGTAACGCGCCATTGTAACTCACCAAGCAAATTTACATCAGTTTGTTCACTTAATTACGTTTATCATATCTGAGGAACTCTCCTATTAAAAAGGATTCATTAATAATCCCCTTTGCGTGCCTTTTGAATACCACATCAGTATGAAAAAAAGAAATGTGATGAAATACCAAAATACCATAAATGTCAGTTTGTTTTTAATGTCAACATAAAATATAATTATTAAGTAGTTAAACTTCAACATTTATTACTCGTATTTAATAAATAAATGCATATTTTTATTTTTAGGCATTTGCAGTATTTAAAACAATATAGTTTTGACCGGTACGATATTTATTCAGGTAAACTATATACATTTGATTCTATTTTTAAATAAACATTTGTGTTTAACTTTCATTAAATATAAAATAAAATGAATGTTTTCATGAATTGATAATGGAAATTCAATAGCTCGTACATATTTGTACACTAGACTAAATACAAATAGTATGGCAATAAATTTAATACTAAATATAAATAACATTTAAAAATTAAAGAGAATGCATCCTACATTTTTATTATATTATGTACAATTTGGCATAGATATTATAGTTCAAAGTAATTTGAAATAATAATGGATAATTATATCAAACAATAATAAGTAAGATCTGACAACAATATTCAAATAATTTTGTTAAACTTTCCTAATTTATCGTGGCATTTTTTAATGCAGTAAGATTAGTTTTTTTAATTTTTTAAATAGTTCTTAAAAAACATATTGGGCTTATTTTTCTTATTGTAAACAAATAAATAAATTTAAGTATGAGATAAGTTTAGGGAGAAGTGCATTATTATATATAAAGAGCTATATTAAAAAATACATGAATCAATAAAATTATATCAATGAAAAATTAAAATTATTTAAAATTTAAGTTCCAATACAATCGAAAACTAAAAAAAAGTTGTCTTAAAAATTAACTTTAAAAATAGTGTTGAAGGCGACATCTTACATTGTTCACTGGAAACAGTGAATTTGTACGTTTAATAGAAAGATGGAGCTGCAATGACAATTTTGTTTTGACGAAATATGTAATTATAGTTTACATTATTTTTGTAACACTTTCACTATAAGTAAATTAAATATTCCAAATATTTGAATATGAGAGGAATTGAAATCATTTTTATTATTTAAATAACAATTGAATGATCTACAATGTAAATTTTACATAATGATAAGTTTCGTTATACAGACGTGCAATTTAAGAAGATGTTATTTGAATTGCTAAAATAAGTATTTTAAATATTTATGGTAATGATCTTAAAGAATGCGTATAAAAAATTTTCTAGGAAAATACTTATAGATGTAAAGTACTATTTGTATTATAAAGAATTTTCTGTCGACCAAAAGCAAAATTTTCACTATATGCGAAGTGTCAAATTAACACTAATTTGTTTAAAATTTTAAAGAATAATAAATTCATAATAATTAGCTTCTTATGAGGTACAATTGTCACACATCGCTGATTTATAATTAACGTGGATGCATTCATATAAACCATGTCATTCATTAGAACTGTCAGTGGGTTGTCATTTGTATTTAATACTTATACTGAATATTCTACCCGAGAGCAAATTTTTTATAATAGCGGACATTACTCTGTTAAATTTTACAATGCATCCGGAAAATCGTTCGAAAGAAATTTATTGAATAGAAAGTTCTGAATTAATTTGTTTGTATTGTTTATTAAAAAATTATTACTTTTAGGTTAGGTTTTATACGCTTGACAGACCAAGTTAATTGACATATTTTATAATATGGTACACTATTACTAAGAAACGAAATATTCGATAACATAAATATAAACGTAAGTACACGTTATATATATCAACTGTCTAATTGACCCAAACTCTTGTGGCAATTTAGTTTTAAACAGGAATTCAATCTCCGCTAACTTTGTTGGCAATAAATTATGATTTGCCGTTTGGTAGTAATTCTGGTAAATTAAAAAAAATCATCATTGGTTTTCATTATGATGTCCTATTCAGTGACCGACTAAAGCTGGTATCCGAGGTAGAATAATAGTTATGGAGAGCGCATAACTAACATTGCAAGTTAATTACCTTTTTTCGTTGTAAGTGGAAATTTTAGCATCCACTAAAAAATACCCTCTTGCGGTTTATGAGGACCTTTTTTTAGTCATCGTATTACTTTTCAATCGTCATCAAGCTTTTATACTTCATTATGGTACCCCTCTGTACCTTGGCACCTGAGGCAGACTTACGTAGTCATATTATACGCCAAATAAAATATTTTCATGACAAAATTCGAATAAATTTTCATTCGGACAAATTTTATTGAAAAAAATTTTCATTCGAAAAAATGACTTTTGAACAAATTACTTTCGAACAACTTACTTATAGAACAAATTGACATAAGGTGCTACATAAATCAGGAGCTGAAAATAATTACTATGTTCGTTTATATTTTATATAATAAAATACCAAATTATCATACTTTATACACACAATTAAAATTTATTTTAAGATACATTAAAGATACAAAATATGCAAGCAAGCAAAAAATTTATTTCTCTATGAATGTTTATTATTTTATTAACTTTTCAGGTGGTTATAAATAAATTAACTATAAATATGTCTATAACTTTACGTGTATTAAAACTGATAAAAAATATTAATAAGAAAATTATTCATTGCCAATAAACTACAATTTTTTGTATCTTGATAAAAAGTACACATCTATATTAAGATATAAAAGACTACAATCGCCATTTTATCAAACAGTACATTTTTCATCATGATTTGGGTTCTGTTGTTAGCATCTTGTTTAGTGGTTTCCGCTTTTCCTGTAGAGGAGCAGATTCCTATTGTTTCACAAGAAAATGACAGTAGTCCTGATGGAAGCTTCCACTACAGGTTAGTGCAAGTTCATTTGTATTAATGTATGTAAATAAATGTGATACTGTAGAAAAGAGACAAATAATATAATGACGTTATTATGAATTTTAACATAATATGTGGGTATTTTCTATGTGTTTCACTTATTAATACATTATTATTATAACAATCAAAATTTCCATTTTATTCAATCAATGTATAAACTCTTTAAAATTATCTTTTATGTGTAAACAAAATTTTATGACTTTCATTAATTGATTTTTTAACAATAGCTTTCAGAATTGAAACAAAAAAGTCTTTATATTTTTAATGGAAATGGTTTAATAACACTTTTTAAACCCATTCAGTATAATAATATAATATTTAGTACTACATGAAGTTTGGAGAACACTGATCATATTTGTCATAAAATCACATTTAAATTCAAATAATAATGCAAACTGAAGCAAATCACTTCATAATAAATAAATTCTATGCCGAAGATAAAAAATTATACCCTCGATTATACCGAGACGAATTTTCCAGACTGTTGAACATGTTGGTTTAAAAAACATATACTACAATAAAACAAATAATTTTGTATATTGTTTTTAGGCTTTCATGTCCGGCGTTTATTATTAAAATGTTTAAAATTTCCTAGATATTTTCCGTGGTCGATGCATTGTTGTTCTGAATGTTTCACCGCTTTTTATTGGCAGCATCTTCAGTAGAATTCTGTTATCGTGTGTACTGTACTACTATACGTAGTTTTATATGACAATTACTAAATATTTTGTCAGTGAAGTGCAGCAAAACGTTTAGAACAACAAAAAATAATGTTGTAATTAATAATGTATGTACTATCGCATGTAGAATTGGTCGATCAGTTTTCATTCAAATTCGCCAATCAAAAACTTAGTAGGCTCATCCCATTTGATTATTGTAATATTTAAATCATTTCTCCATGTACCAAAGGCAAATATTTTGAAACTCATTTGCTAGATAAAGAAGTACTCTTATATTGAAAATGTAAATTTTGTGGCAATAAATATTTGATATTCCGAATTTTAGTATTTAAATATGTTAAACTTGATATAAAATTAATTAATGAAATGGGTGTATATTTGTGTTTTTATTTAAAATGATGTAACTGTATAAGCTTCGCTCTAGAAAAAGATAACCGATGATGTTTGTCTTAATATTTCTGAATCTGTTATATGCGATTCTGAACTTTAGGGTAGCAGACGACTTCTGAAACCCATAGTATAATACATGTATCTGAGTATATAAGTATTATACTTATTTCATATAAAATTTATTTTGTTATTTTTAGATTGAATTTCCGTTTAATCGAGAGTCTTCTCTATTTTATATAAAATAATTAATTTATTTTATTTATTTTGCAAAGAGAACTACAATAAACTTTATTAATAATTATTGCATGCGTATAATATAAATATATTTATATTATTCTTCAATAAATTCTACTACAAACAATTTTACAGTTTTGAATCAGGAAACGGCATCAAAACCGAACAAAAAGGCGTCCTAAAAACAGTTGGAAAAGAATCCGGTGAATCAGTCGAAGGTTCTTATGCTTATCCTGGTGAGGATGGTAAAATGATCGTCGTGAAGTACGTTGCAGATGAAAGAGGCTACCGTGCTGAAGGTGAACATCTACCTGTTGCACCTCCAGTACCACTGGCAATAGCTAGAGCAGTGGAATACCTCAAATCTCTTCCTCCGCCAAAAGAATGAAAACATAACCAAGATTGAAATAGTGTTCAATCATTTAAATTATTTATATTTCATGCATGTATGTATAAAAAAATCAAGTATAGAAGATTTTATTTATGATTCAATAAAATTTTGATAAAATTAGTACTGAAAATTAAAAACAATTTTTAGAAGTATTTCTCAATAGTTCTTAATGGACTATTTTTCTTAAAGAATAAATACAATGAAAATGCTTGAATACTATGGAAATCCATTAAATATAGGTATGACGTCTTTTGCTAAACGACTTGGAAATAAATAATGATTTTGATTATGATACAACAATTAATGATTTAAACTTTGTTCAAATTTGTATATAAATATTATAAATATATATTATCTGTTTGCAAAAAAAATTTAATTCCCCTTTTTAAATAAAACCTAAAAATTGGTACAACGTTTTACATTATCAAAATATATAATGATATAGGTAGGTAGAAAAAAGACGGCTCCTAATGCAAAAAAAGATCTAATCAATTTTTTAAGTGTTTGGGAGTGCCTCCTGAGCATTTCGCTAAGTTGGCGAGATCGAGAGGGGTGTACGTCAGCCGCCATCTTTTACGAAAACTTCAAACGTAAATATCTGATGAACCATTGGTGTAACGACAAAAATAAAGTATCGAGAAATACACACAACAAAATTGAGAACCGGTCATGCTTAAATCGTTAAATGTAATCTTCAGATTGAGCTATATTTTTTGCTAACAAGAGATTGAAAAACACATACTATGTACAATCACCTGCATTAATGGTCTTGCAGTTTGTATTCATTTTCGTTTATCACAAACTTAGTAGGCTCCTCCCATTTGATTATTATAATATTTAAATCATTTCTCCATGTATCAAACAAAGACAGATATTTTGAAATTCATTTGCTAGATAAAGAACTACTCTTTGTTTATAGTACTCATATATATTTGTGCAATTAAATTATTATGTAATCTATTGAAAATTGTATACGTAAATTTTGTGGCAATAAATATTTGATATTCCGAATTTTAGTATTTAAATATATTAAACTTGATAGAAAAAGATAACCGATGATGTTTGTCTTTAAATTTGGAATCTGTTGTAAGCGATTCCAGCCTTTAGGATGCCAGACGAGTTCTGCAGGCGACTGTACTTAAGTTTAAATTACAAGTTAACTGCAACATATAGCTTAAACTCATATTGAGAAACCGGAACTTAGTATACTTTGAAATTAACCTATTTTTTCTGGAACAAATTTAAGCGGTGGCTTGTACTTAGAATCGACTATAAGATTTGTCAGGAACACATTAGTCATGAATGTAGGTATATGTATATACATGTATAATAACTAAACAAAAATTTAATTTTTGATTAAAAAAGAATAAAATAAAAATGAATAAAAAAAAGCTATCATAGTATTCTTCCAGCACAAAAATTCCAGAATTCATAGGACTAAAAATAAAAGCTTGGGGTATTTATTTAATATTTAATGTAATATTTCGAAATAGCATAGATGCCTAAGAGGTACCTACATAAAAAATTAAATTTCAATAAAAAAAATAACAGTTTTAACATTAAAATATTTTTATTACAATGTATAAAACGTAAGAGTAATTATGAATTAACACAGGTTGCTTGTCCAATCTCCAATTGTAGTTTTCTTACAATTTCTTAGCATCGGTTGGAGGTGGTAATGTAGCTAAATATGCCAAAGCTCTAGCGATGGGTGCTGGAACTTGAGGTATGTGATCTCCTGTAGGTTGATAACCGTTTTCATCAGCAATATATTTAATAGAGTACACATTTCCATCATCCCCGGTGTATGAATATTCTCCAGAAGCAACGCCGACTGATGTTTCTTCGTCAATCTTCTTCAAACTACCAGATTGGCTTGCTTTGCTTCCGTCTGCAGATTCGTAGCTATAGTGATACGATCCATCTTCGTTTACAACATTTTCATGATTAATTATCTGCACGGGGGGTGCTGAATCTTCAGCAAAAGCACTAACAATGGCTACAGCCACAAACAAAATAATAGACTTCATGTTTTATTACACGTATATTCACTACACACAATTTACATAGCAAATGATCTTTTTATATATTTTCCTTAGTAATCTCCCACTATTATTTATTTGATAATTACATCAAATACTACATACACACAATCATGTTATTTTTTGAAAATTTATTTACTTAGTTTGTTATTGAAAACTTGTATGATTGGTTCGCTCTTAAGATTACTGGGTTAAATTAACATTGATTTAAAAATAAACCAAGAATATTATGTCATACTTTATGCACAATGCGAATTAATAGCATCATACGGCACTTATGTTCTAAGAAAAAATATTATATGTTGGTTCATAAAAATGAAGTTCACTATTAGTATACTTACATAAAAATATGGTATGAAATATAATTAGTAAATGTTAGTAGAGGTATTATGTTAATGACCTAAATAAAAAATAGTAATTGTCATAATGTACTGTAACAAAAAACATAGAAATGAGTTAATAATGCAAGATTACATAACAAAAACAAACTATGCCAAGTTTTTGTTGATATTTCCTAATTACTGTTTTCAGTAAAATGCCATTTTGATGAAATTTTATGAATCAAAACGTTGACACGAAGATTTACTACCAAAAAAGTAAAATACATATTTTGTATATGCAGTAAGCTAACTTATATTATTGGAAGTGACACATTCTTTTATGGATGGGGAGTGACTAACATAAGTAACTCTTAAGGATTACACAGAAGATTCTAAACACTAATATCTTATATAGGATGTCTAAGATAAGCGTGAAAAGCATGGGGATTTCCTAAACGGTAAGAGATACAGATTCGGTTAAATGAGATGAATTATTTGTAAGGAAAGAGTGAGTATTACTACATCAAAAAAGATTAATAATTCTATGTGGTTTAGGCAGTATGCTCAAAAATCTGAAAATTCGAAAAAAATTTAAATGGCAACAACTTTTTTGTCAAAGTATGATAGTTAGGTCCTTTTTATTTGCAGTTTCTTAAAGCACTTTTTGTGTAGAATTGATTGGTTTATTTAGAATTTTTATTTCACTTTTAGTTTTCGAGTTACAAGCTCTAACTTTAGTTTTTCTTATGGGTCACTAAGTTGACTATAACATATTTGAACATACCTCAGTATAAACATTCTCCCTATTTTTTTTTGTCTCCGTTGTACAGTAGATATCAGTATTTGTTTTGACAGAATTTTTTTTTCAAAATTTCAACAAAAGATGTTTATGTTCTGACATATACAATATACAACCCACTGTATAAGTCTATCGGGGCATAACACATTTTTTTTTCAAATCGGGCAGTGGGAAAAATTTTGGCGTCTTAAATTTACATGTGCTACTGATTCTGTCACATTGGTGCAAAAAATAATTAAAATACATTCCTGGAAAAGTTGGACCAACGTCTAGGAAGAAATCTTCCTTTGAGCGCATTTGAGTAACTATTTAAAAGATTTTAATATATGCCGTAACATATGTACCTAAACATTATTGAGGTACTGTAATGCGCACCGGGGGCCAATTTAGTCTCTTATCGCCACTCCTTCTTTAAATTTAAATATTTTAAAAACAATAAAAACATGTGTATAAACATTCTATAGTTCTAACAATATATAAATAAACGCTTATAAATTAAAAAATTATACTCAAGGTTCTTAAGTTTGTTTAGTACAAATATAAATTTATAATATTTGAAGATGCAAATATTGCAGCATTTAAACAATTTGCAGAAACTTTCATACATGAAATAAAAAGTAAATAGTATTTGATAATATTTATTTCCTTAGATTACTAAAACAAATAATTGATTATAAATTTCCTTACAATACTTTTATAATTAATTTTTTTTCTGTGTCCAAACAAAAGTGTTTGAATTTATTTAAAGCATTCACTATTGTTCAAATTATAATGTAATTAATATTTAAAGAAATTACCAACACGCAGTTCAATATTTATAATTTTAAGTTAATGAAATGTAAAATTTTAGCATTCACATTTGCGAAATTCACAAATACAATTACTTATAGAAAATTAATTTAAAATTTAGATGGAAATAAGTAAATGCAAATTTTAGAAAGAACTTTACAAAAGGTAGTTGGTAAACAACAAAACATGAAACCACCAAAAAGGTCATGGTTAAACCATTCTTAAAATAAGCACCTTATCTTTACCAATATATTTTACTGTTGTACGCAATGTCACAATACAGATAGATAATTAAGCATCTTGAATTGTAATTTGAATAATATCATACTCGTATGTCCTATACAGTTATAGAACCAATGACCTTGAATCAAAGCAAGCTACATGTGGATAGTATAATAGTAAAGATTGTTTGGGGGTTTTATTACGTATGTAGATTACATATTAAATACGTTCTTGAATCTGGAGAAGAACTTAAAAATAACATTTTTTATGGTTCATTTTGTCGTTCGTACTTCCAATCAAGACAAAATATTTCGTAAATAACATAAGCTAGAAACTACTGAACATTTAAAAATATGCCCTCTAGACTAACGGTTCTTAAATTAGGATCCGTGGACCCCCAGAGGTCTGCTGAACTTTTGGCAGGGGTCCGTGAAACATATTTGGCATAAATTAAAGTAGTTTTTCATTTCTATTTACCAATTATTATTTAATATCTAGAAATTGGAAAAAGAGATTTTTAACTATAGCGTAAAAATGCATTTATTGTAAATTTTATTACATATCTCCACCGTTTTCAGAAAACTGGTTTGATTGAATACAATTTGAAATCAACTATTTGCAACTACCTTTCCAACTATTTTTAATCTATTTGCGACACTTTTTACTGCTTCGTTTGCACTAATTATTATTAAATCGTAAAAAAAACTATTTACCAACTATTTTCCGAAAAAAATTCAACTAGTAACTATTTCAATGAAAATAACAACTATTTTTCCAATCTCTATTAATATCTAACAACTTATTTAATATCTATTAATATAAATAATATCTAGGCATGCAGGATGTCAAAATGTAGATCTCAATCAACAGAATTTGACCCTATTTTTTATTTTTCAGAACGGTGTCTTCAAGGGCTCCAAGCAATAATTAATCTTGTCCCCCCTTCTAACTCGGTAACTACTGGCTCAAAAAATTTGAAAAAATAGTAACAGTGGTTTAGTGACACTATCAACGACAAATATTATACTAAAGTCAACAATATGATTTTAAATTTTGGAGAAATAGGGAGGGGCATCATAGAGTAATTATTTTCATATCTTGGCATATGGGGAGTCAAAATGTAGATCTCAATTAGTAGAATTCGGCTCTGTTTACATAATTTATTTAACAAGTCATACATACACCAAGAGCGGAAATGACCGTAACTACCAATTTTGATTTTAGTACCATTTCGCCAATTTTCATTCGATTACGTTAAAATTTTAACACAATAAAATAAATTGCATTAAAATTGGACAAAAACTGTAACAGCACATTGAATTTTGAAAATTGCCGAATTTTGGCTAAAAATCGATTTTTGTTCGTTTAAAACATGATTTTCGAAGAGAATAACTTTATGAGTGTGTATAATTTAGTTTTTTTTAATTCAATTAGAATCCATAGGTATGTTGCGAATGATCTTTGGTTGAAGTATTTGATTAAAAAAAATATATTTGAATTTTTGCATATTGAAAAAAAACTGTTTTTTTTTGCAATATCGTGAAAACAAGAACTGATTGAGCAATGATGGTCATTTTTGGATTCAGTGTGCCCAAATTACAAACTAAAAAAAAGTTGTATACCCGGCAGCAAACAGAATTTTTTTATCGGCCTATGTTATTATAGGTAATATTCTTAAATTATCAGACATAAATAATGCTCATTTGATCAATGCACATACGATTTTTTCTGAGAGAAGAACACTATGCACACTACCAAGCAAAGTCTGCTTGGAGTGTGCAATATATTATGCAGGTGTAAAATTATTGAAAGTAAATATCACATTGAATAACGCAAAAGAAACTATTACTAAAACAGTAAATATCAATAAAGTACCCTTAATTAACACTTTTGTATCGCAATAAGGTGGCAACATTAATACGAATGAGTGTGAAGAAAGATATGTATCTTCAGATGTTATAAATCACCATATCTTTTTCTTACTGATCTCTTTACACAAACAGTTCGGAGAAACTTCTTTGCAAATATTGAAACAGTATTTATAACACCGATTCATCAATGTCCATCAGTTTCATTTTTATTGTGAACAGTGATTGTTACAAAATGGTGTTTAACAGATATATTACGGTACTATTGTTATTATTTTTTTATAAGAAATAATTAAAAACTTAATTTCATTTCACTATCGGAGATTAAAATTTTACTACAATTTAATTTATTCAAATTAAAATATCGAATCCTATTTAGCTAGAAAATCAAGTATTAACTAAATTTGTTTATACAAATAATTTCTATCTTTCATATATAGGTACCTAACATTATATTTTTATACTTAATAATGTCTATTTTCATTTGGAATTTTATAAAATTTCCAAGTAAATATAAATATAAATTCATATGAATAAAGACTTTTCTTTGAATTATATTCAAAAAGTCTTCAATAGGTGAATCAGTGTACTCATATATGTAAAATGTAGAAATGTATAGGTAATATGAAAAGTTTCATAAAAATTATTAATATTGCACAAATGGCTTTACTTGGGAAAACATTTCAAATATTGGGATATTAACGTAAATTAAAATATATTTGATTGTTCTATCTAAAAAATCTACTAAAAAGACAAAACAGCAAAAAAAAACTTATACATTTTTAAATGCAGTTTTAAAAACAGTGTGTTGTTGTTGTAAAATCACTAAGCCATGTATAAAATTAATTTATTTATATACATTTCCTAGGTATTGTATAGACTACCTAACCGATAGCCGGCAATGTATAAAATATAAAAATAAATAGGGTTAAAAGCTCTAAATCTCATTTAATACCTATCCGGACAAATATTTGATTAAATTGATTAGGTATTTTCCAATATTATTTATGTGAATTTGTTATTTTAACAATAATGATCTTAAATCTTCCTTACTGGACTAATATGTTTAGTAAACGATTAAACAATTTATAAGGTTTTTAAATTTAAATAATCATTATTGAATAAAGATCACAGTTGTCATGAAAAACTAAAATATGTTTGTTAGTTGAGGCATTAACTAAAATTACAACAATCACTCGAGTGCAATATTAAATTAAAGTCAAGTAAGCTTTGGAAAAAAGAATGGTTGATCTTTGACAATTTTATATTTATTAAAATACGTTGAATATTTTAATTACTATACGCAAAGTTATTGTAATTATATTAGGTATATTTAATTAAAGTTATTATATTGAAGATTAACAGTTATTTATGTTTAATCTTTGGTTTATTAAGATATTCTTCAACAACAATAATCATACCAATAAAAATAAAAAATACAATTATTTAATTTTTTTTACGGAATAAAAATTATATACATATTTTTAAAGCTAGATATTTAATATTCATCTGAACTAATATTTTATTTTATTTATTATAATTAATATCAAATGTTCCGTTCCAATATAATTATGTCCTTAATCTCACTTTTAATATGAATCTGATTATTTGAATAATATCTACTTGCTTTATTAATAACTTTTTGTCTTTTATTAAATACATTTCCTAATATTATCTTGGCATTCTATAGAATGTCTAGGTGTTCTATATAGCAAAGTATATTATGTATATATACATATAATAAATTATTTTAAACAAATATTTCATTAATTACCTAAAATCGTACGGCATTATATAGAATTTCTAGGCAATATATGAAATGCTTGAATTACATACTTTGCCGGTAACACGATATAAAAACATTCATTTTAATTTTTCAGTTTTTGTGCATTGCACTGTTACACATGCAAGTATTAGCAAGACCTCAACTTGATATCGCTCAGAATAGAGGAGGAGAATCGACCATAATACCTATAATATCACAAACTGAAAGCTATGGAAATGACGGATCGTTCAGTCATAGGTATATAATTGTTTCTCTAATTCTAGTTATAATAAATACGGAAGCATTTTTTTAAATATTCGTGCACTACGTGTCTTTTAACAATTCTGTTTAGATCATAAATAACAGTGATTTTATATTATGATACGCATAAGTATGGTGAGATACTATTTTTGGAGGTTTCATGAAATATTTTTTTTACTCGGAATATTTATCTTATATTTTTATTTAATTTTATTACGCAGCAATACAGGTGTTAATTAATATGGCATTCAGACAATTGATTATTCAGTTTTTATGTTTTGATAAAATGATTCTCTCAATTTAGATTTAAGATCTAAAATAAGTCAAATAAAAATAAAAATGTTACGTTAAGATAACCGTATTTTTAAAAATAATTTATGAGGGGGCTTTAATACAAAAATTTGAGTATCACTGTTTTAATATTTCAAATAAATATTGGGTTATTAATTTTCAGTTATGAAACCGGAAATGGTATTAAATTAGAAGAGTCATATTATTTAAAGCATATCCCAGCTCAACAAGGTCCTGACGGTGTTGAATACAACGCTACCGACATTCAAGCTGTCAAGGGATCGTACAGTTACACAGCTCCAGATGGACAACAAATAGCAATCAGGTTATTTGTTTTTTATTATCATTCGAAATTTAAAAATTTAATTTTATAAGGTACTGACACCACTCTTAAGAGCAAGGTATACAGTTTTTTTGGGATTGATGGGCTTCTTTTTTGTAATTTTCATAAACCTATTTTACTAACTAAACTACCTCTTTATTAAATCAATTTAATTACCATACTCTGCAAATAGAGTTTTTTTTTAGTGATAGCCTTTTATTTTGTTCATGTTTTTCCTCCAATAATAGATAAAGTAAAACCAGTAATAGGCACTCAGTGATGGACACTTGCTTATGATAAGTACTACAACACAAAAATTATAAAATAAAGAATCGTAAAATTTGAAACAATATAAAGCAAATGCTATGATAATATAATCATTAATAAATATATTACACTAATAATTAGTTTAAATATCCGCCATTTTGACATTCATTTGTCGATTGTCAACAACTTAAGCTGTTTTACAGTTAAGTGTCTACTGATTATGACTCAGTGATGGCAGTAATCAAATATCAACAAATATTTATACAAGAATCCAACACTGGGGTATGATCCAAGACTGGTGCCAGTACCTTATATATTTATTCGTAGTGCAATTAATTTAATCTTCATTTTAATCAAATAAATTATTTATTGTGCATTCACGATAAAATAATTATTAATGTTTAAAACTAATAATTTTTAATATATTAAAAATATTACAGTGAGATCATCTCATTTCATTTATGATATTTAACATTTAGCTATCTATGTTGATATTATAAAATTCATATAATATGTATGTAGCATATTGTTAGCCGTATATAATATTTTTAAAATAATTAATATTACAAAATTCAGAACAAGGTTTTAAGCAAATAAAATGCATAACGTATTGGTCGTTTAAAACTTTCAATTTTTAATAGTCTTTTTAAAAAAAAATTACTAATAATATTAATAATATAAACATGCTTTATAACAATTATTTCTTATTATTTGTTAGATATGAAGCAGATGAAGGAGGTTTCAGGGCAGAAGGTGACGCTATTCCCACCCCTCCTGTTCCTGTAGCTGGTGGACCAGTTTATTCAAGACACCAACAAGATAATTCTGGAACAATAACCAACTAAAATAATCTACAAGTAACATCGCATACATTATTCTGTGATTAACTATCCAAATTTTTATACATATATTTGTACATAAATTACTATAATGCAAAAATAAATTTTATATGATATATATACCTATACCAATTGTATTTTATTATTATGTTTGTTAAATTTTTATATTTGCAATAATTTTAAATATAGCTAACTGACTATATTTATATCCAAGATATATAAAGACAAGCTAGTCTCAATAGCTCCTTAACCAATCAGCGTTGACGCGAGAATCACGTCACCCAGGGGATATATTTAAATCTTATAAATGTATAATAGAATATCAATTACAAAAAATTCCTTTATTTATTCTTGTTTTCGTATTTTTTTATATTTTAACAACACATACATTCAAAGAAGTACCAATTCGACATTGCAAAATCATAAAAAGAAAACGTACTGCCAACTTACGAATAGTAAAAATTACGCTTCCCGAATAGACCAAATTGTCTGCCACAGCTTTTTTATTGTTTCTCTATCTCAATAATATAATTTTACATATGTAATGTAGCTGGAAATGTAATAATTCATAATTTTACTTATACATATAGGTACATATTTATGTTTCATATATAGTTTTGATATTATATGTATTTCTTGAACATACTGGTTTTAATTTATGACTGATTATAACCCAATTTAATTATAGTCGTCATTAAATTAACACTCGTATAACTCAACGAACAAAATGCCAAACGCAGAAACCATAAATGAATGGTTTAAATTAGAACTATTTGAACAGGGCGTTGAATAGCTTACTTTAGAAACTTGAACTATTATTTCATGTAATTATTGTCTTTAGTAATATCGATTCCTCACTCTTAGTTTCAAAGGAACTTTGGGTTTACCATACATAAATACGAGTGTATTATTAGAAATAATGAAAGAAATTGAAGTAAACAGAAAATATTTTAATATTAAATATTAAAGAAGAATTCGTGAATATATCGAAGATATATATGATGAATATTGATGAACATATTTTATACATAAACATATGTATGAACATATATATTTCATAATAATTTTGAGGTAGAAAGAAAGAAAAAAGGCAACCAAAAAATTACATATTTAGCAAAGTTGAGAACCAATTTATATAGAAAATGCAATTAGAGTTAATATTCTTTTTTTGATCTCGTTATTTGCTATGGTCACTCTCCCACCTATCGGATATAACTTGAACTCTTCTGAAGTTCCCAAACAGGGATTTAAATTTTTTTAATTTATTATAAAAATTATGTAAATAAATTATTTTGTGGTAAATAACTAATAAAAATTAATAAAATGCAATCAAGAATAAAAGAAAAACTAAAACGTTCTGCTGTACCAAATTGTAACAATAATAATTCATCCAACAAAATATTAAGTTTTCATCTGTTCCAAAAAAATACAGCTGTAAAAGAAATATGGGTGAAAAATTTAAACTTAACCTCTATTTATTATAAAAATATTTATTTTTGCTATCCACACTTTACTCCGAATGAATTTTTATAATATATAATAAATATATTATAAAATTTTTTAATAATATTAATAATATATAGAAACCTTAATTTTAATTTAAATCACTGTTTGGGAACTTCAGAAGGGTTCAAGTTTTCTCCGATAGATGGAAGAGTGGTCACTGACCATAGCGAACACATATTAGCATTTTTCAGATTTTTCTCACTATCACTTTCAGAGATATGGGCATTATAGATTTTTTTAAAATTTGTTTGATACCCCACTAGCTGGGGTTGATTAAAAAATGTTAAAATACGTCAAAAACATAAAATTTACTAAAATTATGCCATTCTAGGTCAAAAGATTCAATATTACAATAGTTGTAAGAGACAGGCATATACAGATATCTTAAATATATCAACTAAATCTTGACATATTTCAGAGAATTAATTTAAAAAATGAATTAGAATATGTGATTCAAACACTATGCAGTGTACGTCGTTTAGATGCCATTCTGTATCTATTCAATTCCACCTAATAATAAGCATAAACATAAACAAGAATTGGTTTTTCATGACAACCGAAAATACCGGCCTACAATTTATAATTTTCTTCATGTCGCAATACTTCCATTCAAAATAACAAAACTTTGAAGCAATATACACACATTTTAACTTTCCAAACAACAAAGGAATAAATTTATGCAACAATTTGTAAACTAACATTTACCTATTTATGAAATATGACAAACTGTTGCAAAAAGACAAGTTTAAATTGATATGTAAATAACCGATATTTGTGTGTATGTATGCTGTGCACAAAAGAGCGCATATTTCTTATTCGTGCTTCCGTAGTTCAAGATGGACACCACCCATGCACTAAGGTTGCGTGGTTAGTGGGTGAGTCTCTCCATTCAAGAGATGCTAGTGAAAGTTGAAGATGTTATTAAATATTTGTATTCAATGCATATTCATCGTTTGAGCTTACTTTTTAGTTTAATAATTTAATCGTTCAGAAACCAAAATGACTAACTATAAGTAGATCTATCAAATAGTCGAGATTACAATATTTAATTAAGGTACTTAAATTTAGTTATTTGAAAAGCTTTGAAATAATTATAGTATTCAGTAAACAAGTATCAAAATAAACAAACCCACAAAAATTAGCATGTAACATAAGTGAGTTAATATTTACGTTAGAATAAAGAAAATAGCAATATTCCTGACTAACCCAATACATACAAAGATTTTTTTTCTAGATATGTTCTGAAACTAAATGAAGATAAAACCAAGTTTATATATAAAATTTTTCATTTAGTTTTCAACTGAAATCTACAATTTTTTGACAAATTTAAACATTGGACACTATTTTTAAATGGACAGTCCATATAGATTATATTTACTATAAACAAAACTAAATCCAAAAATCTAAATATTCTATCTGATTATTACGAATAATACAAAAACATTGAAAATAAATTTTTTTGTTAATGTAGAGTCTCAGGCAGAAGTGGTCGACCAATTTTCATTCAAATTCGCTTATCAATAAAACATAGTAGGATTCTCCCATTTTATTATTATAATATTTAAATCATTTCTCCACGTACCAAATAAAGACAGATTTTGGAACTAATAGTCTACATGTATATTTTTGAATAAGCAACTAACATTTATTAAAAATTATCCGCATTTATTCATCGAAAGTATTGATAAAAATTGGTACTATACAAGAAATAAAGATTAAACTTGCTGTGATCGGCTGATCAGCAAACTCCATAATTATTTCAGAGCTGTCAGACTCGGATCAAGCTTCCTGATATCAAAATCAAGATAAAAGATCATATAACTTTTTTCAGTCTAGCGCAATTATATAATAAAAACATTCAATAAGTTACCGTCTTCTTAAACAATTCTACCTTTTAAAATGTTACTACAATTTTCAACAACAAGAGAAAACCAATCTTTTTCAACTAATTATGTATTTTATATATTTTTTACATACTCGATACTTGTTAGTAAAGAATATATATTGTTATATAATTTTAATGATTTTTTATCACGATTATTTATGTCGATCGAACTAATATTAATAGCTTAAAAATAACCGGATCATTTAAACTTCCGATTAGAAATGATTTATGTAAAGCAGACTGACCTTTTCCTATATACAGTATTCATAATAATCGCAAATACCATAGTGTATTAATAGTTTTTAACTATAAATCTTAAAATTATAGTTCATAAACTATTGAAAAAAACAAATTTTTTTGTAAAAAAATACCATGCATATTTTAATCATACATTATTAATTATTCTTTATTTTCAAGCATTTATAATATGTACTTATATACTTGCACAATATAAATGAAAAGTTATAGGTACTGAGCAACAGTAAATAAATATATATATTCCAAATAAGAAACAATAAATATTTTACTAGTTTTTGTAAACTATCAAGGTCTTTTGGTAACAATAATTGCAATCCCGTAAATTTACCGGATACATACATACTACATACTTGTGCATTTGAAAACCCCTCCAAGGTTAACTCGTCTTAAAACAACGATATAAACGAACCATCAACGGTTTAAAATGGATACTGGAATGTTTTATACAGACAAACAAACAAGTACATATTACGATTATTTATTTAAAAAATTGTGTTAACATTTTTTCTCACAATTTTTTTTATAATATACCCAACCATTTTGATCAATTGAGCGAAGGTCGTGAGAAGAGATTTAAAAATGTGTTTGAAATGGTGTGGAAAACCTTGAAACCTTTTTTTGTCACATCCCCTATTTATGTTATACTCAATAACTACGAAAAAATTTGAGTTGGGTGTAAATCATTAACAGAGTGTTCGATTTTACTTAATGATTATTCAAATAATAAAATCTGTATAAATAATTGTACAGTTCGTTAAATTCAGAAGCAAATAATTTTATTAGTCTGTAAATAAATTTCAAATTGGAAATAATTCTCCGTCAGCAGTAAAATACAAATATTTTCTAATAAAATTATATTGATTGCAATTTCTCTTTATGTACTCTGCAGCTGTTACCTTTGCAAATTTATTTCAAATAAAACATTATAGGTAAACAGTGTGATCATTATTTAAGTAGTAATTTAACAATTATTTATATTGGTATTACATATTACATATCAATGCAACTATAGTAATAAGTTATAGACTATAGACTATTTACATGACGTTTTGGGGTGGCCGAAGTTAGAAACATACAAGAAACCTGCAGGAGTCACGAAGTCGCTGTGGTTCAATTCGCAGATTCTGTGTATTATTAAAAGGTTATTTGATCATTAGAGCAATATGTATAGATAAAAGTCTAAAATTTTAATATGTTTTTTTTTGGATAGCTCATATCTTTTACTGTTTAAAAAAAAAAATATTGGACATATAGTTTTTGAGTAATTGGATATTAAAAATAGCGTTTTTAATACACGGTAAATGTGAGAACTCGCCGAAAGTGCTCTATTTATTGAAATTCTAAATAGACACGTTTTAAATATTGGTTATTCGAAACTTCAACCAACCCTTTTAAATACTATAAAAATTATAAAACACATACATTCACGTGTAGTTTCCGAACCAAGTTTATTCAAAGTAATGAAAAACTAGAAATACAAGACTGCCATGACAGCATATTTATAAAGATGCGTGAACAAATCTTCCGTAAAAGTAATAGATTGCGACTTACAGGAAAACAACGTGTGCAAGTGCAACAACTAAAGTCGACGAAGCCATAGTATATATTAAAGATTTAGTCTATATACTGCAATCACCAAATTATATCTTATTTTTTACTTTTAATTATTAAAAAAAGTAAAAAATTACATTTAATGTACATGTGTTTTGCATATACATTAAAAACAAAATATTTCGAAATAAACCCGTTTTTTTATTGAAAAAAATACGGATAAGGGGTGCTAGGCTAATAACCTTAATAATATTATAAATCCAGTTGATTATAAGTTGTACGCGTTTTAATTTCAGAATGCCACATGTATATTATTTGTAATGCATACCGTTTAGTCAATCTTCAGTAAATGGATCAATTACCATAACATTTTAATACTGGTCGTCGAAGGTTACTGGATTGTTTTATTTGTGCATTTAATTGAATATATTTATAATTTTATGGCAAGCTTAACTCTCTTTTAAATGCTTCAAATATATTTGATATACTTAATCTCAACACGATCAAGAACAATACATTTGATTTTAGATGATATTTTATATTATTTATTATTTTATTATAGAAATTAATATTTTATGTACGATTTTTTTATTATTTACAAATGATTCTCATATTCGTATTATTATATGCTATTATATTCAGATAAAATCATTGAACTAAATAAAATTCAATTTTCTTTGCGTATTAAATTATAAATTGATGTAATTCATATACATTAAAAATTTGTAACACATATTACCTATTACTAATTTAAAAAAAATGTTATATTGAAGCTTTAATTTCTTAAGTAACGCATTGTCCAACTCATTACATATTATATTTATTAGACCATATATATTGCTTCCTCGCAATATCGAAGTTACAAGAAGCTTTGTGATCGTTTTAAATGAGACAAAAAAGTTATCTGTCTGTCTGTAAAATATTCCCTTACAAAGATTTATTTCAATTTGCTTTAAAAAATCGACATTTGTTTTTTTTTAAATTGATATTTACTTTGACATTTACATAAATTTATATTTAAATTGAAATTGTCAAAAAATTTAAAATATACGAAAAAGTAATCAGGTGCGTCTTAAGAAAAATTTCAAACTAATATTTTTTAGTAAAATTTTATAAAAATTAAATGGTTAACCAATGCCAGGCAATTTGTCTGAACACTTTAACGGTTTTTATTTAAATTGTTCAATGATTAACTATACCTACTTTGGTGAATTTAGCACGAAGAAGCACTGAGCACTTACTTGGCAGATGTTTTTTTTAAATTTATTTTTTATTAAATATTTCTTACATTTATTTATGAACGTAAAAGCAAATATATACAATAAATCATTCAAAAAAAAAATATCACATTTAACACAATGTTTGAAATATTATCATTAACATATTACAAATAAATCTGAGAAAGGTGATTAAATTTATTTTCAAAAAGTAAGCCAATATCACCATTTCAAAGAAATATCAATGCCAAGATTATATATCATATAAGTTATACAAAAACCGAATCAATACGATTGATGATGGAAAGGAATTTCTACGATGAATTTATTTTGTAACATAACATACATACTTATTTCACAATATTAAATCAGTTAATCCAATAATGTGAATAAATGAACGTATATTTTAAAATTATGTAAGTGTGCAACAAACATCTCACATGTAAATACTGTGATTTATTTGTTGTATTTCTGTTAATTATCATTAACAGTACGTAGGTATATGGTTTTGTTTAAATAAATACATGCAGAGCCGGCCTTAGCAAGTCTGATGAACTTTTTTTCCGCCCTCTCTCCCCCTAAAAAAATGTTCAAAAATCACCAAAAATTTCAATTAAAATTGATACATTCACAAATAAGTTGTATAGCTAATATCTCAGTTTATCAAAAATGACCTAAGACTGTCGAGACCTCCTTCCCTTATTATTAACAAATTAAAATTGATAACTAACAAACTCAAACTTTTTTTTAAAATATAGCTTACATCATTAACTCTAAAACTATCAAATGCCCTAAGACCGTCGAGACCCTCTTCCCCTATTATTAACAAATTAAAATTGATAAATTAACAAATAAGTTGAATAGTTAATATCTCAGCTTGGCGCGATCCTACAGACTCAAAAAAAGTTTACTCAAAAATTATAGCCTGTATACTGTATTTGAACCAAAAAAGTCACAGGCCTGGCGCTCCGGGCGGTCGCTCTGGTTCCCCCCCCCCCCCTAAAGCCGGCGCTGAATACATGGAATGTTTAAATTTCAGAAAAATAGAAATTAAGGTCATTGCCTTCATAGTGATACTGATATTGAAAAAATAACAGATACTTTTTTATTATGAAGTTTTCAGTTTATATCCTCAAAAGCAAAAGGATAAATAAGGATTTTTTTCACTTATAAAGGAAAATATAATTTCATATGCTGAGTAAATAATGTTTCTTTTATTCTCAGAATTTATTCTGAATCTATAGAAAATAATATTTTAAATATTTTTCAAACGAGAATATATCCAAAAAAAATGATAGTTAAAGTCGACAAAAATATTTTTAAATAAGAATTTATGATACTATAATATTTATACTGACGTTCAGCTCAGTTATTTATTATACATTCCGTTTCATTTATCCAATACATTTCTATTTAATTGTAAGGTATTTGGCAAGGACAGTCCAATGAACAACATATTTTTTTAATTATCGATATGTATACATATTTTAATTTTTACACTTTTGGGAATATTTAATGTAATTGTTACTTTTATACCATTAACTATTTTACTCGCAAAATTTATAATTTTATTAGTATAAAAAATTTTCATATAAAATAAAAAAATTATATTGGTTATTTAAGATCGTGAATGCAAGATTTAAGGAAGCTTCTCACAGTCCAAGATATGTCCAATGCACGCAAAGAAAAAGAGAGACGATTGCAAGCGAAAGTAATTATTTGTTACATTACTCTGTAAACCAGGGCAGTATGACAGAGAGAGTGATATTGGTGATTAGTGTGAAAAACAAGATAGAAATTGTCAATTATAAAAATTCTAGTAGGCTGGGATGGGCTTCTTTAAGATCTTCGGTGGAAGTCTTCCTAGAAAGGGTATATATAGCTGAGTGCTTTTCAACAGTCACTATTGAGTGAAATCAGTTGAAAAGAAATAGTCCGACAGGTGTATAATAATAATAATATTATATTTTTGCATTGTTTAATTTTAACAACATGAAGATTTTGGTAAGTGAACTCAACCCTAATTACTTAGCCCTATAATAATAATTTATCGGAACGTTGACCTCAATGAAAGTGCAGTGACTTTATAACTTATTACCTGGTTTACTTTTGTAATTAATAGTTTGCACTTTGCTTTCTTCCAGTAATAACATGACTTTCATATGAAGCATCTTTAATTTTTATATAATTAATTCTTTTGTTAATGATGAATATAATATTATTGATTCAGCAAAAATTGATTATTCATTACTTGATTAATTAATTAATCTATAGATTAATATTTATTTAATTATAATTATAAAATCTGACAGGTATTTTATTTACATTAACTTGTTAAATTAGTAACAATATAATTAATAGTAATAATTTATTAATATAGTATAAAAATTATAAATAATTGAATGATCATTGACCCATTATAAAACATACCAAAATTATTGAGTGAATCATAAGAAATCATATATGTAGGTATGTTATATTATTATTTAAATCGTTTTATTGATTTTTCTAATTGAAACATTTTTTTAATTTTCTGCAGATTATAAAAATTATTTCAAATTTAATTTTATAAATTTTATTATTTTTATTGTTTGTTTGGTATGCAAAATAGCTCCCAGCTAACGCTATCTGCTAGGTATTAAATATAAATGACAACCACTCACAGATGTAGCCAATGAAATCGTACATATAATGTCTTTAATGCATTCGCATTAAGTAGAAATCGGCGACTTAAAATAAGTACTACCAAGTGTACCTCATAAAATGTATAACATGTACATTATTATACATTTACTACCACTGTTTTAAAATATCGAGAAATTTCATAACAATTTGATACCTAGCAGATAGCGTTAGCTGGAAGTTTAGTTGCATTTGCACTCAATCAATTTTTTTATAATACCGGGTATAAGTTAGGCAATTACTAAACTCATCTATACAAAAAAATATTTTAAAATAATGTTAAATCCAATCTGTAGAAATAAGTCGAGAAATGTGCAACTTTTTAAAATATTTAGAAATTTTTTAATCAATAATTAATAAATTATTATACAATATTTGCAATTTCATTCTATAAAATCTAAATAACAACACCATTCAAATAAACTTTAACGTACGTTTGTCTGTGTTTTTTAATGATTTCCATTCTCTTGTATAAATTATTACATCAGTTAGCATCTCCTAAACGCCGGGATGGACTTTCACTATCGTAAGACCTTTGATCTTTATACCGCTGGCATTTAACTAAATCGGCAATACTGTATTATACAAGCTTGTTGTGTAATCAGTGTCTTCTCTACATCACTGTTTCCAGAAACCACGCGATCGCGTTTATATAACCACACATAAACTAAATGTTGATGCCTAGTTTTCATTCGGAGTAAATACGTAGTTTGTTTCGGTATGGTGGGAAGATGTTACGATTAGTTGTTCTTTTTATTTTTTGTCTGCGTTGTTATAACAATTATGAAGATATTTTAACTTCAGTCTAATAATATAGATATTTTTGTGTTTTTGTTTTATACATGGAAAGCAAATTAAACTAATTTAAATTCGATTTTCTTGTTTATTGTTCACGGTAAACTTTTCACTTAAATTTAAATTAATTTAAATTCAACTTTCTTGTTTATTTATTATTTACAGTAAACTTTTTATTTAATTTTGTATCCCTATATTATGGGGTGATTAACTTGTTTTGTATTGTGATTTACTATTTTTTTTAAATGTTTTATATACACGAAAAACAAGTTAAATTTATTTATTTACAACTTTCTTGTTTATTATTAAACAAACTTTTCATTTAATTTTTTACCCCTATCGTATAAAGGAAAATTAATGTTAAAGTTAATTTTAAATAAAAATATAAATAAGAAATATTTATTTAAATTAGTTTACGGTGGTCAGTAAACTTACTTTAAAAAAATCATCATATACTTTCATTAGAAATCACATTGGTAGTTGAACTTAACATTCGGTTATACGTACATTTTTTATGAATTGATTTAAATTTTAGAAATTTTGCAAATTTTTGTTTTTATTTACCATGTCAATGACCTTTGAAAATATAATGCGGAAATATTTTGTTAAAAATTTTACGAATCATGCTTCAATTAACATTAATTTGTTCTTTCATTTTATTATTGCTCGTATTAGTACCTATTAATTTAGCGCATTTAATATTTCGGAAATACAATTCAAATATTTTTTTATAAATTATGGTAACTTACAATAAGTAAATCTTTCTTTATAAGCATTTAAGAAAACAGTAAATGAATATATTAAATGTATACATTATAAAATTATTTCCAGATTGTATTTACGGTGTGCCTTCTGGCAACAGTCTACTGTCAACAACAACAACGAAGACAACACCCGCAACAGCAACAACAGCAATATCAGCAAGATCAAGTCCAACAAGATCAATATCAGCAAGAACCACAGCCAAAACAGTACCAACAACCAGCCCAGCAGAACTATGAACACAACAATGCACGTGAAACAACAACATTCATTCCAATCATTCGTTTTGATAAAGAACAGGGTGCCGATGGTAGCTACAAACATGCGTAAGTTAAATAACTGTTACTGTGTTTACATTTTTATATTCTGCCGCGATTATTATTATTATTTTACAACCTAGCAAACAAGTTTTGTAAGCACTTTCAAAATGGGGTATCAAACTTATATGACAGTTTTCTTGGAGTTTCATGAAGTGTTTGACAAGTTTCGCGCACGCGTGGTAATTAAAAATCAACGGTATTAAAACAATGGTGATGTTATAAAAATTATCTCGTACAGTCAGAGTCGCCAAAAGTTGAAGTACCACTGCTCTAAATTCCAAAATTAATGCATAGATAATAATATCACAACATTAATACCTCATTCGAAAGGGTTTCATTATTACATTTTTAACGCTTCTGTAAAATGCACTCAAAATATGTTTACTTCTATTACACACGTGTATTCTTAATTGCTTTTTTTTAATTAAAAAATAAAATATTTACTATTTTCTTATTTTCAATTTATAACTTTTTTGAAAATTTCATTATTCTCCATTTAATCAATAAAAAAATTAACACATAAATTATATTATACTTTTTATTAACTAGAACTGCTCCCACATTATAAATAAATGTTACTATTATATATTTTATAAACTAACTTTTTTCAGATGGGAAACCGGTAACAACATTATCGCCGAGGAAACAGGTTTCTTGAAGAACGTCCCATCTCACGACAAAAACGAACCAGACGGTCACGCTCAAGTTCAGCACGGTTCCTACTCGTACACAGCTCCTGATGGTCAACTCATCACAATTGAGTACACCGCAGACGAGAATGGCTTCCAACCTCAAGGTCTGCATCTGCCAACACCTCCTCCAGTAAGTCCGGAAGTACAGAAAGGCTTGGACCTCATCTACGCCGGAATTGAAGCTCAACGTGTAAGTATTAAATTACAAAATGATTTTTAAGCCCTCATATTTGAACACATAAATACAATGATAAAACAAAATTATAAAAGTACTTGGACATTTACCATCAGAAAATATAAATTTTCAAACTTAAGTATGTTAATTGAAACTATCGACTCATTAGAGGTTTCCAAAGAAAATTTTCAAGAGGTGGGAATGTTCGTAAAAAAATAACCTTCTATTTTACACATTATACGCAGTGACAAAACAAAAATTTTTTTTGTTTGGTTACAATCCAGGGGGTAATATTTTTCTCAATTCTTTGATAAGTAAATTTAGTCATTTTGGTTTCTAAATGACCAATAAACAGCAGAGTTTTGAAGAATTTGACTTAAATTTATTTTGATTTTCAAACAAAAAAATCATCTTACAATCTAAAATATAAGTAATATTGAAATCATTGTACTTGTCGATCAAATATCTTCCTTAAACAACCAGTATTTGATGGAACCTCATTGTTTAAATATAATTTTCTCGTAAAACCACTTGGATAAAAAAAGTTTTTTAGTAACCATAGCTGGTCGGTTTGTAGAAGTTTCACATACCTGTTGTTACAATCATAACTACTAAAAGAATATTTCGAAAAACATTATCTTATAAATATATAAACATAATTAAATTAGTTGGACATAATTATTGTAACATAAATTCTTTCAATAAGAAAAATAAATATAGTAATCACAAAAATAAAAATATTTTATTATGTATTTTCAGTTGGCAAGAGAAAGAGATCCAGAAGGCTATGACCGTAGTTTAGAAAACAATAATGGCTTCTACCGCGGAGAATGAAACCATCCCAGCATCTTCCATTGAATTGAGAACCAACGATTCTTAAAAGACTCTGTGATCATTATAATTTTAATTTGTTTCTTTGGTGCTTAAGGACCAGCAGTAAATGAAGATACCACCAATAGTGCCAATAGTTCCTCATAAAATTATCTTCCCTTAAAGGATGCGCCTTCGCAACAACATACTGTATAAATAAAAAGGATTACCTTTGTCAATTGTAATTTAAAAATAGTTATATGTATATTTTGTACTTATAAAATATTATTTAAATCAATTATTGTTTTATATTTATCCCATATTTATTTTTTAATTTAACTCTTTCTTATAGATAAACTAAATAAATAAATAAATTCTTCTATAACGAATGCAAGATCAAACTATTCAGAATTTTACCAAAAAGATTCATTAATAGACTTATATATGTATGTTCTGTATTATAAATAATTTAGTCTAAATCAAAACCTAACCAAACGTTTTTTACAGGGTGTCGAATCGTTATCGCTTTGGTTTATATTTTAGAGCTGTGGTAATTAATGGGTAAATATTATTATAAATGTAATATTTTAATAACATAACGATGCTTTCCATTCTATAGTGTACTTACACCAATGTTTTAAATTCACTGGTTTCTATTTAGCGCATTAAAATCATACAACTGTCATATAAATTTGATACTCTGTAAAAAAAAATTATAATGAGCTTTACTAATTCATATAGATATAAATCGGTATTTTATAAAATTTTGTAGTTTTGTTTTTTGTATGTTTACTTAATTCTAATTACAAAAAAAAATTAAAGCTTTTATTACAAGCATAACATTCTGGATAGAAATACATATTTAGTTTTAAATGAGAATGATAAATCAGATTTATGTATATATTACAAAATAGCTTTTTAAACAAAATAATATTATTTATACAACTTCATAGAAGAAATCGAAATGGATATATTTAACATTATTTTATTAACAATACTAAAATTATATCAAATTGTGAATAAAAAATAAAATTTATTGATTTATCAACTATTATATATAATTTCTTCTATTTAAATCAAAATGATTCTACATTTTATAAACTCTTAGATTGAAATTTTTGGTTTAGTTATATATAAAATTAATTGTATGTGTAATAAATGTATCATTACTATAGGTATATTACTATAGGTACATTTTATAATATATGTGTGCTAAATTCAATTATATATTGAAATCTAGTAAACGATATTTTAAAGGTATCTATAAGAGGTGAATGTAACTATAGACAAAGAGCATGGACAGCGCATTCTGTATTAACACAATGGTGTAACATTTGTTCAAAAGGTAAGAGAGAGATGCAGTGTAGTTTGGAATATATCTATTTCTTTTTCTAAGAATCTGATTGGTAGCTAACTACAGTTCAGGGTAGTATTTCTGTCCGATATATTTTTGTATATCTATCTTGTGATTTTTATGCAATAAGATTGTTATTAGAAAAATAAATAATATAAACAATAAACATACTATAATGGTTCATATTTCATCGAGGAAATTTAAAAAAAACATCAATTAATCTGATAAAAATTTGTAAAATTATGAACGGATATTCCGGGAAAATAACATTTTTGCTACCAAAAATATTAAATATATATTAATAAAAAATAGTTTTAAATCAATTCCCATGTGGTTGCTACAAAATGATGAGGTGGATTACACTTACAAACAGCACATACAAGATTTACTTAACAAAATTTTAAATATTTTTTTTGATATTAGGTTACATTACGAAGCTACGAAAAAAGAACAAGATATTAAAATTGGGTCAAAAAATTCGAAACTTATATTATTTAGAAATCAATAATCGTTTTTTTAAATAAATTTTTTTTATAACGTTAATTATTTTTTGTTTTTTACCCTCTTTATATATATGTATATCTATGAATATTTTTAATGTTCGGGGCCAAGAATGAAATAGTTACACACCTGTTTAAAAAAAGGACAAGTATATTCCAAACCTATTTCTATCTCTTTCTTTTGACACGGCTCTGTTTTCGAGTCAGATGCGTGGTCCATGCTCTATGTCTATGAATCTAACTATGTTAACAATCGATTATTAACGCCATCTATTGATACTTTCCAACAATATTATATTAATCAATAAACATAAAATTTACGTTTTAAATATGTATGCAATGAATTAAAATAAAAATGCGTTGCGCACATAATTTATTATGCAACTTATAATAACTGTAAATGAAAATATGATAAATTGTCTTTGAGTTTATTGATACAGACGTTTAAATATTACTTATTACATAACATTTAATATACAAGGAAAACTGTTGACTAAAAATACTACTGAATTACTCTTTGTTTATAATACTATTTACTTATCTATGAATACCACATTTCAAAATAAAAACTTTCACGCATCAGATAATAAATAATTTTTCTTTATTTTTGAAATAAATATTGAGAAACAATTTTCTCCAGAAAATATTTATTTTTATATCTTTGATTAAACTGCTTTACACACATTTCACTTCAAGTTATAATAAATAATACAAAATATTTTATTAGCATTTAAATAACTCAAAATGATAAATAACCATAATTTAACTTTAAGATTATAATTGTCAAAATCTACACAAGATTTAAAAAAAATTCGGAAGTGAGAATTTTGTTCCATAAAAACTATATTCTGTTTTCATGAAACAATAATATAATTTATTTAAAATAATTGAGTAATATTCATACTTTAAAAAACGCAGAAACTTTTTTATTCAATACCTTTTTGATGTTATCGGAAATTTCTAATACACATTTTATTGCTTCCTCGCCATACCGAAAATACGAGAAGCTTTGTGATCGTTTTTAAATGAGAAAAAATGTTATCTGATTTCATTATTTTCACGTTTCAGGTCTGTGTCAATTTTTCTGAGTGTCTATGTATCTATCTCCTGAATCCTTGTCACACACATAACTCACGAATCATGAAACCGATATTAATAAAACTTGGTTTTTTGGTTGGGTTTGGCTCGAGGTTGGTCCCACACAAAAAACATTAAAATCAAGTTTGAGAGGGAGGGATGACACCTCAAAATATTTATTTTTTCAAGATTTCTCAAGAACGACACATTATGTTACGTGAAAATTTTATAAACAATTTTTTGTAGAACATTTAATTTTCTATAAAACGTGTGTTAAAATATTTCCTTACAACGATTTATCTACATTTTGACGTTTACATAACAAAAAAAATTTGATTTAGATTGAAATTGTCAAAAAATTAATAATATATCCAGTAATCAGGTGAAAAAAAAATTTCGAGTTAATATTTTTTAATAAAATTGTATAGAAATTAAACGGTTAACCAATGGTACTTCATATGAATAGGTACTTTATCGGTTTTCATTAAAAATTTTCGATAGTTAGGTACTTTTGGTGAATTTAGCACGTATAAGCACTGTGCATTTACTTGGCAGATGTTTTTTTTTATTCGGATAAATGATTATTTGAATATATACAATAAATATGATACAGAGAGAGAAATCTCAAATGAGTGAATCATTAACATCCAGCCCAAACTCCTCGACCTAAAAACGTGAAATTTCGAGGATGCTTACCTTTTATGCACTCTCTAACTCTCCGTAATTCAACCCCTCGAGGGGAAAGTGTGTGTTTATTTTCTTTTGATACAGCATATATTATAAAGGTGAATTTCAAAGAATATATTCTTTTATTAATATAAAAATACAGATGTATCGCGATATTTCATTGGTCATTTATAATAGGGGTAAGAAACTGTTCTAAAGATTTTGTCTTAATTCACTTCGAAAGATGAAATATTAAGGATGTCTTTCTTTTATGACGTAAACACCCTCTAGGAAGGCATTTTCCATTATTCGACCCTTAAATGGAAGGACGAGTTTTGACAAAATCCTCTTCTATTAAAAAAATAGTATCGATTTTTTAAATTATATAAATATTCTAAGCATTAACATAAATAAGTTACATAACTAACGTGTGATTAATTAAAATTACATTACACACTTTCAGCATCTTGAATCTCAAGATTTTTTTTATTCACACTGTCTCCTAAAATCGAACATAATATCTTTGACGTACCTACTCTCATTTCTACGTAAACTCGAAAAGAAAAGTACTTTCATTAAATAAATATATGTATCTATGTATAATGATGTGGCAATCATCAATTTATATTTGTTTACTAAAATATCCAAATTTACCGACCTCGTTATGTGAATTATATTACATGAGATGAGAATAACCAGTAGTATTTAATAAACTTAGTTATTTTATATTCATGACTCGAATTTTTTTTAACAAAAAAAAATAATAATTTTAATAGTTGTTAAAATTTGTTATTTTTACCTGAAATTCTATCAACAATAAACATACTAATATTGCTCTAAAAATAAATTCTCTTAAAAAATGCAATATGAATATATCAGAAAACAAGAAAACTGATTTTATATTTTTCAAAATCTCACCTCAACTCTCACTATTATAAATCTCATGAAATTTCTCATCGTAGACTTGCACCTTTAAAGTTAACTCGAAATAAACAAACAAAAAGTTATAAAACTATTAAAACAACATAGGTATTCGAAAAGCACAAAATATTTACATTATAGATTTATATTTTATGTAAGAATAATATTATGTATAAAATCAACAAAATATGCATACCTACACATATATTTATGAGTGAATTTTGGCTTATTAAATGATATCAGAGTGAAAATACATAATCACTAAATTTTTCCCTTAATCTAAGTCATAGATATTTATAAAAATAAAATAAAATATAATTTGACGACGATCTAAGCCCAATACCTACACACAACAAATACAGTAGATATGTATGTACCATCGTTTTTCTTCATCATCACTTACTTTTACTGTTGCATGGCATTGAATTATTGCACTCTCTCTCCCGCGCGTTATTAATAAGATTGCGACCCTGAACTCAAATTAGATTTTTCTCACGGTTTTTAATCCAGCAGCTTAAACAAATCCACACTACTATAGGTACGAGTATAATTAACATTCTTCTATGTCCAGTGGCGGTCTGTGATTAGATGTTTATCTTTTATAGTACATAACATAAATATGTTGTTATCATGTTATCTACTTTCTTTGTGCGAATGAAGCTTGAGTTTTTTTAAGTTAATTTATACATTTTAGATTATCGGATATTTAAATAAAAAATCGATCATATTCAGTATTCAGTGAAAGTTCCGTTGCACATTGGAGAGTAAACAGCCAACATATGAAATATGTATATACGAAAAATATATAATAACTAAATATTTTTCTCCTGCCCCATATTCATAAGGACATTCGCGAAAACCGAGCGATCGTTGCTAACTTAATTATTATTAGATTTAGAAGGTCGTTAAAAAAATATGTATCGGTGTTTTTTTATAGAGGAAAAACATTGAACTTTAAAGGTATTTTTAATTGTAACACACTGTTTATTAATAGTTAATCATTTAACCAGAAATATTATCTTTATAAAAGTGTAATACATGTAGGTACACGTATGATCTCTAATTGATATTATTCGTTAAAAGAAATTTTAATTTAATTAAAAGACACCGAAAAAATTTAATTAATCAATTAATAACAATAATTTTAACAATGATCAATCGATTTTCGCGAACAACCGGTACCTATACAGCATAAATGCGTAATAATGAAGTCCAAACTTTGAATATATCGAACAAAAATCTCTTAAATTATTAGAATCTTTTCAAATTAAAAATTTCGTCGATAAAATTAAAAATGTTCTGTAAAATGAAACTTGGTAGGTATAATTTTAATTTAAAAAATATGTATACCTACATAAGTACATATGTAGGTACGTTACAATCAGGTACACTAATTAATTTGTCAAATGATTTTTAGATTTATATCGAGGTTCTACTCTGTTTTAGCACATAAGTATGATGACATACATACATACATACAAATAAAAAATAATTAATACTCTACTCTCTTTTGTTCTATCAAAACAGTGCTTAAACAGTGTTTAATAATTTTTGCTAAAGATTAAGTACAACTCTGAGTATTATTTTCTCATTACTATGAACTGACTTATGCGTCGAGAATGAATGATTTTGCCTCCTTTGAGATAATTTGACAATAGCCACAAGTTCGCACGAAACAAGTCGCATTTTATTACGTAACAATGCGGCAGCCATTCATGATTGTGCGTTATGTAATGCAGCTTGAAAATTGTTAATATATGGAAAATATTGTCCGTTGAGATTGTATACCATTGTATTTTGTTTAGGGTATAAAAACTTCATTGTATTCCTTTTAAACAATTTTTATGTAAATGCATAAACTATAGTTATATAGTGTTGTTATTTGAGACGTAAAAACTTATTTTTTTATAAAAACTTAGATCAAATTTTATCGCTTTATTTTTATTTATTTATTTTAGAAATGAATGTGCGTTTCCTAGTAACTCTACATGTCACCCCTTCTTCATGTTACTTTTCTAAACTGGATCGGTAGATTTAGTGTCTCTTTTAGTTGTTTTGCTGTAACACGAGGTTTTTTTTGACGATCTTGTCAGGGTATAGTTTTCCTCTTACGCCCAGATCGTATCAAATTTTCGGAGTTTCCATGCTGCTGGAGTTTTCCGACTATTTTTTACTTCTGCCTTTGAAATATTATAACCATTAACTGTCGACTGTAATGTTTCTCCCTTTATACAACCCCTAAATATTGACATCCACTCATGAGAAGTTAATATTATTACTTTAGGCATTTTAAAAACAATATTTGAGTTAGTTAAGTTAAAAAAGGAAAATAGTTTGTCATCTTACCTTATAAATAACACATAAACAAATACACAATCAAACAAAAAAATTATCAACACACAGTTTCTTTAAATCAATATTTTTAATATGTTAACTTACTTTCCGATTCGAAAAAATCGCTCTACTAAAATCAAAAAAAAATACTATGGCTGATATACACACGCTTTCACGGTAATATTTTAACTAAATGAAGACAGATACCTGCCAAAAGGACCTACAATAGTAATATTTCGATATCGATACTTTTAAGGATGGTATCCATAATATACATACTTGTTAACTTACTTTCCGAGGCCACTGTATATATAATGTAAAAAATAGATTTGTATTACCTACTTAAGACATGGCTAACGTAACAAGTTTAAGTTAAAAAAAATGTTGTATTACGAAAATTTTCATATTCAGCATTTTGTAAAAAATCGAGTATTATATATAATTAACAAGAATTGTACAATTGTACAAAAGGGGAAATAAACAAACAGCGAGAGGGGAAATCACGTGTGTATGTTAACTTTATTTTACCTGACTTAACGGCAACATACACACATGATTTTTTTTATAATATAATATTGATTTAGGCCACGTTTATATTTAAACGTTTATAATAAAAAAATAGTTTAGATAATAGTAATTCATATTTTCTAACTAAATTTAGATTTTTTAACAGGTAGACTAATTATTGATGTGTTACAGAAAAAAAGGAACGGCATCGCGGCATACGAATGTATAACAATGTGCATCTTAAAATAATAACATCCTGCCTGTATTGTGTCGGTGTGCTAATACAAAAACATATAAGGAAACGAAATTTGTTAATTAAAACAACTTGAATATTTATAGAATTGAATTTCACCTGACATACACGTCCCAAATATATTTACGAAACTCTCGTAATTCTTTTATCTATATATTGAGAAACAAGCAAAACAAATTATAACACTGAATTATTAGTAAAAAAATGTAAAATATCGTAAAAGTACAGTAAATACTTACTCCAAATGTATTGATAGCTTATTAGTGCTAACTCGTGCTAAATTCTGCAAAAAGGGATATATCTTTGTCTGAAAATATTTTACTGGAAAAGTATTATTGATATTTTTTATAGAAAATTTACTTTAAAATAATTGAGTTGTTCAATTTTGAAAAAAAATTCTGAGATACCTCCACTACATCTACTAGCTAGATCCAACTCAATTTCATTAAAAACCCGTTGATAAATTACGAGTATGAATATGACAACGATTTAAAAGATCGACAGAAAAACACCGGAAAATTACTGTATTAACTTGGAATGAAAAAAAAATCAGTCAAGACATACACAGGTGCATGCCATAAGGGTTCCGAAGTACGTACTACGTGGACTGTTTGGAGCCATAGGTGAATTTTTGAGTTAGAAAATAATATAAAAATAGGGTCATATTTTACTAACTGAGATCTACATTTGCCTAGATATGAAAATAAAAATAAAATAATGCTTTTAGCCACTTACTAGCGCGATTTTTGCGTTAGAAAAATTCTACCGATTGAGATCTACATTTTGATATATATTTTTTTTCTTTAAAGCCTACAGACACAACAATTAAATAAAACAACTTTATTAATAAATCTAGAACATTGATATTCTATGTTATGTTTGAAACAATATATCAATACTGCTATTAAAATATTTATATCTTCCATTAAAATTGCATAGGTAATTATATTTGGTTTTGATTTGTGAAGTTTTATTACTCAATACTTGCAACTAGCGGAAGCATTAATCAATTTTTCCGTATATAACCATTGAAGTGAATGCAAAAAAACAAATATTGATGTAATTTATTTATATCAAACTTTACTTAATAATTAGCAATAAAATGTCAAGAGATTTAAATACGCTAAGTAATAAGCTTTCATTTGTACATGAATTGAATGAATCGAATGATCATGTTAACTAAATATCTATCAGTTTATTGCCTCACAATTTATTATATCATCAAAATAGCCCGGAGCAGTAAAACAGTAAAAGATGCAAAAATGTGATCCGTTGGATTAAGCTACTAGCAAACTGTTTTTTTCGTACGTGAACTGTTTTGAAATAGTTATAATTAGTGATTAGGTTTTTTTTCAAACACAATGTTACACTGTTATTATTTCTTCATTGTGATTGTAAAAAAAATCTAATGAGACGTATTATTTTTAATTTATTTTAACACCTCATGGTCTTGATCTATGACCTATTAAGGACAAACTAGGGCAACGTTACATTTATTTAATAAAAATTAATTAATTAATTAAATTATACTTATTATTAGTAAATAAAAACAAACAATAGAACCCTTGATATTTTTAAAAATGAATCATTATTGAATTTTGGATTGAGTAATTAATAAAATTGTTTATTGTATTTGTTTAGTTAATAAACATTTCCTAATTTGCTAATTCACAACTTTCATCTTTTATACTATGTTTATTTAACTGATGTCAAATCTTATATCCAAAATAAGTATATTAAAAAAAATCCCGCGTTAAACATTTGTGTCACTATTAAACGTAATATTTATTACATTTTCCTTATAAATGATTTATGCAAGACAAAACAACCCGAATATAAATTATGGTTTTTAGGAATATGATATCAGTTACGTATTTAGATGGGATTCTTTTTTTACTTAAACTCGGAGCAAATTTTAATTCTATTTAAATTATTTATATCACAAAGAACTGACAAAAATTAAATTTTAAGAAACTCCCAACCAAAACAGTAACCTCATAAAAGATTTTTAACTGATATATTGTATCAATCGGGAAATTTTTAGAAAAGTCCTATATGGCCAATCCATGCAAGATGGTGACCAAGCCGCTGTCGCGGTACTTTTTAGCGTTTACATCGAAACTACATTTTTTAAACTGGTATAAACAATTACTCAATAACCATTCGATCGATTTAATTCAAATTTACATCATATCTTCTTTATTCAATTCTCTATGATGTAACAAAGGATTTTTTAGATCGGATGTTCTTTTTTTTATTAATTATTGTAATCTCAAAAATAGATTTTTTTTCAAACGGCTGTCAATTCTACAAATTTTTTTTAAAATTATTTCCGTATGTAACATGATAGCAAATATTAATAAGAATAAGACATTTTTTTTCAGACGAATCCAAATTTTTTTTTAAATTACACCATCGGCGAGCATCTCGGCGAAGACATTCTGCGGCAGCCTATATCTCTGCCATTTTTGAATATATATTTTTAAATTGTACGATATATTTATGAATGTATGAAACAATTCAAATAAAAATTTTGTATTCAACAGTTTCGTCAAAAAAAAATTCCTTTTTTGGTTACTTTTTCAGAGCACCAGGGTGTAACCCCTTAAAGACCCACATGCGTACGTACAAACAATTGTACGTTTAAAACTCATGATCCCGTTTTTTGGGTAGGAAATTAAAAAATAACAATTTGCGTCTTTAAATGTATAATAACAAATTCATTAATACTACGTAGAACCAAAAAGATCAGGAGTTCACCATTTATTTTTTACTGAACCCAGCATGTTCTAAAAATAATGGATACTTTTAATGCTCTCATTCGGTAAATAATACATTTAATATATTTTTGACACATCCAATTTGAAAACCTCCATTATCTACATTTTGTTAAATTTCAGTTTGTTCCACACAGCCGGACTTACATCACGACTGCAAATTTGCATACATATATTCAAGACAGTAAGGTCAAATTCAAATTCGTTGCATTAGTGCATTATTTTATTTTTTAAATATATACAAATAATTTAAATCTTTTTATTTTAAAAAAATATTTAACAATGCTTTTATTACCAAATTGAATGGCTCAAATAAATAAAAAAAAGAGCAATTATTATATTGACAACAATGGAGCGGAAGTTAAAGACACACATACTTAAAGATAAATATATAATGTTACCCAGTCTTCACATGCACCGTTCAAATGCATGTTGTTAATTTTTTATTTACATACATACATTGAGTAAAACAGTGGTAGTGAGCTGTGTACATATGATAGTAATTAAGGACTCCGGGCACATATAAACAATGCCTGGTGGGGATTTAGTATTAGGCCCACAGTATAAATATAAGATTTGTCTAATGCTGTACATAGTCATTATTGCAATTACAGTGAAGTACCTACTTAACAAACATGAAGTCGGTGCGTATAAAATATTTAAAATAGTTAATTTATATAAGTCGTGAGTGATGGGAAACCTATATCAGTGGTTTTAAAGTGTGGGGTTTTAGATAGTATCAAGTAGGCGACAGATCTATTTGTTGAGTTTGAAAACATCACTAACGCAGTGTTGGCACTAAAAAAACTCGTCCTGGATGGTTTCCCAACCATGTTTCCATTTCCCAATGAATTTTTTTACTAACGTTACTTATTTCTTACATGCAGCTAAAAATAGTTAAAAAACATAATGAAAAAAAATTGTAACATTACTCATTTCGTTACAAAATTTTAATATTTTTCCGCTCAAATATTTTAATTTTTATTGCTTAATATTGAAACTTACTTCACTTATAAAAAAAAAAATAAAAAAAAACCTTAAAACACTGAAAATTATATAATAATTAAAAACAATTTTTGAAGTCAGTTCTTTTTTTTCTTAAAAAGTTTTAATATTGGATTGGGATCTACTTCAAAAACTGTCAAGTTTAATTATTATATAATTTTCAGTGTTTTTTGTTGTTTTTAAGTCGGTTTTTTTAAGTTTATATTTTTTCTCTTTTGAGTAACGTATCTAAGAAATCCATGGTCAGATTCTAATACAATTTATATGTGGCTATCTTTGATGTTTACTCAATCAAACAATTAATTTTCACCGAAAAGGTGCATATTTGTCGAAGTTATGCCCGGAGATACAGTTAAAAAAATACATTCAGCAAAATTGAAAACCCCCTCCTTTTTTGAAGTCCGTGGTTATATTTAAAAAATATATATATGAGAGTTGAATCAGGATTATACTTTTTCAAACAAAATGATCAAATTGGTGCATATTTGTCGGAGTTATGTCCGAACATACATAAAAATATATACGGTCGAATTGAGAACCTTTTTTTTTTTTTTGAAGTCGGTTAAAAATGACTAGAAAACCACTAAAAGTTTTTTTACGTTACTTTTTTACAAGTAATATTACCTAACACTGCTACGACGACGTATTAAAAAATTGTTATATTTTCATTGGAATTAACAAAGATTTTTTTAATTTATAAAAAAATTCTCGTGTTTTACGACATTTTAAAATTAAAATTTTTATATATATTTAATGAAAATCTATCTAAAACTGAATTTCCATTTTACTTTTATTAAATAGAAACAAACTCTATTAAAAACGTAAAAATCTGAATACATGATATAACTCTCTTTTCTAATTACTGATCTGCTGTCAATGTTACTTTACCCATGCTAATCAATACATATATTAGATATTATGTAACTATTGTATAAATGATTTCGATACTGCCCCCAAAAATATATATTTTATTTTTCGTATGTGTTTTAAATATACATATAACATAATTAAATAATTACTTATTAATTGTACAAATTTTATTAAGTTTTTATATTTATTCTTAAAACATATAATCAAAAATATCTTAAGAAGATGACAAACATATTTTTGAATAACTTCATAGCTGACAAAAAAGTAAAGATACATTTCAAAAACTTTTTTGACAGTGTATCATCATAGTAAAGAAATTAAATAACGATGAAATTATATCGTGCCGATTATAAAAGATGTTCGAAATAATAAAAATGTATCAAAATCGATAACATGAACATCGTAAATTAAGCTAAAGTTATTATTATTAATGATACTTTCTTTCCGGGGTCAAATAACAATGCCCCTTGTAAAGATACACTTAGGAAAGGTTTAGTTTTAAAATGTAAACTCTCTCCCAAATATATAATTCAAAACTGCAAGCATAATATTCTAAAATGTAAATTAAATAAAATTTGCAATATATTGATGAAAATAGTCATGTTAACATAATATAAGATTTTATGTTGAAAGAAGTTTGTGTTTTACAATGATTTTTTTCAGATCTTGTTAACACTTGCCATCATTGCGGCCTCAGCTTATGCCCAAGATGCTGCAGAACCTATTGCTATTCTGAAATATGAAAACGAGGGAGTCAACCACGATGGATCCTACAAATGGGCTTACGAAACTGCTAATGAAATACAGGCAGAAGAACAAGGTAAAATTACTATAATAAAACGTTGAACGTGAAATCAAGTCTATTTTGATAATCAGAACATTTTCTGGTATTTAAATTTTTTTTAAATACGAAACATTTTCTATTGTGATGAAATTAATATGTGTAAAATTCGTTCATTGTTTTAAAGAAATATATTTCTCTATATAACCGCAGCGCGACCTAAACTAACTTGGTGCTCCTGTAGAGTGTATAGTTTAGACAGATAAAAAGGCATTACAAAAAATACCTATGTAAATAACATAATCTCTCTAACCAGAAAACTCTCATAAAACTTACAGAAAAAAATCTGTCAAAAAAGATCTACGCGTTTAAAAAGGCACAAGAAATAATAAAATTTTGTAATAAAGAATGTTTTATGTTCAATGAAAAACTGAATCAGAATTGGAGCTTCACTCAAGACTTTTTTAAATGTTAACATGATGATCCTAGCCCAATTTTTACATAAAAGATAAAACTAGTTCAACATTTACCGGACCAGGCTACCGGTTATAAAATCCAAGTCTCGTCTAGTAAATATAATAATTCGTTATCGTCTTGTTAAATTTAATAAAGTCTCATCTCAATCTCATGTAAAATCCTAATTGGATTGAAAATTTACTCAAAAAAATCTCTGGAAGATCAATAAAAATCGATAAAATAAAATGCAATTAATTAAATAACTTACCGTATACATTCTTATATACAAACAATGATAATTTTTATATTCATTTTATTTAAAGGTTACCTGAAGAACCCGGGAACTGAAACCGAAGCCCAAGAAGCCCAAGGTAAATATGCATTCACTGCTCCAGACGGTGTGAGATACGAAGTCACATACATCGCCAACGAAGGAGGTTTCCAGCCACAAGGAGCTCATCTTCCAACACCACCGCCAATCCCTGAAGCTATTCTCAAGGCTTTAGAATACATTAAGAGTCTTCCACCTAAAGCCGAAGATGCAGCAGCCAGCGCTCCACAGCCATCTTACAGCAAACCCAATAAAAGATATTAAATAATTGACACGTATTCTCCGGTACCATAATATATACCCATAGAGCTCATACTAACAGAAAAGTTTACTACGAATTGAATTTTTTTATGAATTGATTGAATTAATAAAAATAGTAACATTCATAAAATTATCTATTTGACATTATTACGGAGTAAATTACATTCCTAATGAACATTATTTGTAAATGACTGATATTATGAGTTATTTATGTGTTTTACTCACTTTTTTATCGTTAAATAAAAATATTTATAAAACGAATATATGAACAAATGTAAGTAAATTATCTGAAAAATGTATTATGTTTTTTAAGTCATCGTATTCCACGAATATGCCATTAGAATATAGTTTTTTTGTAAATATGTATTAATTAAGTGTACAAATAAAGTTTTATATTTATAATTGCCATCTTTTTTGCTACTAAAATTATCTAAAATTCCCATTAAATAATATTTATTCAACTATTACTTATCAAAATAAATAACATAAAATAAATGTATGTGTAATTTAATAATTTATTATGTATAGGCTAACATTTATACACGCCTGTTCATATATGGGTATGTATACAACATTTCGGCATTAATGTTTTTATTTATTTATGGCTTGTATTTAATTACACTTTTTTTACCATCAACAGTTTTTTTAAACTTATCCAATAATAACAAATAATACTGCACGAAAAATAAATTATTATTCAACATAAAACAAATATATTGAACTTAAACAAATTATGTCCCTTTGAATAAATAGTTTCCACTGAAAATTAATACTGAATGATCCCAAAGTTTTTTTTATATTTTTAATGTAATTTTTTGATGATTATTTATTACATATTTTTGGTATATTTATTCCAATTTTTGTGATTTTCTATATTTGTTTGTATATTGTGTTATGTAGGGGGACTTACATACCCCGAATCCCCTTTAAAACGATTAAATATTTACCTTATGCATAATTACTTAAATTTCCCTTTATATACATATATTTCCGAAAAAAAAAAACAAAAACACATTCTAAACAATACTAATTAAAATTTAGTACAAAGTATTAAAATTTATGTTTGAATGTACAAAATGCGTACTATAAAAATCTTTAATATAAATATATATAACCATTTATATAAAGAAATAAACGTGAAGTGAATCATTTTTCAGAACTAGATTAAATTTCGTTTAGAATTAGACATAGTCAAATTGTCAAATATTATTTTATGAAGATGTCAAATTAATTAAAAAGTGGATTTATTTTCTGCAGTGTGAATAAGTACAGTAGCATTGGCATATACCTATACATAATGTTAATACAAATAATTAATTTTCTTCAAAAAACTGATGTAGAAGTGATAAAATAAAATATTTATTATTTTTTAATTATCTACAATCTTATATATATATACAAACAGGCCCGGATTTACCATGCAGGCAGAGTAGGCAGCTGCCTAGGGCGGCAAGAATTGAAGGGCGGCAAATTTTGGTGGAAACTTTTAAAACTTGTTATATTTGTGGGAATTGAATTTGATTTTGATTCCATTATCGATGAGTTTGCCATCCAAAAATCGAGACATAAAAATTTCAACCCATAAGCAATAATTTATCTATACATGTAACTCAAGCAGGACTAAAAAAAGGTCTTTCAGTGTTTCCTAATGTTTCCTAACTTTATAAAAATTTATAAAATTTGAAACCGACGCGACCAAAAAAAAGGTCCTGAGTTTTATTAAAAAAAAGTTTTATTAAACTGTTAGTTTCGAGGGGGGGGGCAATTTTCATAACTGCCTAGGGGCGGCAAATTTCTAAATCCGGGCCTGTATACAAATAAATAAATGCGTCAGAAAACACATTTTATTTTCGGAGGTACTGTTAATAATTACAAGTTTAATTAAGTGTAAGTATTAAACAAAGTATAAAGAATCAATAAATATAATAGCTAATTAGTTTTCCGAAGTAGAAATAATAAATAATTACTAACAAATAATTTATTTTAAAAATATTTATAAAAATAGGAAAAAAGGTTGAGAATAATTAATTTTTTAATGTCTAATATGTGTCGGTTAACATAAATTTCCTTAACAATACATATAATATACATTTCTAATTGTTAAGTGCAATTAGGTAATACGAACGGTTTCATTTATAAGTGTGAACGGGATGATTAGAAAATAATACCCCAATCCTTGACATTTACTGATCCGTGTAAGTAAAGCAAATCTAATAACAGATGATTACTTTGTGTAAAGAGTATGCTTGTACGTTTCATAATAAATGGATATTTCAGTCAACACTTACTTCATTATGTAATAATCTGGATTATTGAATATTTATACCTACAATGTTCTACAAGATATTGTAGGTACGTACACTGCAGGTCAAAAGTTCGAATATATTTTTACAAATTAAAAAAGATCATTCCATATCAATTTCTAACTGACACGACTCATTTTTTGTTTTTCAATTTTAACCTTAGAATCATAATTTTTTATTTCAAGATCAATATTTTCATTGTCAGACGTTTTTCTGACAAAATTATCCAGAAATTATAAAAAATAAATTACAAAATTTTCTCTTGATGGAATGACTCAATTACCCATATAGCTGTCAACGTTGAATCACAAGTTTAATTTATCCATCTAAATATGAAATATGAACACCAGAAATGCATTCATAAGTATTTTAGATTTTTAGAAAGAGTTTAAGACGCTCTAGTACACTGGTCTTCGAAAAATCGAAAAAAAACAGTGTATTTTAAATGAGAAAATCATCCCCCTCTAGTAATGGTCAATTTTTAAGATAAAAGACTGAAACCTTTTCCACATTTTTTAAATATTATTTTGAGCTGATTTGGGGGGCGACCCACTCAAAATTCATCCCAACTCCATTTAAGGACCTCCCTAATATAGTTATATTATGTGTGGACAATGTTGAGTTGTGCTAACTACAAACCACATCTAATTGTAAGACAACTTAAGTGATAGATGACTTCAAAGTTAAATGCCTTATTTCATAAATTAGTACGTTTTTTGTTAGGTATATGTACAAAAGTATGTATAATGATATATACCTAAGAAAAAATCATTGTATATAATTTTTTAATCTACTACATTATTAATGCAGAAATAAATATAATTTAATATACTAATTAAGTATTTTAAAAACACATCCACGCCCATATATTTCACTTAAAACAACTTTCCAAGGCAAGTTCTATAGCTTACGTCATGGGATCCTCTAATTAATTATTGAATCTAAAATGTAACATTGCATCTGTCAAAATAGTTTTAAGCGATGAGAACACACATGCACTAACTAACAATGTTGACTCACAGGGAGACATGCATCTATATTTTACATGTTAATTAGCTGTTAAATGGAATGTACTTAAGTAACTTTGCACAAAATTAATTCCGCTTGTTACTTAAAATTTTATATCATTGATTTTTTTAAACAATTTTTATAATTGAAGGAAATTAAAAAAATAGTTTTTCTTTTTATTTATTATTTGTAATTTACAATTAGTGTCAAACATGCGATTTTACTTAATATTACCACGCCTATTTTATATAACAATATATTTCTAATTTAGTTAATATATTCAGCAATTCTAATTTTGCATTTTTATACAATTATTACTTGTTAGATTTGAAATATACCTATATAATTAATAAGAAAGCACAAACCAATTTATACAAATATTTTGGGCGTTTGTTGTAATAGAATTATTAATTAATATAATTAAATATAACGAATCAATCAAAATACGATTGATACAGTTATTTACAATCAAATGTAACCATAAATGCGATATCTATTGCAAGGTTAAAAACATTAGCTTGCAACAATAAATTTAAATGTTTAAATAACTAAAACGCAGGATATAAATTTTTATTGACATCCTGTTTCAATTTAAAGTCAAAATAATATCATAATTTAATATTTTAACATTATTATCTAAAATCTTAGAATGTCATCCTTTCAAGCAAATATAATATCAATGTTACAAAGATTTAATTGATATAGTGAACGGAAAAAATGAAATGATTATTGTTCCTTTTACAAACTGGGTCTTCTTCGCTCCCGGATTTAGTTTAGCCTTATTTTATTTGACCTTCCTAGAGCACGCCTATAATATTTTATAATCGAACTGATTGTTCTACGTATTAAGTTATTAAGCAGATTGTTTTATTCTATATGAACAATACAAATTATGTTATTAGAAATTGAAAAACATAATTGAATTTTTCTAGTAATTAATATAAATATAATTATTTTGAAAATCAGAATAATAAATAAATTTAATTTTCAAACAAACTGCCTAATTACATTACGAATAAATAAAAATGTTACTCACTATAATTATTATAATACGAAATATTATTGTAACTAACTAACGATATATTTCGACGGTCTTAGGTCATAATATGCTATGTAAAAATATGATTTCTAAGAACAGCAATTTGAAAATTTAAAGTGTAACTACATTGTTCGGATACCATTAAATTTTTATTTAGTTTTACGTATTTTCCGAATGCATGCAGAATTGCAGATGCCATCATGCCATGAATAGGCTAAATGAAAAAAACACATAACATATTATTACCAAAGATCATTGATTTAATAATGCAAAATATGCAAATAGAATTCTTATGATTGGTAAAAAGACTCTGGAGTATTAAAACTGACAACTTTTTTTCTAATTTTTTTTTGTATTATTGTTTACAAACACATTAAAATCATGTATTTAAGTAAAACTTCTATTAATATTGATGAGTTCTAATGTAAGTTTGTTGTATTGTCAATTAAGCAACCATAAATATACAAAATAAGTTATTATTAGTTTGATTAACTTATTTTTGTTGATAATGTCAAGAACCACAAACTTTCAAAAATGCATTATAAGTATTTAGTAATAATCAAAATTATCTATTAAATTATTTTATAAAATATTTATCGTTAATACAAAATACGCAATTCTCACCAAATATTTCTTAAGCTATTCGCATTATATCAATAAAACATATTCTATGAACGAAATACTGTGACTAACCATTTGGTGTATGCAATTTCAAACCCAAAAGTGATAATTCTTTTTATGTAATATATTTAATCCTACAGATATGTATATGTATTACACTTCGTTTAGAGACGTTACTACAGCGTTGAGAAATTCAACTAAAGAGGTTTGGCGACAATATTTAGGAAGCTGCAACTATTCAACACTTTTACTTTACTCTGACCCGTTGGTATTAATATACTTCGTAGGTAGACTTGTTCATTGTTCTACCTGAAAATTGTCATATATCAAATAAATTCATTCATATAATTAATTATAAGTATTGTTGATGTTACATGCTATCTCCAAAATAACACACTTTCCCATTGAATTTGAATATTCACCGTATAGAAGTTATTACATAATAATATTAGAACATTTTTTTCATCTAACATTTCGTTAATTTCAGGGTAACAAGTAAAACCCTTTTAGAAGAACATAGCTGAGAAATACATATTGGCATATTTTGTGCAATTTATATGAGAGCTGTTGAGAAACAAAAATGATTAAGTCCACTTCTCAAGTAATCGAGACAATATTTTGTAAATATACTTCACATGTAGTTAAATTGGAGTCATAAAAATGTTACTCGATTAATTGGCAATGGTATGAAATATATATTGAACGAATTTTTCGGTTTTCTAAGTATTTTATTTATCAAATATTTTATGGTACGAAAAAGTTACAGTCACGTTGGAATTTGAGTGACTTACCTTTATTTCTTTAACTATCAACCTACGTAAATCAACACATTATACAAGTAATGAAGGTTCTTTCTTAGTTACCAATATACATATTTTAACAATCTCTTTTCTGATATTCATTACAATTAAAAGATGATTAAATAGAAGAATAACCGAATTATCTATATCAGTGATTTTTTAAGATAAATTCCATATCGCTAGAGTAGTACTAACAATTCGATGTTAACATTACATTTTACAACACTATTTATTTCTCAACAATGTACGTTGTTATATATAAACTTATAATCTCCAAAAATAAAACTAAATGAAACGGACTTTCCCAATTCTTAGAACATAAAGTAATTTATCACAAAAATAAAACAATACAAATCAAACACCGATGTAGACATCAGAATAAAATTAATTGTTTTATCAACTACGCACAACGTTCCATAGACAGTTACGTCATCATTGAAAAAGGCATATTCATCTTTATTGGAAATGCATGTTTCCATTGAAATTTCAAAATCGGTCTTTTTCACGATTCCAGGTTAATTTCTTGCACTATATCATTGAGAAAGTAACGAGAGAAACATAAGACAGCTCAAATTACATTTAAGAATAAAATTTATCACTATCGAGACACGAGCATAAATATTTTTTTATTAAACCATCTCTTGCATATTCGTGATTATTTTCAACTTTATGAATCCATCCGACCACTCCCTTTCCACTTTACACTGTTTTTGCAATATGTTAGATCAGTCATTATGAATGACTTATAGCTATATAATCTCTCAAATAATGGCATCTGCACATTTGTAATGATAGCCTAATAGTCATCAATACTTTTGTTTGTTATTTTCTCACAGTTTTTCGTTTGGTTTTTAATAAATTACTTGCTGCAACAAATAGTACAACTACACTTTAAGAATCATCTGTACATATGAAGAAAAGTCTCACGAGAAGTTATCCATATTGGGATCCTTAAAAATATAATTATTTTAAAATTGAAATCAGGGTACGTTTAAGATAATTATAATCTTCGAAAATTAGCATAGGTTTGCTTCATGAAAGTAAATAATATCTTATTTTTCTAGGCATATAAATTAAATTAATATATCCTTGCCTTTTTTATTACCTAACAACTAAAACAAACCCAAATAATTTACACAATAAAACATAATAGAACTTTCGGGGAAATCCCTTAATAGTTGAGTAAATTACTTGTTCACATATTAACGTATCTGGACTGCATGGAATTCTCCGTTTTTCCATTAAAATTAAAATAAAGAATGAAAATAAGTTTAATTAATCATCCATCATAATAATTATATTATATTGAATATTATTAATATTTTTTCACTGCCAACAATCTTTTTTTATTTAATTTTTATTATCACTTATTATCGAAGATTATTTATCAAGATAATTCCCTGATAATTATGAGGGTAATAATCATTTCGCACCCTGTTTGAAACTAAACTAATCGAAATCCAAGTGGCCACCCCTCTACAATTTTTAAATTACAATCTTTAAATTATATTCTTTGTTTTTATGAACCCATTCAATATGACCCCAATTTCAAAATGTTCATTTAGTTTCAAAATTTTCATTTCAGGGTATATTTGTCAGCCCTTCTAAACCCTTATCATACGCATAAGTCACGAGCCACTGAACCAATTTGAATAAAACTTGATTTGTTAGTTTGGTCTAGCTAGTAGATGGTTTTATATAAAAATCAGCAAAATCTTGTGGAGCTCCGTCCCCCACTCACAATTTCTGGAATAAAATGGGGATAGTATTTCAAAAACAATTTTTTTTTCAAAATATCTCAAGATATGGAATATTTTTGTGGATTATAGAGCATTAAACAAGAAGGGTCATTAAAAATTTTGTTGTAAAATATTCCCTTCCATAAATATATTTCCCTTTTTACTGAATTTAGCAAGAGGAAGCACTATGACAGTTGTTTTCAATAGAATATACCTCATGTGTACAAGTGCATACATGTAAATTTTTTAGGAACTTTTATGCAATACAATTATTCTCATTTAATTAAATCCATATAATTACATATACATAGATTTAAAGATAAGTCGGGTATTTGTAGAATACTTTACATTTACGTAATTTTTTTCTGTATACGAGTACTCGTACTTCCTTTTTAAATATTTTTCTCATTGACACTTCCAAACCTACTTACATAGTATCAAGTCGTAAGTTACACAATGTTAAACTATGTATTTCTTCTATGGACATACTAAAACCGTATTTTCCAAAACACTGGATATTCCTATAATAATTTTAATTAAACACGAATAACACTTTTTTCACAAAATCTTTAATACACATTGTAAACAACAATTTTTAAGTTCTAACAGTTAATTATTGAAAATATATTATAGATAAAATTATTTTTATTCTATGTAGTAGTAGAAAAAATATATACATTGTAGTTTTTTAATATTTTTTACCCACGTGTGAACGAGTAATTTTTTAGATTATGCATGTTACGTTATGAAGATTTATTGTGAAGTTGCAAATTTTATGTAAATACCTTGTTAAAAATGTTTAGTAGCTAATTAATTATTAACAATATATATTTTGTTAGTTTTCATCATCCATTTATGCTATACATAATTTAATTTTATAATCTATTGCCCGGTATTATCAACTAATTTAAAGCTCCTTTAGCGCTAAATGCTTCTTTAACCTAAATTTTGTATATTACAAACGTGATTTAAATCAATATTTAGGTTCTCAATGAAAAATGTACATAATATGCGTTGTGAAAACGTAGTGCAGAAAATTAAAATCCATTTAATTAAAGTATTATGCTTGATTCTGTTAATAATTTGACAGTTAGTTAAAGGAGCATTTAGTTAAACTTGATAATACCGGGTGTATGTATATTATACTTAATCGTTTTCATTTAATTTTATTACGAACACTAACTTGCATCGGCAAATCAGGCGCCTGCCTGTAGAGAACTAGGTGAATGAATATATGAAAAATACAATTTTGCTTATAAGTTACCAATAAATAATTGATCATTCTTTCTGAAATAATACTTACAAGTAATTTTTTTTCAAGTAACAATTATGTTCAGTGTAATAAAACTTACATACATCGATATAGATAGTTCACCTGCTATGAATTCACTAGAATTTTTATCCTCGCAATATTCAAAGAATATAAGGAATATAGGCTATGTGATCACTTTTGAAAGTCGAAAAATTTTGGGTCTCTTATATTTTAACCTTGTCACATAAATCATGAACTAGGCAGATTTTAATGAAATTTTATTTGTTAGTTTAGTTGGGTGTGGTATTCTAAAATTAATATCTCAAGAACGTGAAGATTGTAATGGATCTATATTGTAAAACATTAATTTTCTATCAAAAAGATCAACAAGCACTATATACATATATCATCACTTGGCAAACGTTTTTGAGTTTATCTGCTATTGAAAAAATAATTGAGTTCTAAAATAATAACTTTTAATGTTGGTCATTATTATCATTTCAAGTGTGAATCTATTTCACAATTATTCTATTTTCTGTGACATTGAACTAAATTCAATAATTTCTTTGTATTCACAAATTTATGTTTATCTAGAAATTCAATAAGACACTTTCAATTGAATTGTATGCAGATTCGCATTGCCACACCTATTTCACTTCATTAAGATGATGTTTTGTAATTTTAATTTTTACCAATATTTGGATATTTTTCTGTCAATTGTACCTGTACTTACAATTCATTTTATCTTAAATTTTGTTATGACTTTCATTTTAGAATGTTTAATATCATATCACAATACGAATGAGAAGTTACAACTTATATCTGTGATTGATATATGAATTGCTGAGTAACCAAAAAGACGCATTGTTCTTATCTCGGTCTTGTAAATGAGGAGAAACCGAGAAAAGTCTCGTCTCGATGCAGGAGTGAAGTCCTAATTCCAACCGATAAACCCTAAGATACATATTTTAATTTATAACTCTCTAAAAATGAATTACTAGTTATTCCACTAATTGAATTAGTCACTTTAAATTTCACTAAAAGGATAGTGATTTCGAAACGAAAGTAGCGTCATTATAGCATTTATTCTTACTTCGATTTGTCAACGTATACAAATCAACTGCTTTGAGTAAGTTATTAACAAAAATCAGGTAAGTTTATTTATACAAAACTTGAAAAATCTATTAACAATTAATTTTTAGTGTGTTTGCAATAAAAAATTTCATCAATTTTGATTCTTTCATTAATTAGCCTATGATAATTTACATATTCATAACCGAGATTGAAGTTAGATTATGAATGATTGAGAGATTATTGTCATGGGTAATGATTTTTTATTTATTTATGCTTATTAAATAATTAATGAATTTTTTTAGATTGCTCCAGTTTTTGACATTAAATATAAATAAAATAAAAACCTTAGATTTTGTCATAGTTGAATAAGTAACTGTTCACTACTTCAAATAGTTAATAGTCACTAATTCATAATGGTACACTTTTAACTATTTCAATTAGTAAATATTCACTATGAATTAGTGATTTCTCACTAAGTTTTAAAGAGTAGCTTGCTTACTACTATCAACAACTTAAAAAAGTTCCAGCAGAAACACCACACAATCTTTATTTCCGGCATTCTTCTAAGAAGGATGCTCCAACGTTCACATCTTCAAGGACTTTTTGCAATACATAATCACAAGAAAACGAATCCTATTGTCTCAATAATTGAGTATTGAAATGTCGTTATGTATTTCAATATTACAAGATAAATGTATTTATGAATCCCGTTTAGGATATTGTAAATGGTCCATCACAAATATGAAATTCAATAATCATGCGACATCTGTCATAAGTGAATGTACAGTTATATTTTATTTGGTAATGAAAACTCTTTGAGCTAGAAAAAAATCACGTTTTTATTTGTCATTGATTCGAAGAATTTAAAGTATCTTTTTCGTGTACTATTAAAATGATGATATTTATTGAGATAATGTAAGTACTAAATTTAGTATATCTTTTGTTATATTGTAAGAGAATGTAAAGTTTACACTGGAGTAATATATTCTAGCCTATTATAAAATTTTAACGTGTAATTAAAAATTAAGTGAATCAATAAAACATCTACAAATAATTGAGAGCGGTAAATGCAGAAGAGACTCGATTTTTCTGACCTTCGATTTATCAGACATTTCATGCTGTCACAACTTCACAACGTTCTATTTTACTGACAATTAAAAAGATAAAAAAGAAAAGAAAATTACTGACTTAGCACTTTTAATATTAATTAATATATATATAAATACCTACGTTGTTTAAAAAATAAAGAACTTGATTCTATAAAATTTTCAGAATTTTTTCGAGTGCCACTCTTTATTTTTATGTAGATATAAAAATAATTAAGAATGAGGGTCAAAATTCACTAGTGTGGTTACAAATTTTGATATGTCAGATGCCATGATATAAAAAATTTGGCCTAGCTCAGCTCTTTAGCAGTCCCCTCCCCCTACTCTTAGAACATATTTCTCTAGAGGGCATAGTTTTACATGTTCAGCAAAAAATTTAAGTTGTATAGTTTTTCGAATTATTTTGCTTTGACTGGAAAGAACGGACGGACAAACAACAAAGTGAGATTAATTGGGTTTCTTCAGAACCCTAAAAATTAGATGATAGCGCAATTAGCCAAAATATTTTTGTAGAGCACATTTCTTTATAAAAATAATTCTTTTGGTAGCTGTAACAGTGAGCGTTGAAACATATTATCAATTGTTCCATATGTAAAGTACAAAAAATTAAAAGCTATTTAATTAATGACATACTGTAAGCATTCAGTATTTATTTTATTAAAACATTCAGTAAATTATAAGATAAGAATGAAACAGCATTATCGTCATCTCGACATTGTACGTTCATTGAGTGTAAAATACAAGCACCTGCAGGGCTTGGGACTGCACGAATCAAGTTCTGCAAGTTACTTGAATTTTTGGAATTAACTTATTACATAACTAAGGCCATGTGTGAATTTTATGTTTTATACATTACAAACCAGCCGCATCCTTTCAAAAAATGTGTCAAATGATGAAACATTTTTTTAATTATTCATGCAATACGGACCTAACCTTATTTTTATTTTTTTATATTAGTAGAGGAGAGTGGGGTAATCACGAACGCGATGTAGTTGCGAATTTAATGGTTTCAGTATGTTAGTAGAGGAAAGTTAATGTTCTTTCCATACTTACTGATAATTGGGTCTACATCTAGTATCGTATCGTTAACTGCCACCCGTATTATTTATTATAATATGATCCTAACCTCACAAAAAAATGTTTATTTTTTCAAGCATGAATACTAAAACTAGAAAAAGTGCAAGGAATCTCAGTCATATTTACCCCCAAGCTTACCCCCCTCCCCCGAAAAATTTTCTTACTACGCTACTGAAACTAGGTAATTAGGTAATGTGCTTAAAGTGCAATTTATGGGCACATGATAAGTGTACTAGTGGTCAAAATACATCCAGAGGCTTTTGCTGCGAATTTTGTACCTACTAATTAGTTTTAATTATTTCAATCTGAAAAAATTTGGTAACGAGGCTTTGGTGGGAGTACCAACAACAAATACTAAAGACAACAATATAATTTTAAATTTTGGAATTATAGGGAGGAGTGTCATAGAATTTTTTATTTTTATTTTCATATCTCGGTCGAATGTACATCTCAATTAGTAGAATATGACCATTTTTTTTATATTTCTATCTCAAAAATGCACCTGTAAGTGGCTCCAAACAGTCCACGTAATACGTACTTCGGAATCCTTATGGCATACACTCGTGTATATCTTGCCCGAATTATTACAATGTGAACTAACAACTACTAAATACATAATCTGTACCACTAGTATTGGAGTCAACGTCCAATACGGACGGCAAGTTCACATTGTATTTTATTAGGTATATATAAGTTATATTCACAACAATCCAAACATCCTTAGCTGGGAAACACTTACTCATCATTTTAGTTTACTTCAGTCGCAATGTCCACGGATGGGAATCATCGACTCATCATTGTACCACATAAAATGCAAATGTAATTTAATATCTTTTAGAAATAATGAATTGTAATTTATTGAATATAGAATTTAGTCTGTAGTCAGATAACGTATTGTAAACTTCGTATTAAATAAAGAAACCTTTTTTAAAAAGACATATCCGGGAACATAACAGTTAATTTATATGTATGTAATAGTGGGCAGTCATAATATTTATTTGTCATAATATTTTATTTAGTTAAATAATTAGCTAGTACAGATCCAAATTTATTTTTTTACTCCATATATCCACCCTTGAATTTTAATTAATAACTTATGGTTACAATATGCTCTCTTTTCCTCAGATATGTCCTTTTCCATATCAGAAACACTGTCAGAATCAGGTCAGAGAAATAGATGTCGTTTATAAATGAATATTTTCAGAGATCTCTTTGTTTTCCACCTAATCAGTGTAAATTAATTGAAAAAAACACATGAAACTAGTAAATATTTACCGATTAAATATTTTTAAAATTAATTCAAATAACATTTGAAATTAACGTTACAAATGTATAAACATTATTACCAACTAATATAAAAACTTTAAAAAAAATATATTTGTATGGGAGAGGCATTATAAATGTGTACTCATTAATGATTTTTTAAGGTGTCCTTTGGTTTTATGTCTGGAATATAGTAATCCTTAATAATTGCGCTTAAAAAACTATGTATTTTATTAAAATTAACAATAATGAATACATTAAAATATGTTAAATTATCAATTTTACAAAGACTGACGAAACATTAAGAAATTATGTATTCAACGCAAATCGTACAATTTATTATGTTCTTTTCAAATTTATTTTCCAATTTTTCACAATAAAATAAATAACTATCTAAATTTATTTAGAAAAAATAAAAAAGTAATAAATAAAAAGAAAAACAATAAACATTTCAGACAAATTAGGTCTTCTTAAGATAAGAAATTCGTCAATTAAATACTATAAGTAATACCAAATTCGCGATCCGGCATTCATCGTACATAGAAAATCAATTAGTGTTGAGAAACAACGACGTGAATTTGCATTATATAAGTAATTATTCTTATGCAGTATTATCTTTAAAACCATCCATTAAATTTGGAATTTAATATGAACAGACAAAACATGGTTTTAAATTAAAAATTATATTTTTCAATCGTTACTAAAAAAAGTTCCTTACCTTGTAATTACAAAAACAATTGAATTTCTTTATATAACAAATATATTTATTGTTTCATATAATTAAGTCAACATATATTTTACAGTTAATAAACAAGAAAAATATTATACCAATATTAATTTATTTATAATAATATTATATAGATATATTGTATACTGATTTATTTATTTGAAATGTATATATAAGAATTATTTTTTAATGTATTCCAAAAACGAATACAGTCATATATACAAAAAAATTAGTACATGCAGTCTGTGAATCAGTAATTTAAGAAGATGTAATTTTTCAATATTGAATAACAATAAAGACGCAAAAAATTTACATCACGATGAACAAAAAATTGAAATTTCTCCCATAAATCTTATTACATTTAAATTTAGCAATGCATTTTTATAACATTATTTGTATAGATATTATAAATTGTTAAATATTATACGAAATATTTAAATAAATACGTTCTTTCAAATGGAATATAATTATTAATCAATATTGTTATTAAATAAATAACTCATAAAAATCTATCTGTTTATTAAAATATTTACTCTGCGTTTTATTTTAGCTTATATTTATAATATTAATTAATTATTTTATTTAACATAAAGCTTGAAAAAATTATTTGTTAAACTTAAGGCTTCGCGCCGAAATAATTTAATTAAAATATGACGTAAATAAAATTTAGCATAATGTAATTTAATAATTTTAAAAGAACTTTAGGTACAATATTATACATATCTTTAAAACAAATGAAGATTCCCACAAGACCGAAACGAGATCACTTAAATTTGGACGAGACAAAACGAAACTTACCTAAATCTCATTTCGTCTCATATAAAGTTCTATTTAAACTATTAAACTATTATTTATAACATTAAAACGTAAATCCAAAACTGTATCAATGAGTGATGTCATATATTAATGCACATAGAGTGCATAATCTTGCATATAGAATAATGGTCATTGTACTATCACTTTGTAAAACCCCACCTAAGGAGAAGAAAAATAGGGTCATGTTTTTTTATTGCTTTCGCTCTATTCTCGCCGATATTGCACTAAATTCCCTCTCATTTCAATCAAGATCACCCCAGTTAATGTCAGAGAGAGATGGAAGAGGATGCTCCCAAGAAGAATTCTTCAGAAAAAGAGTGGTATGGATGATAGGCACCTCTTTGGAATAAATTCGTATAAAAACCGTACTGAACAAACAAAATTGTATCAGTTCGTATTGCTTTTGTTTTGATTAAAACCAGTGTGTAGTACCTAACCTTAACTCAAAATGTATACATTTGTAAGTAGTATATTTTCTTATATTAAATAATAAAATTGAGTTGAAGTGCTTTTTTGAAAAACGTGCAGTGAATTTAAAATTATTCGAAATTTTTTAAATAAAGCATGAAAATAAATACTTGTGCTTTCTTTTTGGTTTTTGGAATACTATTTCTAAAATATTTTATGCTAACCTCAAAGTATATTGTTTTATATTTACGAGCTTTAATCTTGATATGGATATTGGTTTCTGGATACAAGCAGCGTCGATTTGGTCGTTTTATGAAGATGTCCATTGCAATGTGCGACGAAACGTTGGCCAATAGAATGATCAAATCAATGCGATTATACCCAGGAGCCAAGATCAATATTATATATTTCTATCAGAGACCGAATACATACATGAAAAAACTTTTAGATGACAGTACAATAATTAACAGATATAGAAATTTTCCAACTTAACTATCGTTTTAAACAAATTATTAATTTTGTAAATTGCACGCACTAATATTCCAAATATATTTTCACAAACACGTTTATAATATACAATACAAAATTACAGATTTGGAAACATTATAAATTAAATAACAATAATTTTTAATCCTTTATAAGCGTCTAAATTATTACACAGTTTGGAAAGAAAATAAATACAAAATTCCAAACAACAACCGTATAATTATGCAATATACGTTCGTAATATTTTCTTAGTTATTTAAGGTTGCCACCATTGATATAAATTATTCATATTTATACTATATATTATACTTAAATTGGCAATTGAATTTTTTTTGCTAACAGAAACATATTTTTTATTTATGTATGAAATTTACGTTTGCGTATGATATAAATTAATATATGATAAATAAAAATATTTAATACAGTCATTCGATTTTTATATTACTGTACCTTATGTATTTAACAATTTTATATGTATATAGTAGAAAAACTTTAACTTCTTTTTATTCTATTCGCACGTTATTTTTATTAATATTATTTAAATAATCAGACACTTTGTTAGCATGTATTTATAAATAACAATATTATTTTATGTTTTACACTTTCAAAATTTCATTTTTTATATTTAAAAACATTTGGTGAGCAGAAGTATAATTAAAATATTAATATTTAATATAGGCGACGATTAAATTTGACATTAGCACATTAAAAACTTAACTAATCCATATGTTTTTATAATAACGATCATTAAATATAACACTACTTTCATTGTAATTAAAATATATAACGTCTAGGTATCAGGTGTTGCCGCAAAATACATTTATTGGAAAAACGTGAACCATTAGAAAAAAAAATGTACTAAATTTCTTATTAATTTCACTTTCAATTTTAGTTCAATGTTGGGCGGCCAGAAATAAACATTATACGCCAAAACTGCTTGCAAAAAAAGATATTATTATTTAACGCCTTTAACTTTTACTTACATATGCTTTTGAAATAAAGAACAATAAAAAGTCAAAATTTGCATGTATTCAATTACATATGTACGTATAATAATGTAATACATAATATCTTGTATGATGTCACAGTTAAATTTTATAAATTTGGTGTCTGGTGAAGTAATTTTTATATAATATGACCAAAAATAAATTTTTGATTTACGTTTAATTTGTAATTGTGCTAACATACTAGTTAATATATACATTTAATTGACGTTTAAACAAACAAGTTTGTTTTTATTTATATTTAACGTCACTACTATTATATTATCATTTAATTAATTATACAGTACATTACAACTATATATCATTTTTTCAATAAAAACTAAAACGCTCTTTTCTAATGGAAACTGGCTTTCGGATAATTGTTTTAAAACTTTGGTATGTAGTTCCTTGTACTCTCCTGAATAAAAGCTCTAAATACTCAACTAAAAAGTTTACAGTTTCAAGAAGTGTTAAATTCTTTGGTTTTGCTATTCATTTTAGATTTTCACGAATTTTTTACTCGTAAACCATCACCTTTAGGGGAAAAGTGCAAAAAACAAATTTTTTAATCTGATATAATTAGGAAAATTATTTCAGGATTTTTTTTCACTTTTCCTTTAAAATTGATAGTTTCCGTTAAAAAATTTTCCGTGAAAATCTAAAATGAATAGGAAATTCAAAGAATTTAATACGTTTTTGGAGCTACGTGCCGAAAGCCACAGTGCAGGTTCCTTTGAATAAAAATACTTAAATTGTTTCACATATTAAAGAAATGTAAAATAATTATTTACTAAATACTTTTATTATGCAATATTAATTATCCTACATAAAACACATACTGACAGTAGCTAACAATAGGTCTCAGATTTTTCGCTTCACTTGTCTGCTTTTCTGTGAGACAATTGCACGTTTGTCATTCACATAACTAAATAGTTTTGCTGATCTGAATCATTATTTAGTTTTGCGGTGTTATGTAAACCACCATTGTTTTTAATTCCACGATCAAATATTATAATTAGAAAATAAGTATGTAGATAAATTAAAAAAACTATATACACTGACTTAATTAATGCACTTTTATGTTTATCTGTATTATTAACACTGCATATAGCTGCTCGTTAGTTATAATTGATGAATTATTACTTCCCCATATGTTCTTTCAACATTTACCTTGGTAAGAATAATTCAAAATTAGTATTTCATTTTCTTTAAAGAACTTATTCTATTTTCAGTCTCTCGATAATTTGGATTCCTTATTATTATTTTAAGAAAATTTTTCAACTGCAAATACTTAATTTTTCTCTCTTACAAATTATAGTGACCTTTTTTTGCTCTACACTTACACTTTTGATATTTTTCTTTCTACTTGCAATTTTTTAACTACGCAATTAACTTTTACAACTGCAGTTTTCATTTTTGGAACTTCAGAAACAAGTTACAACTACACACTAAAAATAACCCCTGATTTAAAAGATTTTAAACAATGGATATTATTTTTTAATCAAGAACCAAATAAAAGTAAATAAACAAGCCTTAACTTAACTTATAATTAATATATCATATACTGGTATTGTTTTGAATATTTAAACGTAAACGAATACAAATGTGCGATATTCGTACACCCTCACGCTTACCTGCACTTTATAGTTACAAAAGTTTGTTTCACAAATTATGGGGATTTAAGGGACAGTATGTAACGGACTGGAATACTCGGTGTGATGAACATCAAAATTATATTACGTTAGTTATAAACTAGATAACGTACAAAATAATATATAAAAGTAAATAACTTACAAAATTAGGTTAAACAATTTATAAATTTTACAAGTCAGCATATTTTGCTTTTTGAAGCGGTTTAAAAACAAGTTTAAATAACATAAATATATCAAATACCTATTTATATTTTTTCCTTTCTTCTGATAATATTTCGTTTATATATCACATGTATGTACAAAACTATCAAAAAGCTTATATGTATAAATGTAGATATAAATATTTTTCCAACCAAGCCATTAGCTTTTTTATAAAACTTTTAATTTGTATGAGTTTACTTTTATTTTTTATTTTTGGCATGTGAACTCCTGTTAATGTTTGTAAATTAATAATTAAGGGTTAGCATAATATACTCATCAAAATAATAACAAAGCGATCAAAATATTTTTAGAAAAAGAGGGCAATATTTAAAGCTCTATAATTACGGTAAAAATGATCGTACATATGTGTAGATATACAAAAACACAAGTTTGAAGTCCTTACTTTTCATATTTTTATATAAATTGAAATTTAATTAATTTTGCATCATTCTGGAATTATAAACACTAAAAAGGCAAAAAAAATTAGAAACTGCAAGGTTTGATTTTTAAAAAAATATTTGATCTATGATTTTTTCCATAATAATTTGATTTTTGTTTAACAATTGTAGATCTAATCTTAAGAAAAATATTTGAAATTGAAACATTTTGATTGGTATTTAGATTTAGGCTTGCACCATAACAAATATTAAACAATTTTTGCAATTTTATTTATTTACTTTTAATACAATAATCACAGAAACGTAGAGATATTGATATTTGTTGTTTTTTTTATGTACGGCCATTTTTATCATAATTATAAATCCATGAATATTACCATATTTTCCTCAAGAAACATTTGTTCATTATTTATTTTCTTTTTTTTATCTACTTATACCTATACTATATACTTTATTTTCTTAACGACGTGTAGGGATAAAAGTTAAATAAGTTTAAATAACACAAAAATGTTCGTATAAATTATGAAAATCAAAGGAAGGTTGATTTATTAAAATGTTTTATTTGCAAGTTGACAAACAGAATGTTGATTTCAGACTGATTCATTGCAATTCTTATTACATATCTTAGGATGCTAAAGGGGATTTAAGCTGCACATGCAGTTGTCAAAGCAAGAAACAGATTATAGTGTTAAGTGGGTAATTCTAGATATACATAACTTATACATGTCTAACGTATTTAGATTAATGGCTGGGGCGTTAATTCTGAAACAAAACTACATACTCAACACATTCATATTTCATAAATGACTCTAGGTACTCTTATTGAGCTTGTTAGCTTTGGCCGCCAGCGCTCCCCAGCAATTCCAACAACAATACACGACACCCATCCCAATCCTTCGTCAAGAGCAGCAGGTCAATCCGGACGGATCGTACCAGTGGAGCTACGAGACCGGAAATGGTATAACTGCGCAAGAACAGGGATATCTCAAGAACGCTGGTAACCCTGAACACGAGGCCCAAGTTGCCCAAGGATCGTACTCTTACACCGGACCTGATGGTCAAGTTTATACCGTCACTTATATTGCTGATGAAAATGGATTCCAGGTTCGTAATAAACAACATTTTTTTCGATCCTGATTTTTTAATAACACTCATACAACTATTTTTGGAATACCTATAAAGTTGTATGTATCTATAGTAATATATCTGAGAAAATTAAATTTAATAAATTACCAAGTTTAATGTATTTTGAATCCCTATGTCGTCTCACGACTTTTACTGGAAATTGTATGTAGTTATTATTTTTGTATGCTAAAGGTCAGTACTTTGACTTAATTGTTGCAAATTATAGACTAGACTACTATGTAGACGATGCTACAAAATAAATACATAAGTGTATACACGGAAAAAAAAATTACTGAATTACAGTTTTTCCTATCAGTAAGGGAAAACATATAATATTTTACTGAAATTGTAATAATATAATTTTAGGTTGTAATGTTTGCAGTTTATTCATCAATTCATATTGAGTATTATATTACATTACAGTCTAAAATTATATTATTACATATTATAGACAGTAAAATATTATATGCTTACTATCCGGGATAGACAGGAAAAACTGTTTCTTACAGTATATCTTTTTCCTTGTACACAATTACTGAAGTATTTTGAACAAAAAGTATTTTTCAGTTAGTTAAAATAAGTAACAGTTCTATAATTTTTATTTATTTTATTAAACCATATACATTCTACCAATTATATTTTGCTTTGTCGTAAAATTTGAATTCGTATGCTTAAGTGTGTATATCATATTACCATTATAAATTATATTTATAAAAAGATACATGAAATCATTATTAATAGTTTGCAACTACATAAATTTTATCTTTTAATATAAAAAAAGTCGACAATACTATAATAAATTCAGTATTTCTTAGAATTATGTTGCTTTTTTATTTTTTTATTTTTCATGCAATATTACAACATTAATTAATTATATTCGTATGATAATTTAGTTTGTAATTTATTTCAAGATATGATATTTTCAATAACTTCTTCAATAGGAGTAATTATTTTCAATTCAAATTAAATTTGTCAAAATTAACAAACCATTTAATTGATTTTCAAATATTTTTTTATTTAAAAAACAGTAGGTAGTATGATTTAAATTTGTAAGATGTACCTATACTCATGTGCATATAATAACAGCTATGTATTACTAGGAACAACTTCATATTGCTCTAATAAGTACTTATGATATTTTCAGCCTCAAGGAGCACATTTACCAACACCACCTCCAATCCCACCACAGATTCAGAAAGCTCTTGACTTCATCGCCAGTCAACCGCAACAGAGCCAACAACAATACAGATTTTAAATAATATACTAACAATTAAATGAAACGAAATATTTTATATACAGACCCGACCGTACAATTTTAAATATCATTACAATGAACCTAGTACTATTGAAAATGTTATTCACTGATTTATATAATATTTAAAACCCTTGATTTTTGTATTGGAATTTTTTTTTTGAAAATTTTATCCCGCTCTACTATTAAGGAATATTTGTGATACTTTCCATTTGAATTCATCTTTTCACGCATACATATATGTATTTTGATACATGTAGTTGTTAGTATATTTTTAATTGTAAAAAATTGAAAAATGAAAAAAATATATATTTTTTACCGCCGAATATTTTATATTAATGTTATTTTTTAAATGCTGATATAAATAAACAGTATTTTAAATATTTACATATTTTAATCAAAAATACCTTTACTTATCCTAATATCACTTGTACAGCTATGATTTCACAAGAAATAATATTTATTCTTAAGAAAGATGTTAAACTGAGTGAAATTCAAATAGCAACAAAAGGAAGATGTCCACTGCAATGTGTGACGAAACGTTGGCCGATAACACGACCAAACCGACACGGCTTACACCCAGAAGCCAATATTCATAGCAACAAATGGTTCATTTAATAAATTTTATTCCTCCTTTATGTTTAGAACATAGTGACGTGTTACAAAATTTGGGGGCTCTAGGAAGAATAAATTCTCGAGGCCTATATTAAAAACAAAATTGTTTGATATGAAAAATTGTATAAATATTTTTTTTAATGTTGCCAGCACGATACTTGAAGACTTTTTTGCTCTATAACCAACTTTGGTGTTTAAAAAAAACATCTGCGCATATATATTTTTTTTTACTTTTTATTTATATACCAAGCTCTCTTTACCTTGCGCCCCTAGGCAGTTGCCTAAAGTACTTAGTGTGTAACGCGCCACTGTTAGAATAAATAAATCATCCCATATTTCGTTTCTTATTGTTAGAGTAGAAACCATACCTTACAATTACATTTTAGTATTCTTAACGAACGTTGCATCATGTTTTACATTGAACATTGTTAAAGATATCAGAAAATAACTATTTATATTAGAAGCCAAGGGAATTCGAAAATTATCACAGTCAATGTACATTTCAAAATAAGATATGGATCTTGGCTTCTGGGTGTAAGCTGCGTCGATTTGGTCGTGTGCGCTTTTAGAAGAGCCCTGAAGATGTCCACTGCAATGTGTAACACGACCAAATCGACGCGGCTTACACCCAGAAGCCAAGATCCATACCGATATCACCGCGGAAGCCTCAAGACTTGCATTTCAAAATAATTTTTAATTTATTTTCCTCTTCCTTTTATTGAAACACATTTCAATAAAAAGAATGTTTTCTTTTTTACCAATTCATGATAATATAATTAGTCAATGTTTTAACATAACAAATCAATTAAAACTTAAAAACGTCAATAGATATTTATCAGATATTTTTTCACTTATATATGACAAACACTAATGTATTTAGTAAATAAAACCAAGTTCAAGACAAGCATAGTTGTTTAATGATTAGTTCTACATTTTGATAAGACGCTGTCTACCTCTCGCGTGAATTTACCGAAGCATGAAGTAAAGTTATGTCTGTTAGGTGGCAGCAACATCGCAGACTTCTTGTTCCGGGTATACTTTTATAATCGCAACGATTTGTTAAAGAATTAATAATTTTATTATTTATGTATTATCGTTACAATAGACGATGGGATTAAATAGAGAAAGCAGATATTATCAATATGGGTCTGAAGATTCAAAGAAGATCCATTTCCGATTCTATTATTTACATAATTTTGTATTACAATTATCATTTTTTTATTAGTTTTCGTATTAAAAATTATTAAAAACATTAATCAAATCAAGTATTAACTATTTAAAAAAAATTTTTTTAGGAAGTTCCGACAGAAAAGCGTTTTTTAAGTATAGACAAAAATATTTTAATAACATTTTGTTCATACATCAAGTCATTATGGAGGCGCATATTGATTTTTCCAATAAAGATTTTTTAGTCCATCTAGGTGTTTGAATATTTTTCTTATAAATTAAAACTATAGGTACCTACAAAATATACTTACTTTTTATTTGATGATTGGGAGCTTAAATACCAAAAAGAAATAAAAACTATTTTGATCAACTTGATTATTTTAGATAGCAAAGTAGGCATTTGATAATTAAATTATCAATGTACCTTCATATAAGTACAAAAATTGTAATTGTACTGAAATTTATTTTTGTGTATGTTTATAATGATAATTTTACACCAAACAGATAAAACACCAACAATTATTTAACAACTATTGTTGGTATTTTGTATAAAACCACCAAAGACATCAAATTCCTATATTATTTGTAAAGTGAAAATCTTACTTTATTTTTTTTTTGTATTGAAAATTAGTGTTATTATTTATTAAAATGTATATTCATGGTAAACTCAAATGTTGTCACAACACTATACAGTACACTAAATTATCTAAATTTATTCAATGGACAAAAAAACTTGTTTCAAAGTATAAAAATATATTTTTATTTTTTGAAAACACAATAATTTACATACATAGTAAAATTAAAATCCTTATAACCAAATTGGGAAAACCCATTCGTTAATTTCAAAAATAATTATCATTCTTCGTACTATACTATAAAAAGCATGTAAAACATCAACATTATTATCAATTCAAACAGAATATTTATATACACATTACACCCACCATAAATCTTACTACAATCTAAATAAAATAAAAAACGTTTTAATCTGAGAGTATTAATCACCAACCCACTACAAAAGAGCCACAAGATCATCAATAAAACAACAATAATTTAAGCATTACAACGAAATGGAAAGTGACATTATGTCATTCGTATAAGAACGAAAGTAGTTGTCTCATCTCCAGCCAGAGGGCAAATACCGCGAGAAAGCTGGACCGCCCGCCCCCACTTGATGCCGACACACTTATCTGTAAGTTCTAGGTCTGTGAAATCGAAAGTGAAATAATAAAGCGTAACGTGTTACATGCACGTATATTACACGGAGAACAGAACAATTCAGTAGCTTGTTATTGTTGATTTTTTAAAGTTTTTATATGTGCTATTAGCTTCTGGGTATGAGCCGTGCCTTTCTTAGGTTTCTTTATTCATTTTACAAAATATATCTTTTTAATTTATCAGTTTTCACATGCATGGATCTTTTTCTATTAATTACACAGCCCCTCAAAGAAAATAAGATATTGCACTTTTAACCGACTTTTAATCTAAAGTTTTGACCGAGTTGTTTGCGATTAGATCAAAAACCAGACTTTTAATATTGAACGTCTATAACTATAGAAAATAAATGATCGTAAAAAAATTCCAAGGGCAGATTTGAAAAACTGAAAGTCTTTTCTTTATAGTATTTATTTAATAACCTTTTTTGAGGGACTGTGTTATTTAAAAAGTACTCGTATGTTGCAGTAGGTACCTACATCATTTTAACAAGATGCAATTAAGTGAATTTGATTTAAAAAAAACTTTATTTTTAAATATGTGTAGGTTATTAATAGAAAATTATTATAAGTATAAGAACATAATTTCAAAAAAATTCAAGCTTACGTACATAGGTAATGACATATTTTTTTATTGTTATTTATAGTTTATTTTTACGCTTTAATATTCTGCATGATGAATTCAGTTATTTTCTTCGGAAATTTACATAAAAAAAATATTTAAATTCATTTTTATGTTCAATTGACGTAAACAGCCAATATGTATACTATATGTGTTAATATGCATGTACATATATGTATATTTTTTATAAATTTTTGTTTGATTATTATTCATTTGGTACAAAGTTACAAATATTATTTCTATATACTTTTGAATATTAATTTATTTTTTTGAGTTCCTAATAAATGAGTTGTATAAAAAATATATTTTTATTATTTTGTGAATTAAAAATAATATGTAATTATTTACAACGCGATAGTAAATCTTACATTTTTAATTATGTTGTTAGCACTTTTTTAAATTTTATGTTTTACATAAATAACATTACTATATCTAATTATTTATAATAGTTATTACCAGATTTCTAACCAAAGATTGGACATGAATTTATAAGTATCCACTTATTTTTTGTTGAATTAAAAGACTAAAATACTCATATGTATGTATATTGTATATGTTAACCGTACAAATAGCAACCACATTTATTTATCAGAAAATAATTTATATTACCATTAAATTCTATAGCTTTTTATTATTTATTATTTAAAGTAATAGTTACAAACTAGTATAGCAATTGTAAATTGATAGCTTTTATGTCATAAGAGATTTTTAATAATATTCAATGTGTTCAATTCATTTTTATTATTATTAAAAAAAAAAAAATTCGCGTAAAAATTATGTTTTCTGTTTCTAAGGTTATAATTAAATATCGTTGCTTCAGATATAAAGTAAAAAACTTAGAGAGAAACCATCATGTCGAAGGAATACGATGTTAGAGCAATCATAATTTCTGAAATACGCGTAGGGCGAACTGCTAATAAAGTTGCGGACTTCAATAACATCCCTTTACACACAGTTGACAACGTGAAGAAGGTGTATGATGCGGATCCCGTGGCCTCACCAACAAGGAAAACGCCTAAGGTACGCAGGGATCGCGCAAGTATTCAGAGAACCCAGAAAAAGTACACATAATCCAGAAATTATCAATGAAGATCCAGGAAAGTCAATGTGCTCCATAGCAAGAGAACTGCAGATGTCGGATGCAACGGTTCGCAAGATTATTGTTGAAGATATCAGATACAGATCATATGTTTTTGGAAAAGGCCAGTTTTAGTAAAATTTTGCCAAATTATCGCGTGCACCCTGTAGGTACAATGGATAATAATAATCATTTTTACAGAATCAATTACAGCAGTTAATTTTAAAAATTAAATAACTATTAAACATATTATTTTTTGAGAGTTTTATGATTTCAACAATAAAGAAAAAATAAATTTAAAAATCTGCTAATTACAATTAAATATAGATAATATCTAAGAAAAAGGAAGCCACTAAAAAGAAATATAAAGATTAATCAACATTAATAGTTGAGATTTTTTATAATATTATACATAGATGTAGGTATTAATACCTACCATTCCTAAAATATTACAACATATGTACGATGGTAATTGAGGTACAAAAAATTATTAATCAATAAAAAAAACTGTAATTAACTCGTATGCGTATGTAATATATATAAAGGATGCGAAAAAATACTGCGTGGAATTTTTGTTTTTATAACCAGTTGTTTTGAACGTCCGTTGCTCGGTAAGATTATACTAAAACAACACAGCTAACCCAGAATCCAGTTCTGATGACCACAAAAGCCTTATTTCTTGCACAAAGCAATTATAATTTTATTTCCTTCTGTTAATTCACAGAACCATAATTTAGTTGTACAACAAAGGAGGACTTTTTACACGCACGTTTTTTGCTCCCAAATCAAACTAAATACGAAGGTAAATACCTACGACGTTTAGGTTTCGTGATGTGTATTTAATTACACGTTAAACGTAACACTTAACCTGCGTTGATAACCTTAAACAGTGGATACCAAAAGGTCAAATAAAAAATAAACGTTTTTGATGTCGTGATCATGCTCCATCGTGTTTTCTGGATTTTTTTAGATCGTAATTCTGATACGTTTTTATATTTAAAAAATCAATGAAGATTTATGTTTGAAAAGTAATAAAATTATTGTGTAAATAAAGATCAAAAGAAATAAGATATTATCACAATTCCTATATCATTAATGTTTTTAGTTGAATTCTTAGTAATTAACAATTAATTCATCAATATGAAAAATCAAAATCGTAAGAAAATGTATCTCTATTATATTTTAAAGCTTAAGTTCGGTGTACTCCAGTTAAAAAGCCCAAGTATAATAAATGAATTGAAAAATTTATCTTGCACAAAGAATCATTAACAATGTAAATTATTTTCATCTCCTTGAGAGGAATAAAAATTCTTCGAATTGTATACAATTTCATTTCGAAAAAAATACATGCAGACCGATATTTCACATGAATATATTTTTAACATGACCTTCACGGTAATAATTAATGTAATTTAAATAAATCTCGATTTACGTTTTCATCACGTTTCCTTCTCAAACAGTGTGTGAAAACAAATACTCAAAAATAACTAAGTTATATCATTCATAATATAATTAATAAATAAAGACAGGGTCAAAGGCAACAATAGTACATGTATTTTGTACGCATGTAGATTTAAAAATTAAAATTCAAAAGTTGCGACATGTTTACAATATATATTAGATATATAGTAATATTTTCTTATTTATTTTTATTTTTTATAAATATAGCTACATAGGTATATGTATATATTATTATATTTTAATTATACTGTCTCAAATTTCACTACAAAAAGTGAACTTTGACCACCCATAACTCAAAATAAGCTAACTAATTCTCAGTTAAATTTCAGGTAATTTAATTTTTTGCAAAATTAGTTATTACAACCACAAACAAAGATTTATTTCGAAATAAATTGACAATCGACAATAACATAAACCACTTATTTTTTTATATAAAAAGACATATCATGCGGAAACTATTAAAGATATATCTATAAATACGTAAATTTGTTCAGTTTTCTCTATCAATTAGAATATTGATAGATTAATTCTATAGGTTATAAATCTCATTATTATTTTTTAAAGGATAAGATAAAAACTGATACAGGTAGGTACCACCCGGCTATGAAAAGTAAGATTTTTTTTATGACGTTTAAAAAACTTGTTGACTCATTGGGCCATCCTTAGCCCCGGGTCCCCAGGCGAGAGCTCTTCCAGCCCTCCCCCTTTTATGGGGGCCATGAGGAAACTGTAAATCAAGCGTTTTTGAGATATTCTTTGTTCTTATCTGTTAATAATTTAGACACTTATTATGTAAGTACAGAGCCGGCCTTAGCAAGTCTGGCGCCCTTGGCGAGATTTATTTTTCTGCCCTTCCCCCTAAAAAATGTTCAAAAATCACCGAAAATGTAAATTAAAATTGATAAATTAACAAATATGTTGAATAGTTAATATCTCAGCTTAGCGCGATCCTACAGACTTCAACTATTTTTATAAATATAGCTTACATCATTAACTTTAAGACTATCAAATGCCCTATGACCGTTGAAACCCCCGTCCCCTATTATGAGCTCAGTTTGAATTCTCTGCCACTAATAGAACCGGAGATATGTCGTCGTGAAATTGTGAGCATTCTATATGTCGTAATTTAACAGATCAAAACTAAAATGATTGATTTACCATATCTCCTTAAGAAATAAACATAGTGAATTCATTTTTAATGTATTTTCTTTTAACCCTTGCCCCAAAATACCTTATCAAAGGTTTTCTGGGTTACTGGATAAGGATTTGTTAGTTAGCAGCTGTCAAATAATCGATTTTTCATAGTTTTTGTTTTAAATTAACATTGTTTATATTTAGCAATTTTTTTTTGCTAAATCGAGTTCAACAGATTGACAAAAGATTTAAAGAAAAAAAAAGTTTTGTCAAAAATTACAACCTGTACACTGATTTGAACCAAAAAAGTCAGTTATAGCCCATTGTGCGCCGCCCCACCTGGCCTGGCGCCCCGAGCGGTCGCCCTGGTTCGCCCCCCCCCCCCCCCTTCTAAAGCCGGTGCTGTGTAAGTATGTTTGATAATTCTTAATTTCTAGCTGTAAATTCGTGTAGATTTTTATATACTTCAATAATGACGAGTTAAAACAATTTAATTAAATTTTAATTAATTTAATTAAAATAGCTTACAAACTTTATTTTTTTAAATTTGGATTACGAGTGTTACGACCAATAAAAATTATTACATAGATAGCATCTTTCATCTCTACCCTATATCCTCCAGTATACAAATATATACGTTCCTTCGATCTCAAAATTCCTTAAAACTGGGTGACAATTAAAACGATTGTAAATCGGTCATTAATTACTTCCCATCCATTTATAAATGATTTCCTGTGAACCCAGATCACAGTCCCTTTTCCGTTTACGTCTCACAGTTTGCATGTAAAGTTTCATAACGAAGGTAAATCGTTAGAAGCACGATATAATGAACATTCTAGTAAAATCCTTTATAGAGACTGCCTTTGATGACTATGTGACTAATCGAAATATGGATTCTAATCGTGTGTCGTGCATTTTTTTATACACATCATTTTATTAATTGGCATTTCGACCTTAATAGAAACTATAGAGTGCAGTCGTAAAGTATAACCAGTTTATGTATTTCACTCGTTGCAAGGGCAATTGTTTTGTAATGTGTAAAAATTGTAAGGTAATTGACATGTTCGTGGGTCGTTTGAAGATTCGACTGTGGGAATACGGTTAAAGAAAAAATCGAAACAGATTACCGTCCATTGTCCGTGTTATTTTATTTCTCGTTTTAAACTGTATTATTAACAATCTTATGTTTTTTTATGCAGACCCTATACGAAGGGAAGTCAGCAATGTTAGTTAACCTATATAGACTTGAAATTAATTTAAAAAGCCAGATAAAATTCTGAAATTTTAGCCCATAATAGTACTAGGTACACAATGATATTATGTACCAAACATTTTGAGATTGAGATTTAACTACAAACAGTGAACATATTAATCACAGAATTACAAATGAAAATAAAATAATATTTTTTTTATGTTTTATGTTATAATTTGTAGTAATTGAAAATATTAAATACGTAAATTCTTTATGTCTATAGGATGACCCGACCAATGCGCTTCTGACAAAGGCGATACAAAATAATTAAAATATAATATACTCCTAATAACAAGTACTTTCCTAAACAAAATATACATATATATATATATATGCAACCACAAATATAGTTTAAATTTAGTAGCTAGCTATAATAAGTATTTAACTGTTTAAAACAATTTTAACTTATACAAACATTCATGTCAGTATAACTCTCTTAAACAAAATCATTACATAAAAATCTATGCGTATGTAGATGTATGCAAACATTGTTTACATTACAAATAATATAACCTCTCCTTAAAACACTAATACCGGTTACTTAATATGTCATAGTAATAATAATTTTATTTTTCCATCGTGTAATAACTTGGCTCAAAATACTAACCTCGACCATTGACCGACCTAACATCAAGTAAGTTTTTTTTTTTACTTACTCATATGATAATATATTATTATATTCACTTATACGTATCCGCAAAAAAAGTTATTAAATATCAATTTAATTGATAATCAAAATGTTAATTTGGACAAAATGTCGACACCGATCGTAAAAAATTGTAAATATTTGACGAAATATTTTCTATTATTAAAGAATTAATAAAAATGATGTAAATTGCAAATTTTTGTATATACTTTCTCTTCACTAGGGTGTAAGGTCAAAAACAATATGATAAACATATTTTTATAAAATAACGTATCTAAATTACTATCACAAATTATTTGAATATTCTTAAAATGTCTACATTTCTATGTATCTTGCTAGTCTTCAACAGGTTTTATGTAAGAAAAAAAATTAGATGACATTTTTATACAATAAAATTACTGTCATACTGACTTCCTATATACACATAATTCTAATGAAAAATTATTTTTTAACATTAGTTTGAGAAAATAAAATTTTGCCTTTTCGTTGAAATTTTTTGTAGCTTGGAGAAATGAATGTTCATAGTATGCTGATCAAAAGTTGTTATGGGTGTAACCTACGAAAATCCATTATTTATACTCTAGACTCTAGAGGGCACTCGAACATTTTATTTTTATCTCTTAAAGTAGGTATCAACTTTAAAAAATTTTTGCTAAGAATGAAAAGTTCTTAGAAATAACAAGGCAATATAATTTTTGTTTTTAGAATTTTTCATAACATTTATTAAAAAACTCTAACCTAAAAACTAAAAAAAGTCATAAAAAATTCTAAAATTTTCATTGTATTCTTCAATAAATTATAAGTCCTTTTTATTCTTTGCATTTTTTTTTTAAAGTTGATCCTTTAGTTTAGGAGATAAAAAATAAAATAAATACTTTTATATTAAATTAAAAATATATAATATGTATAAACACAAAATAATGTATTAAACATTTATAATGTTTGGGGGGCCCCTGGAGCAGAAATAAAAACTTTTCGTTTACAACTTTTGATCAACATACTTCGAACTATCATCTCCCCAAATTACAAAAAAATTCAACCAAAAAGTACATTTCTCTTGGGCGGAGCCCTTTCTTTTGCTCTACTGCTAAAACGACTCGTTTGCAGACATGAGTTTATTAACAAAAAGCGATTGTTTTAATATCCTCGACAATCCCTGAAAGTTTGTCGGTATGTTTACGTGACACCCTGTATACATTTGAAATGACAATATTAAGTAATAAATTTTACGTGATGTAGGTCCAACCAAATAGGTATTTATTATTTAATGTTTTTTTTTTTCAAATATCTACTAGGATAAGTAATATTTATCGAGATAAAAACAAATAGTTAAGCATAATATATGGTTATCTCTTCCTGCAAACCGTGCGTAAGCTAAAAGCTATGGGGTCCATTAACTGGCAGAATCTAATTAGACCGGTTTTTCACAAACTTTATTTCTCCTTAAATTAGTTAATAAAATAAAATAAATAGTAAAACTATAAAAATACTTCATTAAATGTCGTCAATACAAATTTATGGTTTTAAAAAAATATAACCTTATTTATTTTCTGGTTATAATAAACTGTAGTTTTTATAAATTTTTGTAATAAAAAATATAAATATTTTATTTTATTTTTATATAAATTTATAAATATGGCCAAAATCGTTATTTTTGGTACTTTTAAATTAATATATATATCGAAAACCAGACATGCAATTTGGGCCACACCAAAAACCTTCGAAAATGCATATTCAGGTGTTTGGTACAGAGAAAAAGTATTATTAAATTGATTGACCAGTGTTAAGAATAATTAAACAGAATTAAGTATTATATATAAAATTTCGTACATATAACTGAAAAGTATAACATATTTTTCAATACATTGAAATGTACCAACTGTTATCTATAATGCCTTCATTGACCAACTTATAAAAACGGTCAAATGAACGTGACTTAGCTGTCAGATATCAAAATGTGTCTACAAATATAAAACTATTTTTATGTTAGTTATATGCGGTTAATTTGACAAATTCATTTAATTTTTTTATAAAATTTGATTTCAAAATAGTTATTTTTGCAACCAATTAGCTACTGTAATTTTAATATATTCATAAAAAAGAAATTCCTAATAAAACAGATAGAACAGAAAATTTATTTCTTGTTTTATATTCTACACAATTTACAAAATACTTGCTTTCTGCATGTTGTAACTTCTTAAGCGATAAATTTAATAATAACAGTTTCTTGTTGTCAACTCAAAGAACTGCTTCGGAGGCTGCGTTCAAACAGTATTTATAACAGTTGCAAATGTAAACACTTAAATATGATAATCGTTTCTTTGAAAATTGTTTGTGAATTATTGTAAATAACTTTGAAAGTCATTAATATTATTGTGTTCATAAACAAATATAAATTTAAAAAAATTAATACAAATATTATATTTACCAAAACATATACAAACAAATTATATACATTAGTTAAGGAGAGTATATATGACACGTTGACTAGATTTTTCAATAACTCACAGAAATTAATGTTGAGTATGAGTGACTTAAGCCTTGGTACATTACAGAAACGGTCTCCGTCACCGCTTCGACCTTGCAAATCTATTACATGTTAGCTGCGTCAAAACGCAACGCCGTTTTGACGCAGCTAACATACCACTTGTATTGAATCACATATAATAGATTTGCAAGGTCGAAGCGGTAACGGAGACCGTTTCTGTAAAGTGCCAAGGCTTTAATCTTAACCCTTTGGACGCGTAAATCGACTAAAGTCGATTGTATTTTTTTCCTTCCGCGAAAAAATCGACTATAGTACACGTGTAAATCGACTTTTATCTTTTTATTGTATGCTCAATTGACATCATGAAAAAAAAATGTAAATAAAAAAAATAGAACATTTTGATTTTTCTAGGGAAATGTGCACATTTTTATATTAGGAATAATTGTTTCGCTATAAATAAAATACATTGTGAATAATTTCGGTGGAAGAAATCGTATATGCATTTAAATCACTGTCACCAGAAATGATATAACTTATTACCTTGCACTTGAAATGCATTCTCGTTGGCTATAGACTCATCTGTACATAAATAGTTCCATTGTCAATGTAGCAATCGTTCCTCTCACCAATATAACCTCATTTTCAATGTTCTTATTTTCAAGTCGCTGTTTCTTCACACTTTATTCCATCGTTTCGTAAGTATTTTTACTCTTCTAAATAAAAGAAGAAATCTTTTAAAAGTTGTCAATAAAAAAGATGATCAATTATATAATAATTTGATTTTAATTTTGTTCATCTTAAAAAATATTAAGTTTTTATTAATAATTATTTGTTCTATAATTCCTAAAAGTTAAATTTCAATCATAATAGATCCTTCTATTATAGTTTTCAATTTTTTAAATAAACTATTCGACACTGTTATTTGCATAATTATATAAACGTATTAAGTAATTTTCATATTAACATAATATCTACATATGCTCGTTTTTAAACAATCTGTACATGATCAAAGTATTTATTATTTATTGGCTTACAAATTCACTGATAGCGTGAAGGTGAAAGGTTTATTTGTTATAGAAAGCATATAAATATTTAATACTAACGAGGAAATATCTTTACATGAAAAACTTACAACGAATGGCAGAATAATTTTAATAAGGTTCTGATACCAGTCTTATATATGACCCCAGTAATGGCTATTTTTTAATTAAATGTACTGAATTAAAAATATTTGTTGATATTTGATTTCTATCTTTTCTGAATATTAATCTATATACATTTAACTATTCTACAGCGTGATTTGATGACAATCGGCCAATAGGTGTCAAAATGGTGGACATTTAAACTAATTATTAGTATAATTTATTTATTAATTATTATACGAGTATTATCATAGCAACTCCTTTACATTATTTCGAATTTATATCGTAGTACTTATCATTTTGTAATCATTAGTAAGTGTCCATTACTGCGTGCTCATTACTGGTTTAACTTTATCCATTACTGGAGAAAAAACATAAACAAAATAAAAGGTTATCTATAATTCAAAAAATAAACTATATTTGCGGACTTTGGTAATTAAATTAATTATATAAAGATTTACTTGTTTTATTAGTAACATGAGTTCATGAGAATTACAAAAAAGAAGCCCGTCAATCACAATAACAGTAAACCTTGTTCTTATAGCGGCCATTACTGGTACCAGTACTTTATCATAAAATAATATAGTTTTTATGTTTTTATTTTATTTATAAAATGTTAAGTATATTTTACAAAACAGGGAAATAAGAAAAATTAAAAAAATTGCACAGAATAAAAACTTTTTTTAATTAAATAAGTAAATTGTTTCGTTGTATAATTTAAAAAGAATACTTTGCTCTAATTTTCGTAATTAATTATATTATAATATTTCCCCTCTTCAGAAAGTTAAAGTAAGATCTAGCATCCACCCATCTCTGTCCAGAAAACATAAATTAGTTAATAACTCATCATATTTTTAAATGTAGATATTTGCCATTTCATATCATTTAATAAATTGTATTCGAACATAAAAAATGGCACATTAATAAATTAAATAAGACTACACAAATATTCCAAATATTTAAATGAAATCGAATTTGTTATGTGACACTTAATATACAACATCTATTTTATAAAACTTTACTATTTGGGTGTGTTTCAATTATTGTTATTTGACAAATAGAAAATTTCTCCTAAACATGATATGTTATAAATAAATGTGCATTCCTTATAATTAAAATTTAGAAATGTGACTATCAATTTCCAATTTTTTTTAATGTTCTTATTTTTTATTAAATATACATATTTAGCATTGCAAATGTATTTGCAATTAAAAGAATTAATTTAATTTAATTTTAAATATATTAATAATATCTTTAACATATTTCTACTATTGACCTTTTTTAAATTTTATCGCAAAATCCAAATCTACATAGAGAAAGTGTATACAAATTATACCAAAAATAAAAACTATCATCAAAACAATCGCAATATTATTAAATGTAGAACGGAAGAAATGTTATATAACTTATGCGGAAAATATTATTAACCAAATAAAATAATTTAGGTATATTATCTATATTAAAATTAATTTGTATGTTGATGATTAATAAAACTGTCCACTAGACAAGAAATGCATCTTAAGCAGTTTTCACCTATAAAATAATTCAATAAGAATAAAATTAGTGTCATCAACACTATGTTTATCAATTATTTAATATTATCTACCTCACTTCTTCCTGGAACCGGTTGTCATATTAACAGCATCCCAAAGAATTATTCTATACAGTGGTGGATCCTGAAAAAATAATTTGAGATTTTTTTTGTCTTCAATTTAATAATTATAATATAATATAAATTAATATACCTATCAAGAGGAAGGGACAGAAAGGACAAATTGCCTGAATCTCTCATAACTAACAATTTTTAGGAGCCTCACTTTTCAACTCTATTAAGAAATACATAAGTTTTAATATTCTGAAAAGAATTAAAAATACGATTAACAATTATTAGATTAATTGAACACTGTTATGCACTATTGTATTAGCCCTCAAAAAACTCAAAATAAAGTTTGTGTATATATGACACTACAAAAAACAATATTATTTAAGAAAAACATTTACTGAAAAATCTCTTTGCAGTTTGGTTAAAAATAATTAACTAACCAAACGCCAAAGTACTTTTTTTTAAGAAATGTAACAAAATTACAATTTTATTTTTCTTTGCACGTAACGAAAACGTTGATAAATCTAAATTCGCTTTATGTACGTAGATACATTAGTTCATAACAGTATCCAACTAAATGAACTATAGCGATGCTAAACATATAGGTACTTCCAGATAATGCGTATGTTTGATTATTCGAATAACTGAATAAGCTAGTGTTACAACGCAAACAGATTTAATGGCAACACACACACATGATTTTTTTGTGCACATCGATGGTACAGTACCTAACCTAACCTAACCTGCTTTTACAACAAAAATTTCCAAATTTCCATTCTATACGCATTCTCTACGTTTGACAGAAATCCAAAACTATTTATTTTTTTCGCTTGATGGCGCTAGGCGTATTGCTATTCTGATGAACGATGCGAGGGGAAATAAACAAACAGCGAGAGGGGAAATCATATGTGTAAGTTAACTTTATTTTACCTGCCTTAATGGCAACATACACACATGATTTTTTTTGTGCACATTTATGACACAGTACCTTTAGAATAATATAAAATTCATTCACCTCATTTTATAATAAATACTAAAAAAACATACGACAATTTTCGATCACGTATTAATATATAGATGACATAAAAAAACTTGGAATTTTATATTTTCTTGAGTTTTTAAGAAGGGAGACTGAAAAATATCGAGTTTCTCATTTTCTCTGAAATGCCCTACCTATATACGCAAGAATACTGTTCATACAAAAGTATCTACTAAAATTATTTCATATTTACATGCATTTTACAATAATCCTTTATATATAACTCGTGCGGCTAATCTGAAAAGTGAGATATAATAATAATAATAATTTGATTTTTGTGGTAAAAAAATATCACTGTAAGCAACAACGAATTTTTTTGTACTTATTGACTTCCGTAATATTTGGGATGATTTACTTCTAGTTGTTAAAATTTCGGAGAAAAACAATATATATTTATTATACAAATGCATATTAGTATAATATAGTATATTTATATTAAAATCACGTTATACATAAATAAAAATTTACAAATATTTGATTTCAATAGTATTATCTACAATAAATCCAATACCCCATAATTATCAACAAGATTAATTATTTCTAATTATCTTTAATACAATATTTCACAAATTACATAATATTACAAAATATAATTGAATTTTTATTAATCATTGTATCAAATATCATTATTATCGTATATTCTATAATTACAGAGTATAATTACATATATACATAGTTTTCTAAATAGTTAATACTAGATAGGTATGTATGTATATTTTATTATATTCGTTTGCTCAAACGTCTTTACGGAAGTTCCGCCACTGGTAACCATATTATCATCCCAAAGCATAATTTTATGTAAGATTCACACTTATCCACGAATCACGTGTGATTTTTATCTGACCCACCATTTGACGGTCAAACAAGTAAATCCACGAATAATGTTCTTCTTGTGCCTGGGGGCTTTCTTTGCCATGTATAAAGGCAACAGAAGATCTTCAGGAGTGATGCAGTTTACAATTTGAAGTGTGCGAATTGGAACTAAAGTGCTTAACAATGAAAATCGTAAGTAATGAAAATTTGTGGGAAAGACATACTAATAAATATAAGAATTATCAATGATATTGCCAATTTGTTGTTATCGTGTGCTCTCGTTAAAGGGGAAATTTGTTTTACTTTTTTTATATGTATGTATGTAAATACATATAATATTTATTATTTTATATTCTCGTTACATTATGGTGGATGTGCAGTTCAGTAATGTGTTGTGTTTCTTCTTAACAAAGTGATTTTTATTTATATCATTCCTTTAATAGTTATAAAATATAACAAAACCATTAATATGTGTTTAAAAATTAGACAATTCGATAACTCTATCATAAATTTTAGTAAATATTATCACTAAAACAGTTAAATTACTTGGCTAATTAAATACACATAAATATTGTTAAGATTTCTTCACTGTTCTATCTACATTAAAATGTTTAATTAAAAACAATGAGATGAAAATATTTATTATATTTTCATTTTACAAATCGTCAGTAGCACGTTACACAGTATGCACTTTAGGCAACTGTCTAGGGCCCCAAGGCAAAGGGCGGGGAAGGCATCTGATGAAGTGAAGAGCGAAATAAAGGTCTCCAGGCATAGTGATCACATATTTTTTATGAATTTTTTTTATTTTCTTATTTTACCGAAAAATATGTTTAACTGAGGGCACTAAATATTTATTCTGCCTAGAACCCTCGACTTTCATAACATGTCAGTGCATAACGTTTATAAAATTACAAATACTAACTAAACGAAGAAATAAATTATATATTTCACTTCCGTAAGCAACGGTCATTTTTTTAGTATTTTGATTGGCAAATTCCATTTCTCTCATTAGCTATTTTTATTGAGCAAAAATAATATTTTCACTAATGTAATTACAGATGTCATAGTTATCATTACTGTTATGTTGTTGCATAATATATTTTAATGTATTTTTTTAATTAAAAAATTATTAGTTGAGATTCAATTGATGAAATAATAAAAAGTTTAAATTAAACTAAATAATTATTATTTAAATGTAGGTACTTATTTATTTAATTATCTTAATTATTTATTACATTCGATGATTCGATATATAAATTTTCAATTATTTATTAATAACTTTTTTAATAAAAATTTCTAATCACTATAATAATATAGTTTGAAAATGATTACCAAGCTCAGTAATCTTTAACTGTGTCCAGGTGCGTTGCTGGGAAGGGGGGGGGGGGGGGGGGGTCCGTATACTATGTTAAAAAATAAAGCTTAATTACCTTATTTTTTGGTTATTTTAAGCTTCCAAGGAGTAAGATGTGTAAAAAAAATTTTTTGGTCATTGAATGTTTATAAAATTATAGTAATAACTATACAATTTATTAAAAAATATTTTCTTTTCTGTCGTTAAAAAATCACAGTGGTTACACCCGCCTAATGTGTAAAAACCTATTAACTTTTTTTGGCGGTGGATTGGTGACACTCTCGATTTTCCTCCTGGTTATCCCCCCCCCTTCCCCCCCTAGTGACGCCACTGACTTTGTCTGTATTATTCTTTCAAAACCCAAATGTTACAATATTTTAACAAATTCTTTAAATTTTATAGATAATTCTCATCTCACTCATCTGCGCCGCCACCTACGCCCTGCCACTAGGCGGTGATAATCCAGCTGAAGCAACAATCTTAAGATTCGACAATGAACGAAACCCCGACGGCAGCTACCAATTTGCTTACGAAACGTCAGACGGAAGCAAACGCGAAGAAAAAGCTGAAATAGTCAACGCTGGTTCTGAGAACGAATCACTCGTTGTCCGAGGTTCTTATTCTTACATCGGACCTGATGGAGTTACATATACAGTCACTTACATCGCCGACGAGAATGGCTTCCAGCCCATAGGAGATCACATTCCAAGCAGAGGTGCTCCAGCTCCTGGCCAGTAAAGACTGAAATATTACTGATCTGTGTTTAGTGTCCATAATACAAATTAATAAATGACGGAAGTCAATTATTTCTAAAGATAATACAAGTACTTATCTCATTTTGTTTATGTTTAAACATTTTCAAATTACTTTATTCTTATGTTTCTTATATTAAGAGGTATAACTTATATAAAATTCAAAATATTCAAATGTAATTTTATTTTACAAATCTACTCATAAACAAATATTATCTTTAGAATGTATTGAAATAGTTATTACCATTTATGTTATGTCTTTCCTTATAGACTAAAATTTTTAGATCTTAGATATAAGATAGAAAAATGTAGTTATTGATTTTTAAGTATTTTTATATACATTATACAAATCAAAACCAAAATTATTATTATCTTTTTGTTATATTAGTATTGTTATTCTTTCTTTATTTAATTTTTTATAATAAACATTCAATCATTATAACTTGTTCAGTTCTTACATTAAACTCCTTTTGTTGAACAAATTTAAAATAGGAAATCAACAATAAGGCTAGATGCTAACATGCAATTTTAGTCGGTCGATTGTCACTTCGCGTCCACTATTAGTCTAAAATTAATGGTGGTCATATACAAAAAAAATAATAGGTATTTTAAAAAGTCGGAAATAATCCTTCTCTTATTCAATGATTCTTCTATCTACAGTAATAAGAAAAAATGGGAATGGAGGGTCATGTTAAACTGAACATTCTGCATATTATTCGGAGAATAACTGCATCCTAAAATGAAACATTTTACCCTATTTTTAGTCCCTAACATTATTTGCACTGAGTTATCGATTATTATAAAAATATTTAATTAGGATTTCACAATCCCCGTTAATAACTTCATATCCGAGACACATATTTATTATAAACACGACTTGCATATTGGCATAGACATAGAGAATGGACAGTGCATTCTGTATTAACACAATGGTGTAACATCTGTTCAAAAAGTGAGAGAGAGATGCAGTGTAGTTTGGAATATATCTATATCTTTTTCTAAGAATCTGATTGGTAGCTTACTACAGTTCAGGGTAGTATTTCTGTCAGATATATTTTTGTATATCTATCTTGTGATTTTTGTGCAATAAGTTTTTTATTAGAAAAGTAAATAATATAAACAACAAACATACTATAATGGTTCATATTTCATCGAGGAAATTTAAAAAAAACAATTGATCTGATAGAAATTTGCAAAATTATGAATGGATATTCCGGGAAAATAACATTTTTGCTACCAAAAATATATGAAGTTCGTTCCATGTTTGTCTGTCTGTCCGTCCGTCCGTCCGTGTGTGTGTGTCCGTCTGTCCCCTAAATCCTTGTCACACGCATAACTCATGAAGCACTAATGGATAGAGTGTTTCACGAGGAAGACTTAGGTGTATATTAATTCGGGTAATACCGGGTCCAATGCGCTAGTAAAGCTATATTACAAGTAATTGTTATTGTTTCAAATGTTCATGACAGGGACACGTGTTTCCAATGTAGATAAAGCGATACGTTTTATATAGCCCTACCTATATGTCGGCTCGCCGCATCTAAAGGGTTAAATCTTACTATCTACTGGAAAACTGAGAATCTCTGGTTTCTTATAGTCACTTAAAGTAATCTGAAACTATTAGGCTCCTGATGAGGATTTCTTCTGAAACTGAAACACGTGTCGAGTTACAGAATGTATGAGTTTTACAGTAATAATAATAATATCACACACCTATTATAATAATATATGTATAACAATAATTTTATATTTTTAAAATTTTAATTCACCCAGCTTATATTAAAAATATACTTTTCTGTATAAGAAATTGCCTATCATCATATATATGTATGTATGTAAACATTTCAGATCATAAAATGCAAAAAAAAATATATAAGTACCTAGGTATCATTTAATTTAAAAGGATTTGTATTCTATTACTTATAAAACATATACATATATACTATTTCATCAAATTTAAATCATTGATTGATTATATCAAATCATAAAGCATTTTTACAATGTTTACATTAAAGTTAAACCCTGAGTTAAAGATAATACATTAATAAGTTGGCAATTATGTTTGTAAATACGTTTCACTAAAATTTGGCGGGCATTTCTCTATTAAAAACTGTTTGAAGCGCGGGATTGAATACCTTTGTCTTCTGTGTAGCTCTAAATAAATATAAAATTAAAATGAATACTAATTTAAACAAGATGTATGTTCGCAAAAGAGGTGAGTTATAATCTTAATGATATACATAAATAATTATCTGCCTTATATTAACTTAACAAATGACTTTTCTTTTAGACGGAAAACTGGAAGATGTGCATTTTGATAAAATAACATTTCGTATAAATAAGCAGTGTTATGGACTTGACAAAGCATACATCGATCCTGTAAGTATTTATAAAAGGTTATTTTATAACCTCATTAAAATATTTTATTCTTTAGATTGTTATAACTATGAACGTAATCAAAGGACTCTACGATGGTGTATCAACGGTTGAATTGGATAATTTAGCTGCTGAAACCGCTGCAACTATGACTACAGTCCATGCTGATTATGCACTTCTTGCTGCTCGTCTGGCAATTTCAAATCTTCATAGAGAAACAAAGAAAGTTTTTAGTGGTTTGTTAATTTTTATTTAAAAAATAGGTGCATGCACGTATCAAATCAAATACTGCACTGAACATATTTTTGTATTATACAACATAATACTACAATAATTATCAATAATATTTCCTATTATCAAATCGTCAGCTGTGTCACTAATAATGCAAATTTATGTTAAGTGTAAAGGTCTCTATACACCTCCCAACCTGCAGGGCCGATTTGTCAGGAAGTAGAGTGGGGGTACTGCAGATTGGGTCGTGTATAGGCAAGCCGACTATTCGCGGAATATACGGCTCAACTTGCGTATACACAACCCAATCTGCAGTACCCCCACTCTACCTCCCAACAAATCAGCCCTTGTAGATTGGGTGGTGTATAGAGGCCTTAACTTATATCCAATTGATTAAATTCTTTCTGTTTATTATATGTGTATAAGAAAAATATTCTATTTTTCAGACGTAATGAGCGATCTCTATCACATGGTTAACGAAGCTACTGGAAAACATAGTCCAGTTATTTCTGAATACCATTATAATATTATCATGAAAAATGCAGACCGTTTGAACTCATCTATCATTTATGACAGAGATTTCTCTTATAATTTTTTCGGTTATAAAACTTTAGAACGGTCATATCTTGCAAGAATCAATGGTAAAATAGTCGAGAGACCTCAACACATGTTGATGAGAGTTGCTGTAGGAATTCACGGTGAAGATATTGATGCTGCGATTGAGACATACAATTTATTATCTGAGAAGTATTTCACACATGCAACACCTACTCTGTTCAATGCAGGTACAACCTGTGCTCAACTTTCATCCTGCTTTTTATTAAGAATGAGAGATGACAGCATAGAAGGAATCTATGAAACCCTTAAGCAATGTGCACTCGTATCTAAGTCAGCCGGTGGAATCGGATTAAATGTGCACAATATAAGAGCAAAAGGAGCTGTCGTTAAGGGAACGGGTGGAAAATCAAATGGTCTTGTACCTATAATGCGTGTCTTCAATAACACTGTACGTTACGTTGACCAAGGTGGAAATAAACGACCCGGTGCAATTGCTATGTACCTAGAACCGTGGCATGCAGAGATATTTGAATTTCTAGACTTGAAAAAGAATACTGGAAAAGAAGAAATGAGAGCTAGATCTCTGTTCTATGGATTATGGATTCCTGATTTATTTATGGAAAGAGTTGAAAGCAACGGAGAGTGGTCTTTGATGTGTCCGTATGAATGTCCTGGACTAGATGACTGTTGGGGTGAAGAATTTGAAAAGCTTTACACAAAATATGAAAACGAAGGAAAATATAAAAGACGAATTCCTGCACAGAATGTTTGGTATGCAATCATAGAGGCGCAAGTTGAGACCGGTACACCGTACATGTTGTATAAAGATTCTTGTAATAAAAAAAGTAATCAGCAAAATTTGGGAACAATTAAATGTAGTAACCTTTGTACTGAAATAGTTGAATATACATCCTGTGATGAAATTGCAGTTTGTAATTTGGCTTCTATAGCTTTAAATATGTATGTGAAACCAGATAAAACATATGATTTCCAAAAATTGAAGGAAGTAACCAAAATAGTTACAAAAAATCTTAATAAAGTAATTGACGTTACGTACTATCCATTACCTGAAGCAAAAAATTCAAACATGCGTCACAGACCAATTGGAATTGGAGTGCAAGGTTTAGCAGATGCGTTTATTATGATGAGATTACCTTACGAAAGTGATAAAGCTAGATTACTGAACAAACAAATATTTGAAACTATTTACTATGGAGCTCTTGAAGCAAGTTGTGAATTAGCAGAACGAGATGGGCCATATTCGACCTACGAAGGCAGCCCTGTAAGTAAAGGAATTTTGCAGTACGATATGTGGGAAAATCATGAACCCACAGATTTATGGGACTGGGTCGCTTTGAAAGAAAAGATTAAAAAGCATGGTGTACGAAACTCATTACTTTTAGCTCCAATGCCTACTGCATCAACTGCTCAAATATTAGGAAATAACGAATCGTTTGAAGCATACACGTCCAATATCTATACAAGGCGTGTATTGTCTGGAGAATTCCAAATAGTCAATCATCATCTTGTAAAAGATTTAGTTTCGTTAGGTTTATGGAATGAAAAAATGAAAAATCAGATAATAGCAAATAATGGATCTGTACAAAATATAGATGAAATTCCTGATGATTTAAAGAAGGTGTATAAAACTGTATGGGAAATATCTAACAAGATCGTCATCAACATGGCTGCAGACCGTGGAGCTTACATTGACCAAAGTCAGTCATTGAATCTTCATGTAGATAAACCAAACTATGGATTATTATCATCTATGCACTTTTATGCTTGGAAAGCTGGTTTAAAAACAGGAATGTATTATTTGAGAACAAAACCTGCAGTTAATGCCATTCAATTCACAGTAGATAAAAAAACATTATCATCTAAAGTAAATAATGGAGTTGCAAATGGTGTTTCGAACAGTGCAGTACCAACTGAAGATAAAGAAAAGGAAATGGCTCAATTAGTTTGCTCATTACAAAATAGGGATGAGTGCCTTATGTGTGGTTCTTAATTTTTATAGTTTCAATTTATTTATTAATTCAAGCAAGGTTTTATTCCCATATGATAATTTTGCACTCAAATATATTATTTTTATTTTAATATTTTTATGTACCTTCTATATATTATTACATTTATATTTAATTAAGTTTATCTTGAAAACATAATTATGATCTACTTGCATTTAGTTCCTTATTATCATATTATTATGAATTCTCAAATATATTATATTACTGAATTAAAAGAAAATACCAAAAATAAGTGCTCGAATAGAATATTATCAGAACTGTTTTATATACAGTCTTTTAAAAAAGAAAAGTGTTTATTATAATAAATTTTAAAAACAACATATATTATACTTTATCAGTATTACTACAACACTTCCTTTGTCTTTGTACCAAAAAGAAATTCCATTGGAAATAGTGCATTCTCTCAGTCGTGATTAATATTTTCATGTTTCCAAGTTATTTTTTGTGACATTTTTTCTGAAAAAGTCTTGTTTTTTTTAATCATTAAAAAGATTGTTTCTTACCGAAGTTAATACAAAAACTGAGTTTTTCTGTATGATACATTGTAGAGGATGATACTTTCTACCTGCATGTTCATAAGTTTTCAATATAACCAATTTCCGAACATAATTTTTCCCCTTATTTAAAAGACTGTATAATTTTGAATAAAATGCATATTACGTAAGTTTAAAATTATGAAGTCAGTCCAATCTTTGGATTAGTGGATCGAGCAAAAATATAATGTTCTGTAAGTACCAAAACTGACATTTAAATATATTGTATTCGTAATACTTTTACATTTTTATGCAATAATGCAATAAACTATTATAATAATTACAGTGTATCATTTATTATACCTTCCAAAAATTGTAAATTATAATTTTTATGCTCTGTGCAATGGAAATATTTTGGATTTTTTTAATATAAAGTAAGTAAAGGCAATACAAATCCATTTTAATAGTCTAGAATTTGTATCTGTTTATTTCAACTTTTATACTAAACCGATTTTCATTGTTAGAAAGACCATAGAATAAGTTGAGGGTAGTTTAGGCTATAAGATAATTAAATTACAGCAGGTTTGTATTAAGGAAAATTTACAGTTGATATGCTCTAATAAATTAATGTACAAATTGCTTTCTCCCCTCACCACTTGCTTACGAGCGTACGTATTTAATGGATCACCCCTTCGGTATATATTATATTTTCAGAATAACATTGAATGAAAACATAGTTATAAATTATGACAACCTATAGATGTACTTTCATTATAAATTATTTCAATAATTTATGTAGTTACAATATAAAATAAATAAAGTACAATATAACAATGTCACTGTTATCTTTACTACAAAAGCTTTAAGTATGTAATTAAAAAGTTAATTATCTCATTGACTTGTGTAATTAATGATATAAATATTAATTACCTGCAATACTAAATAATACTCGTTTTCACCAGAAAAGTAAAAACCATATAATGAACACTAAAACACAAGCGAATTTTTACAGTTCACTTTATATCGTTTTGTATTTCTAACAAAACTATGTGGTTGCTGCATACTTATAACATGATTTATTTGACTTTAGGAACTTCGTCTTTGGTCTTAAATCATGGGGCAGAATTTCTAATTAGGCGTTGACTATTATTGAAAATTAAAATTCTGTAACATTTGTACATACATACTTCATGTTTTTTTTTATTATATCTAATTAAATTCAATTTATTCGATCCCAGGAGATAAGGGGGTGGGGTGCTCTGGATTCCTCCTTCTACGGACGAAACTTCTCGTATCTTCGATATGGCAAGGAAACGATTAATCCTAAATATTAGATCAGTGTTGCTTCCTCGCCAAATCGAAAATACGAGAATTTTTGCGATCGTTTTTCAAAGAGGAAAGAAGTTGTTCTCCGATTTCAAAATTTTCACTTTATTTTTTCGTTTCGTGTCTGTGCTCTGAATTCTTGTCAACGCATAACCCATAGGGTGACCAGATTTTAATTTTGCTAAACCCTGACATGTAAATGAATACCCGTTTTTTATTTTTTTTATCTTTTTTATTTTATTCTTTTTATTTTCATAAAATTTATTACCATAATCTGCACTTTTGTGCCCCTTGGTGTATTTTTGTCGACCTTTTTTTAGTAATTATTTTTAGCAAAACCTGGAGAAATTGCACCCAAACCCTGACACTCCGGGTCAAAACCCTAATAACCCATGAACCACTGAACCTATAACCTATAATAATGAAACTTAGTTGGTCGGTTGGGTCCGGCTAATGTACAGAGTGTACAGTCCCATTTAAAAATCATCAAAATCGTGTGTATGGAGGAGTGATGATATACCAAAATTGTTATTTTTCAAGATATCTCAAGAACGACATCTTACGAAAAAATTGTATATAATTTTTTTTTGTAGAGCATTCAATTTTCTATAAAATAGGTCAACACAGATTTTGATAGTAAATATTCCCATACGAAGATTTATCTCCATTTGCTTAAAAAATCATTTTTTTTCAATCGCTATATACTTTGACATGTCATTTTGACGTTTGCTTAGCAGAAAAAATTAGATTAAGCTACATTTTTTCCTGAAAACTGTTAGAGGGTAGATTCGAACGGGAGCAGGTTGCAGGACTCTTCCCCAAGATGCTTTGTATAAAAAATATCAATTGTCCGACCGTGGTCACAAACGAACGTAGGTACTTCACCATGAGCATCACGTTACGAAGCCGTGTTCCTATGTTTGCATGAAAAAGTCGAAGATATTAATAAAAAAAAAAACGTCGATGAGCTACCAGGTCGTAGAAGCACTGTGCATTCTCTTGGCAGATGGTTTTTTTTTAAATTTTATATTTTATTAATGAATTTAAATATTTAGTTTGAAGAGCACTGCAAACTATAAAAATATTCTCACAAGAACTCGATTTACACGTGCCAAAATGTTTATATTTACATTAATTAACAAATTTTGCATTTTATTACACAAAACAGATTGTTATTACATTAATAGTTGACTTTTGGAAATACATAAATTGAGATTTTTTAGTCTTTAATTATTTATATACAAGACGTCCTAGTTTCGAAGGACCAATCAGTTTTTTTTTTCAAAAACGGTTTGTCTTCCTTTTGATATTTTGTTTGAATATCGGCAGTAGGATCAACAAATTGCACTCTATTACTTTTTATACATCGCGATCGTTGAAAAGTTGATTTTATGTTGGATATAAGTATATAACAATATAACTAGAGTCACTCCAGTAAGAGTCTGGAAAGCACGGATCAATTTTAATTTAATTGTAGTAGCCAAGTCTCGCTCACAGCCGTATTTTCTGATATTATCAGTCAATATCATTAGATATACTTTACATTATGTTCAATTTTAATGGTAATTTTTTATACTTGCTAAAAATAACACAAATGATCTTATTAAAACGCCGATTTGGCTAAAATTGGTGACGCTGTCGAGACTCTTACTGAAATGACTAATACAACTACTCGAATTAAAAAAATTATGGATTAATTCAAATTAAAATTTAAAAGTTATTTTATTTCCAGTTTTTTAGATCTTTAGGTACAATAAAATTATTTATTTTAATACATGAATTATATAGTAAAATCTTTTATAACAAAATTAATTATACATATAGAATTTATTTTATCTTATTTAATGTCAATGTCATTCTTATAAAAAAAACTTATGTTTAAAATATTCATTGATATATCATTGTATGCCAAGATACTTTTTCAATTATGTTCGAAGTATGAAATTGCTGATGAGCCAATTATAACAAGTTAAGACATATGGATGGAGGGTGGCTGCTGCATGGTATTATAAGGATGGATTCACTTTAGGTTGCAATAATACGATATAATATATTACCAGAAAAATTCGTTCAAATAAACATAATAGAATTATAATATAATATATTTCCGACCCGAAGCAACAGATCACCAGCACCTCACCCCCATTCCTACGTACCATGGCCACCTTGTTCGTGAATACCATCTATGACCAGCCCACGATCGCTATCCCATTACATCATGTTTCCCTGCACCATACATATAAACACATCATAGACATAGGGACACGGACTGTACATTCTGTATTATCGTAATGTTTTAAATTTGGTTCACATAAGTGAAGATAGAGATATAACCCAACCAATAATTTTGTACACTCGTGTTTACATAAAGACAAAAGACTTAACGCAAGCTCAGATACGCGGTCCATACTCTATGTCTATGAATACGACACATAACTCATAACACAAAGGAACTGTGAGATAAGATCTAGTTGACACAAAACCCATATAGAAGAAGAAAAATTTGACCGTCCGCTAAATGTACAATGTAAATTCTAGAAGACTATATAAGCATTTCCAGTAGTTTTTCATTAAAAACAGGGTGCATGTATGTCACCGATTTTACTCTCGATTTTTTTTTCTTAAAGTACATATCAAAAAAAACATGTCTCGAAATTTTTCCCTACTATCACTTTTTTCGACCGAATTACGATTTTTTAAAGTTATTATATCGAGCGTAGTAAGACATTTCGATTGTTAGTTATTTTTCGAAATGACTCTTATTATGCATGTTATGGGGCTTATTATCTTCGTTTTTTATGGTTTCAGAGCCAAACATTGAATTTTGACCGAATGCGGTACCAAAACATTAAGGGGATTTTTTTCGAAAAATAATCGATTTTGAAACTGCCGTCAAATATTTTGGTTTCAACCAAAATACTTCCTTATAACTTTTTTCTTCATACTCCCAATTGCACCAAATTTTGGCAAGCAGTTCTTTTTTATCCTCAAAACAATCCTCGAAAAACTTTTTCATATTGAGTTCCTAAGTGAGATGTAGTTTTTATAAAACACCTGATTACTCGTGTATTAAATATAAGAATTTTCAGTGTTTCCGAAATGTCAGGGCTTCTGATAATCGAATAAAAAATATACCACTTAATTCGTGTTTTGTAAAAAACTACTAGATATGCTAATATATTTTTATCCGATCAGACTTTACAAGTTTTAATTCCATTAAAGTTACCGAGCTTATAGTGATCTACATACATATTATTTTTTTACATTCATCAAAATATTATTAAACAAAACGAAAAAAACTTCAGACTCATTTTTCTTTATACTCACATTAAAACAATGATTTACATACTATAATAACATAATTTTATTTCAAACTTGTTCGCCTTATTTAAAAACAATTTAACCAACAGTCACGAACGTTGTTTTACTTTTTTTTTAGATTTAATGATTCACATAAATTTTATTTTTAAATTACTCCCTTCAGAGTTAATATATAGCGATTTTTCATCAGTTGCGGATGATGTTAATAGAGCATTTTATTTTAGTTTTATTATTATCAATACATATAATAAAATTAAATATTCAAGGCCCGTGAACACAGATTTTTTCCATTAAACTAGTTAAAAGAGTCTTTCTTGTTTATCTTCAACAGGACTGTGACAAATCCTTCGTATGTTGATTTGTTTGTTCAGGAGCACATGAACACAAGATGGAAAATGAATTAGCCTAATAGGTTGATTTCGGGATTGTTTAAAAAATATGTAGTCAAAAAAGTATTTAGATCAATAAAACATATACTTACAAGCTTTTAGATTTTTGCGGTGATTTTGAAATGAATCTTGGCTTCTTGAGGCAAGTCGCGTTTTTTCGTCATTATCTCGGCCAAACCTGAAAATGTCCACTGTAATGTGTGGTGATACGTTAACTGAGATACCGATCAAAATGACAGTTTTATGTAAGTTTTCTTTACTGATGTAGTGTACTCGTAGTTTATTTAAATTATTTTATATGAAATGTTTTTACCAGGGGTCCGGAGTTAATTCCGGAATTAATTCCGGAACTGAATCCCTGCTATTCGTTCCGGAACTTTTAAAATCTATCCGTTCCCTACGTTAAAAACTCCGGAACGAATAGATTCTATTAACTCCGAAGAGAATTCGTGCCGGAACTTTTAAAATCTATTCGTGCCCTGGCTTATAAACTCCGGAACGAATAGATTCTATTTGCTCCAGAGGGCATTAATTCCGGAATTTATAAAATCTATTAGTTCCCTGGCTTATAAACTCCAGAACTAATACAATCTATTAATTCCGCACGGCATTCGTGTCGGAACTTATAAAATCTATTCGTTCTCTGATTTAAAATCGTCGGAACTTTTAAAATCTATTTGACTCCAGGAGACATTATCAGTGGAGCAGATAGATTTTATAAGTTCTTTAGTGTATCCGGCACGATTAAAGTCTATACGTTCCCAAATTTTATATTAGATTGATTGTACATGAAGCCAAATAGTTTAATGTGTATGTAATTACTATAAAATGCAAATCGAGTATTATTAATTTATTTAAACTATTGTTAAGGCTTTCGCGGTTTGTAATTTATAGATAATTAACATACATTTTATGAATTTTTGTAACAAATATTTTATTGGAATAATTTGATATGTGATAATTGTCATCAAAAACAATTTACAACAAATACGTATTAAGGTAGATTTAGAGCCCTTTTTCTTAGAATACCGTATTCTCAGAAATAAAATCAAATATATTATATGCTATGTAATCATTTATAAAATTAATTAAGTCAGACACGTATTAAGGAAAATTTGGACCCCATTTTCTAAATATTTAAATATTTTGGAAAAAAATGAGATAGTCAGTTGTATTAAACATTAACTAAATAAATTTAAAGTCAGTCACGTATTAAGGTAAATTTAATGTCCTTTTTACTAAAAAAATTGTAATGTCGGAAATAAAATTAAAAAATTAAGATGATACTATTAATTACGTTCTGTGAAACAAAACCTAATACAGAATTAAGTCAGTCGTGTATTAAGTAAGATTAGAGCCCTTGTTCTTAAAATAACATAATCTCATAAACAAAATCAAATATTCTATATATTATGTAACCATTTATATAAATTATTAAGTCAGGTACGTATTGAGGAAATTTGGGCCCGTTTTGTAAATATTTTAAATTTTAGGAAAAATAAAAAAATAACATGAGATAGTAAGTTGTATGAAATATTAAATATGTAAAATTAAAGTCAGTGACGTATTGAGGTAAATTTAAAGCCCTTTCTACTAAAATTTAATAATATCGAAATAAAATGATAAAATACTATGGTAACTTATTTTATGTGAAACAAAAACTACAACCGAATTAAGTCAGATGTGTATTAAGTAAGATTTAGAGCCCTTCTTCTTAAAATAATGTTATCTCAGAAACAAAATCAAATATGCTATATAATATGTAATCATTTATATAAATTATTAAGTCTGACACGTACGAAGGAAAATTTGGGCCCCGTTTTGCGAAAAATTTAACTTTTCAGACAAATAAATAAATAACATGAGATAGTAAGTTGTATGAAACATTGACTGTATAAAATTAAAGTCAGTCACGTATTAAGGTAAATTTAATGCCCTTTTTAATAAAATATTGTAATATCCGAAATAAAATGAAAAAAATACTATGGTATTATTGATTATGTTCTATAAAACAAAAATTATAACAAAATTTAGTCAGATGTGTATTAAGTAAGATTTAATACCACTTTTCTTAATGTAACGTAATCTCAGAAACAAATGCATACGTACTATATAATATGTAATCATTTTATAAATTATTAAGTCAGACACGTATTAAGGAGAATTTGGGCCCCGTAAATTAAAAAAATTAAGATGGTATTATTAATTATGTTCTACGAAACAAAACTTTATACGGAATTGAGTCAGTCGTGTATTAAGTAAGATTTTGAGCCCTTCTTAAAATAACGTAATTTCAAACAAAAACAAATATAATATACATTATGTAATCATTTATATGAATTATTAAGTCAGACACGTATTATGGAAAATTTAGGCCCCGTTTTTTAAATATTTTAAATTTTAGATAAATAAAAAAATAACATGAGATAGTAAATTGAAATATTTTTTAATATTTTTTTCTGCTTTCTTACGTATTAAAATGAGCACGAATAAATGATAATTTTTGCCCGTTTTGTAATAGTGAGGACGACGTATCAAAAATACCATTATATTATGAAAAAGAAAATAATTAATTCAAAATTTTAGTAATAAAATTCAAATATAATAAAAATCAAATGAGTTCTGAATACTATTAAATAAGTATAATAAATGCAGTTTACAGTTCTGTTATGAATTTAGGAAATTACTCAAAGAACATTTATTGATAAATAAACATCATTTTGATGTTAATTTTATTTAATAGTAATTTTCATAAATACTGGATATGTAACGCTTCGCAGGTGATAAATTTTTTATTTTGTTCTTTTTTAGCATTAAAAATATTATTTACAATATTTTGGGTTTCAATTAACTACAGCAAATATCGTATAACTAAATACTTATAATCTATTATACCTATGTTATATATGATGTTTTTATATAGGTACTGCGTATTTCGGTGTTTATATTTTTACTGCCGATTGTCTGTTTTCAACTTTGTAGATGTTTTAAGTAATAAGGAGATTTCTTTCTTTCTAGACTTTGGATTTACTGTTGGTTAAAATGAGAGCGATATATATCAAAACATTGCTGTTCGTATACATAACATATGTATGGTGTATAGCGTGTATAGATACAGAAACAAAGATAGTTATATTATATAACAATACAAAAGATGTGTACATCTCTTTTACACTTGTACAATATTATGAATAATGACTAATATGTTCAACTTGCAGCCTGGTAAAATTTCAACAAATGATTAAAACGTACATCTAATTAATATACATATATTCAAGATAATTTGCTTTGATTGAAAAGGACAAAGTGAGATTAATAGGGTTTCTTCGGAACCCTAAAAAAGATTTGAAAATCTAATATCTACAATTAATAAAAATTTACAAAAAACATTAATAAATGAGCTATCAACTCAAAATGAACATACATATAAAACTCTAAAAATATAAATATAATTTTTATTATTGTCACAAACACATCTTGCATTTTTTAATTTAGTTTATAGATGTTTAGTTTTAGAGGATTTAACCGTATGGTCTACTGTACTTGGATTATTGAATAGAATGAAAACGACATATATTTTTCTCCTTGTTACATACATAATCTACAAAGACCTTGTATTCATAAACAAGGATAATTTTATTATTTAACTATACAAGTTATGAATACATCTCTATTTCACAAAATACTAAATATTATCCACTAAATTTTATAGTGTAAAAAATGCATTCGTAGCTTGCAAATTACAGAGCTATTGCAATAATTGTTTAAACATATTAAGTTATACATTTTTTAAAGGTTTAATCAATTGTTGAAATTTTACCAGGCTGCAAGTTGAACATATTTGTCATTCTTCATAATATTGTACAAGTGTAAAAGAGATGTACACATCTTTTATATTGTTATATAATATAACTCTCTTTGTTTCTGTACCTATACACTATACACCATACATATGTTATACGAACAGCAATGTTTGGATATATATCGCTCTCATTTTAACCAACAGTAAATCCAAAGTCTAGAAAGAAAGAAATCTTTTTATTACTTAAAACATCTACAAAGTTGAAAACAGACAATCGACAGTAAAAATATAAACACCGAAATACGCAGTACCTATATAAAAACATTAAATATAACATAGGTAAAATCAGGCCCGGATTTAGAAATTTGCCCCCCCTCGAAACTAACAGTTTAAGTCATAGATGTCAAAATATAAAACTCAGGATTTTTTTTTTTTTGGTTGCGTCAGTTTCAAATGTTATAAATTTTTATAAAGTTACATTAGGAAACATAAAAACTGAAGACTTTTTTTCATGCTTGAGTTACATGTATAGAGAAATTATTGCTTATTGATTGAAATTTTTACGTCTCGATTTTCGGATGGCAAACTCATCGATAATGGAATCAAAATCAAATTCAATTCCCACGAATATAACAAGTTTTCAAAGTTTCCACCAAAATTTGCCGCCCTTCAATTATTGCCGCCCTAGGCAGCTGCCTACTCTGCCTGCACGGTAAATCCGGGCCTGGGTATAATAGATTATAGGTATTTAGGTATACGATATTTGCTGTAGTTAATTGAAACCCAAAATATTGTAAATAATATTTTTAATGGTAAAAAAGAACAAAATAAAAAATTTATCACCTGCGAAGCGTGACATATCCAGTATTTATGAAAAGAAAATTACTTTTAAATAAAATTAACATCAAAATTATGTTTAATTATCTTAAGAAATGTATTTTGAGTAAATTCCTAAATTCATAACAGAACTGTAAACTGGATTTATTATACTGTTATTTAATAGTATCCAGAACTCATTAATTAACTCCAAATTTATATAAATATTTGATTTATGTTATATTTGATTTTTATTATATTTGAATTTTATTACTAAAATTTTAAAATAATTATTTTCTTTTTCATAATTGTATTTTTGATACGTCGTCATCACTATTACAAATCGGGCAAAAAATTTTATTTATACATGCTCGCTTTAATACGTAAGAAAGCAGAAAAAAATATATAAAAAATATTTCAATTTACTATCTCATGTTATTTTTTTAATTTGTAAATATTTAGAAAACGGGGCCCAAATTTTCCTTAATACGTGTCTGACTTAATAATTCATATAAATGATTACATATTATATAGTACGTATGCATTTGTTTCTGAGATTATGTTACATTAAGAAAAGTGGTATTAAATCTTAATTAATACACATCTGACTAAATTTCGTTATAATTTTTGTTTTACAGAACATAATTAATAATACCATAGTTATTTCGGATATTACAATATTTTATAAAAAAGGGCATTAAATTTACCTTAATACGTGACTGACTTTAATTTTATACAGTCAATGTTTCATACAACTTTCTATCTCATGTTATTTATTTATTTGTCTGAAAAGTTAAATTTTTCACAAAACGGGGCCCAAATTTTCCTTCGTACGTGTCAGACTTAATAATTTATATAAATGATTACATATTATATAGCATATTTGATTTTGTTTCTGAGATAACATTATTTTAAGAAGAAGGGCTCTAAATCTTACTTAATACACATCTGACTTAATTCGGTTGTAGTTTTTGTTTCACATAAAATAAGTTACCATAGTATTTTATCATTTTATTTCGATATTATTAAATTTTAGTAGAAAGGGCTTTAAATTTACCTCAATACGTCACTGACTTTAATTTTACATATTTAATATTTCATACAACTTACTATCTCATGTTATTTTTTTATTTTTCCTAAAATTTAAAATATTTACAAAACGGGCCCAAATTTCCTCAATACGTACCTGACTTAATAATTTATATAAATGGTTACATAATATATAGAATATTTGATTTTGTTTATGAGATTATGTTATTTTAAGAACAAGGGCTCTAATCTTACTTAATACACGACTGACTTAATTCTGTATTAGGTTTTGTTTCACAGAACGTAATTAATAGTATCATCTTAATTTTTTAATTTTATTTCCGACATTACAATTTTTTTAGTAAAAAGGACATTAAATTTACCTTAATACGTGACTGACTTTAAATTTATTTAGTTAATGTTTAATACAACTGACTATCTCATTTTTTTCCAAAATATTTAAATATTTAGAAAATGGGGTCCAAATTTTCCTTAATACGTGTCTGACTTAATTAATTTTATAAATGATTACATAGCATATAATATATTTGATTTTATTTCTGAGAATACGGTATTCTAAGAAAAAGGGCTCTAAATCTACCTTAATACGTATTTGTTGTAAATTGTTTTTGATGACAATTATCACATTTCAAATTATTCCAATAAAATATTTGTTACAAAAATTCATAAAATGTATGTTAATTATCTATAAATTACAAACCGCGAAAGCCTTAACAATAGTTTAAATAAATTAATAATACTCGATTTGCATTTTATAGTAATTACATACACATTAAACTATTTGGCTTCATGTACAATCAATCTAATATAAAATTTGGGAACGTATAGACTTTAATCGTGCCGGATACACTAAAGAACTTATAAAATCTATCTGCTCCACTGATAATGTCTCCTGGAGTCAAATAGATTTTAAAAGTTCCGACGATTTTAAATCAGAGAACGAATAGATTTTATAAGTTCCGACACGAATGCCGTGCGGAATTAATAGATTGTATTAGTTCTGGAGTTTATAAGCCAGGGAACTAATAGATTTTATAAATTCCGGAATTAATGCCCTCTGGAGCAAATAGAATCTATTCGTTCCGGAGTTTATAAGCCAGGGCACGAATAGATTTTAAAAGTTCCGGCACGAATTCTCTTCGGAGTTAATAGAATCTATTCGTTCCGGAGTTTTTAACGTAGGGAACGGATAGATTTTAAAAGTTCCGGAACTTTATCGGAGCGGGAGTCAAATAGGCATTAATTCCGGACCCCTGGTTTTTACTGTGTAGGTACATGACACTTCAGTAAATACAATGCGTGGACTTTGTTCAAGAATACAAATATGGGTTATGTTAAGTACCTATGTATGTACTTCTATTTTTATGTAATGTAAAATGTTTTCTAGAAAATAATTTCGTCTGAATTCATTAGTACCTATTTTGTTTGTATTGTTCTAAAAGTATATGTAATATTCTTACTATTCTTGCCATTCAAGACAATCCCTCACTATTCATGTTTCATTTTACTCATTCACGGTTACATTTTTCGAGTACCATGAAATTATTCATCTTGGTTTTTGTATTTTCCGTATTTGCGTATTTCTCTATTGTATTACATGGCCTAATAATGAAAAAACTATTTTATTCTTCGACATAATCTCCATCCAGAGTAATGCACTTGTTCCAACGGTCCTCTAACATTTTGATACTGGTCTTATAGTGGTTCGCGTCAAGTCTCAAAACAAGTGTTTGTTTTCAACTCGACCTCTTCATTAGAGTAAAATCTTTTCTCAGAAAGCCACATTTTCAATTTCGGAAAAAGGTAGTAGTCGCTAAGGACCAAATATGTGAGGTCAAAGACTATTCATCCCATGCAGTAGGTATAGTTAGTTATATGAATTTTTAGTAATACAGTACTGGGAAATTAATTTAATCTAGTTCTGTCAACAAATAAAATAAAATTCTGTAAAAAAGAAAAAACTGTATTTAATTTGAAATGCACCTAACATTTGTAGTCCAAATGTTACTCTGTGAAATTTATTAATGATGTTACACGTTCAATAAAAATTTACATATATCTAAATGTTTATTATCAATTATCAAATCTGATTCAACAATTTTTTCTATGTCAGCAACTATGTATCTCGAGCTAACCTTTACACAGTTTTGAAAATATAAATAAACTGATGCTCTGCAATTGACATCTACTCCGAAACCATTTCATCTGAGGTGGGAGACTTGCATAATTTTAAATATAAACAATTCGTCTCCTGCTCCGAGCAAATGATTTATAAAATAAGGTGGGGTTTAAATGTCAAAAGCAGAGCGAAGCAACCTTCCTGATGGGCTGAGATATATAAAAGCAATGCGCATCACCAGATCACTAATACAGTTTTAATTGTGAACGTAGAACTTCTACAACAATCTCCACCATGAAGATGGTAAGTTATACAACGGAATTTACAATAACTGGATTGTGCTGTAAATAAAGACTGTAATCATATGCACTCTTTATTGCGGTTCTTGCTTGTATTTAATTATTATAATTTGCTAATTTCAAATATAAATAATTTTATTTACAACTTCTTGCGTCATACGTGTGAAATACTAATAAAAGCTTGTAGTTTGTCTGGTTTTAACATTTGTGTAATATTCAATCGATTTATTTGCGTCTGTACATTTTTTTATTAAATCTTGTACTTAATTTTTTGAGCAACGTTAGTTTATCCAAAATACCGTTTATATTTTTTTTTTATAATTATAAATAGTTATTTTGAATATATGTAGAGGAAACATCGATAAATTCAACATTATTTGATATTTTTAATTTTGAGGTCAAAATTTGTATGTCTTCCTTTTTCTTTTTGAATATAAATCATCTTTCTTTTTGATTAAATTTTTTTATTGATTGTTGTATTCTCTTTCCAGATCATTGTTTTCGCCGCCGTCTTGGCGCTCGCTTTAGCCCGTCCCCAACAAGACAAAGACGCCGTAGTCGTAAGATATGACAGTGACAACATTGGACTTGGTGGATACAACTACGCCGTAGAGACCTCCAACGGAATCCAACAACAAGAATCTGCTGAACTCAAGAACGCCGGTACCGAAAACGAAGCCATCTCCGTCCGTGGATCGTTCTCCTACATCGGTGCTGACGGAGTCACCTACACTGTTACTTACATTGCCGACGAAAATGGTTTCCAACCCCAGGGAGCTCATTTGCCAGTAGCACCATAGAATAAGAACAAATTGTGATCACGTGTGTCTTGAATTATCTGGTCTTGTTTTTGTTACCCAACGCTTTTTTACAATTTTTTTGTTAAAAACTGTATTTTTTGTATTTATGAAATGTAAATAAACATTTTACGTTTTATTTTTTATATATTTTGTATTATTTCTTCTCAAAATATCGTATATTTTATAGGATCTCTATCTTCAAAAATATTGACTTACACTATACTAAAAATCTACTAATAGTATTTTTCATTAGGAAAATAACTAAAATACACAATTTTTGATTTTTTTGAACTTGACAATGAATTCAAAAAGTAATTAAATTCTTTTCTCGAAGAAAAATTTGTGTAAACAAATTTAAAAATATTTACCAATCATGAATACGGAATGGAGTAATTAGTAGCAATAAAACTACTATTAAAAATATAATATCGATAAATTCGAAAACACAAGTGAGTTTTTATTATAATTAATACATTACAACAGGGCACATATTTATATGCATAATTACCTATGCATTCGTAATAAACATTCTATATACATCTGTCAAATATTTTAGCGCCCATGACCCAAATGATATGTAATTTCTATATTTATACAGATTTTATTCAAGAGAAAATTAATAGAACTAGTCATCTTATATTTTGTGTAAGGTAAATACACCAACAATTTTGTCTTCAATTTTGCTAGAGTAATTATTTTTAATAATCTGTAAGAATAGTTAATTTTTTATAATTGAAGAATTATCTCATATATTTAATTAGTTATCTCTATATCAAATTATAACTTTTTCCGCATGATGTTCTTTGTTACTTGAAAAGTGCTTTTTCAGTTCAAAATTAATTGTTTAGAACTTTTCTTTGCATTATTTTCAATTTTCATCGACATGTGTATTTTTACATACTCTTGTATATTTTGCGGTGATAACATAAAAAACGTAATAAGGACTATGACTCCACGCTGAGACAAGATATTACTTGAGTTTTAAAGAAACGAGACCGAGACGGTATCAACTTTTACTCCCCGGGATTTCTGTTTTAAAATATTCTTAATCGACTTCAAAAAAGGAGGAGGTTCTCAATTCGACAGTATATATTTTTTATGTATGCTCGGGCCTAACTCCGACAAATAAGTACCGATTTGGACGTTTTTTTTTTGTTTGAAAGAGTATACTTCCGAGGTGGTCCCATATAAATTTCATCAGAATCACACCATGGACTTCAGAAAAAGAGGGGATTTTCAATTCGGCTGTATATATTTTTTAAGTATGCTCGGGCATAACTCCGACAAATATACACCTATTTGGATGATTTTTTTGAGAGTATACTCCCGAGGTGGTACCATAAAAGTAAAAAACTTTATAAGAAAAAAAAATAAGAAAACCGACTTCAAAAACTGTTAAAAATTTTGATATACTTTTCACTGTTTTTATTTTATTTTTTTCAAAAAAAAATTTTTTTTATCAATAACAGGTAAGTATTTATGATTTATAATTTAGTCGTTCACGATAAATGTTTCTTTAACATAAGTTTGGTTTTAGTTTTTATGAATAGATATGCGAGTATTGATTGAGATTTATGCAGCTTTTTGTAATTAATGAAATTATAGGATATGTAAATTAATAATTGCAACATAATGAAACAAGTTATTATATAGAAAATATATTTGCTATTTATACTTTATTTTAATTAAAAAACCCAGACATCAATATTCAATGTTATTTTATTTTCCAGCAAAATAAATATTGTTAAAAAATATATATACCTATATCAGTAGAGCCGGAAGATTAAAATTACATATATATCAATTTTTCATAGAAGGAGCGCAAAAAATAAACGCACCTTTCAAAAAACTTCATACGGTTATTCTTGAGATCATTCGGCTAGTTTGCTAACAATAAACAGAACACATACCAATATAAAAAGATGTTTATAATTGACATTGGTTTACTGTCAAAATTTCTATTTTTTATCTATTTCCGGTAAAACCGGAAATAAGATTTATATGACATATAGCCATATATTTATATCAATTTTCCATTTTTCTACACATTCGATTAGTTTGTCGGACAGACGTATAGACTGACAGATAACAGAAAGATGCACAGACCGACATTGACAACTGGTAGACACAACTATAATTTGTATATATCAGTGGTGGGGCATGTAATGGATGGAAGAAGAGTTGAAATAGTATTTAGGCGCACTCACCCTACACACACACATACATATTATTGAAAAGAAGATTCGTGGTTCTTGTCATTTTATTTTTAAGAGTATTACAAATATCGACGGATGACGTAACGTAGGTTGGTGTCAGACTTTCTGTTTGCAAATCACGTAATTTTTATTTAGAATGCTTATTGAAATGACAGTTACCGCGTACTAGTAATGTCATCTTTCGATCTTTTTACTACCAAAGTTGAACTAAATATTATTTTTTTCGGCATTCACTTTTTTTATTTTACTTATTCATACATTCGGTATATATAATAGATCATTGTCGAATATGATATAACATATTAATAACAGACTTAAGTCAAAGGTTATGGATTTTGATTAATTTATTGTGTTAAGTAATAATATAAATATGGAATTTGGTATTAAAACGTTGATGAAAGTTCATTAGTTTACAATGTATTTTGATAGGTATAATATTAGAGGATTTTGAAAAGAAAGAAAAAAATTATAACTATTTAATTATGCATATGCTATTTTTTATTTTTTTATCTCGCTGGGATTGAATAAAATAATTTATTTGGTAACCCAATTTTTTGAACGCATCGAAAAGTTTTGCAAAAATCGTTCCATAATACGGTATTATACATACTATAGTGTATATTATATGCATAAAATAATCCGTCTTATGTCCGGTATTATAAAGGAGCTAACAAATTGCTAGCTAACATGCACTTTCAAATGGGGTATTAATTTTGTGATAGTATCTATGGATTAGCTATGGAATTTAGAGCAGTGATACTTCAACTTATTGTAACACAGTTGACAACTCAGACCGTACAAAATAATTTTCATAATATCGCCACAGTTTTAATACCGTGGGTGTTTATTTACCACGCGTGCGTGAAAATTGTCAAACACTTCATGAAACTCAGATAGGTTAGAAACCTCATTTGAAAGTACTTGCTAGCTCGTTTATAATATCCGAAAATTATTCCGTTTATTAGGGAGTTTTTTTTTTTACATAGGAAATAACTGTTTGTCCAGGTTTCCGGTATATAGAGGATCCGGTTTAGGTGGGTTTCACTGTACTATATAAGAGTGGACAGTATACACACTTTCTGGCTAAATGATATTCTTTACAACATTGATAATAAAATAATAAAAATAAGACTTTTATTTAAAAATATATTTTAAAATTTTATTTTACTTATATACTGGGAGTTCATATACATTACATGACCGTATACGAAAGTAAAAATGTATATGTATTTAATTTATGTAATTGCATTATCTAAAATATAAATAAGTGTATGTTGCATAGTAAATACTTACCGAATGAATGGGGAATGCCAAAGTATGAATCAAACAATAACCCATGCAATGTAATGAATTTTCAACAGAGTTGTATTTCTCCGAATTCATCTCGAAATCATTTTCTAGAATTTAAAGATATACTTACTTAAATTAATTATCAATTTTTATTAAATACTTCTTAAATTTTAGCATTATGCATTAATTAAATACTTAATTAATGGATTTTATTATATATATAGATGTATTTTATCTTAGAATTGTTGTTCAGTGGCGTCGGATATCGAGAGTGTCACCCCCCCCCCCCCCTAACTGCCAAAAAATGTCAATAACTGGTTGTATTCATTTACAGAGACGTTTAACGTAATGGAATAATTTAATTTCTACATCTTTCTTTACCCTGAATTACTTTTATATTTTATTAATTTTTCCAATGTAATCCACAGCTTTGAAATGCATCTAATAATTTAATTAAATAATTTATAATCAGATATTATTTCATTAAACAAATGTATATAATTTGTTGATTTTAGTTATTATTTTTAGTTTATATTTGCATTATCGATGTTAAAATATACATACATATAACACATATTATTTTAATATAATTTTTTTAAATATATAATTCTGAAAATACTAATCTGTTCAAAAAACATAATATAGAAATTTCAAATTTCACTGTCACATATATCTGTATTGTACTTACACATATTAAAAAAAACTTCCGAATACCAAACATGATTATAGGATAAGCATATAATTTTTTATGTTAATAAATCTAATAGAGCTTTTTTACATTATTAAATTGTTGATTTCCTTGACCTTTCATTATAAATTTCGGATGATTTGTCAACTGTAATTTAAGTTCAAGAATGTATTGTAGTTAAATAGCCTTTTATGACCGTATGCCGTATATGTATATTAAAATGAAATAATTCCTTCATTTACGCAAGTAATTAGTTTCACGAAAACAGTACGTAAATAAAAACCGCGTAAATGGAACTCGAAACTACATTGTAGCCACATTTCGTTTGTATTTAAAATATATACAATTTCAACCGCGTTTTTTTTAATTTTTTTATTGTATATCGATGTTTCTCAGAGTGGTTTCCACGGAAAAATTCAGGGTTCTGCGTATTTTTTCGGTGTTGCGTTGCTTATTTTTACAACGTATAAATTATACCCCTTATTTGTATTAATTAAAAGGATTAACTTCGTTTTTATAATAATATGCATCAATAAAACATTTTTTTCCATTTATTATTTCATTAAAACTAGCGTAAAAAAAAGAAAAAGAGTAAGGTTCTCTCTCTTATTTACGAGTAAAAAACTAAAAATACAGAACATAAAAAAATGTACTCCTTATATAAAGTTCACGACTTTTTAATATAGTCAACAACTTTTTTTTTTATATTACATATATTTGTCTAGTTCTATAGTAAAAGATTAACTAAAAAGTTTTCTTTTCAAACCCTTTAGTCCAGCTATGGGAGCATATTTTAAAATGAATGAGCAATATAATGATTTTATTCATTTTGAAATAGGTGTAGCAACTACAGATATAAAATTCTATCTGGGTATGTCTCTGTATTCCCGCACATCACCACAATGGTATTTGCGGATCTTTTGTGCGTTACTGCAGTAGGATGGGCAGCTTCACTTTCTTTACAATAATTTACGTTGGCGTATCGCGGTTTTATCGCAACCCAACGCGCGACGGTTTTTGCCATTTTGATATTTCTTAATTTGAGACAAACATCTAGAGAAATGAAGTTTCGATTTGACAAGTTCTAGCTATTTGTCTTAATTTAAAGGGGCGTCAAAAATCACGAAGAACATTACGACCTAATGGAGGTTATTAACAAATAATTGAAAGGAAAATAAAAGGTTTGGTTTATTGTGTATAAAATCTTCTTTTTTTAATTACAATAATACATATATACATTTATGTTACATTATGTGGCCCCTCTCTACCCATATATGTTAAAGTAATTTCAGTAGTTATCTATTCTTTAATTATTAATGGTTTAATATTTTGATAATTGTTGTAAATAACATTAAATAATGATTAAAAATACAGGTATTTAGATATTTTTTACCTTAAACGCTACATTTCTATGTTTTTCAGAATCCAAAACGACAAAATATATATATTTTAACATAAAATATTTAACATGAAAATAATTTTAAAACTAAAATTTATAAAAATATGATTAATTTAACCCTTTTTGCAACTTTTTTTGTTCAAGCAATTTGATTTAGTAGTCTACCGTTGTAGAATACTAAATATCATTTCTATCGATGCATGTTTATATACACCAATAAAAATAAACAATTAGTAAGTAAATAATGCAAAATAAAACTTTATTAAAATGTAATTAGGTAAAGAAGAGTAAATATCAAACAATAAAAAAAATTTCATTGAAGACTTAACAGCAGGACCGGTTTCTGTGAGAAGTTTATAGTTTATTTTCAATACATATATTACCATAAATGAAGTACATTAACTATAATCTATGGTTAACGTTATATGTATATGGTACATTAATGTATTTATACAATTTAAATAAACTGCCCTGGTCGGCACAAGACTTTTTTAAACATCATGACACAGAAGAAATTACATATGTAAACACTTTTTTCTATGAAATTGGATATAAACTACATTATATTAATTATTGTCTTTGTTAATGTTTGAGATATATATTAATTCTATTCTGTGATTTTATTTCAAACGTTTTTATTATAAAACAATAGGTATAATAATTTTTCTGTTTAGAAAAATGCCATTTTGTCAAAGGGTTCTTATTTATTTGATATTTCAACAGTTTAACACGTTTTAGATATTATTATTATTTATATATATCTGTTTGATTGACAGTTGTAATAATAAATGCTTTTCTTTTCATAGATCACTAGATTATTATTAAAATTATTTTTAAATAAAAACTAAAATTATTATTTTTTGGTCAATTCATAAAACATACAAAAAAAGAATAGAACATTAATTATAGAAAATAACGTTCTCTACAAATTTTATTTTAAACATTTTTTACTGGTATGTAGCATTTGAAATATAATTTAAATAAAAATATTATTTCTTTACAAATTTTTTTAAATGATTGCAACAAAAATTAGAGATAATAATATTCTCTATAACTTGTATCTAAACTACCGTATCTAATACGTACCGTTTAAAATTCAAAAATTAAAGAAAATCGATTATTTCCTAAAACAAATTTTGGGGGGGAAAATGAATAGAACATAAATTATAGATAATAATATTACCTACAATTTTTAACTTGACCATTTCTTTGTAATTTGCACAGACATTATGGCGAAAATAGACAAAATGGATAGTTCCATCAAAATCTGGAAAAATTGGCTTTACAATACTTAACTATACTACATAATATATGTATATTCACATACATGCGTACTCTCTTAAACTGAATCAGTGAGAATTCCACTGACTCCTTCAGTGAACGTAAAAGTCACAGAAAATCAGTGATATATACCAGTTTTCACTGATCAATCAGTGATTTTGACCATATTAACAATGATCGACTGATTTGTTCAGTAATTATCCACTGATTAACAGTGGCCTGTTTTTCACTATTTTACAGTGCAAAGTAGACCATAGTCACTGATAATTAGTGACTATTCATTGATTCAAATTTAGAGAGTATAAGAAAGTAAAAAGTGCTTTAAAAGACTATTTAAGGTTACTATAGTCTTATTTATTGCAGAGATACGTAATTAAAAATATCATCAAAAACGTAAATAAAACTACATTAAAACATTATTTATTAATTATATAGTTATAAATATAAACTATTTATTAATTATATTTATAACTAGCTTGCTGAGAGATGTTACTCTTTAAAATATTATATAACTCTTACAACTAATTTATAAAAATATAAATTCTATGATACTATGTTTTTCGTCTAAAATTCATCATTTATTATTGATAGAACACACTATATATGTCCCAACACTATTAAGATAATCTTTACTTATACAGACAATACTGATATTAAAACAATATTTAACTTTCCAAAATTTCTCCCCTTGAAATTGCAAAACCGACTCTGCATTATTATGTGTATTTACTTATTACACAATGGTTGTGAAAAATTGGTGGTATTTCTTATCGATATTTTTTTTATGTTTTATGTCCTTTTTACCTTAACATTAAAATAATGCAAATTTAAGTATGAAGAAGTTCAAGTGACTACTTTTTTATGATTTAAATGTCAAATATTCAATGTTAAGTTGGTGGTTAATGTTAACGAGTATACAACTGATGAGTTTTTAATCAGGCATCTTAGGTGGGAAAGATTACCATATTAATATCCCATATACATACATGTACACATAATTTAATTTATAAAAATTTGTCATTTACACTTGTTAAAGGGTAGGGGAATCATTTGCATAGGTACAGTTATTGTATATAATAGAATTATTGGAAGATAATTCCAATAGTCTGATAGTTTTGTTCAGTGCAATTCAACAAACACATATTCCAAGATGAAACTGGTAAGTTAAATTTAGTGAAAAAAAGTGCTTTGTGTTTGATAAAATTTAATATAAAAACGTTTAGTGAAAATTTTCTTAAATGTGGCTTATGTTAAAATATTTTATAAATTCAATAATTTAGTTTTAAAGTATATTTTAATTCCTTATTGGTATCTAAATTTGTGTGTTAAATTAATGTTTGAATCCAATACTTGGACGAACTACGGACGAATTTAAACTAATATTCATTTCGTAAAATACAATTTCGTAAATTTAATTTACACTAAAATTTTAAATTAACATTTATTCTGAACCTTACGAGCACATAACATAAATTACAATATGTTTTATCAGTAACCCACAATCTTTTAAAGTTTTAGTTTATCATAGGTACTAAAATTTCACTTTGAAAACATATAATTATGATTTTTCAGATAATTGTTCTCGCCGCCTTAATGGCAGTCGCATTGGCCCGGCCACAGAAAAGCGACGAAGTGACCGTCCTCCGTTACGACAACGACAACATCGGTGTCGGAGGTTATAAGTTCGGCTATGAACTCTCTGACGGCAGTGCTCACGAAGAAACCGCGGAACTGAAGAATGCCGGAAGTGAAGACGAAGCTATCTCTGTTCGTGGATCCTTCAAGTACGTTGGACCAGACGGAGTCACATACACAGTAACCTACATTGCCGACGAAAATGGTTTCCAACCCCAGGGAGCTCATTTGCCAGTAGCACCTCAATAAGCTTTATTTTAAAAGTTTATTTGTAAATTGATACTCATTGACACTGTTTTCTCTGTATATTTTTGTGTTGAATTTTAATAAATGTATATTTTTATCATAAATCTATTTTATTCTAATGTTTTTTAACCAGATTTTATCATTAAGTACACGAGTTTATTAAAATTATGTATATACATTTTCTGTAAATAATACAGAAATCAACTTAAAAAGCATAAATTATATGATTTTTTGGAGATTTGAAATATTTATTTTAAATGAAATACTTTTAAATTTCGAAGTAATAATGATACAATGACATGATCAAAAATTAAAATTTTTAATTTTATGATAAATATCTATCTATATTTTATAGGTATATTTATGCAAAATACTGATAATCTAAAATATTTTTTGTAAAATTAATATGCAATTGAAACGTTAAAACCATTTTAAAAAGTGACCCTAAAATGGGTGTTCTTTTGCCCGTTTGGGGTTCCGTAAATATTTAATTAAATTGTGGTCTAAATTATGTCTTATGATCGACCATTTGAACATAAAACCTAACTTAACTACCCCCTATACACAATACATTTTTTTTTAATTCCAGGCCAGAACCAGCATGAATTTTAGTGAAGATCATTGGGTAAAGGATTGCATTTTTTTATAAGATTTCAGGCTTCACTTAATTATCTTCACTCAAATTCAGGCTGATTTTAGGCCTGGAACTTGTTTTTTTAATATACATATTGTGTGTAGGGGATACTATTTAATATATATTTTACATCGTTTTATAATTTTCAATAATTTCGCGCATTTGATCTTTCTATATGTTTCAATTACTTTGACCCCTTTTATCTTTAAAACTATTTGCTCATTTTGTCATTAATGTCTCATCATAAGGCATCATTTAGAGTACAAATGAATTATATATTCGCAGACACCCAAACGGGCGATTTTTTTTTATTCTGTTTACGCATTACCTGTTTTCGTAAACGATCAAAAACCGAATTTCAAATTTCAGTTGGTAATTATAGTCTGATCAGAAAGATTATTATATAATAATCAACGTATCTTAGAATATATAATTATTATCATAAAAAAAATGTATTAATTGAATCTATCAATGACTACTCCCGTATAAAATTAATTAAATATTACAGAACACGTAAATTTAGAAAGAATTACAGCAAAAATATAAATATCTATACATTAAAATTAATACGTGTAATCTTGTTATACCGAAAGTAACTATTTATTGCATGCAATATCTGCTCTTAATAATGTAACTGTATCATGATACATTAATTATATGTGCTAAACTAGCTTGTTCGTTTCTTAATCAACGAAGTAGGTATATTTTTAATTATTTTATGTAATATTTTATATACCATCTCATTGTCAGTGTATCTGTTAATAACTATAGGATACATATTTATTATATACAATCGTACCCAGTTTACTGCTATAAGACGTACGTTGCGTCGTATTTACATTCATTATCAATTACCCCTATTTCCCAAAGTTTTGGTGCTCACTTCAGAGTTTTGTCTTTTTAGTGACATAATGTTACCGCTCAATAGGCTTCCAGCATATAAAAAAGAAGTTCTTTGACTAACGGGCATTTAAAAACTATAGCTTGTATCTAAAACCGAAGGAGACGTAACTTGGGGGTATAGCTATTTTATAATAATGTCGAAATAAATGATTTTCCAGGTTGAAAATTTCAAAACATTAATTTAATATCAATATATCGAATCAAACTATATACTCTCAAACAAAACAAGTATTATTTTTACAGTAATTGAGTTATACAGGGTGTTCATCAGTATCGAGTTATCATTGCTAACTTTGTTATTATTAGAGCTAGAAGGTCGATTGAATAGGCAAAATATCAGTATTTTTCCGGGATGAATAATGGCGGTCTCCAAAAAAAATCGAATGTCGAATTTCAAAGAGATATTGAAATATAACTTTTTTTGTAAACGGAATAATCCGTATATTATTAATGGATTTTATAGGTGAGAATGTTCTCTTTATAAAAGTGTATTCGTGCAATTATCACTCGATTCTGGCGAACAGCCTGTATATTGTAGATAGAGTACACAACATATTTTATAACAATTGTAAATTTCGTGGAATTCGTGTAATTATTGTGTATTTTACTTGTATATTTAGTTCGACAGATTAATTATTATCATTGATCATCAATTTGCTAGCTTTCGAGCACTTTAATATAGAATATCAATTCTGTGATTTGCTCTATGGATTTGTTTTGGAATTTAGAAAATTGGTACTTCAATTTATTAAATTATAGTTGGTGACTCTGACCGTATAAGATATTTCTCATAGTTATTTTCTACTTACTACGCATACGCTAAACTGTTAAAAAACGTTATGAAAATGTCTATTTTGATGCTTTGTTTTAATGTGCTTGCAAGCAAGCTAAAATAATTTTAACCAATTTTTACTCATGGTCATCGTCTTTTGTTTATTTATAGTAATAAATATCAAATCGAAAAGTAATTTATGTACTCCTGGTGATCCATAGTTTTAAATCTTTTCGGGAAAATTCCGAATATTAATTCTAACAATCTTTGTAATTAACAATTAAATTAATAATACTATTAGGCATAATGGGGCCAAATAGTATACATCTGTTGTCATCTTTACTCATTCAGTTAAAAAATTTATTGATGTCTCTCAATAAACCTCGATTTATATGTAAATTTAAGTACCTTATTCCTTAAAGTTAAAATTAAAATCAATAACGATTAATTTATTGAGTAATCAAATAACACGGTGTTCGTGAATATAAAAAATTATTAACAAGAACTGTATAATTTTCATGAAAACATTTTTTTAAATCATAGGCCAAGCTATTTTACGATACTTAGTATAACAAATTATTATAAAACCAAACGCCTCTTAATTAAGCAATGCTCTAGGCCATAAATTATATTATTCATATAAATACATATGTTACTTAATTTGATAGAATATAGATTTTTATATTATAAAATTTTATGTGAACAAGGTAAAATAAAATAATAATTTGATATTATACTTATTTATGTAAATTGTAAATAAAACTTTTGCATAAATTACTATTTAATCTTACCTACAAAAAATAATATGGAAAAATTATATTATTATAAAAATAAGAAAGAAAATCTCAATTTTTTTACTAAATTAATTCCAAAATATAATGTATTATATAGTTTAAAATCATTAAAGTTGTTTCTTACTATAATATAGAAATTAATCAGTTATTAATAATTTTTGCCAATGATTGTGAATAAATAGCATCAAACAAACCGCAGGAAGAATAATTATGAAATTATATTATAACTCATATAATAAATAATAATAAAACAATCCTTTAATAAAAATTATATTGATAGTAATTATAGTTATAAACTTCTGTGTTATGTTATGAATGTGTAATATGAATAGGTTAAATAGTACCTACATATACTTATATATAATGTTTAAAAGTATTTGTTTTGGAAGCCAATTAAGAATTAATAATACATAAGTATTGCTATGTTAAATAATTACATACTTTTCAATTTTCAGTTTCTGTGTAATAATGCACATAGATGGATTTAGATGTATAAATGTCCAATATTCGTATTTTTTAAGTTTTCATATTGATATTGACTTGAATCCAGTACAAATATTCTGAATTAAATAAGCATATGTTAATAGTATTTATTTATAGCAAATTTCAATTCATGAAGGCTTATTGGATTCATAATAAAAACTCAGTGAATTGTTAATAATTAATTTGTATAACAAGTACTATCTAAAATTATTCAACATACATCTAATATGTTTAGTTATAACATAGAGCACTGTAGACTATAATATATGAACATAGGCCACTAAATTCAGTTCATTGGAGTCTGCTGACCGCCCTATCTTCCCCTAAAAAGTCTCCCAAAAATTTGTTTATGAGTAAAAAAAGGAAAATTTCAGCGAAAAAAAAATATACATATAGGTATATTAGAAAATAACTTACATTTCTTTAATCAATTTATTATTTTTTATATTTTTTACTAGAATTTAGCATCTGTTGAGAAAAACTTTTGTATATTTTATACTTTTTGTTCTTTAAGGTCTTACGAGCCATGTGTATGACACCACTGCTGTAGACTCTAGATAGTCTTTTTTATAGTTACTTCTTAATAGTTTGTATAACTTTTATGTTATTCATAATTAATTTTAATTTTAAACAATGAATAGATACATATTATTTTGAATATTTAATTCACCATTGACCTTAGTGTTCATCCTAGATTATTTCACAATACAAAAGGGCATCAAGTAACCTATTCTTACTTCCTTATGGCAATAAAATTAATAATAAATTATCCCCCATATTATTTTCTATATTTAATGTCAAATAGATTTCAAAATTAAAATTAATTTATCTAATTGGTAGTTCATGATATTTCATTAGAATTAATTAACATTTTGCTAAGATATTAATTTTTTAAAAGATTTCAAAAATAATATTAAAATTATTTAGATAATTAATAAATTTTGTTTTCTGCTTTTATGTGCAAATACATGAGATTATTTGAAAGTTTATATATGATATGTTAAACCAAATATACAGAATAAAAATAATTGCAATAAAAATAATAATTATATCTAATTAAAAGTCATTTTTAATTATTTATATTTTGACATTTAAAAAAATTATATGAATATATGTATATTATTCAGTGACTAAGAATTGAAAGGATTATTTGTTACAATATTTGTTTTTATAGAATTTGTTGACAGAAGAAGAAAAAAGGAAACATTGATAATAAAAATTAAAAAAATATTATAAATTAAACAATTTATTTGACTTATACAGAACTTATAAAACAAGCTCTTAATAAGAAAACCAAAAATAATATATTCACAGTAACATTAACAACGAGTCATCATATTTGAGTCCAGATTTTTGTATAATACATTCAAACAACAAAATAATTGCATTTAATCATCAAACTTCATTTAGCTTTAGTCATCAACATTCAAGGAGCAACTGGTAAATGAGCACCCTGGGGTTGGAAACCGTTCTCATCGGCAATGTAGGTAACTGTGTAGGTAACGCCGTCAGCGCCGATGTAGGAGAATGATCCACGGACGGAGATGGCTTCATCGTCAGTTCCAACGTTCTTGAGTTCAGCAGATTCTTCGTGTTTGCTGCCGTCTGAGAGTTCATAGCCATATTTGTATCCTCCGACTCCGATGTTGTCGTTGTCGTATCTCAAGATGGTAACTTCATTTGGGTTCTTGGCTACGGCTTTGGCCTGTCCTTTTTGTGGTCTTGCAAGAGCGATGGCCAATACGGCGACGAAGACAATGATCTAATAAGATAAATTAATATGCGTATTTATTAAAAATATTCAATAAAAGTAAACTTATATTTTTTTCAAAAACGAAATAATTTATTGCAACAATGTACATGTTTCATGTTTTTTTTTTGCTTTTGAAAACAGATTTAATCGTTTAGCAGGGCCGGCAGTAGAATGTATATTTTTCTATCAAATTTGCTAAAAAGCTGATTTTTCCTGAATATCATTATCCTAATATAATTTTAATTAAACTATTCAATATGATTTCCAATTTATAAAAAAATATATTTTTGTCAGGCATATGTTCGGTATTATAGACTAGCTAGCAAAATTTGCTAGCTTGCAAACACTTTCAAATAGAGTATCAAACTTATACGACAGTTCTCTTGGAGTTTTTGACATTGATTAAATTTAAATTAAAAACCAAGGTATTTAAAGTATATTTATATGAAGGTTATTTAGTAATCTTGAGTAATAATGCTAAAACATATAAGTTTGATACCCTATTTTAAAGTGCTATAAAAAGCTAATAAATTTTGCTTACTATTCTGATTATAATTATCAGAATCTGATGATTATACATAGTTTTGCTACTAGGAAACTTTTGATATTTTTCATAATTATAATTAAAGATAATAAAAGGTACCTTGCAACGAAACTATAATTATTGAATAAGGTAGAAGCTATGGTTTGATATAAATAATTTAGATAATTATTCGGAAAAAAATATTTTCATATCTGGTTTCAAAATCAAAGTAAAAAATATATATAAAAAAAAACAATCTTTATCAGTTCTGTTTTAAAAAAAATACCAATTTTTCGAGGCTATGGCAACTATATAATATGGATATTTAACAAATAATTTACCGTTCCTCTTTAATATAAAATATAAAATTACTTAAATCTACATTTCAATTTTGTATCGTATTATCAACAGAACCAAGCATTTTTTGATTAAATGGAATTTTAATTGTCTGCACTATGTTTTTCAACGCATATTGTACATTTTTCTATGAGAGCCTAGCATTTAACTAAATATAATTTTAAATATATAAGTATCATTTAAATCACGTTCGTAATACACCAAGCTTACTTTAATTGAGCATTTAGCGCTAAAAGAGCATTGACAAATTGACAATACCGGGCATAAGTAATCAAATATTTATAGAAACAAATCTTCAACAATTTCAAAGTATTTTTTTATAAACATTATCAAGGTAAATTTATGAATCGGGTATCTACATCTTATTTATAAACATTCAATCGCAAAATAATAATATATATGTACCTACATATTTTTAAATAATATGTATCATTTAATATAATATTATACTGCAATATTAATAAAGAAATATATAAAGAAAGCCATGCATATTCAAACTATATACAATGTCGTAATCTTAATCGAATAGAACTGTTGTAATAAATTGCTACTTCACAGATAATACTTCATTACACATACTCTAGGTAAATTTCATTATTTTGTATATTGTTGACGAAATATCTTTGTAAAGGATTTTTATTTAACCTTCTTCAATTTATTTCAGTTAGATTATAACACCACTCAAATCAAATTATCGTTAATATAATATGCGCTCAGTATTATCAAGTTTTAATTAAATGCTCCTTTAACTAACTGTAATATTATTAACACTATGTTTTTACAACAGATATTATGTACATTTTTTATTGAGAGCCTAAATATTGATTTAAATCACATTTGTAATATATAAAATTTAGGTTAAAGAAGCATTTAGAGCTAAAGGAGCTTTAAATTGGTTAATAATACCGGGCATATATCCAATTATTATGTTTAAATGATTTTTATTACTTTATATTTGTTTTTAAGAAGGATGAGTTTAGCAAAACATATAAATTAATATTAAAAAATAATAAATATTAATACATACCAGTTTCATGATGACTTTTAAAAAATTTTAAATTCACTTGTACAGAAAATTCAAAATATTTATGGTCCTTATTCTAAAATTCAAACTGTTTATATACCTACACCCCATTTTTTGTATACTCCCTCCCTTTCCATTCAGGAGTAAAGGACTGTACCGGTTTTTACATTTAAATCAAATGATGATACAAATGTCTGGATTTTTTTTTAAAGAAGATCTGACATATGATCAAAGTAACCAATCAAAAACTACTATAATTCATTAACATGTAACAAATGCAAATGTTATTCTGGACAACTGTAATTTGTAGGCGTTAGATGTCACCGAGCGACCTTCAGATTCACCGCTCCTCACTGAACTTTAAAATATTTTACATTTTTAATAAAAGATAGTTATCATTCATAATTATCTAATAAACTTGATATTCGCACGTGTGCAAAAATTCAGCTATTTTATTATTTTTTAATGTGTGTAATTACGGGTTTTTATTGTTTAAAACAGTAATTATTTCAAAATAGGTATTATGTGAATTCAGTGAATTACTAAACTTAAGCAAAGCAATATTTTGGTTACAAATTAAAAAAAATAAGTAGTTTAGTTAATTTTAAAATAATTTTCATTATCATAAGATCTGTTTTTTTGTTTTTGTTTTTAGATATCCCTTAATATACTGGGTGTTCAGTTTTAAAAATAAAGCAAGGTAGGGAAAAATGTTTCAGACAAAAGTTTAAGTGTTTAAAGGGCGGGATTTAAATTATTTTTGGTGGACGTTTGGAGGTCAATAAAGGTTATCTTCGTTTCTTATTGCAGAATCGTATTATCTGAAACAATTTTTGTTTTAAATTTTTTATGACTTTAATTTTCAAGAATTTTTTATTCGGAAGTCAACAACTTTTGTTTATTTTGAGTAAAACTTTAAATTGTTTGGTATTTCTTTTATTTATTTAAACAGCAAAAATTAAAAATACATTTCTGAAGCAATAATAATAATAAACATTTTCGTCTTTTGTACTTTTTCTCTAAAATTACTGGTCTCCTAGTATTTTTTTTTTGTTTAAATCTCTTTATACTTTATTGTTGTATTTCTTGGAAAATTTATATCGTAAAATGTTTTTAATTTATTTCTTTTTTTTCACGGTGAATACGACTGAAATAAAAAAATTGGGGCTCACATTAAAAAAAAAAAAAAAAAAAAAACTAAGATGATCTCCATAGTTATGGCCAGACCTCCACCAAAAATAGCGTCTCCCCCTTTAAATACTTTTGTTCAAAACATTTTTCTCTATCTTGGAGCGACTAATAGAACAAACATCAAACTAAACAGCGATAATTCTCTTAATCGATTCAATAATTTAACGTTTACCAAAAAAAAAAAATGGTCGATTATTATGAAAGTGGTCAAGTAAATTAAGAAAGGGATTATTTCGAAGAAGTGGTGAGTTGTAGACGTTTCACTGTACGTTAATGATTCCAATGAATACTGGTTGTTTAAGAAAGGGGTCGTGTAGAAGTAGTGCTTGGTTTGCAAAACTTTTTGTTTATGTTTATATACTTTCTTAAATATTAGCTGCTTCTAGAGCAAGCTTGTCCAACCCCCAGCCCGCGAGTAACTTTGGTGCGGCCCTCATCGGATAATTTAAAAAAAAAAATCTTATAATAATAAAATAATGAAGGTACCTTATTTGGAAGATCCTAATTGATTAGCAGATTTAGCTTTCAAAACTTAAAAAAATAGACAAAAATAAAACAGAGTTTAAAAAACCCAGAAACACTGAAATGTATACCTAATATAATTAAATTTAACAGTTTTTGAAGTCGGTTTTCTTTTTTCTTTATTAAAAAGTTTTTTATTGGCTCGGCACCGATTTCAAAAATTGTTAATTTTAATTATTAGGTTTATTGTTAGTTTTTTAAGCCGATTTTATTTTTTTCTTAAAATTAAGTTTTTTCTTTTTCTTTTTTGAGTGACGTATCTTCGAAGTCCATGGTCAGATTTCAGTAGTTTAGTAAGAAAAAATTTCGGGGGGGGGGGGATAAAAACATTGAGAAATTTTTTTAAGGTATTTTGAACAAATGTTTTCTCAAAATTGAAAAATTGGGTTTATGCTATGCGGCCCAAAAGGTTTAAAAGGACACCTATGTTCTAGAGCAACATACAAAAAGTGTATTTTTTAGTATGTTTTATTATTTTTAAATGCGCATCTCTTAAAAAAAAAACTTTTACTTTTATATAATCCATACTTTAAATTCTTCATTGGTTCTTTACAAATATTATCTTATTTTTATAAACGATGCAATATGTGTATCAAAATCTTTTAAAAAAGAAATTATTTAATTATTTTTGCAACAAAATTATTACATGAAATTTTCTCTCCAAAAATATCACCAACTTATATAGTGAAATGTAAATTTACATACTAGAAATAAAAAAATATTCTGTTATGTAACTGACTATTACACGAATGTCAATTTGTTATTATATTATTATAATTTATTAAATAAAAGTAATTAAAAAATAATTTGTATTCATATATGTATATTTTTCTTAACACTCCTACTTAATTTTCAAAAGAGAGAAAATGAATACTTGCTGCATGTATAACCTGATACAATCTTTATTACTGCTATTACAATATCATCGTCTATTTATTTTCACATATTTCAATCACAGATATTAGTATCAATTATGTCATTTCCCAAGATTATTTTATCTTTCATAAAAATTCCAAAATATCACGTTTTTCAAATATTAATTGTTTTTAAATGTGTATTTCGATAACACCTCATTTACTACAAAAAAATGCACCATCACATACTGAATAATGCATAGATATTCAGGGCTTTCAAAGAGAATAAGGAAATATTTTGCTATAATATATCTTGTACGTGTACCTGTATTGTTTTGAATTTATATTATATATATATGGAAATGCATTACACATGGTATTTGTATTTTTTTAAATTGTGAATTTTTAAACATTAGGTTATACGTCCTATTGAAAACTGTGTTGGACATTCCATTTATACAATATCTACTGCATATACATATATAAGATGAAAATGAAAACTAATAATATATAATATAATAACAATTATATTTTAAAATACTTTTTTATTATAAATTGTTTAGTTTCAGTACAGGTATTTTCTATTCTTTTACTACTTATCTTATCCTGTACAGGGATAATCAATTTAAGGAAATAAATAAATAAATCTTAATACTAAAGGTAGATTGAAACAAAGAAATAAGTTTTTTATTTTTTTTATTCATAATAGTCTTCAATAAAAAAATTTACATAAATATACAATACATCAAAACAACAGTGTATTTACACCCAGTCATAATAGCCTAATTTGTTCATGTTCAAGGAGCAACTGGTAAATGAGCACCCTGGGGTTGGAAACCGTTCTCGTCGGCAATGTAGGTAACTGTGTAGACAACACCGTCTGGGCCAGTGTATGAGTAAGATCCCTTGACGGAGATGGCTTCGTCCTCGGTACCGGCGTTCTTAAGTTCAGCTGATTCTTGTTGTTGGATTCCGTTGGAGGTCTCTACGGCCCAGTTGTATCCACCAATGCCGATGTTGTCGTTGTCATATCGTAAGACTTGTGCGTCTGCGTCTGGGTTCTGTGGGCGGGCCAAAGCGAGCGCTACTACGGCAACGAATACGATGAACTGAAAGATAATTTCATTTTTATTACTTAACATATTCATAATTTTTTGATTTTCTCTAAATAAATTTTCGTGAAAAAATGACAAAATATTTATTCCAAAATTAAGCACTAAAAAATAATCGTTAATATTTGCAATAATCGAACAAATAAATCAAAATGTAAATTTAAATAATAACCGATAATCTGTGTTACATAACAACAAAGGAAAAAATTCTCGGAATTTAATACATCGCTATACAAAGTTCATCATAATAATTGCGACCCGGTGACCTTCTAATAAGAAGATGACTACGTGATACCGTAAGACCAATACCAATAAGTCACTGAATATTACCACTTTCACTTTCACAAATGTTTTTTTCACTCACCGTTTTCATGTTGGTTGATTTATATAATTTATATATCACTGTTGAATGTGAAGATGAGTGTTGTACTATGAGCATATTGCAGAAGACACGATGTATTTATATCATTATCCCCAATATTCAACAGCCTCCCTTCTTCTTTGATGAACTGTTCCACTCTAACCTTTACGGGTTCAACAGAGATTGCATTGCAGCATCGATTTTACATATAGATTGTACTGCTGACCCCTTTCTTATTAATGATTGTTGTTTGCTGAGCCATCCAAAAATGTCTATAGAAAATACTTAACTTTTGTGTTTGTGTTTCCGTTGCTACCGACCAAATATCCGTTAAATGTGGGTGTTTTGCAACTACTGAAATTTAAACAGTTGCTACACACGACACATTCTTTGATAAATTATTGTTGTATGCAAAGAGTTTTTTTAATTGTACAGTTTTCTTTATTTTATACTAGCACATCGGATCTGGTGTTACCCGGGAATATTAGTTCAATTAAACATAAAGTAATCATTTATAATTATAATTATAACTCACCGCGAATTGTTTTTTTTCCGACTTTATGAAATTTACATAAAATATACAAAAATTATATACCTACACTTTACATATCCATTAGTGAAACCCGGAATAAAATCCGTTCAGTAGTTACTGAGAAAATCGTGCAAAATTATATTTTCAGACTCCCAGAAAATTCCAGGTCTTGTCTTAGAATTTGTATGAAAATCAAAAATAAATAGATAAATACGATACTGCACAGAAAAATTATCTAACTATTGGTGAAAACCGCATTGAAATCGGTTCGGTAACTCCCGAGTTTATAAGCCTCATACAAACGAACATTCATTATAGAAATTTGTTCAAATTAATTCTTTGTACCTAGTTATTTTTGTAAAATATGAAATGAAAAACTCATCATTATTTTTTTAAATACATAGTTTTAAAATACAATAATTATAATCATATTTGATGGTATGATAAATATATATTCTACTTTTTTTACTGTTCCATCTTATCCATAATTGATACAAAATTGAACTGCCATAAAACAATAAAATAAATAAAATCTAATTATAGATTTTGTCACCTAATTTGCCATCCAATTATCGACCAAAATAGTAATCTGGAATTAAGTCATATATTAAAGATTACAGCATATGTAATAAGCCGTAATTACCTGATAAACAAGAAATTTCTCTTGTTAAATTAACAACTTTTAGTAAGCAAACAAAAAATACTTGTAACTAAATAATGATCACATTTACTTTTGATATTAATAATGATATATTTTTGTATAGTAATATAATAACTTAAAAGTGTACCAAGAGCCATCTTTGAGGGTTATACGGTGATCTTGAAATGAATCCCGGCTTCTGGGTGCTGAATATATTTACTAAAATTGAAGATGAAATGTTAGCCAAAATAACGACCGAAACGATGGGGTTTATTACCAGAAACCAAGGTCCACTGTGTACCAAGACTTTGAATTAAAATATCTTCTGAAAATATTTACCATACACTATAAGGTATTTTAATATTTTTAGTTATCATATTTAATTGATTATTTTAAAATAGTTTTAAGAGGCTCACATTGAAGCTTATGTAAGGGAGATGCCTTTCGAATGCCGATGGGCGCTTTTTATTATTCATTATATGAAGGCCAAAATTTGGGCTGAAATATTTAAAATTTCATATTTACTATAATTTTCAAGTAAAAATTAAAAAAACGTGTAACATGATTTAATTTCATATGTATTTTTTAGTTGATAAAGAATAATTCCGAAAAATTTTATATTTAAAAATTTTAAGAAGTTGAGGTTTATTTGGATTTGGATTTTTATTTCTTAAAGGATCAACTTATAAAAATAAAATTAAGAATAATTTTTTTTTCATAATTAATAAAAATTAATATAAATAAAAAAAAGCATAAATCAAAAATAATTTTTATCCACACAATGTTTGTCCCTGGCTCTAATCCGCTTCACGCAGAATATTAATTTTATATTTCTATATTACGCAATAAAAGTTAATAGTCTACAAAAAAAATACACGTTTACCTATTTATTCAACTTATACCATTACTCCCTTGATAAAATCAAATAAACACAATTTATTGACTTTTATCACCACTCCTAAACACTAAAGATAATCTAATTTAAATACAAAAGTTTTCAATCATTTTTTCAAATAAAATTATAATAATTTATCAATTAATTTAAATTTTGATATGTGAATTATTAGCATTTTTTATATCTTTTAGTTCCCATATATAATTTTAATTCATATTTCCTGTGTTATAAAAATAATTAATATATAGTGTTAATAATGCATTTACATAAAATATATTTTAATTAAAAAGTTCTTCCTCAACAATAATCATTCAGAAGTGATGATTTCATAATATTTCTAATAATTAATCAAATTTCTTTAGTATAACTATTATTTTTAATTCAAATTCATTTGTATTTTCTGTAGATCTAAATTATATATTAATTAACATATGATATCATGACATTAACTATTTTCTATTTAAATTTTAAAATACCTACCAATTGTTTATAATTTTTTCATTATAAAGATATAAAATTTTTTGAATGAGGTTACAACGAGTATTAATAAACAATCTAAAATAATGATAGATTAGACAATTACAAATAGTGAAAACGACGAAATACAAAGTTTATCATATTTAATAGATTACATCATGTACATACATACATATGTTAAGAAGCTGTTGTCATATAAAATTCATTAAAACCGTTAGCATATTTTTACTTTTCAATTTTACTTTTATACGTCTGCAATTTAAAGTAATAACATGTAAGAGTAAATCACTATTTATTTATTTTATTAATTAATTTTTTTCTTCTAGATCCTTGTTGACATTTTTAGACACATTTTATACTTTATTTTTTAATTATCACTATCTATATTTATTCATTTGTGTTCTTAAAATACTATTACAATATTTAAATCAATTTATAAGTTGTTTAGAAAATCTGCGTTTTTTGTCTCTGTATCTTATGAAAACAAGTCGATAGAAAAAAAAAGTATCTACATCAAATTTCCTATAAGACTATAAAATCAATCTTCTTACAGGATGTTTCATATTAATGTTATGATGACTTTTTGACGTATCTGTCTAAATATTAATTTCTCTTTAGAGAAAAATACCCTAAAGTCAGAAATTTCTCTGTAAATTAATTAACATAATGAAAAAATTTGAAAATAAAAAGTTATCTACAAAATTAATACTTATGAACACAAAGGGGGTGATTTTTTGTGTTTTTATTTTTTTTATTTATAACTAATATTCAATAAAATAAAAAGACAAAATATGTTTTTTAAATCTTTAAAAATCACTTATTATGTTTCTAGGTAATATTTTATTTCTAGCTTTTTCAAAAATCAAACTTAATTAGAATTAATAGATACCTATGCATATTATTGTATAGGTATAATTATAATTTTGAATTTATGAAACTTTTAAGAGCTTTTTTTATAACGTTATAAGTATACCAATTAAGTGTTTATAAGATATCATTGCTATCCATAATTTTAAACTTACCAAATACTAAATTTTAAAAGAAATAAAATTTGCAATCTATTATAAAAGAAAACAATTTATTTGTTCACGTACACTGTACAAAAATTACAAATCTTATAAATACATTAAAACAACAAAGTAAACTCATTTAATCATTTTATCTTTAGCTTAAGTCATCAAAATTCAAGGAGCAACTGGTAAATGAGCACCTTGAGGTTGGAAACCGTTCTTGTCGGCAATGTAGTTGACAGTGTAGGTGACACCGTCTGCTCCTACGTAAGAGAATGATCCTTTAACGGCGATAGCTTCATCGTCAGTGCCTTGATTCTCGAGTACGGCTGATTCCTGTTGTTGGATACCGTTCGATGTCTCGACTCCCCAATTGTAGGCTCCAAGACCGATGTTGTCGTTGTCAAAGCGTAAAACTGTGGCTTCTTTGTCATCTCCTGGGCGGGCTAAAGCTAAGGCCACTACAGCCGCTAACACAATGATCTGCAATAATAACATATTATTATTTTTCATTTATTTTTCTTAAAGTTGGCAAAATTGTCAGAAAAATTAAAAATTAACTGTTTTTATCTAAAAAATGTTTGACTTATTTATTTTAGTATAAACTGAATTTAGAAGGTATACTTAAATTTTTAAAACTATTGTGTCAATGTGCAAGTATTTTTTAGTTTACGAATTTTTTTCGACTCCAAATGAATATGTTTTAAAACAATGAACTCGTAGTGCGGGAAATATATATTCTTTAGTTTATAATTTAGTGTAATAATCGGAAAATACGTATTAAATCTAAAAATTTACATGTTACAAAAGTGTACAATTCATTCCATTTTGAATAGAAACTAATTATTCTAAAGTAAATTACTTTAGGAAGCAATTGTTTGATGCAGATGAAGATTATTGATTATAAGATAAAAGATAAGAACATTAAACAATAAAAAGTGCTAAAAATAGCTGCCCACGATTCCAAAACTCGTTATTATGTTCTTATGTAGGTATGCTTTATATAAAAAGTTACGTCAAAGTTTTTATACGGTTTTTAAGACATATCGTAATAAATTTTTAACTATCAAATACATCCTGAAATGTTTCTTATATAAATGTATCCTTCATTTTTAATATTATTGATTTTTTTAATAAGTTGAAGATTTAAATTTTTAAAACCTATAACCTTTTGCAGTCGTGACAGAATGACTTAGATTTTAGTACACGTATATTTGTAATATGCAATTGAAAATAACAATAGTGGTCTTCATTGAGGTATATGCACACCTCATTTAAATATCTACCATTTTCTATATACAATTTAGAACAGGTTTGTTGTAAAAAAAATTAATAAATGTATAATGACAAATTTTATTAACGAGTAATATTTATAATCTACTTTTAAATAAACAGTTCAATAAATTACTGGAAAAACGGAGAAACTGTGGTTTCTTAGTCACTTAAACTAAAAATAGACCTTAACCACAAGAGGAATTTTTGTGAAGTCGAAACATGTGTCGAGTGACATTGTTTTAAGGTGTATTTTTAGTTTAAGTGAGTTCAATAAATGATTATATATGGTATAAATCGTATCACAAACTAAATTATACAAAATATACAAAACAAAAATGAATAAAAAATTTTAGTAGTAGAAAAATATAATAGTTATATTCTCAATTTTTTAAATAAAAACACGTTATTTACTTACCATCTTCATTTTGATGGTTGTTATTCAAATAGCACTGACGGTCACAAATATTTTATTGGCAGAAATTAATTAACACTCTTTATATATTTATACAGAAAAATTTGCATGCCCCCTCTCAAATATTATTCATTATCACACTAATGTTTTATTATAATACATACAAAAGAAACTAACTAACCTTTAATGAAATGTTAAAAGTTCGACATTAACGATCGTATGATATTCTTAATGTAAATATAAGAATTTTGGAAATTTTAAAGGACACCGTATGTTAAAATTTTATTTAAATCAATAAAATTGACTACGTGTTTGATCACTTCATTAATATTGGATACAAATTAAAAGGTTGACAAAATGCAAATGTTATTTCATTTTCTGTTTTATTATCGTTTTGCAATATTTTGATGTTAAACAACCTCGCCTTTTTAAATTAATATAAACATATAAATATAACAATCAATATTAACAAATGATCGTGGAAAACAAATGCTTAGGTAAATCTTTGAAACATTAATTTATACAATGTATAAATATAATACAGGTCAACACTGATTAAATAATAATATTTTTATTTCTATCAACTCTATTTTTTTATTTATATGAATATACCATGAGGGTAATTCCAGAATATCTAAAAAAAACTAAAGGTGTTGGGCAAAAACTAATATCATATTCCAAAAACTTTTTAAAAAAATATCAAAGGAAAAAAAGTAGTATTTTGTTGGGCAGCGTAATTTAAACACGAAATATGTACGAGTACAAACCTTATGGTATGATCTACATAAGCGTTTCTCAACCGCCGGGCCGCAAGGGATTTTTACCTGTCTGCATTAAATGTTTAAAAATGCATAAATTATTATATAAAATGTATTTAGCAATAAAGTAACTTTTTTAAATTGAGCTTATAACATTTAATTATGCACTCAGATGTTCACAGCAATTCTTTCAGAGCATAACGTACTTGCGAGATCCTCCCAGCAAACTTCCAGACACCGCTGATAAACGTTTGGCTTTATACGAGTATTCTGTGGTGCTCTGCTCTTTTGTTTGGGTTTTCATTTTGGAGAAAAGTTATACTGGGTGAACTAACTACTGAACAATGTAAGGATCAAATTTTTCGTTAAAAATTAACGTATTTATTGAAAAGGCGAAATGATTTACATGACAAAGAATGCATTCATTATTTACTAAATCAGAGCAGACTCAGACAAAACAATTGATTGATAGTTTAATGCTTGAAGCAAAATATTCGTACCAACACTTCTCTTATCTTGTTTTAGATGGATTCAAAATATGGCTACAAATTATCATAATTCATTTTTTGAACAAAGTAACATAACATAAATTAATGAAGGTAAAAATTAGTACACGTATAAAGTACCAATGAAGGAATTTTGGTATACAAAAGATCAATTAAAAAAAGTAATCCCGAATAGAGTTATATCAACAAATTCTCGTGACTTATGAGCCATATCTTCTATTCTCTTTTTTATCATCATCAAATGTCTATATATAACCTATATATAAATAAAGTTTCTAGCAAATATATACCTCTATAAATGTAACTGTTCGCTGTGCAAAAAATATCAACATTCTACTGGTTCGGTACAAGTACAATTAACGTTAATAAACATTGATTTGCATACATACATAATAATATGTATTACCACTGGAACTATCAGACTTCTGATGAGAACTTTTTCTAAAATCGAATCACGTGTCGAGTGACACTGTTTTCTTATGATTAAGGTGTATTAATTTAATTTAAGTTACATATGTATTTTTTTTTTTAGTTTTAGAAGTGCAAGCTTATACCAGAGGCATATTACAATGAAAATTACATGTATTTAATTTTTTTATAATCGTGTGTTTTACACCAAATTAATGATTGGTGAATAAATAATAATAATTATTATTATTATTATAATATACAATAGGTCGAACAGAAGAAAAACAAAACATTCACATTATTAAGATTTTTGTTATCGTATTCATGTTCTCTGATATTCTCCTCAAATAAATATTGATGCTTCATAACAAATAATCCTTATTTAAAAATGAATAGGTCCGCCAATGTTAATATTTTTAATTTAACAAAAATAATTCTACGCAACAAACAATTATTTAAATGTTTGTTAATACATATATTATACGTATTTTATATAGTCAAGTTTAACTATAAATTATTTGTAATTGTATATTTTATGTTATTCCACATACTTAGGGTGTATTAGTTTTAATACTGGATGTGTATTATATTAATACTTATAGATAAGAAAAAAGTATTCATAGTTATACAGATATTTTATTAGTATGTTGATTATTTTTAAATAACGTATATCTAGTATTAAATTGTACTAACATGACTAAAAATTATATAAAAATTTAGAATGATGTGAAATCAAGCTCCCAAGAATATAATTCAATAACTTCTACTGACTGTATCTGAAATTCTTATGTTTTTTAGACTCATTTAGACAGCTCTTTAACGTTATTATTTATTTTATCTGATAATAATTTTTTTTTTAATTTTACGTAAAGTTTTAAAATTTATTTATAATTGCTTTAAAGTATTAATATATTTCAAGAAACATTTTCATCTTGTTTTATAATTTAAATATATCTAAATTTTGGAAAAATACTGATAACTATGCATATTATTTAAGAAAAAAGTGTATACTAGTATGTTTATTAAAAAGTAAAAGTTATAATAGATAAATTCATACACAAATTAACCTTGGACAGATAACTAATATTTCTAGCTTTTTATATAATAAATCATTTATAAATTAAGTCATCTTCATTTTACATTACGGTTGTCTAAATTGTAATATGTATTATATTGCAATTATCTTTATGAATATGAATATGCAATTTAAAATTTTAAAGACAGGATATTAAAAGCCAGAAAAGAGATAGATTCATAGGATAATGATAAAGCAAAAGGCAAAACAAAATGAATTGACTTGTAAAGTACCCACCTATATAATAAAAAGATTTAAAAAAAACTCATTTGAAATTCAAACAATGATAGTAAGATATGAAATAAACTAATTTTCCTTTCAACATCTTCAATGTTGATAGCTTATGTATATTTCATTTACTGGTAGAATTATTAATTTTACTTCATCATTTAATTTAAATATACAAAAATATTGAAACATCTCTTTCTTATTTATAATATTATGCAAACGTTATATGCATTTCATCATATTTTTAATCATCCTTTTTTATTAAAAAATTGGCAACAGTAATTACTTCTTAATTTAGAAGTAATAAATACCTAGATATCATAATCAAATAAATATTTTATTAAAAAACAATATTTTTATTCAGAATTTCATACATAAATATATTAAAGCATATATGTGTCACAGTTGAAAAAAATCAATTTTATTTGAGAGTTTATTAAGCGGTTTTATGAGCACCAGGAAGATGAGCGCCTTGTGGTTGGAAACCATTCTCGTCGGCAATGTAGGTAACTGTGTAAGTGATACCATCAGCACCAACGTATGAGTATGATCCGCGGACGGAGATAGCTTCGTCATCAGTACCGACGTTCTTCAATTCAGCAGTTTCCTGTCGGTTACTTCCATCGGATAATTCATACGCGAAGTTGTAACCTCCAATACCGATATTGTCATTCTCGTACTTAAGGATTGTCACTTCTTTAGGGTCCTGGGGCCGCGCCAAAGCTATGGCTACAACTGCAGCAAAAACAAGTACCTGTAAAAAAATTATTTTTTAATTAATCGAATCTATTTTAATCGATAATTTTATAAAAATATAAACTTATAAAAATAAAGTTAGCATATTTAAGGGTATCAATGATATTTTCATAGAGTTTTTTAATTCATCATATAGAAGATGATTATTACAATTATAAATTAAACAATTAATTTAAGAAATATTTAATTTTGATTTTAAGGTTTTTCTTTAATCAATGTAAAATTAACAGAAACCAAAAAAATTCAAGTAATAACTAATAACAATGTTTAAAATTGTTATATATGTATTTGCTTGTATGGATAGGTAATAATTGTCTTAAAAAATGTATACCTAGATACATGTAAAAATTAAAGTCCTATGCCTTGTTTTATCAACCAATTTAATGCTTAGTTAGCACTAAATACTCCTCTAAATTAGATTTTGTGTATTAACCAAAGTAATTTAAATGATACATATTTAAATTCAATGCTAGGCTTTCATAAAAAAATGTACGTACAGTATATGCGTTGCAGAAATTTTTAAAATCCCTTTATTTAAATGTATTTAATTATGCTTGATTACTTGATAATACGATACAAAATTTAAATGTAGATTTAAACTAAATGACAGTTAGTTAAATGCATTTCGTTCAACTGGGTAATACCGGGCGTTAGTATTTTAATTATATTTTATATTTACGAACTCAAAATAATAGTCCAGAGACATAAATCTTTTATTAATAATATAAATAATAATAGTGTAATAACTACTGTTTCGTCATGACACAATAATATAAAATTGTAAAACGTATTTTATGTACTCACCACTTTCATGATGACAAATAATAAAATTCACAGTCACTTAAGAACTTACGACAATATAACAATGCACGTTTTAATGAATTTAACCATTATTTATATAATTGATCCCCTCTAATGGATGTATGCGATCATCGGGTGCCCCTTTGAAATTTACGAGTAGACAAAACAATTATTTTTGTTATTATTACAATCAGTTTTTTCGTAGAGTATCAGTCTTATGATATTCCCATAATGTGTGGATTATTGTGCATCATTAAATCAAAGTATTGTAAAATTACATACTCGTGTATGGGCAAAACAAACGTGTCATCTATGAACTTCAAATTAATTGCTTATTTAGAGACCTTCACCCAAGATTTGTTTATCGGTTCAAATAATAGCACGTATATACCATACATACATATTATTTGCACATTAACCGTTATTATTTTTGCATTGATATTTCACATATGATGATTATGTATGATCTAATATTATTTTTGTATTTGAGGACATTAGGCTTGGTGCATATGTTAAAGACATACCGATCTTACTAGTTGATGTATAAAGTACAGTAAAATCTCGATGTTATGAACCTGATGTAACGAACTTCGGGTAAGTATAGGCACACAGGAAAACATCACTTTTTTTCATTGGCTCATCAAAGCACAGCCCACATTCTGAACATAGGAACATACAATTTTATTAATGTCTTCCTTTAATGACGTATGTACTCACTAAGAAAGGATTTTCCAAAATTCAACCTCTGGGAGTGGGGTGGAGGGGTAACTTTTTTTTTAATCTGCATAATTGCTTATATTGTTAATTAGAGTTTAATCCTAATAAGGGTAAACAGTTGTTACATACTAACAGTAAATTATAAAAATGTCCAGACAGCTAGTTTTTATTTGATCACTTGTACAAGAAATAAATAAATTTGATTGTTTATTTTAAATTTTTTGTGTTCTATGTATTATAGATATACATATAATACTTTTAACTGCACATTATAATTCTCATTGCACGTTATGTGTTCGGCTCATTGTCAGCGTTAAATTAATCCATATAAGAACGTTCACAATAGGTACCTTGAAGTTTACTGAAAAACTATTTTAAAGAAGGAACGAACAAAGATACATAAGTACATTTACAATGTTTTCCATTATGAGACTATGATTGCATCCTTGTGAATAATTTTTGGTTTGCCAAAAATGTGAAATTATACAAGATTGTCGTATAAATATGTATTAATTGCAATTTAAATGTGCATCAATAAGGAAGCTAAGGCTTTCTATGTAAATTATATTTGCGAATATAAAATGTATTTCAAATGATCAGTGACCTTTAAAAGAATGTAATTGGTGTTTTTATAAATGAAATATTTTATTACAGAAGATATAATTTTAACATTTGAAATAATATTTATTTATATTAATTTCTTTAAAATATCAAGTTGTGCAATTGTGTTAAAAAATAATGAAAAAAGCATAATCTGGAAAGATGCTTTATGTTTTAATTTACAGTTGTACTTAACCTAAAAGACATTCATCAAAATAATATAAAAATATTCATTTACTCGATTACAAATTGAATAAAACAACACGTTAACATTAAACATTTCACAACAAAAACAAGTAATAATTGATATGTTGTTTAGATACTTCAAACTGCAACTTATTTGTTTTTATTAGTTTCTTATATGGCCTTATACTATTGTTGCCATAATGTCCTGTATGTCAATGGATATAGAAGAATGAAATTATATATTTAAAATTAATTTTCGTTAAGGAAGAAAACCTTTTATTTTTGTAAACGGATAATAACTCTTGCCAGTTTTTGAATTTTTCGAATTATTTTTGAAATGGTGTTAAAAAATATTTTGGGTACAGGTTGTTAAGAATATCATTATTGAAAATAATTGATGAAATAATCGATTTTTTAACTATAATTGAAATGATTCGTAGCAGAAATAAATGTTTATAATTTGTTGTATAAAGTTGTAGAGAAAGTTATTTTATATAGTTTATATCCCATTAATTTTTTTATCTCATCAATTAACCTAAAAAATGTTTTTAATTATATTAATTTTTAGGCTTCCGCGGTGATTTTGATGTGGATCTTGGCTTCTGAGTGTAAGCCGTGTCGGTTTGGTTGTATTATCGGCTAACGTTTCGTCACACATTGCAGTGGTCATCTACACTTTTAGAAGAGCCCTGAAGGTGTTCACTGCAATCGACGCAATTTACACCCAGAAGCCAAGATCTATGTATATTCATTTTAATTTAAATAAAAATATAAATGCTCATAATAAAAAGAGATGTTTATAATAGAACTTATAAGTAGTGAACATTTTTTTCTATAGTTTGTATTCCATACATTTTTTTATATCTTTTTTCAATTAGCTGGAAATATTTGTTTTATATTTACACTTGCATTGTTTATTTTCAGTATAATACAATGTTCTATATATTTATAATATTAAATCTATGCGGTAGATAAAAACTGATTTTTTTTAATAGAACCATGTTTTGCTGCTATTCTTATACTCGTGTTAGTGCATTAAAGATTGCATTACTTATCCGACACTTAATATAATTTGAATGCACTTAATGTAATTTCAAGCTTGCATGTTTTTATTTAACATGGCTCGCATGAATATCTAATACACATAGCATTAGACACCTTCAGTAATTTTGAATGCAACCATATTTCCCCTCTCCGGAACACGTCATTCTTCCTCTTCTATGCTTACGTTAAAATCTCCATTACTTTATAAATAACTATCATGAAAACTATTTCAACATAATAATCTCAACCTTTCAAATATAATATAATTCAATCCTCAATATACTACCTACTAATTTATGTTAGATAAGAAAAATGCAACACGCATTACAAAAATAGTTATCACGATACGGAGAAGACATATTATGTGAAGTGTGAAATGAAATTACGATATATTTATTTTTGCGAAACATTCGTACAGTCGAATTTACTCGTATGTCCTACATATTCTTCAGATAAACATAACAATGTTGTTAGAAAGAGATAGAATGGACAATTGTACAAATACTTTGCAATTCTCTTCATTCAATTTAACGATTTGATGAATGTGCAGCTGGTAAATTGATTGTAAATAATATTGTAATTATTTGCACTATTTCGTAATATGTTAGATTTTAAATTAAAATATTTACCCTGATTACTTTTAATTTTAAAGTTTAATATTTCTATTAAACTTTTGTGCTAGTTTTTGGTTCAGCGTTTTAAAATATCAAATTATTTAATATGCTATTATTTATATCACGAAAAAGTAAATTATAACTAAAAATTCTTCCAATGAGACATACTGTATAGTAATATTTTAATAATATCTAATTATTAAATGTATATTTTATACTATTTTTAAATGAATGTAATAGATTAATATAATCTTATAGAATATTGCCCATGACCTAGTATAAACACATGAATTAATTTTTTAATATGAATACGTATTAATTTGATAAATTATTAATATTTCCCTTCATTATTTTACATTTTATATTGAAAATATGGATTCATGTATACAATTTTATCTTGAATGTGAGTAATTAATTATATAATAGTCAGTAATTTTTCAAATAATGTATAAAAGCGTGAGCAGATTATTACTATTTATAGTTTAATAGTAAATAAGGTTTTTCTTATAGCCGAAATTTATGATTAACATTTTCAATCAAACGAAATATACAGGGTGGAACAAGTGTTACAGATTTTTATCTCATTGTCAGAAAAATCGCATATTTAAAAAAAATGTTTCGTTGTGAGGGGATAATCAAATAGTAATATTTATTTGTTATTTAAGCGTGACCTTCAATGTTATTTGACGGTCAACATCATTTTTTTAAATAGGAACATTTAGTTTTTATTTAATGATCTTATTCTATGTGAAAAAACACGAATCTTTCATTAAAAATTTTTTTTTTCAGCAACCTAAACTTTACAAGATATCTAACAAAATAATTTCGAGATTTTGAACATGAGACTTTTTTAATCTGAAATCATGAACATTAGAGAGAAAGTACAAAATACAAAAAATATTTATTTTAGTCTAATAAAACTTGGAGATTTATTCTAGATTTTTTTTAACATTTCGTTTTTTTTTTGCTTAAATAAAATAAATAGAAAAAGTTTTAAAATTTTTAAAATAATTCTCCAAGTTTAATTAGACTTGTACTTGTACTTTTTTAAGTTTATGGTTTCTGAGTGAAAAATTCTTGAAAGTCCAAGTTTCGAATTATTTTGTTAGATATCTGGAAACCTTAGGTTGTTCAAAAAAATTTTCAGTGAAAATTCGTATTTTTTTACGTAGAATAAGATTATTAAATGAAAACTATCCTATTAAAAAAATTATGATGACCTTGAAATATTCTGGAAGGCTACGCTAAAATAACAAATAATTATTACTATTCGATTACCCCCTACAACCAAACATTTTTTGGTTGAAACTTTTTTTTCAAATATGCGATGATTCTGAGATAAAAATATGTAACACTTTAAATGCCCATTCTGTATGTAACAGTTCGTATTTTAATGAAAATAATTGTAAGTCAAATTTCACCACACTATTTTTTTGAAATGTATATCTATATAAAAATCAACAAATTATTGATAATTATTTATAGCATCATTTCACTGTCATATTATCATCACTTTAAATTTAATTCCAAATTTGGCCATCCTGATGTATCTATAATTAATTGAAAAATAACCGTATAGATGCCAAGGCCAAGTGAATTCTTTATATAATAACACGTAATGAACAAAAAAACAAAAACAAAAAAAAAACAAGTAAATACAGTAAAAGTGATGGACCAGCTATTGGACAGTCAGCAGGACCAGATAGATGTAGTGGATTATAAATTGTAGTAAGCTAGGTACATACAACATACGTGCTTCAATTTGGCCAGGAAAAGTTGTATAGAATAGAGGAGGTACCACCAATATTTATTTTATTGGAAAAAAATGTAAAATTTGAATTCATTCAAACATAACAACATTCTCGAGAATATTATTATGTTAATTTATTAATTTTATAAAAAAAATTTTTTGGTATACCCTCACAGTATTAAATACTTTGAAGTTCAAACATGAAAAACATACACCTATTGGTAGGAGAGCAGTGACGTATGTACCTAAGGGCGTAAGGGGAGATCACCCGGGGCGGCTGGAGGGCGGCGTATAAAAAAATATTTTGGTACAATAAAATCACGCAAGTCTGTTTATTATTCGTTTAAAATTTTTATGATACTCTGTACGTACGAGTTACATACTGAGCCCGTATTCTCGAGTTCGCTCGACTTTTTTTTTCATTCGACTTAATTTAGCCTATTCTTGAATCTCGATTCGACTTTTCGTTCGTAAAATATCGAAAGAAAATTTTACTTGTTTGTTTATGTTTTAATACATATAATTTTTTTCAAAATGGAGATTGTAGAGAATTTTACAGCGAACAACTTTTATTTGAACCTTTTTTTTGTATAATACTTATTTAGACCCGTATTTAACTATCCTATTTCTAATAATCCTTGTTTTCAAATAATTTATCCTGAAATCACTCATTTAAACTTTTGTTTATAATAAGTTTTTAGCATTCAAAAAAATATATACCATATTCGTCCAGGGCGCAAAATTTAAAAATACGTCCCTGAAGGAGAATACATAATTCAAGTACACATATAGCTAGATTTAAAAGTGGTATAATTTGTGTACTGATGTATCTATAATCAAAAATGAAGTGATACTAATTTGACTATCGTATGCAATAATAAAAAAATAATTGATGTTTTTAAACATAATTAGAAATTTTAAATTATTTTAGCTTATATGATCTTTGTTGATTACCCCCCCCTCCATATAGTTCCAAAATTTAAAAATATATTGTTGACTTTAGTATTTGTCGTTGGTAGTTCCACAAAATTGAATACTGCTTTTAGTCACCTACTGGTGCCATTTTTGAGTTAGAAAAAAATTAAAAGGACAGTCAAATTTCACTGATTGAGATCTACATTTTGTTACCCCATACCTACGTCTTGGTACACAATTTATTTTTGGATTTGTTTTAAAACCCCCTGCAGGCGCCATTTTTGATTCAGAAAAAAATAAGAAAAAGGGTCAAATTCCACTGGTTTGGTTATACATTTTGATGTTAGTATAAAAAAATGTTTTTTTTACATAGTTTTAACTGCCTTAGCTGCTTTTGCTTTGGCTGAAACGGACGGACGACAAAGTGAGGTTAATAGGGTTCTTCGGAACCCTAAAAACTAAATGATGTTTTCAAGCATAATTAGGAATTTTAAATTATTTTCCATAGCTTAATGATTTTTTGTTGATAACAACTAATTATATTGAAACAATTACCTACATATCATAATTTTGATATTTTTTTTTTATTAATGTACTTCATCAAATATACAGGGTGGGTATTATTGACAGAGGCACCGATATACATTACTCGAAAGAATGGAATCTCAGAAAAATGTTAATTACAAGTATAGGAGTTTGAAGTTGGCTATTTAAATACTTTGTTTAGATTTTGGGTCAAAAGTCGTATTTGGGCCTTGTTAATCCTAATTTGGTTCAAATTGGGCACAGGGTATAAATTAAACTTACATTTTCCATTAAAAAAAATCTGCTGAATACGATTATACTTTTTAATGTGCTCTAAAATGGAATTGGGTTTTAAAGAAGGCACTAATAGGGCTCTGGAGCCTTAAATATGAGCTACTTATTAAATAGCTAACTTCAAACTCCGTAATTTTTGTATTCAACATTTTTTTTCTGAGATTCAATTATTTCGTTTTATATCAAAATATATTTATTAAAAAATCGAACATCTACTTATGGAATCTTTCAATATACTACACTTTCAGATCAAAATAAAATTTATGAATAGCAAAAATAAAAAACGGCTGCAGCTTAAAATTTTAAAACTTTGATAAAATTATTTCTTTAAAAAAATATTAATATAATATAAAATATTAATGTAATATAAAATATTAATATAATATAAAATCACACTTCCAAATGTTCAAATGGTTTTAAAATCTGCTCTATTTTATTCCCTTTCAAAAAAACTACCATAATACCTACATGAATTGGCTATTTTTGTTAAAAAAAAGCATTTTTTTATCCCAGAATAAAATAAAAATTTTACATTTTTCCAGTGAGTCGATCATAGTATAGGATGATTAACATAAAAAAATATAACAGTAGATCTAGGATGTAATTCTAAGCAAAAAACTTTATGTGAACCTGTGTCCGAAAATTCATCGTGAGGGAGCTACAGTCTTCTAAAAATGTTGCCAAAAATTAGTGTTTATTTAATATCTAGAGAACCCATTGTGATACAGTTCTAAGATTTGATACATGGGTTAGTATTAATAAGTTTTATTGATTTACAATATCAAACAATCATAATTTAGACCAGGGAGGTATGGGCCCAGCGTATTTTTTTGTTCTTTAATTTTTTCCTGAATTGGGTACTTGTAGAAGGTTATATGACATAAAATACAAAAAAATATACTTTGTTCATTTGTCATAAAATCAACCGTTTTCGAAAAATATCGAAAAAAAAGAACTGCAGAATTTTACTTAATATGGATGCTTCAAATTACACAAAATAAATTTATATTCTTGTTCAATGATTAAAAATAAATATAGCTCAAAAATTGAATTTTTAAAAACAAAGTTGTTTATTTTTTATTAAAATAAGATTCTGGGCATAATTATTTTCTATTTAAAAAAAAATTTTCTTCAAAAAACTTAAAAAAATTTCACATTCGATTAGCTCCTTCAAGCGATGAAACATTTATTGAAACTTTTTTTCTTAAAAATAATTTTTTCAAGTTATTCGCGTTTACCAAGATAAATAACTCACCCTGTAATATCTATAGTTATCATAAATTATTATCAATAATTGATGTTTTATTTTTATTAAACCATTTGAAACACAATTTAATATGTTTCATAATATGAAATGGTTTTTTAATGAGTAAAATTAATTGTTTAAAAAGAACTATAAAATATTAAAAACTGAGTCATTTTGACAGTATTGTCATATTATATATTATACGTACAAATCTATTAAGTATTGTACATACTAAAATAAAAATGTTTATGGGAGTATTAGCAGTAGGTCTGCTGTTTTACACATTAATGGTATCATTTACAATTTACTAGTAAGATAATATATAAATATAAATATAATATAGATCGATAGATAGATAGATGAATGGATGGACGAACAGATGGACGAACAGATCGACGGACGGACGAACGGACAGATATCCAGACAGAAAGACAAATAAATAGATAGATAAATAATATAATATTAATAGAGGGTTGTTATAAGTACTTATAAGTATCACCTATTCTGATTACCTCACCTGTTTCTAATCCACGTGGAAAGAAGGATGTAGGAGAAATACGCAATGAAACAGAAATTTGAGATTGAAATTTTTTATTGACATTACAAAACAACATTATAAAAAAATCAACTACGTTATACATACATATCTCTAATTAATAGAAAAATAATAGAAAATATTTAAATGACAAGTTTTTAAGAAATCATCTTTGTCTATTTCATGACACTATTTGCATTGAAAAAGACAGTGGGTATGATGAAACGAACTGGAGTACATAAGTGGTACTTATCAAATGATAATTAGATATATATATATCAAATAATAATTAGATATATTTTGAGATCATTTGTTCAATTCATTAAGTAAGAATAAACTCAGAAATGAGATTTGAAAATTAACTTACCATTAATGTTTGACTCAACTATATAATACAAAATTACGCAAAACATCAAAAATACAACAAGTGTAATATCTCACCTTTGGAATCTATTCAAAAAACTATTTTTTATTTTTTTTACGACGAAAAATTATATTGTCAATAAAAACATAACATAAGACACTAGGCAAATGCCATCTTTATGGTGAAGTCTATTGAGTTTAGTGATATTAACTATAAAATTTGAATTCATTCGTTCGGGTAGTTTCGATGGAACAGACACTGTTTGTTTCATTGCGTATCTTCCCATAGTAATATTAAAACCAAAATCCAAATAAATAAAGATATTATTATTATTTATTGTTTTATGACATAATAATATCTTCTAATTTATTTACATCATTACCACCATTCGTGTAAATGTCAAAAATTTTAAAATTAATATTTTTTATATACTTATGTATATTGAATTAAAGTGACTTCAAATTAATAATTCAGTTTAATTTACTGTTTTAATAAATATTTAATATTTTTTAAGTACATATTTTAACTATGAAGATTCTACGGATTCTACTACTCCTGCAGGTCCTTCTGTTTTAAACAATTTAGTGCTATTCAACAATGATGTAAGTTTTAATTAAATACGGGTAGAATTTAAGCGTGTATTATTTGAGCACTATTTATATAGTTTTTTAGCAATAACATTTTGCGTTTACAATGTTTACAAATGTTATGACATTTTTTTGATGCTTGAATAGTTTATTTAATGCTTTTTCACTATTTCTCATTTAATTTAAAATAGTGCGTATTCAAAATGTCATTTTATTTCATTAATAAATAAAATGTATATAGCCCAGTCAAGGAAGCAGTGAAAAGTGAGAAAAAGGGAAATTTAGAGGGCAAGCAATTTTATGATTGATTCTTATAGATTTTGAACCGGAGAATTCGAAAAAAATAACCCGGACAAGCGAAAAGTGGTGCAACACCCTTAAAAATGGGGTTTAAGGGTGAAAACCCCATTTCCAACCGTTTTTTCAATTTATCACAAAATCTAAAGCGACGATGGTATATTTTTATCGTTGATATATGTTCAGGACACTCAGACGAATCGATTGTGACCACATATACTAAATTTGACCAAAAATTACCTCTTTCAGAGGGCTTAAAAGACAGAAAAATGAATCTTTTCGGGAAAATAGTTTAAAAATTAATAACTTTTGTTAAAATCATCCAAATGACTCGTAACTAGCGTCAAATTGTTCTTGAAGTTCCAAAGAATAATGACCAACCATAATTTAAAAAAATATTAATCGTTTAACCAATAAAAATCGCCATTGTTTAAGGGTAAGTAACGTAATTTTTTGAAAAACTACATTTTTACTAAAGTTTAAATAAAAACACCAGGGTTAAATATTTTTTAGTGAAACGAATTGATTCTTATAGATTTTGAACCGAAGAATTCGAAAAAAATAACCCGGACTAGCGGAAAGTGGTGCAACACCCTTAAAATGGGGTTTAAAGGTGAAAAGCCCATTTCCAACCGTTTTTACAAATTATCACAAAATCTAAAGCAACGATGGTATATTTTTATGATTGATATATGTTCAGGACACTTAGACGAATCGATTGTGACCACATATACTAAATTTGGCCAAACATTACGTCTTTCAAAGGGTTTAAAAGATGTAAAAATGCATCTTTTCGGGAAAAATAGTTTAAAAATTAATAACTTTTGTTAAAATCATCCAAATGACTCGTAACTAGGCTCAAATTATTCCTGAAGTTCCAAAGAATAATGGCCAATCATAATTTAAAAAAATATTAGTAGTTTAACCAATGAAAATCGCTAATGTTTAAGGGTAAGTGCATTTTTACGTCTTTTAAGCCCTTTGGAAGAGGTAATTTTTGGCCAAATTTGGTATATGTGGTCACAATCGATTCATCTAAGTGTCCTGAACATATATCAATGATAAAAATATACCATCGTCGCTTCAGATTTTGTGATAAATTGAAAAAAACGGTTGGAAATGGGGTTTTCACCCTTAAACCCCATTTTTAAGGGTGTTGCACCACTTTTCGCTAGTCCGGGTTATTTTTTTCGAATTCTCCGGTTCAAAATCTATAAGAATCAATCATAAAATTGCTTGCCCTCTTAATTTCCTGCCAAAATGCTTCCTTTACTGGACTGAATCTATTATTTTGTTTGGAAAATGTAATTTTTTTAAATTGTATACAACAAAAATTCAGTGTATTTCTAAGCGCACTTGCACCCGTTCTAATAATTGAATATTATTTTGGGGGGTCTCATTTTGTTTGTATGTACAAATAGAAGGTATCTACCTTGGTTTCACTAAAAAATATTCAACCCTGATGTTTTTATTTAAATTTTAGTAAAAAGATAGTTTTTCAAAAATTTACGTTACTTACCGTTAAACATTAGCGATTTTTATTGGTTAAACTATTAATATTTTTTTAAATTATAGTTCATTATTATTCTTTGGAACTTCAGGAACAATTTGAGCCTAGTTACGAGTCATTTGGATGATTTTAGCAAAAGTTATTAATTTTTAAACTATTTTCCCCAAAAAAATGCATTTTTAAGTCTTTTAAGCTCTCTGGAAGAGATAATTTTTGGTCAAATTTAGTATATGTGGTCACAATCGATTCGTCTGAGTGTCCTGAACATATATCAACCATAAAAATATACCATCATCGCTTTAAATTTTTTGATAAATTGAAAAAACGGTTGGAAATGGGGTTTTCACCCTTAAACCCCATTTTTAAGGGTGTTGCACCACTTTTCGCTAGTCCGGGTTATTTTTTTCGAATTCTCCGGTTTAAAATCTATAAGAATAAATCATAAAATTGCTTGCCCTCTTAATTTCCTGTCAAAATGCTTCCTTTACTGGACTAATAGTCTTAATGATAGTTAATATTAACTATTCAAAAAATACAAAAAATAATGCTCGATAATGTATCCAAATACTTTAATAGTTTATTGAGTGCTATAATTTAACGCTTTCTATTTCTCATTTTATATAAAATAATGTGCTTTTAAATTGTTATCATTAAATACTTATAATTCTTAAATAACCTAAAGTTAATTCGTTTAGATGTATCATGCAGTTTATATCTACATTGGAAAACCATCACAAAGAGTTAAACTTTATGTAGATATAAGAACATCAGATCTATGGATATTCAAGGCAAAAGAATTATACAATGGTAAATATTTTGTTGCAGATAGTTATTCGAACGAAAAAAAAGTTCAAGTAAAAAATAATATTCGTTAGATTAGAAACAAAAGTTGTTATTATAAAAATTACGATTTAAGTCACCGTTGCAAATTTGAACGCGCGCTTCTTCGTCAAATGAAAAAAATACAGGACAAAAAATAAAGAGTAGAAAATTATTTATAATTGTTGTGTCGATCGGTTATATTAAAAAATCATTTTAATCAATTTTAATCACTTTTAGTAGAACTATACATGGCAATTTCAGAAAAATTACCATTCTTGTCCAATATTATGTGCATAAACTATAAAAGAGAAAAATTGTGTTAATTTGACCTGCATAAGAGTATAACAATAAATAAAAAAAAATCTGTTTTGTCTTTTTGATGTAAAAACATGCTATTATGTTTATATTCTTATACATATAATTATAATATGTTCAACATCAACTTTACCCAATTAAAATTTCTGTAGGTGATAATTGTACGGAAGGATTCAATGACGGTACTTCATCAACATTAAAAATAGATTATAATCAAATTCGTACAAATAATTTATATACTTATAATAGTAATACAACAATAGAAGCAAATGGAAAGTATGCTACAGATAATATTGAAGTAAGTATAAGTATTTGTGATTTATAATTAAAAATGATATACATATTTATGAAGACAAACGTATATTTAATATATAGTTGACAATATATAGTTGATTTGTCTTCCAAAGAGCACAAATACTTAAACTAATTACATTATATTTTCTATTATTTCAGTTAAAAGATGTCATCATTTCAGAGCAAACCTTTCTGTTAACAAATGAAATCAACATTAACTCAGAGATAAAAACCATCCCATGCACGGGGGGACTTTTAGGCTTAGGTTTAGATACTAAAGTTCACTATGGACAACCTTTGCATTATAAAATATTTGAAAGAGGTCAACTACAAAAATTATTTTCACTCAGACTGTACGAATTATGTACCTGAATATTTTCAATTACTAAATAATTATTTTTAAATATTTGTGAACTTTTCATTTTTTGTTAATTTTTTTAAATTATCTTATAGATACCCCTATCCAAAACATGGAATGTTAGTTTTTGGAATTGAACAAAATTTATACAGCGGTGAAATCACATATACCGATATGGTCAATGGTGGATACAATTTTATAGTACTATTTGCGTATGCCGAAAGATATGAATTTGTCGTGAATACGGTCAGAGAAGTAAAGCTTGATATTGGAAATCCTAATATATATGTTCCTAATCATATTTATAGTCGTTTAATGAGTCATTTAACAGGAGCACGAGAAAGTTTTCCGAATTTATATTTTGGCATTCTTGAAAAAGTTTTTACATTAACTTATTTAGACTATACTAAAATGGTAAATTGATCCAATTTCAAAAATTTAAATAATTGTTTGTGTAGTTATATTATTTTCAAGCTAATTTATTTATAGCATGTAAATTAATCTAATAATATTTATTTTTTTATATTTTATATTTTAAGAATAAGGAAAATCAACACATCTAACAAAAATTTAAAAAATATTGCTTTTAGGTTGGTTCCAAAATTCACATTTCTATTTTGAATTCAACTAACGATGATTGGATATTTGGACAACCATTTTTTCATAAATATTACACAATTTTTGATATTGAAAATAAGAAGATTGGATTTGCTGACGGAAAATAAGAAGATAGTTAATAGGTAGATATACTCTTACATAAAATACACAGTATTTTAAATTAAATAAAACATTATAATTTTGAAATTGATTTCTGTTGTTTTTGTTTGTATTTTTTAAATTCAATATTTACCGAATTTTGGTAAAGACAATAAGTGGTACGATTTTTTCAGGTATCATTTTAAGGAAATTATGTATCCAATGAATTTTTTTTTAACATAATAACTTAACCGAAATGAGATTTTTACTCTTGTCAATTTTTGAATTTTCATATTATTTTTGAAATAAGAAAAAAATATTTTGGATATAAATCCGAGTATGTTATTATCTATAATTTATTCCCCATATACTTTTTTCCAAAATTTATCATTATGATTTAATATGAAAGAATTTTTTTAAATAATTATTTAAAATCACCCACACTGTTGACTCTCAGTATTACGTATAAGAAAGTCCCATGACACTCATGGCAGATATTTCTTCTCTGTTATGAACCGTTTGAAATATAAGTAAATTTTTAGATGAATAAAAAAAGAGATGACAGTCTAATGCCCGGTCTCACCGCTCAAACTTATTTCTGTTCCTTAGCAAAGTGTTCCTCAGTCTTAAGATGATCCTAAATTTTACGTCGAATCACATTATCATATAGTTAGCCAAGTGTCACTTAAAGAACACAATTCTGGGGAATTTTGGTTTTTGATGTACGTTGCTATGATGCAAGTTTATAATTTGTTTGTATCCAAGGTAGTTACACCTTGGTTTATGTCAATGATACAAATATTAATTGTATCATGGTTTATGTCAACATAATTTTGAATATGAATTGTGGATTTGATTTGTACTGTAATTGTTATCCAAAAAATATTCAGTAATACACGGATATATCAAAAGCAATAAAAGAGAGGATCGAGTTTCACGCAGGAAGGTAAAATATTGCCTTTTTACTTCCATGTTCTGAAAGAAATGGAAGTATTGTAATACCATCGAAAAATCGTTTGATAAGACTTGGAACATTTGTAGCTCAATTGAACCTTAGGAACATTTACTATTTGTACGTGCCTAAACAAAAATTTGAATTTTAAATACAAATTAATATGTCATTAATGCCTTCGAACAAATGCTAGCAAATTCAAATTGTCAAATTAGTTATTCTACGAATGTGTATTATGTTTTTGACATTAGGATATTATTTATACAAAAGTGAGTTTTATTTCTGACAAATCCCATTGAAATTTCTCATATATTAAAAATTATTTAAAAATATATAAAAGAACATGGAAGTCATGTATGGTTCTCCATATCGATATTATATTTAAAATATATTAAATATATGAAATTTCAAAGTATTATAATTTTTGTTATTTCACTTCCATGTTCTGAAAGAAATGGAAGTATTGTAATACCATCGAAAATTTGTATCCGAGATAATGACAGATTCTGATTGTACTAACTACCAAAACTAAAACCGAAAAACGTTAACAATGGAACAAGGATTTATTATTGTTAACAAGGAGTCTTTACATCGGCGCGACGTCAAAAATGCGCCATGGCACCTGCGAGCGCTTTGGCGTCAAATTCAAAATTAGATTTAAAAGAATCAATTTTTGTGATTAAACCTTTATTTACTGTAGAAATAATTATTTTTTTTGGAAATAGGAGACACGTAAGATCATCATAAAATAGTTTTTAAAAATTAAGCACCATGAATGCCTATTGACGTTATATTTTAAATTAAACTAGGTACCTACCTACATTTTCAAACATAATTGGGAATTTTAAATTATTTTCCATAGCTTAATGATTTTTATTGATTACTTAGCTAATTATATTGAAACAACTTTCAATATTTTAATTTTTTTATCAATATACTTCATTAAATATACAGGATGAATATTATTAACCGAAGCACCAATATAACACGAAAGAATGGAATCTATGAAAAATGGTTTTTAAGTTGTAGAGTTTTAGTTAGTTATTTTACAAACGTGAATAACGTGAAAAATGTATAATTAAAAAAAAAATTCATTTATTGAAAGCTTCACTCAAATGATTATATTTTTTTAGATTTGATGGGAGCTTCAAAGTCATCTGAAATTCAAGATTATTTTTCCAAATGAAAACATTTTTTTTTGCATAATCGTACTAAATACAAATCCTCTAACCATGAAAATTATAAGAGTTTAATTAGACATGTTTTTGCTGAAAATAAGATTCTGGACATGAAATATAGGTTTCCATTTAAAAAAAAGATTATCTTCAGATAACCTTGAAAACTTAAAAAAATGTCAGACATTCGGTAAATGCCTACAAGCAATAAAACATTTATTGAAACTTTTTTTCTTAAAAATGCTTTTTTAAGTTATTTGCGTTTACCATGATAAATAACTCACCCTGTTATATCTATAAATATTATTAATTATTATTAATAATTGAAGTTTTATTTTTAAATAAACTGTTGTAAACACAATTAATTAAGTTTTCTTTTATGAGATGTTTTTTTAATCAGTAAAATTAATTGTTTTAAAACAACTATAAAATGTTAAAAACTGAGTCATTTTAACAGTATTGTCGTAATATATAATACGTACGTATCTATTAAGTATTATACATAATAAAAAAATGCTCCATTTTGAAGCAGTGGCACTATGTCTGTTGTTTGTCGCGACAATGGTATCATTTACAATTATCAAGTAAGATAAATATAAATAAAATAAATATAAATATAATATAGATCGATAGATAGATACATAGATGAATGGATGGGCGAACAGACGGACGAACTGATCGACGGACGAACGGATCGACAGACGGACGGACGGACGGACGGACAGATGTCCAGACAGAAAGACAAATAAATAGATAGATAAATAATATAATATTAATAGAGGGTTGTCATAAGTACTTATAAGTATCACCTATTCTGATTACCTCAGAGCACTTCCCTCACCTGTTTCTAATCCACGTGAAAAGAAGGATGTAGGAGATATACGCAATGAAACAGAAATTTGAGATTTATGTTTTTTATTGACATTACAAACATTATAAAAAAATCAACTACGTTATACATACATATCTCTAATTAATTGAGTTTCTTGAACTTAATCTCTTTTTACCACAAAAATAATAGAAAATAATTAGATTTAAGAAATCATTTTTGTCTGTTTCATAACACTATTCGCTTTTAAAAGGACAGTGGGTATAGTTAATTAAACGGACTGGAGTACATAAGTGGTACCTTTCAAATATAATTTAATTCAAATTAAATATTATTTTAATAAGTTGGATTTTTTTGGATTTTCTCTTTATATGTTCGAAGATGAGTAGAAAATCAAAAATTTAGAAAAATCGGCCATGTGCGTCGCAACACTCGAAATGTATCAAAAATTCACAATTATGCAATTTTCTCGGGACGCACATGGCCGATTTTTCTAAATTTTTTATTTTCAACTCATCTTCGAACATATAAAGAGAAAATCCAAAAAATCCAACTTCCCGAATGCATCACTATTCATTACTTTTTATGTCTCTATTCCCTCTACTAATACGTTTTGTTATAAATGCCTGCATCTAAATACAATGGCAATAGTAAAACCAAAAAATAAATAAATGAAGATATTATTATCACTTATTTTTTTGTAACATAATAATGTCTTCTAATTCATTTGCATCATCACCAACATTCATGTAAATGTCAGAAATGTGTAATTTATTATTTTTTATATACTTATATTGAATTAAAGAAACTTAAAATTAAAAATAATTCAGTTTTATTAACTGTTTTATTAAAGGTTTAATATTTTTTAAGAAAAGTGTTTCCATCTACGGATTCTACTACTTCCACTGTTAGTGCAAATGCATCAACTCCTGCAGGTCCTTCTGTTTTAAATCAGTTAGTACTATTCAACAATGATGTAAGTTTTAATTAAATACGGGTAGAATTTAAGCGTGCATTATTTTATACACATTAAGCATTAAATACATATATAGTTTTTTAACAATAACATTTTGCGTTTGCAATATTTACAAATGTTATGATATTTAATTCATGGCTTGAATAGTTTTTAATGCTTTTTCGCTATTTTTCAATTAATTTTAAATAGTGGGCATTCAGACTGTCATTTTATTTCATTAATGAACAAAGTGTATTCTCGTAATGCTAATTAATATAAACTATCGCAAAAATACAAAAATAATGCTCGATAATGTATCCAAATACTATAATAGTTTATTGAGTGCTATAATTTAACGCTTTCTATTTCTCATTTTATATAAAATAATTTGCTTTTAAATTGTTTTTTTAAATACTTATAATTCTTAAATAACCAAAAGTTAATTCGTTTAGATGTATTATGCAGCTTATTTCTACATTGGAGAACCACCACAAAGAGTTAAACTTTATGTAGACATAAGAACATCAGATCTGTGGATATTCAAGGCAAATGAATTATACCATGGTAAATATTTTGTTGCTAATAGTTATTCGGACGACAAAAAAAGTTCAAGTAAAAAATAATATACATTAGATTAGAAACAAAAGTTGTTATAATAAATAATATATTATAATAAATGTTGTGTCGATCAGTTATATTAAAAAAATCATTTTAATCAATTTTAATCACTTTTAGTAGAACTACACATGACGATTTCTGAAAAATTCCGATTCCTGTCCAATATTGTGTTCATAACCTATAACTAAGCTCTTGCAAAGTTATTTAATGTTTCTACTCACATCAGTTATAGATATATTGAGTAGGAAAAAGCGAAAAATTGTGTTAAATTGACCTGTATATAAGAGTATAACAATAAATCAAAAATTAACCATTCGAAAAATTTTTTTATCATAATTCGTAATTAAAAATGTGTAGCATTTGTTTTTTTTTTTTCAAAAAAAAACCCACCTGTTTTGCCTTTTTCGTATAAAAATATACTATTATGTTTATATTCTTATATATATATTTATCAACTTTACCAATTAAAATTTCTGTAGGTGATAATTGTATGGAAAGATTCAATGACCATTCTTCTTCAACATTAAAAATAGATGGATCAAAAACTCATACGAATAATTTATATAGTTATAATAGTAATAAAATAATAAAAGCATATGGAAAGTATGCTACAGATAATATTTTAGTAAGTATAAGTATTTGTGATTTATAATTAAAAATGATATACATTTTTATAGACATACGTAGGTATTTATATAATATATATAAAATAAGAGACATTCCCGTAGCTATATGAATATATTTTTTATGAGATTACAACATTTAATTTTGTCTCAATTTCTTTTCTTTTCTAAAAGCCTGAGGATGAATCTGTGATTCAAAAGCTTGCTATCACTTTTTATTTAAAATATTTCTGACACACAATTAAGCTGTTATTATTTAAATTAGAGAGTAATAGAGACAATAGACAATTTAATGGCAACTCAATCGTTTATTTAATAATTTGTTATTTGAGTGGATGTGGTCGATTTGTCTTCCAAAGAGCACAAATATTTTAACTAATTTCATTGTTTTTTCTATTATTTCAGATAAAAGATGTCATCCTTTCAAAGCAAAACTTTCTGTTAACAAATAAAATAAACATAAAATCACGGATAAAAACCATCCCATGCACGGGAGGAATCTTAGGCTTAGGTTTAGATACGAAAGCTCACTATGGACAACCTCTGCATTATAAAATATTTGAAAGAGGTCAACTACAACAATTATTTTCACTCAGACTGTAAGAATTATGTACCTCAATATTTTCAATTACTAAATAATTATTTTTAAATATTTATGAACTTTTCATTTTTTGCTAAATTTTTGGTATTATCTAATAGATACCCCTATCCAAGACATGGAATGTTAGTTTTTGGAATTGAACGAAACCTATACAGCGGTGAAATCATATATGCTGATATGGTCAATGATGGATACAATTTTAAAGTTCAAAATGCGTATGACGAAAGAAATGTATTTAGCATGAATACGAGTATAGAAATAAAGCTTGATATTGGAAATCCTAATATATATGTTCCTAATCATATTTATAGTCGTTTAATGAGTCATTTAACAGAGACACGAGAATGTTTTCCGAATTTATATTTTGACATTGCTGGAAAAGTTTTTAACTTAACTTATTTAGACTATACTATAGTGGTAAATTGATGCAATTTCGAAAATTTAAATAATTATTTGTGTAGTTATATTATTTTTAAGCTAATTTATTTATAGCATGTAAATTAATGTAATAATGTTTATTTTTTTATATTTTATATTTTAAGAATAGGGAAAATCAGCACATCTAACAAAAATTTAAAAAATATTGCTTTTAGGTTGGTTCCAAAATTCACATTTCTATTTTGAATTCAACTAACGATGATTGGATATTTGGACAACCATTTTTTCATAAATATTACACAATTTTTGATATTGAAAATAAGAAGATTGGATTTGCTGACGGAAAATAAGAAAATAGTTAATAGGTAGATATACTCTTACATAAAATACATGTATAGTATTTTAAATTAAATAAAACATTATAATTTTTAAATTGATTTCTGTTGTGAAAAATGGGCAAAAAAATCAATGAAAAACGTTTGAAAAAAATTCGTGGTGCATGGATCTCATAGAAAAGATTAAGTTCTATAATTTTTATCATAATCATTTTTTACGTAAAATCAGCCGTTTTAGAAATATATATGTTGAAAACTATTGTTACGCCAATTTTTCGCTGCGTTCCCAAAACTACCCTTCACTTTGAGCAATGATTGCGAGAGTATGCTGGGAATTAACCGAATAGTGCACATGACATTTTTTACGTAGCATTTTATGTAGAATATTTAATTCCTGTAATATTTTTTTCTTTGAACAGCGGTTCGGATGAAAAATGGAAAAAACGGATAAATTTCATTCCGGGGTAGTTTTTTAACGTGAAAGAGAATGTTCCATCCACGATTTAGGTGGAAACTTTTTGGGCTTTTATTTTTTTAAATAAATAAATAAAATGTTTTTTAATTTTTTTCAGTTTTAAGGTTAAGTGGAACTAAAGTATCACTTTGACTAGGACTTAAATTAAGGTGATACTAAACGAATTAAGGAACACTTAAATCGTTGGTGCAACAATTAAAAATTTTTATGTGTTCCATAATCGCTAAGGTTAAACGGTGAGATCGGCCATAAGCTTGGTTACCTGTAATCAAGTCACAACAAAAAGAACTTACTCTTAAACAGTTTTGTTCACATAATTATTATTTTTTGTTACTGGAAAAAAGGAGAAACTGTTGTTTCTTAGTCACTTAATTAAACTAAAAATATACACCTTAACCATAATAAAACAATGTCACTTGACACGTGTTTCGATTGCACGAGAAGTCCTCATCAGGATCCTAACAGTGTGAAGTCGAAACACGTGTCGAGTGACGTTTTATTGTGGTTAAGGTGTATATTTTTAGTTTAAATTATTTTTTGTATTTATATATTTTTTGTACCTGATGATGGATCGTAATAAAGGTCCGAAACGTTGTACGGAAATACCAATAAATGAACACAGTACAGACCGAAAAGTTGATATAACATATAAGCACATTACACGACAAATTTTATTAACAGTAAACACAATAACGAAGGCCTACTATATATTGTAATTACATATTATCAATAATATAGGCATGATTCCAGTAACAAAGTATCACTAAAAAATGTATTTATTTTTATATTAAAAGCGAGATTAATATGAATTTTGTTAAAATAAAAACACAAAATACAGAAATCCGCCATGTTAGATAAAACACCAGTAAGAGTGAATGAAGTCAAGGCTAAGTAAACATCATTTTTGTTTCATTAATATCTGCACTATTTATAAATTATTTTGTGGTTTTAAATTATAAATTTGCTCAATTTTGTGTTACCAAAACTAAAACCGAAAAACGTGAGCGATGGAACAAGGATTTATTATTGTTGACAAGGAGTCTTTACATAGGCGCAACGTCAAAAATGCGCCATGGCACCTGCGAGCGCTTTGGCATCAAATTCAAAACTAGATTTAAAAGAGTCAATTTTTGTGATTAAACCTTTATTTTCTGCAGAAATAAGTTTTTTTTTGGAAATAGGAGACACGATCATCATAAAATAATTTTTTTAAATTATTCATCATGACTATTGACGTTATATTTTAAATTAAACTAAGTAGGTACCTACCTACATTTTTAAACATAATTAGGAATTTTAAAATATTTTCCATAGCTTAATGATTTTTTTTGATTACTTAGCTATATAGTTATATTGAAACAACTTTCAATTTTTTAATTTTTTTTATCAATATACTTCATTAAATATACAAGATGAATATTATTAACCGAAGCACCAATATAACACGAAAGAATGGAATCTATGAAAAATGGTTTTTTAGTTGTGGAGTTTGAAGTTAGCTTTTATATAAACGAGAATAACTTGAAAAATGTATAATTAAAAAAAATTTCATTGATTGAAGGCTTCACTCAAATGATTATATTTTTTTAGATTTGATGGGAACTTGAAGGTCATCTGAAATTCAAGATTATTTTTCATAATGAAAAACTTATTTTTTTGCATAATCGTACTAAATACAAATCCTCTATCCATAAAAATTGTAAGAGTTTAATTAGACATGTTTCAATAGCAATGCTATCATTATCAAATTCTTAAAGATACTGATGATAACGTTATTGAAACACATATAAGTCTTAACTCTTACACTTATTATGGTTAGGGAATAACCATAGTTCTTACCTCTTTGAATTGCATAATCATATTTTTTGATTACTTGAAATTTTTAGGTAAAATCGATATTTTACGAGATAAAAAAACATGAAAATTTGAGAAAGATATTTTGTAAGTATCGGAAAAATTTTCTACAAAAGTTATTTCTTTTTTGCTGAAAAAAGATTCTGGACATAAAATATAGGTTTCAATTTAAAAAAAGATTATCTTCAGATAACCTTGAAAACTTAAAAAAATGTCAGACATTCGATTAGTGCCTACAAGCAATAAAACATTTATTGAAACTTTTTTTTCATAAAAATGCTTTTTTTAAGTTAAATAACTCACCCTGTTATATCTATAAATATTATTAATTATTATTAATAATTGAAGTTTTATTTTTAAATAAACTGTTGTAAACACAATTAATTATATTTTCTTTTATGAGATGTTTTTTTTAATCAGTAAAATTAATTGTTTTAAAACAACTATAAAATATTAAAAACTAAGTCATTTTAACAGTATTGTCGTAATATATTATACGTACATATCTATTAAGTATTATACATACTAAAAAAATGTTCCAGTTTTTAGTAGTGGCTCTATTGCTGTTGTTTGTCGCGACAATGATATCATTTCCAATTATCAAGTAAGAAAATATAAATAAAATAAATATAAATATAATATAGATCGATAGATAGATAGATGAATGTATGGGCGAACAGACGGACGAACTGATCGACGGACGAACGGATCGACGGACGGACGGACGGACAAATATCCAGACAGAAAGACAAATAAATAGATAGATAAATAATATAATATTAATAGAAGGTTGTTATAAGTACTTATAAGTATCACCTATTCTGATTACCTCACCTGTTTCTAATCCACGTGGAAAGAAGGATGTAGGAGATATACGCAATGAAACAGAAATTTGAGATTGAAGTTTTTTATTGACATTACAAACATTATAAAAAAATTAACTACGTTATACATACATATCTCTAATTAATTGAGTTTCTTGAACTTTATCTATTTGTACCACAAAAATAATAGAAAATAATTAGATTTAAGAAATCATTTTTGTCCGTTTTATAACACTATTCGCTTTTAAAAGGACAGTGGGTATAGTGAAACGGACTGGAGTACATAAGTGGTACCTTTCAAATATAATTTAATTCAAATTAAATATTATTTTAATTAGATATATTTTGAGATTATTTGTTCGATTCATTGCCATGAGTAAAAATATCCTTTGAAATGAAATTTGAAAATTAACTTATTATTAATATTAGAGTCAACTATATAATGCAGAATTACGTAAAACATAAAAAATACAATAAGATTAATATCTCACCTTTGGAATCAATTCAAAAAACTATTTTTTTAGTTTTTTACGTAGAAAAATATTATCAATACAAACATAATACAAGACACTAGCTAAATGCCATCTTAATGGTGTAGTCTATGGGGATTAGTGATAGTAACTACAAAATTTGAATTCATTCATTCGGAGTAGTCTGTTTCATTGCGTATCCTCCTATATAGTAGAGGGAAATTAGTAATTTGTAGTAATGCATTCGGGAAGTTGGACTTTTTTGGATTTTCTCTTTATATGTTCGAAGATGAGTTGAAAATCAAAAATTTTCAAAAATCGGCCATGTGCGTCCCAAGATTTTGGCATATGTTCACAAGAAAGTACATAAAAAAGTTTACTATTAAAAAATATATAATTTACCCTACGACGTTTTCTCATTAACTTTTTTTCAAAAATGGCCGATTGTGGGAGTAAAAATCAAATTTTATTTTTGAAAATTATATCATGTATTTATAACATAAAAATACATATTTCCTCTTATTTTCGTTAAAATCCCTTCATTTTTACGTTAATTATAGCATTAATAGTGATAAAAAAAGTTTTTCGACATTTTTTTTATTTTTGAGGATATGATGCATTTGAAAAGTAACGCTGCCTATGCAGTTCTATAGTCTATTAACTTATAAGTATTTTAATATTTTTTTTATTTTCCTACGACATTATAAAACCAGAGATATTTCAAAAACGGTGTAGCGATACACTCGAAATGTATCAAAAATGCACAATTTGCAATTTTCTCGGGACGTACATGGCCGATTTTTCTAAATTTTTTATTTTCAACTCATCTTCGAACGTATAAAGAGAAAATCCAAAAAATCCAACTTCCCGAATGCATCACTATTCATTACTTTTTATGTCTCTATTCCCTCTACTAATACGTTTTGTTATAAATGCCTGCATCTAAATACAATGGCAATAGTAAAACCAAAAAATAAATAAATGAAGAAATTATTATCATTTATTTTTTTGTAATATAATAATGTCTTCTAATTCATTTGCAACATCACCAACATTCATGTAAATGTCAGAAATGTGTAATTTAATATTTTTTATATACTTATATTGAATTAAAGAAACTTAAAATTAATAATTCAGTTTAATTAACTGTTTTAGTAAAGGTTTAATATTTTTTAAGAAAAGTGTTTCCTTCTACGGATTCTACTACTTCCATTACTCCTGCAGGTCCTTCTGTTTTAAACCAGTTAGAACTATTTAACAATGATGTAAGTTTTAAATAAATACGGGTAGAATTTAAACGTGCATTATTTTATACACATCGAGCATTCAATACATATACATATAGTTTTTTAGCAATAACATTTTGCGTTTACAATGTTTACAAATGTTATGATATTTAATTGATGGCTTGAATAGTTTGTTTAATGCTTTTCTCATAATGCTTATTAACTATCCAAAAATACAAAAATAATGCTCGATAATGTATCCAAATACTATAATAGTTTATTGAGTGCTATAATTTAACGCTTTCTATTTCTCATTTTATATAAAATAATTTGCTTTTAAATTGTTTTTTTAAATACTTATAATTCTTAAATAACCAAAAGTTAATTCGTTTAGATGTATTATGCAGCTTATTTCTACATTGGAGAACCACCACAAAGAGTTAAACTTTATGTAGACATAAGAACATCAGATCTGTTGATATTCAAGGCAAATGAATTATACCATGGTAAATATTTTGTTGCTAATAGTTATTCGGACGACAAAAAAAGTTCAAGTAAAAAATAATATTCGTTAGATTAGAAACAAAAGTTGTTATAATAAATAATATAATTATAATAAATGTTGTGTCGATCAGTTATGTTAAAAAAATCATTTTTAATCAATTTTAATCACTTTTATTAGTAGAACTACATATGACAATTTCTGAAAAATTACCATTCCTGTCCAATATTGTGTTCATAACCTATAACTAAACTCTTGCAAAGTTATTTAATGTTTCTGCTCACATCAGTTATAGATATATTGAGTAGGAAAAAGCGAAAAATTGTGTTTAAATTGACCTGCATAAGAGTATAACAATAAATCAAAAATTAACCATTCGAAAAAAAATTTTATCATCGTAATTAAAAATGTATAGCATTTGTTTTTCAAAAAAACCCACCTGTTTTGCCTTTTTGGTGTAAAAATATACTATTATGTTTATATTCTTATATATATATTTATCAACTTTACCAATTAAAATTTCTGTAGGTGATAATTGTACGGAAAGATTCAATGACCATTCTTCTTCAACATTAAAAATAGATGGATCAAAAACTCATACGAATAATTTATATAGTTATAATAGTAATAAAACAATAAAAGCATATGGAAAGTATGCTACAGATAATATTGTAGTAAGTATAAGTATTTGTGATTTATAATTAAAAATGATATACATTTTTATAGACATACGTAGGTATATATGAGCATTTCCAGTAGTTTTTTAAAAAACAGGGCGCACGTATCTCACCGATTTTGCTCCCAATATTATTAATAAGTTTATAACGCTAATTTCAAATAGTTTGATATGCCAAAATTGTAAGTACCTTTTAAATTTATCTTAATCATTAACTTAACCATACTTTTAAGCCTTTGAAATAATAGTAATAACAGAAATTGTATTTGTTTTTAATAATTGTAAGTATGAGATTTTTACCATGTTTTTTCTAATTTATAGATTATAATATTATATATAATACAAATGTACCATTATCTGAAGAAGGCCAATTGGCCGAAACATGTAATGCAATAAAATATACAACATTTTGTTATCATATCTGACCAATTATCCCTCTACAATATCATATATACATATATGAGCATTTCCAGTAGTTTTTTCAAAAACAGGGCGCACGTATGTCACCGATTTTGCTCCCAATTTTTTTTCTCAAAGTACATATCAAAAAAACATGTTTCCCAAAATCTTTTCCCCCCGCCCCCTTTTTTGGCCGAATTACGATTTTTTAAACTTTTGAAATAGAGCGAAATTATACTTTTTTCGATAGTACCTTATTTTTCAAAATGTCCCTTATTATGCATGTTATAGGGCTCATTTTCTTCGTTTTTTGTTGATCTTTCATTTGAAATCGGTTTCAGAGCCGAATATTCAATTTTGGCCGAATGCGGTACCAAAACATTAAGTTTGATTTTTTGTAAAAATAGTCGATTTTGAAATTGCCGCCAAATATTTTGGTTTCAACCAAAATACTTCCGGATTTTTTAATTTGGTCAAAAACTTTTAAAGTTACACTTGTTTTAAGATCTCTTATTTTTCAAAAAGCGTTATATTCACACCATTAAAACTTTTTTCTCTATACTCCAAATTGCACCAAATTTTGGCAAAAGTTTCCTTCCTTTATCCTTAAAACAACCCTTAAAAAACATTTTTTCATATTGAGCTCCTAAGTGAGATATAATTTTTATAAAACACCTAATTACTCGTGTATTAAAGATAAGAATTTACAGGAATTTTCAGGGTTTCTGAAATATCGGGGCTCCTGATAATCGAATAAAAAATATACCACTTAATTCGTTATGAAATTCCCTACAAATCTACATAAGTTAAATTTTTTTAGATTGATTACAAAACCTACAAATAAATAAAAACTTTGTACATCGATTCCTAATTTGTTTAATAACAACTTGAAATGTAATAGTGTCTCATAACTTCGTGTTTAATAGGTATGTACTCATTTCTAAGACTGGCTCGCTTGCGCTCACTCGGCTTTTATTTTTTTATAGGTTTTTTAATTAATCTAAAAAAATTTAACTTATGTAGATTTGTAGGGAATTTCATAACTAATTAAGTAGTATATTTTTTATTCGATTATCAGGAGCCCCGATATTTCAGAAACACTGAAAATTCCTGTAAATTCTTATCTTTAATACACGAGTAATTAGGTGTTTTATAAAAATTATATCTCACTTAGGAGCTCAATATGAAAAAATGTTTTTTGAGGGTTGTTTTAAGGATAAAGGAAGGAAACTTTTGCCAAAATTTGGTGCAATTTGGAGTATAGAGAAAAAAGTTTTAATGGTGTGAATATAACGCTTTTTGAAAAATAAGAGATCTTAAAACAAGTGTAAAAAGTTTTTGACCAAATTAAAAAATCTATAAATATTTTGAAACTACATAAAAAATAGAATAAAATGACCTTTATCGGAAGTATTTTGGTTGAAACCAAAATATTTGGCGGCAATTTCAAAATTGACTATTTTTACAAAAAATCAAATTTAATGTTTTGGTACCGCATTCGGCCAAAATTGAATATTCGGCTCTGAAACCGATTTCAAATGAAAGATCAACAAAAAACGAAGAAAATGAGCCCTATAACATGCATAATAAGGGACATTTTGAAAAATAAGGTACTATCGAAAAAAGTATAATTTCGCTCTATTTCAAAAGTTTAAAAAATCGTAATTCGGCCAAAAAAGGGGGCGGGGGGAAAAGATTTTGGGAAACATGTTTTTTTGATATGTATTGGGAGCAAAATCGCTTGACATACGTGCGCCCTGTTTTTTAAAAAACTACTGGAAATGCTCATATATACAGTGCGTTCACGATGAAAGGAACAAATTCGTTTAAAATTCAGGTAATTATTTTGTGGAAAAACGCTCGGACCAGTCGATTAGTATTTTTAGTTGCGGATTTTTTGACATAAGAAAATTGTATACAGGGTGTCTCAGAAAAAACATATGCAGTCATCATTATTTTTTTTAAATGGAACACCCTATATATTATGCCATTTTTGGATTGTACGCTAAATTCTGAATACTTTTTGTACAACATACCATATCTCTAAAATCAGTAGTTTTCGGAATAATGACGTTTAAAAATTGACATTTTGAAATACACACAAGTGAAATAAAATGTTTAAATTGAACAAAAACACCTTGAACATTTTTTAAAAGCCAACAAAAACATCCTGGTATGCCAAAAACATTAAACTTTTTTTTTCTATTTTTTTTTTCCTTTTTTTCTTCTTTTTTTTCTTTTTTGTTTCTTTTTTTTCAATACTAGGTTATTTTTTTTGGCTTTTAAAAAAATATTCAGAGTGTTTTGTTCAATTTAAACATTTTATTTGACTTGTGTGTATTTCAAAAGGTGAATTTTCAAACGTCATAATTCCGAAAACCGCTGATTTTAGAGATATAATATGCTGTACAAGTATTCAGAATTTATCGCACAATTCAAAAATGGTATAATATATAGGGTGTTCCATTTAAAAAAATCAAGGATGACTGCATATGTGTTTCCTGAGACAACCTGTATACAATTTTCTTATGTCAAAAAATCCGCAACTAAAAATACTAATCGACGGGTCCGAGCGTTTTTCCACAAAATAGTTACCTGAATTTTAAACGAATTTGTTCCTCCATCGTGAACGCACTGTATATAGGTATATATCAAATAAGAGACATTCCCGTAGCTATATGAATATATACTTTATGAGATTACAACATTTGTCTCAATTTCTTTTCTTTTCTAAAAGCCTGAGGATGAATCTGTGATTCGAAAGCTCGCTATTACTTTTTCTTTAATATATTTCTGACACACAATTAAGCTGTTATTATTTAAAATAAGAGACAATAGACAATGTAATGGCAAATCAATCGTTTATTTAATAATCAGTTTTCTGAGTGGCTGTAGTCGATTTGTCTTCCAAAGAGCTCAAATATTTAAACTAATTACATTATATTTTCTATTATTTCAGATAAAAGATATTATCATTTCAAAGCAAACCTTTCTGTTAACAAATAAAATCAACATTAAATCACGGATAAAAACCATCCCATGCACGGGAGGAATCTTAGGCTTAGGTTTAGATACGAAAGCTCACTATGGACAACCTCTGCATTATAAAATATTTGAAAGAGGTCAACTGCAACAATTATTTTCACTCAGACTGTAAGAATTATGTACCTCAATATTTTCAATTACTAAATAATTATTTTTAAATATTTGTGAACTTTTCATTTTTTGTTAAATTTTTGGTATTATCTAATAGATACCCCTATCCAAAAAATGGAATGTTAGTTTTTGGAATTGATAAAGACCTATACAACGGTGAAGTTGTATATGCTGATATGGTCAATGATGGATACAGTTTTAAAACACAATATGCGTATACTAGAAGAGATTATTTTGGCAAAAATATAGAAGTAAAGCTGGATTCTGGAAACCCTAATATATATATCCCCGATAGTATATATCGTCGTACAATAATGGGACATATGACAGGGAAACGAGACAATTTTCCGAATTTTTATTTTGACATTGCTGGAAAAGCTTTTAATTTAACTTATTTAGACTACACTAAAATGGTAATTGATGCAATTTCGAAAATTTAAATAATTATTTGTGTATATAGTTATATTATTTTCAAACTAATTTATTTATAGTATGTAAATTAATGACCAACATACCAACATCTGATAATGTTTATTTTTTTATATTATCTATTAAGAATAGGGAAAATCAATACATAAATAAATAAATGCTTTTAGGTTGGTTCCAAAATTCACATTTCTATTTTGAATTCAACTAACGATTGGATATTTGGACAACCATTTTTTCGTAAATATTATACGATATTTGATATTGAAAATAAGAAGCTTGGATTTGCTGACGGGAAATAAGATAACAGTTAACACATATAGAAAAATGCCAAACTTGGATCCGAACGAAATTTCCAAATAAACATAATAACATAAAACATAATATAAAAATAAAAACAAACAAATAATGTGTCCATGTGTATTACTGTATATTATTATAAGATATTATTAATAATTGATGATTTGTTTAAAACATATTTAGAAATTTTAAACTCTTTTCTATATCTGAATGATTTTTGTTGATTACTTAACTTTTTAATTGTTTTGAAACAACTATTACAGGTAATTTTTTTTTTCGAATATATTTAAAATAATATATATAAGTAATGTATACATAGGTATTATTATATAATATTTTCAACAATTGATATTTTATCAATTTTTTTAAACTGGTTTAAACATAAATAGGTAATTTAAAATATTTTATAATGTTTAATGATTTTTGTTGATTACTAAATTAATTGTTTTGAAACAACTATAAAATATTAAAAACTGTGTCATTTTGACAGTATTGTAATATATATGGCTCTATAATAATTATACATCCTAAAAAATGGTACATTTAGCTGCATTCATTGCTGGTGGACTAGTAGTTACGTTTTTTTCAACACTATTATCTATTTTTCTTATCAGGTAAGATGATAATATGAATATAGTTCCTATATACAAAGATAAATAATAATAATAATAATGGAGATATTATAATTATTTTGTTGTTTTATGACATACTTATGTCTTCTTAATCATTTCCATAAATAAATAAAATAATAAATATGTTTATACTTATAATTACACTGTCTTTAAATTAATAAATCAATTTTATTTATTCTTCAATTTAAAAAGCAAGTTTTAATATATTTTTTTAGAAAATTGAGTGGTCTTCCTACTGCTGATTTAACCCATTATGAACTGACTAATTATGATGTAAGTTTTAATTGAATATTTATAATTCTTTAATAATCAAAAGTCGATTCATTTAGATGTATCATACAACTTATCTCAACATTGGAAAACCACCACAACAAATTCAAGTTTATGTTGACATAAGAACATCAGATCTATTGGTATTCAGTACATATTCTACGGTAGATGAATTAATATTCTGTGGTAAATATTTGGTTAAAACGAATATTCGAAAGGTGTAATTTAGAAACATAATTTATGAATCAAATAAAATGGATAATTGATAATATTTAAAAATAACAGATACCTATAAAATTTGAACCATGTTAATGTGTAGGGAGACCTGAGCTGTACGTAATATTAAAACGATTTCTGGATTTCTTTCAAACTTTAAATGAAACTATTCATATTTTTATTAATGTATAATAATTTTTTTTTTAAATTTAGTACTACTTAGAAATGGGCGACTTGAGGTGCAAGTCGGTTAAAGAATCGACTTCAACAGTGTATTTCTCGTGCACTGATTTTGGTCATCATCTTATAAATACATTCTTATATTATACAGGACTTTTTTGTCCCCGATTGCCGATGGCTACAAATCGTCTCGCACTTGTTAAGTTACCCATCTCTAGTACTACTGTCAACAATACTTAATTGGAATTTCCTTAGCCATTTATAACAAAAAATTCAATGGCAATGGATCTACAACTTTAAAAATATTTGAATCAGAATATTGGACTCTTACAAGTAATTTATATAGCAATAATAGATATAACGAAATAGTAGCATATGGAAAAGAAGCCATAGATAATATCGCAGTAAGTATTAGTTTGTCCTTAATTTTTGTATACATATAAATAGAGCCTTACAGATAAATAATAAAAAGAAATTAATTAATTAATTAATTTTAAAAACAAGAATGCATGCGTAAATAAATGTAAAAGAAGACAAACAATTAGATATATGGGAAATAAATAATTTGTTTAGTAATTTTTTTATCTGAATGGAATTGATCGATTTTTCTTCTGAAGAATTAACACAAATATTCAAACTAAAATATACCAATTTCTATTATTACAGTTTAGAAATCTCAGTTTTCCAAATCAAACTTTTCTAAAAGCAGATAAGATCGACATTAGCTCAGGGACCAAAACCATCCAATGTTTGGGGGGAATTTTTGGCCTAGGTTTAGATACGAATGCTCAATATGGACAACCTCTGCATTATAAAATATTTGAAAAAAGTCAACAGAAACTTTTTTCACTGAGACTGTAAGAATTTATGAAACTTTATGTTTTGAATAACTTATTAACAATTTTTAAAATATTTAAGAATCTTTCATTTTTGATATTTTATCTTATAGATATCCCTATCCAAAACATGGAATGTTAATTTTTGGAATTGATAAAGACCTATACAACGGCAACATCATATATACTGATATGATCAATGATGAATACAGTTTTAAAGTACAATATGTGTATGCTGAAAGAAATGTATTTGGCAAGAATATAGAAGTAAAGCTTGATATTGGAAATCCTAATATATATGTTCCTGATCGTACTTATAGTCGTCTAATGAGTCTTTTGACAAAGTCAGAAGAACATCATCCGAATATTTCTATTGACATTTCTGGGAAGGAATTCATTCTTTCTTATTTTGAATATACTAAAATGGTAAATTGATGCAATTTCAAAAATTTCAATAAATACTGTCTTACTATATTATTTTCAAACTATTTAATTTATATTTTGTAAACTAACGTCAAACATGTGATAAACAATGTTTTATTTTTTGTGTTCAGAATAGAGAAACTCAATACTTCTAACGATTTTTAGAAAAAAATATTATTTATATATATTTATATATTATTTTTAGATTGATTCCAAATTGCACATATGTATTTTAAATTCAACTAACGATGTTTGGATATTTGGACAACCTTTTTTTCATAAGTATTATACGATTTTTGATATTGGCAATAAGAAGCTTGGATTTGCTGATGGGAAATAATATAACAAGTACATATAGATATAATGTTGTTTAGTTTTTTAATTTTAATTATGTCTTGTCACTAAACTTTATGTTTAATAATTTGTTTGACAAAAGTACCATTTTCTTTTAAATTTATTTATACATATACCTATGTATCAAAATATCATATAAAATTCTTCCCAAAATTAGTAGATTTTGAAGTGGTGCAGTTAAAAGATAACAACCCGATAAAGTTTATATGTACATATGTACCAGAATGTACATTGTACATATAGGTATGTATTTGTTTTTGTGCATATAATTGCTACAAAATGTTTAATACGTATACTATACATATACAAAATATATGAATTTATAATGAATGTTTTACGAAAAAAATAATGTTTTTTTTTTTTTAATTTTAATTTTATCTATCGAACTGTTCGTTCATTTAGACAGCTGTTTTATGTTCTGTTTTAGTTTATTTTTATGTTATTTTATTTTATGTTTTTGTTAATTGTTTGATTTTAGTTATTTGGTTATTTGTTTATTTGCTTGTTTATTTACTTGTTTATTTATTTATTTTTCAAATATTTATTTATTATTACTTTTTTTTTTTATATTTTGTTGTGATTTTTTATTTTTAATTATTATTGCTTATTCTACCTATGCTACCCTATACACATAGACAGGGACACATAGAAGGAATGGGATTAGCTTTGGGCCAATCAAAGCATTTGGGTTTACACGAACATGACGGCCAGGTTCATGGGTTTTCTGCTGGGTTTCACACATTAGGATGTCTAGCCGAATCTCTCTAACGACGATGTGATTTTAGAGTGTCAACTCGTTTTCTTTTAAGAAATTTGCCAGCACTCGTATATTTTTGATTTTATGGAAGATGGTGTTTATGTTGGCAGGGAGTTCCGTGTTGTTTTTCATGAATCCTTTCATCATGTCTGCTCTCGATTTATCATATTTTGCACAATTAAATATGATATGATTCAAATCCCCTATAGTACTGTTATCGCAGTCACAGTAGGGGGTGTCTTTACATCCAATGCGATTTAAATGGGGCGGAGAACAGCAGTGATTGAATCTAATTCGACTGATGGTCGAAATCCATTTTTTTTCCATTTTGACTAATTTGAACCATGGTTTCGATTGTAGTTCAGGTTGTTTACTATAATAATGCGTTCCCTTGGACTTACTTGACAGATAGTATGCTTCTTGCCATTTCATTTTGTTTCTTTTTTCTATTGCGCCTTTTAGGTCTGATGCTGGTAATTTTGTGTTTAGTATATTTCCCTCTGTTGAGGCGTCTTTGGCAAGTTGGTCTACATGTTGGTTGTAAACATTGTTTACATGACCTTTTGTCCAAACGAAAATTATAGCTTGATTTTTCTTAGTGCACTCATTAATAATATTTAGAATGTCTAGGACGACATTGTTTAAAGTGTGTTTGTGCGGGCTTTTTAGTTTTTCAAGTATGCTTCTTGAGTCGGATATGATCAATATTTGTGAGGATGTTCTTTCTCTGGCCTCTAATAATGCTTCCCTGATTGCTATTGCTTCAGCGGTATAAATGGAAGTTTCTGACGGAAGATTAAAAAGTGAAGATAGATTTAATTGGGGAATATAAAATGCGCATCCACACAAGTTGGGACTTTGTGACTTAGATCCATCGGTGTATACTAGTAGCTCATTTGGCCATCTCGTTTGAATTTCTTCCAAAAAAATTGCGTAATTGATGTCCTCTGTGTAATTTCTGGGATATAAATTCAAATGTACCTCTATTTCTTGGTAAAATATTTCGAGGTTGTAATCGTATATTGGGTAATTCTTGTAACTCGCTAGGTTTGTCTTATACGAGTTTGAGTAGAGAAAACTTGAAACTAGATTTGGAGGAATTTTTTTTCTCCACGTTTGGTTTGTTTCGACTGTGGAAGTCAATTTCTTAATGTTTTCTATAGTTGTCTTGCCATATGATATTCTGGATAGGATGAATCTGTCTGATAACATTTCCCTTCTGATATTGAGAGGCATTTCATTTGCTTCCACTTGTAGACTATTAGTTGGAGTACTCTTCATGGCTCCTAACGAAATTCTTAATGCTTTATATTGGATTTTGTCTAGTTCTATTAGGTACTTTTTGGGAGCTGTGTTGTAGAATATTGAACCATAGTCTATTTTACTTCGTATTAGGTTTTTGTACATGGTTAGTAGTATAAGTGGATCTGCTCCCCACCAAGTTCTTGTTACTGCTCGCATGATGTTGAGCATTTTTTCTGAGTTTTCTACGATATTTGAGATGTGGAATTTCCACGTTAACTTTGAATCTAGGTGAAATCCCAGATATTTGAACTGATTTTTGATCGGTATAGTATAATTTTTGATTTTTAAATGATCGGGAATCTCTAGTTTTCTTTTTTTCGTGAATACGGTTATGACTGATTTGGTTTCTGATATTTCTAATCCTTGCTCATTGAGCCATACATTTAAACTGACAAAATCTTGCGAGAGTTGTTCAAAGTTCTTTTGGATACTTGGACTGATCGTATATATAGCGACATCGTCGGCAAATTGTAGTATTTTTGTATTTGGACTTATTTTTAGTTCCATCTCTGAAGTATATATTATATATAATAGCGGACTAAGAATAGCTCCTTGTGGAAGTCCTTTATGAAGATGTCTTGGGCCAAATATTTCTTTGTTGAATTTAAGATAAATGATTCTTCTTTCTATTAATGTCTGAATCCCTTGTATGAACGTACTAAGTAGTCCTAGCCTATACAATTTTTCTAAAAGTACTGGTATAATAACATTATCGTACGCCGATTGTATGTCTAAGAATAGACATGTGACATTCATTTTTTTGCAAAATGCACTCTGGATATCGGATGTTAGCACGGCAAAAATAATGTTTACACATGAAATAAATTAAGTGTATTATTAAACACAATTTTGAAAATAAAATATTAATTTGAATAGATTTTCTCCCGTACATGAATAAAATCTTGAATGCGCTACTGAAGATAAATGTGAAATATTCGGAAGTTGGATATTTCACCATTTTCTCTCCTTTGTTCACAAATATATTTTCAATCGAACAAGATGAATAGTTTGTTCTGAGTATTGCTTACACCATTCAAAAGATAATCATCTTTCAAGAAAGGTTATTTCAAATAAACTGATTTAGAAACTAAAGGAAATTTATAATAATAGTAATTACTTAAGTAGTAGCGTTTGTTTCATGATATTTTGCTTAGGTTTTTTGCAATGTTTTTTTTATTTATGGTATTTAAAGTATATCTTATGAAACAGGTCATCTTTTAGATTTATTTTAAAAATTAACAAAATCTACTATATATGTAAGATGCTATTAGAAAACATAAACCAATTTTAAATTATTTGCTAGCATTCTTATATACAAATTACTATGTATAGTATATGTTTTTATTGTAAGAAAAGGGAATTTACTAATGTATATGTCAGGGCGGAGTACTTTGTAATATTTTGTTTCTTTGCTAAAATTTATTTTATTGTTGACTATTGGATATTGTTACTAATAAAAATTTTTAGAGTTTTTTGGAAGTTTTGTAGCAAGTGTTTCAATTATATTTTAATTATTATACTATAATTATGCGAAAACTGCATTAGACTGGTTAATTAATTAATTAATTAATTCTCTGCTATGTACATTTAATTGAATGATCTAATAAACTTATTTTAAAATATTTTTTACAAAAAACTGTAGTACTTAAATAATTAAAATATTTTGTGTTTGCCCTTCGTTTATAATGATTTCTAGAAGCATTTAATACTTAATTTGAATTTTATTCTTATGTTTTTATTTACCATTATGGCTAAGGTTTTAAGAAAATCTCAAGGAAAAATTGTATTATAAATTCTCGAACTGTTTTACTTTAAAATTTCTGAGAAGTAATTAGTAATTATAGTAGACACATCTAAACTATTAAAATTACACCAGGTATAATTAACCTTACATTCATTAAATGTAATACATGAAACATTAACTTAATAATTTTCTGTAATAATTAAGTAATCGTATAATTTATCGAAATAATTCTTAGGTATGAATGTGATACCGTAGATGACATTTAATTCAACAAGGATGATATTATATCTCCTTGACCTTTTAGAAAGCAATGTGCTAAAGAAAAATCTTTACAAAGCAAAATGCTATGTGATCAAATACCTAAGAGAAGACGATCGCCATTCTGAGTTGACGTGATTTTCAAGGTTTTAATGTCTTTCTAATTTTTAACACTAAATAAATAACTAAATACATACATATACATGTGTTTACCAATATGTCCTTTGCCGTATAAGAACAATTTGTTCTTATACCCGCCATTTAGCTGAATTAATTATCGTAATAAATCAATGAGTTATTACTGTTTTAGTTAATTTTATTTTCTACTATGTATATTACATTACGTAAAATATAAATATAAGAAAGATACATCAAGGTTTTTGGCGTCAAGTTTTAAGCCATCATTTTAATTGATATGGCCGTATTGTTTATTAAAACCTGCTTTGGAAGGTCCAAGAAGATCTTTTTAGTTCATTTGTTGTAGTTAAATATTCTATTATTATTATAATTATTATTATTATTATAATATTATATATGTTAGATAAAAAGTAAACTAAAATATAAAAATTAAATTTTTCAAGTGTGAGTTGAATATTAATGCACAGTTTTTTTTATGCAGATTGCGATATTGTAGCAATTTAAATATTATCGAAAAATAGCAGCCAGTGTCTTACATTTATTATTATAATTTTTGAAAAAATATGTTAGTGCGGTGAGAGCTGATAATTTTCCTTAGATTTCGGTATCATCATACATATTCTCAATTTTTTTCTCATCATTCCTTTCAAAAGCTCCAAAAATATATAAAAAAATATTTATGTAATTCATGTCTATTACTAGTCCACTATTTATTGTAATTATACATAAATCTCAGTATTCTAGATCAAACGGTTTCATATAATAGCTAGAAAATTGACAGACAGGCAGACAAATAAATCACAATAACACAAAAAATTATATCACAGATTAAAACACAATAATTGGGGTACCCTGAACATATTTTATTATATTTTAATACACTTTTTAAATTGTACTATTATAAAACACTTTCATGAATATTAGGTATTATAATTCTACTATATGCATTCATCCCACAACATATACATTTATGGAAACTGATTAAATATAAAACAATGTAGATACATTTCTTCTACTTTCGTAATTTCTATAGCCGATCGTCAGAAACCTACACTTTAAGGAAGATTTTTTTAATATTCAAATAAATATGTTGATGCATAAAATAAATAAATTACCAAAGCTTACATAATGTTCCGACATTACATTGTTTAGATTTTTTAAAGGTTTCAATACTCGCTTTCACAAACATTCTGGTATAGGTAACTAAAGTTAATACGTCAAACAAAACGCAATTTATAAATATTGCAATTGAATTTGTCAATATAGGAAGTATGCACATTATAGGTAGGTACGAGTACATTTATATCTGTGCTTCGTATATTTCAAAAATGTACACGTACACATTATAATATTTTTAGTAGTAATACTATCTACAGTCTACACTCATGATACAGATGACATTCCCTAGTTTCATTTTGACATTGTTCTGCGCATAACATCACACGGGAACACGTATGGTTACATGTGGTTAACACGTTTATATGGATACATAACACAATGATTTTTTATCGTTCTTGTATAATAGTTATCCAAATAAAATTTTATATTAAAAGACATATTTACCAGACACACTGAGCACCATTTGTATATTGTATATATATATGTATATATATGTATTATACAGGTTTTATCACGGTTTTATAAACACCAAATAATTAGACTACTATATTAATTTGGGTTTTTATCTTGTGACGTCATCTGATACTTCGCCAAACAGAGTAACTTCACTCAATGCCATATCTTATAATTGTATCATGATCTACACCTATGATAGAAGCTTTAGTACAGTTATATCAAATATTTTATTTTCAATTATAAGTATATTATATAATTTGTTATTTTCTATAGATATAAAGGCTGAAGAGTGTGGACACAGTGTTGAATTCAGAGAGTTTTCTTAAGGGGGTGGGGGGTAGTTAAAAAATTGATTTCATCGGAATTAACTTCACCCAGGTGCCCACTCCCCCTCGCGAAATTCAATGTTGAGTTTACAATATTCACACGCTTCGTAAAAAAATCAATGATTTTAAAACTGAGCTCCGCAGGCTATATATTTGAAGCGTGAAAAATATATTTTTTTCCTTTTTTGGTACGATTTTATGAATAATTTACATTTTACATATAAGGGCATACACATTAATAAATTTATTTATTTTAGCAATTATATACAAATATAGAAACAACGATAGAAGAAGGAAAAACATCAGCTTCATCCATAAACCTATTACTGTTAATACTCGTTAAGTATACATGTGTATTATTTTTAGAAATTGACGAACATAATAAAATAAGAGAGTGAGTATAATATAGAATATTCATTGCTCGGTTTATTATGAAACATATCAAAAATCGATAAATATAAATTATAATAATATTAGATCGAATCGTTTGATTTAGTTCCTGGGTATATTTTATCCACCTTATATAAAAATGTTTCACCTCCAGGCAAAATTAAAAGTACATTGATCTTCAATTCTTCAACAAATATCAATATATCTAATTACGTCGTATATAATGTTCTAAGAATAATCCCCAAATGTCAATACTACCCGGAAATACCGGCATTAGTCACAAACACAAATCTTTGTTATGTCTGATTTACTTAAATATTCTTAAGTAGAGTAAGTGCGCCAAAAATGACATACACTAAAGTGATTCTATAAGAGGTTCGTTTTTTCATTTTGAGATACGGAACCCTCAACACGGTCTCTTCGAACGCACTGATAATAAAGTTTTGATACACAAAAAAATATACCTGCTTCCAAACTTTTAGATGGTAGTGTAAGTATATGCCAATTCACATAATATACCTACAATGATTATCTTCTATTTTCTTGAAAATAATTTTGGGGTAAAATCTAATAGGTAACTATGAAAATCTATAAGGTCGATCCAGCCTATTGAGCCGGTCTCGATCCGGTCTTGCTCCAATCAAATATAAATACACAATAAACAATGAAATCATTGACACTATAGGTATCGCTCAGGTCTCGGTCCAAGCACGCTCCGATACAGTATTACTATACTGAATATTTGACTGAAGCGAGACCGGCCCGATGCCGGGTCGATAATGTGGATCGACCCTAAAATAAAGTAATACATTTCTGAATCAAGGTTTTTTTCATATACCCAAAATTGGAATGTCCGATTAATTATAAATATGTATATAAATTAGATTCTTGTTGTTAAGGGAGCTTATAAATGCATCAGATATTCCACTTTTTTGTGTGTAGATAATTAACCATCCACGAAGTGGTACGCGGATGCCATAACTTTGAGAAACACTGGTCTATAAAGAAATGTCAAAAATAAAGGCAGCCGTAGAGGTTACTTGTTGTTGATAATTTAAAAAAATTATTCCGAGTTTATTTTAATGTTATCTTACTTTAATAAGTGGCAGAATTTATTATAATCATCTCAAAATATTATTTTGTTGAATTACGTTCAACTTGTTAGTTTTGTAATCATGAAAGTTCCAATTAAAATTTTTATGTAAAGAAAACATCCTTTACAAACAGTATCAGTTTTGGTTAAAACAACCTCGCATATTTTAAAGTTATCAATATTTATCAAAATATATATATGTATATACGAGTATATTGGGCACAATGACTCTACGCAAACAATCTAAAGTGCATCGAAATAATTGACTCTAGTATGTAATTATAAGACAATACAAGTTCATGTCTTCGTTGGTAGTCTAGAAAGTGGATGCAACTGTATCTTATTTATCAATTAGTAAATAGCATAGTTTGTATTGTGGATCAAACACTTTTTCATGTCTACAATAAATTACGCTTGTATAAACTTACATAAATGCACTATACCTATACAATTCTTGTTAAGGTAAGTTCAACAATCTAACTGGTACATACTATGTAACGAAACATTTTGGAAAATAAAAAGAAGACCTCATAAATTATATTATACACGATGGCTAAATGCTCACGGCATGGGGAATTGAACTGAATTATGATAACATTTTCTTTAAGATAAACGAGTTGTGTGCTTCAAACAACTGAAACAATTGTATTAATTAGTAGTATTTAAAATTAATTATTTTTTATAAAAACATCGTTATGGAGAATCATACATAATTTCCATATTCTTTAATATCTTTTAAATATATGAAAAATTTCAATGGGATTTTTCCGAAATAAAACACCTTTGTATTATAAATATTAGTTTTCTAATGTCCTGATGTCAAAACCATAATACACATTTGTAGAATAACTAATAATTTGACAATTTTAATTTAGTTGCATTTGTTTCCAAGGTAACATGAAAATTAGTATTTAAAATTTAAAATTTGACGGTGGTTTTCATCCGTTCAATACTGGTAAGGCACGTACAAATAATAAATGTCCTTAGGTTCTATTGAACTACAAATGTTCCAAGTCATCAAAATTATTGAGATAATACTCGCAATGTTTACTTTTTAAACGAAAAAAGTTACAAAATTTCTAATAGTTCCAAAACCCCTAATTCGATTAGCACCAAAATCAATAGGTCTGGAGTACTCACTGAGACAAACATTTTCCCCAAAAATAATTCGGTTCGGTGCATTTTTACAGTACTTATCGTGAACGAAAGAAAATTCTACATCCAGACACACAGACACACCCACAGCCGCCATGCGGAAATCAACATTTCTTTAAGTTTTGAAGGTAGTAAAATCAGAATCTGCTCTTATCTCGGACACAATTTTTCGACGGTATTACAATACTTCCATTTCTTTCAGAACATGGAAGAAATAACATAAATACAAAAACTTTATAATGCAATTAATAACTGATAACTCAATTAATCAAATGCTAATACTATTCTTCTTCATGAAATTCTTATCTGCTGGCTTAGCCTTTTCAGGCATTTTCGCCGATACTCTAATAGCTCTTTTATGTAATACATGAAAAGTACCTGCTGTAAAGATAAACGTAGGTAAGTTCTATAAAGTAATAAAATTACCTTCAACTTAAAAATATATTTAACTAAATCTTTTAAGTTATGTATTTATTTTATAAGCTGCTGCTTCTTCGGCTATCGTATAAATTGTTCATCAATATACCGACCAACGAATTTCTCATGTAATTAACACTCTCTTCCATAATATTCTACTGCAATCTAAGTATATAGTATATATACAAACACATAGTATATAGGAATGTAGATACATGCAGATTACCGAATCAACAACAATTATAAGCACGTGTCGACACGTATGCTCACAACAATATAATTAGAGGAAATGATATATTTCATCAATTATCAATCCTTCATCGAATTCCTGCCAGTATCCCACACTCATGGGACCACATGAATTCGTTAAATCAAAACAAGATGTCGTGACCTATCATCTCTAGAGTATGGGATCCCCATCATGACATTTAGTACTTGTATTGTTTCATAATCAATGTACAGGTAACATAATTATCTATGTTGGCGATGCCTCCATATGGTATTAACTTGTTTAACAATATAATGATAAGATCGGATTCAATCGTAATAAAGTTAGTAGGTGGGAAGAAGACCTTTCAAACCCGCCTGTACCTTCCTATAAAGACGTAAATTGTCAACACCAGATTACATCTAGAACAATTTACTTTATGATAATAAGTATGTGTTTAAAGTATCAACTTAACGATATAATAATTATGCTACTGTTTAAGAAACGTAATTGTAGTAGTAACAAATGATATATTGTTCTTATTCATTACAAAAATTATCTTCAAATATATATAATCGTAAAAGATGTTGTCTACCTGTTTATGAATATTTGTGTTATATTTCTGCAACTACTATAAAATATGAATTATAACAAAATAAAATCGAAATTAAAAAAAAAAAAAATATCGTTTTAATAGAATATAAATTTGCGAAAATATATCTTATATTAAAGTAAATTTGGAAAGATATACACTTATATGTTGATTATAGGTCATAAGAATACATGTAATATCTAACATAAAAACTTGTATACCTTCTATATAATTACTACAGCATTTTTTAAGTGTCTTTTATTATTACACCTATTCTAAAAATATTCTAATAAAGTCTCAAAATACAAAACATAAACCTTTAAAGTAATTAGTAAAAAAAAAACATTAACAGACATTTTCCAAAAACATATCCTTATATAACATAGATCATGATACACCACATATATATTGATTAATAAACATACAAACTATTAAATAACTAGTTACATTTCATTATGATCATTTAAGAAAAATTTTCAATTTACAATGAACATGTATTTCCTGCCTATTTCACGAAATTTCTATTCAATTTTTGTCAATAGATCTGAGCACACGTAAAACCATAGATAAAAGTTATGTTCCCATTACATTCCAAACATATTCTAGCATTATACATTTCGAAACAATGAATTATAATATTTATTGAAATTAAATTATATTTAAAATATGCGGACGTAAAGAATTATATGATACATTGTAAAATATGGTTATTTGAATATACATTTTATACGGTTTCTTTGTTGTAATAATAATGACTAATGAAACTATGTATCCTTCGTTCTTTACATGTACTTTCCAACTAAATACTTGTATGCACCATACACCTATAATTAAATTAATAATAATATGTATATTAAATAAAACGGTATGTATCTTCACACGCATTAAAATCACTTACTAAATTTTATCTAGTTTAATATAAATAAGAACTATATATATTTTTTAACACTTTCAATTTAATTATATTAGAGCAATAAATAGAATTATGCGCACATTTTACACAGAAACATAAAAATACAGACATAATCTGCATAGAAATCAACACGTTTCTAAATTAATTAGAATGATTGATTTACTACAAGAGTATTTCTAAATATCTAATTTGTATTCTGTATCCTAATTTAAGCAGCTGTATTGGCATTTTTAAGTTTCGGAGACAGTTGGTAGATGGAGGGAATTTATTTGAACAGTGAACCTATTTTCTCTAATTTAAAACTAGAGCTGGGCGCGTGAGTAATTTTTGCTCACGATCACGCACGCTCACGAATCCAATTTTTTTACTTGCGTCCGATCACGCTCGTGACTTGATTTAATGTAATTGTAAATTAAATTTTGAAATAATGAAAATTAATGTTTTTTATACGTGCAATATATTATGTGTATATTTTATAGGTATTCATATAATTTCTTTTAAACTGGATTTCTAGTATAATAAGTAATAACAAACAAAACAATAAGAAAAAGCTACAAAGCATTTTTTATTTTTTATTTTTTTTGGTATTCTGATAAAGTTTGAAATATTGACCATGTGAAAGTGCTAGTGAAAATGACATTTATTTTTTATACTGTATCGATTTAAAACATTTTACGCATTATTGGTTCAGATATTAAAAAAAAATCAAATAAGTTTATAAAAAAAAATTTCTTCAAAATATACTCACGCTCGGTTATTTTAATTTGATTCACGATCACGCACGCTCACGATTCAATATTTGAAAATCGCTCACGCTCATGTCGGATCACTGCCGGCCCGCGCCCAGCTCTTTTTAAAACTATTGTTTTTTCTTTAGATAAAGGTATTCTTGTCATATACGGTTTACAATTATTAACATGTTATATTGCTGCAACCCATTTCTGACGGTGAAGCTGATTGACATTTTTGGCAAAATATCTACTCATTTTGATAGAACTAGTAAATTTCATTTGTATTAGTAAATCACGTTTGATAGTTGATAGTTAATCAACACCTTAGTTTTTTTTTTATATAATTGAAAACTACCCCAGCAAAATTTGATTTTATACAGAAGTTTTCAACAGGAATTTATAAGACGACTGCTCGTCATTTTCAGTAGTTATATTTTTTATCTGTTCATCAAATTATACATAGAACATTTGTTTTAAATTAAATATGTATGAAATTGTAAAAGAGCATTAGTATTTGCACAATAAATATCTACTTTGATTTAATACCAATTAATGTGTATTATATTATAATACAAACAGTACCTACATATGTAAATATTTCTACCAATTGTTACGCACCTGGTGCTCATCTTTAATCTTATGAAATATTCACTGACACACTGGCATTCAAAATAGTAGATGACATAACCAGCAACATTATTAGAGATTCTGCTATAATGTTGAGTAGCGCCTAAAGCGGTATGAGGTATGACAACTGGACACATACGGACCTCATCGAAACTATTCGTGAATACGGTAAATGTATGCATTACAATAGCTGCATACATAATAATGAGCAACGTTTGAACGAAGTCTTTTGATCTTCGATCAATGTTTTCACGGCGGCTTCACGTGAATATTCAAAGTTCCTCATTTATCTTAAGAATGTTTATATAAGATATTTAATTTCTTAATTAAACGATTTTCTTTACATTTTGATATTATTATACTTTTCATTAATATAATATCCTTTCTTATTTAGTTTCATTTTTTTTTTATTAAATATCAACTGTAGGTTATAAGATAAATATCGATTCATTTAAAGAAATCGTTTCTAAATTCCAAATATGCAAAGAATTTTAAACTTTTACAAATATCTAAAAATAAGTAATATTTTATAGACTAGTCAGTAGACTCAAAAAGTTTATGTTTTTTTTATAAACAATTTTTTATTTTTTAAATTTAGTAGAAAAATTTTGATATTTTAATTAGCGAAAATCCAAAACGGCGTTGTCTGCTCTAGTAATATGTTAATATACTTAGATACAAATCAATTGTCTATCATTAGTGGGATAATTTTTAAATAAAAACAAAATTGACTCTTTGATAACCTATGGGCAACATATGGTAGAGAAACTTTTTTTTTATTGTAGATTTTTTTATATATTAAAAAACATTTTTTTTAAATCTTACAATTAGTTACATTTAACACTTCGAAAATTAAAATTGTGACTCTTGAATATTTCTAAAGTGTAAATGCGGCTCTTATTATAATAGCATGAACATTGACCACCCCTGTTATAAAGCTATATTGGCCAAGAGGTATTTTATTATATGATATTAGTAAGATAATATAAATACTATATTTCATATAATAACTTTATAAATAATATGTAAATAATAAATTAATATAAAACCAATATGTTCTATAATACCATAATATTCCATATAATTTACGAAATACGAAGGTATATGATAATGATTATGGGCAATTTTTTTAAAAGCTGTATTCAAAACCACTTTTTAAAAGAAATAAAGATTCCATAAAATAAAAAAAATGTGTCCATAAAATCATTTCAATTATTACCTATTTACAATAATTTTTTGTAATTCCATGAAAACATGAATATGCTTTTAAAATTAGTTTACAAAAACAAGTCCATCAATAATTTACATTATTCTTCTTTGTTGAAACATATTAAACATTTATTAATTTTATTCAAGACAACTGTAAAACATATAAAGATCAGAAATAATTAACAATTTGATAAAATATCAATGAAGGTGACACTGATACAGATAAATATATAAACATAAATATTTTACCTAAAAAACCGATTTAATAGATTTTTCTTGTTATTTTGAGAGCAAGGACGTTTGGGTAATCATTATGGTTGACCCAAAACAGCTACATCTTCAGACGACAGAGTTTCATATAATATTAATATGTAGGAGGTATTAACATCAACTCCAAGTATTTTACGTAATCGTAAATAGTATTAAAATTCATATAAAGTTAATTTACATTTATTACTGAAATAAAAAATATTCAGCGCCATACTTTATACTTACATTTATTGTAAATCAAAAGTAATGCTCATACTGGGGCAAGTTACCTTCAGTATTACATATTTACGATATATGTTAAACAATTTTATGCATGGTCAAAAATTTTGAAAATATATTGAACATTACACTACAGTTATTATAACTTCATTCAAACAAAAAAATTAAAAGTTTTGTAATTTGACTTTAATTCAATATTTATAGTAGGTACATATTTATTGTTTGACTACACCACCGACTCAATATGATCTTCATGTTTTATTTTTACCTCATAAACGTTCAAAAAAATCATCTTTACTAAATATTCTCTAATAATGTGTTTTCACATGGGTCGTACTAACTGTAACGTGTAATAGTAAAATAATTCAATATAACGTAGTAAAATATCAGTTGCTTAATACTATGGTCATCAACCTTTCACGACCTTTAGAATCCTTCTAGCTGATGATATTTTTTTTTAAATGTTAAAAAAATTTGTTCACTACATTTTTGGAAAAAAAATAGGAGCACAGTAGCTACTGTGCCGCAACTAATAACATAGAACCCGTATCTTGTCACTTATTTAAGGGTTGAAGGTTGGAGGGTTAAATACTTTATAATATAACAGGACTATATAAGCTATTTATTGGCGTTTTATTTATTGCTCTAACAGTTATTAGTTCCGGAGATATAAACTTTCAAAGTATGGCATATTTCGTTACATTCGTGCTCCCGAAGTACCGAGTGCCGAAAAGAATAAAAACTATATAGGCTTATTTTTCATTACAAAACATTTTAACATAGTAATTGTTTGCAATCTATTTATGTATTTTGTTTTTGTTGTAAAGTACAAAGAGAAAGATCTCTTACAGATATAAAGATTGATACAAACGGCATCAAGTGTTTTATAGCTCATTTAGCAATCTCAGGATTATCATTTAAAATTTATAATGTCAACTTGAAAATAAAATTTTTAATGTGAAGAGTCGGTTGATATTATCCATGTGTTGTTCTCTTTCATTTATTGGCAATTAAGAGGTAACACATGATTTAATAAAATGATTTAGAATCTTTTTTCTTATGGAATCCTTTAAAAATAACCCATGTTGAGGAGCACTGTTTTAATATAAATACTATTCTCATGTATATTAGTTATACAAATTCTACCTAAGAAAATAAACAATCTGATAAAACCAAAATATTTTGTTACTTGTATCATTAATCTAGAAACGGTTTATAATTTGCATGTTTACTTGTTTAAATAAAAATAAGTAACCTTCAAAGCAGAAGATGTGAACAAATAAAACAATACAGTAAGCAAATAAAATCTCACTGTTTTAAGAAGAAAAATAATATTTACAAACTATTTTTATTCGCTAATTATATTCTTAAAATCATCAGAGCATTTCAACTTGAACAAAACAAAACTCTTTTAACTTGATATGCAGTAAGTTGTAATTATAAAATTGTGGTTACATTATTGAAAATGTCAAAGCTTTTGTTTCTCATTGTTATCCATTTATTTTTCCATTTAAACATTGCTGATGATGTTAACAAATATTACGTCCAAAATTTAAAAAATGGAAATCAATATAATGTTCCGTTGTGAGTATAAATATTTATTTAAAGTATGATTTTTTAATTATTTCCTATTTACTTTATTTTTAACGCATTGAACTGTGCATTTCTTCGTTTATTTTTGTTTTCTATATTTTTAAAATGTACATAGAAATTTATATGTAGATGGGTAAAGTTTAGTAAAACATTAAATATTCCGTAGTTTCATATTTTAATTAGAATTGTGTTTTATTGTATTATTATTATTATTAGGTATACAATTGTTGGTAAATAATCTTTGAAAATTCCGAAAAAAAATTGACTTGACAAATTTTAATTAAATAAAAATATAACGTATTTAAAATAAATAAAGTATTGCATTAAATTTCACTTTATTATATTAATATTAAATATTAAATTAAATTAGGTATATAGTTCTTTTTATTTATTTATTGGTATAGGAATGCATATAGTGTTTTTTTATATTAAGAAAAAATCAGCTGCCTAGTAAATTTGTAGATTTCTATGTTAAATAAATATTACATAACTAGAGATAGAAACATTTATTTTTTATACACATAAAATAATCAGTATTAATTGATTTATTTATTTCCTAAAAAAAAATAATAATTCATAAATCGACAGTAGTGCCATCTGTTGGCATACCAATGGACCTGAATAGATGGCATAAAAACAGACTTCCCGCGTCACAGCAGGTGAAAGTACTTATCGTATGGACAGGTAGCATCTTCAAGGATGTTGGAAAACTACCGGATGACCTTGCCTGTGGGATCACTAAACATTTTTATCGACGACCTTCGACTCTTAAACAATTCACAGCGAGACGATGTTCAGCTGTTACGGTATTCTTTAATTAGATCTTTGTTATCACGTGATCGTAGAGAAAAACTTATGTATATTTGTACTGAGTTTACACCTTTTTTGTCATTGTTGATGATAGGTTCTTAATATGTCTGTCAAAATATGTTTGCTTGGCTGGTTTTTCTGTACCGTTGTTAGAAATTACAAATCAATTTACTTTTTATTTATATACATTTTTTATTAGATGATTACTTAGCATAACATTAGCATAAGTTTAAGGATATAAATTATTAATAAAAATCTATTTATAGGTTATCATGCTCGAGGCAGAAAGTAATTTTTTTGTCAATAGAAATATAAAATTTTATATAGTCTTAAACATTGTTTAAATCTGCATAATTAATAAATCTGTTAACGATTAATTCTATATTAGTATGAGTGTAGTGCTATCACTTTTTTATTTAAGCGTTCGTAATTCGTCTTCAAACTATTATAAAATAAATTTAAAAATATTTTAAAAGACAATAAAGCCTACGTTATTTCAAACTTAAGATTGTTTTATAGTTAATTACTATTATCCCAGTATACCTGCACAATATCCGTTAGTTATATCTCTACACAATACAAAATACATTTGTATATTATATTCATTACAACAAAAAATTTTAAAAATCATTTATTAAAATAATTATTGCTAATAACTGACATTTTGACCATTTTCTTATAAAAGTTTCGATTTAGTTTTATATATGTCTTCATTCTATTTTTTATTTCATTTTATTAATAATTCTTACTCCTATCACTCATATAAAGTTTAAATAATCAAAATAATAATATTAAAGAATATGTAATGCAATTGTACGTTTCCATCCTTCGTGCAATGTAATTTAATTACTTTAAATACAGTAATTTCATTTTTTCTATTCTATTTTTACATATATATATGTGTTCTTTCGTTTGGTCATTCATTCGATAAATACGTTAAAATATCTTAACAAAACGAACACACTTTTAATTTTTCAATCCTTCATTCAATCAATCTATTCCCTATCCATCTTAGTATCCACGTTTTTTATTTGTAAAGTAAGTTTAGCATAGAGGGTCGTTATCAATCTATCAAATATATTAATAAATAATAACAACAAAATAGGTATCTAAAAAGTTCAAGAAGACAAAACTAAATTAATTTAAAAAAAAATTAATTAATCATGAATAACCCAATATCATAATAAATTTTTACATTTATTTCTATATTTATTATTATTACATATAATTTTTCTGAACTATTCAATCCGATAATTAATTAAAATAAATTTAATTCACCGATTAACTCACAAAGTCACGTAACAATGATTTTCACTGTCAGTTATTTGATACATACGCATATATTAACCTGCACATAGCAATCACAAACTAGTTCAAATGTTTAGATTCATACTAAGGCCATGGACACTATAACATTAATGGTTAAAACACGATATGTGTATTATCTAATGTGTTCATCTTTATATTAATTATGACGTTTATATACACTGAGAGGCATGAAATTTATAAATTAAGAAATAATTAAGATTTTTTAAAACGCGACAACATATTTGAGGTGTTATTATTACCGGATGGAATATAATTATCTATACATTATGTCTAATTTTATTTAAAGAGTAATAACGAGAATTTATATTCACAACTGTAAAAATTAATTTTTCTTTATTTAATGGTGGATAATTTTTTACGCATAAATTCATCTTTACATTTGAACAGTAGGTAATGATCAGTGATCTAATTATGAATGTACTATTAACTATTAGAATATTTATATAAGGATGATTTTTTTCTAACCTATGTGATTTTTTTTTATATTTTAACACGTATAAAAATAATTTTTCTTTTTAATATCAAGCTTTTAATACAAAAATGATGTAGCAATAGGTTACTGTTAAAAGCGTAGGATTCAAATTCGAATATAAAAGTGATCATTTTTGGAAATATGATAACATCAAATTACTTTCACCTGTTTTATAAATACCTACAACAATTTTGTAATAAGATGTATCTGCAATAAAACAAATGTTTAGTGTTCATTTTAAACCTACACTTATAAAACATTGTATCGTTCAAAAACCAAAACAATTAAGTCAACGTCAATGCTTAATAAAATATTTAGCTTCGTGCAAATATTTTTATATTTAAATATTTACGAACAAATGAAATATTGAACGGTTTTTTAGCCTTTCTACGATCCTACTCGGTTTCCTAACAAAAATAGAATCAATTTCACAAAAAATGGTACTCTACAATTTACTTTTAACTGTTAATTTGTCCAATTAATGCCCTTGATAATTCAAGTTTAAAAAAAAGTTATCTAAGGATAACTAAAAAATTGTATATTTTTCATTAAAATTAATGTTACCTTTTATTGACTCAAAATTTTAATTTTATTTTTTAGACACTTGCTGAAACATAAACTCACAGATGAAAAACTCGGATTTAAAACATTACGAGGAATTGTGACCGTTATTACTTCTACAGGAAAAACGATCAAAATAAATTATTTGGTTAACTGATGATGAAATTTTATAAAAATATGATTTTAATTATAGATATTAATAAAATACTTTAATATGAAATATATTTAACATCTATTCTTTTTAAACTTATTATTTTGTTCCTCAAATACCCTAAATACATGGACATTACATATTATATTATAATTAGTACCTTCATATCTAATCAATAATACAATATAATTATCGTACTTAATAGAAAAATGCGTAAGTACAAAAAAAATATTATCATATTATTAATTTCATACCAATAAAATGAAACTATGTAGGTATATTATATTTATTATAGTCGTAGTAACGCCATCTTTTGAATTTATTAGCGGCTGATTCTTTTAATTTTTGTTTGTCACGTAATTTTACTATAATATGTGTAGTTTTCATTAATAAAAATAAAGGTTCGTAGCATATCCAAGCATTGAAATCTCTGATACTCTGCCATCTATACATTCAATATGAAAGCTATATATTATTTTATTAACCGCAAAACAGAATACTATTTATGCTTACAATTTTATTCGCTAGATGGCAATCGACTGTGTCGTACTTACCTGTATTATACCATATATTAAACAAATTGTTTAATATATGATTATACCTACCTTTATTACCTTACCTAGATTATAACTGATTTTCATAGGTATATAGAATAAATCATTCATCTTATTAATACTGCTGTTTTATTTTAAGTACCTATATTTAAATTGACATATTTTTACCATATTTGGACCAGTTATTAAACCAATTATACTCGCTGACGAAGACTTCACCAACAGACACAACAATACAAACTGAAGAGATTATTATCAAGAGTGTTTCCTTATTTATTTACGATATATTCAAGTACCATCGACCATCAACATAAACATTTGTCTAAGGTTTTGTTAAAAATACTTTTTTTCACACTTCAAGTTTGAAGAGCAGCTTGTAGACAGGAAATCTATTATAATTTATGATTTATTTGTGTTATTAGATTTATTATTTGAGCATATTAGTGATATTGATATTTGATAAATGTCATCAATATTTATAACTAGGTATTTCGGTTCTTCAACATATATACATATATACACTCTCATAGCGTACATATATGTATACAATATACATACATACTACATACACATATTCTCAATTTGTATTATTAATATGTATTTCTATATTTAAAATTTTGAAAAAATACCATGTTTATGCTAATAAAATTCAAATCATCAGCCAAGGACCTTGAAAAACCCTTTAATTTAATTTCAATCCCACACATGCATACTTATTGCTAGTACGTACTTAGGTACTGTTCTTAAATATGTCCTTCGACCCATTTAACATTGATTTTGATATAAAATAAAATTATATATAATACCATTTTACTAAAAAACAATCCCTTTTTATAAATTCATAAATATTTGATATAGTTAACCAAACAAAAATTTCTTGGAGTATTATCATCTTACAGCAAACAATTTTGATTTCGTGAGATTCAAAATGGTTTTTAAAGCCTAGTTTTAAAAAAAAAATTCATTTTAATTTCATAATTAAACGCATTTTTGTTGTTTGGGAATTTCACAATTTCAACATTTTAAATTCTCTCGATTAAAAACAGAAAAGTGTAAAGTAAAAAATTATTTTTGAAGATATTCTTATGTGTACTGTTCAGGACTCAATGATTATCTTAAAAAGTTACCCTACATCTTTTTATTTTTAAAAATTGCGAAATTCCTTACCTTCAAAAAATACGTTTAACTATGAACTCACAAAATCAAATTTTGATTTTCTTTTACATCAAAATATTATCAAAATCAATATTTCAGGTACTGAATTAATAACTGAAAGTGTTTTCTTTAAAGGTGTTTTTTTTTCTTATAATAGACATACGATTAAAAAATAATTAACAAGTATTAGATGAAAAAAATCTTGAATTATGATAAATATATTTACAATCAATTAAATCGAAAAATAACTTATTGAGTAAATATTTTCTATATGTATAAAATAAGAACATACATATGTATGTATAATATATTTGGTGTTCTAATATCATTCAAATTAAAAAAAGTTCTATTTATAAATAATACAAAATTTCCATTGACCATAATTTGCACAACAAAAACATAAACATGATAATAATATGTCCACCATAAATGTACAATTTTTTTTAAAATAAATTTAAAAAATTTGTAAACTCGTATAGTAACAATTTATGTAAAATGAAGTAAAGTACCAGGATGTTAAAAACAGCGCCGATAGCTCAAGCCACTTAGATGAGTTTAATTCACAAACCGAAGATGCTAACGAAACAAAGTATTTTATGGTGTCAAAGGCCAGAATATTTCACCAGACACCTAAGTCGTCAACAAGCGGTACTTCTTTTTACACTATCGTAAACTACTGTTTGCAAATTGGTATTCGCTGTATTTAAATAATTATTTTTTCTGGATGTTCAATACCGTTGTAAAATAAATTAAAAATAATTCAATGTTTTAGTATTATTCTTTTTTACAATAAATACTGTACATACAAATATTTATATGAAATTTAAAACGATTCGATTATATTCGTGGTAATTTGTATACCATATTTACACAAAAAACATAATAGGGTTTGTTGCAATTTTTCCAAAAAACATCTTGTTGCAGTTTTATCTTTCTGGTTTAAACACGACATTACATTAACATTATCCATTTATATTAGAGTATCAAAAGTATTTAAAAGAATCTATGTTTTTTGTGGTTATGATATATATAGTTTGTATTTCCTTATATACCTATAAACTAGTCCAGCGGTTCTTAAACTTATATGGTCTAGGGGCCCTCTTTTGAATAATTATTTTACAGGGAGTCCTCTACCACGGATAGAAAAATAAAGAAGGTAATTAGATACTAATTAATCACTGATAAATAAAAATGTAAAAGTACTTTAATTTATGCCAAACATGTTTCACGGACTCCCGGCAAAAGTTCAGCGGATCCTAGTTTAAGAACAACTGAACTAGTCTATTCTGCATTATTGTTTAGTAATCCAAAATAAAAGGGACCTTATTGGTGAGAATTCACTTATGCAAAAGTCTGTATTGATTAGGCTATCTATACATGCAAGAATTATCCTCCTTAAGAGTTGTTTTTTTAATAGTTGAAATAGCAATCACTGAATATGCCCTTTTTATAAAATGGCAATTAATTCGAAGTTACAAATACCGATAGAATATCTTTCAGAAAGTACAATAAGCCGCTGTTTATAAAACTCAAAACATAATTCTAATAAGCTGATTTTTTTAACCATGATGCATATAATATACTCTTACAATATATTTTAGCAAATAACAATGCATAATTTGTCTTAGAGCTTAATGAATCCTGCTCTTTAAACAGTGAGTATGACCGAAAAAGAAGCTATATCATACTGCTTTATGTAATTGACAAAATAATTAATCATAATGTAACAGTTTGTATCTTTGTCATCAAGATAATTAACATTAAAAAGTTAAAAGTCATATAAAGATAATACATTACCGAAACATTAATGATAAAATGATTAACTAATATGATATGATACTTGTGTATAAATATAATACCTATCGTATATTTTATTTGATATTAAACTATGTTAGGTACTTGCGCCAGTCTTGGATATGACCTCAGTAATAGCTATTTTTTAATTAAATGTACTGAATTAGAAATGTTTGTTGATTACTACCATTTCTGAATATTAATCGATATACATAGATTTAACTGTCTTACAGCGTGATTTGATGACAATCGGCCAATAGGTGTCAAAGTGGATATTTAAAATAATTATTAGTGTAATACATTTATTAATTATTATATTATCATAGCAACTGCTTTACATTGTTTCAAATTGGATGATTATTTCTTTTACATATTTTGTGTCGTAGTATTTATTATTTTGTAATCATTAGCAAGTGTCCAACAGTGTGTGCTCATTACTGGTTTTACTTTATCCATTACTGGAGAAAAAACATAAATAAAATGAAAGGTTATAATTTAAAAAAACAAACTATATTTGCGACCTTTGGTAATTAAATTGATTAAATAAAGAGTTACTTGTTTTATTAGTAACATGAGTTCATGGGAATTACAGAAAAGAAGCCCGTCAATCACAAAAACAGTAAACCTTGCTCTTATAGCGGCTATAACTGGTGCTAGTACCTTATTTTGATTTTTGTATAAAAATCATGTAAAAATGCATATAATATGTAACTGCATATTATACTAATTATTGTTTTTAATTCATTTTTAAAGCAATTTATCAATCAGGAAATGTCACTTATGAACAAGCCCAAAAATTAACAAATTTAAAAAATAATACCCTTAGGCGTTCTAGTTTATACACGTCGTAATAAATACAATTCAAGAACGCGATAACAAAAACATAAATACAGACAACTTATGCAGATCGTCCAATTATTTCTGCATTAAAAGATTATTTAAATAACATATAATATAATAGTGATAAGCATCCAATTAAAATATAAACAAGCCGGACACAAAAGTAAAAGCTTGAACTGTTATTTTTTTTATAATCAATAACAATAGTCACAATAATTGTTCATCAAACAGGAACGAACATTTAAGGTCAATTTCAACAAGAACTTAAACCCTGACCTCTATGCAGGAGGTAGCACAAAATCACGATAACCAGTGATTTATTAATAAATAAAAGAAATAGAAATAATAGAATGTGAGCTAGCTTTAAGGCAATTTATATTATGTCGTTTACTATTTTATAATTGAATTGTTCTTAATGAATATTAAAATAACTTGTCCTTCTATTCATAGATACAATCGTGAGTTTATATTTTTAAATGGATTCTAAAGATTGCGTTCATGATATATTTCTAATAAATAATATTAAACAAAGAATTATATTAGTAAATACCTTAAATGATTTAAAATATACCATAATAAAATGAAAATTTTGACCTCACTGTATAAAATATGTTTTCTTTGTATTCATTAGCTTAATACACAAAAGACATGTATAAATGAATTTTTAAGATATCAATTGTGATTTCATAAAATTGCAAGGTATATAAAGACAAGGTAGCCTCAGTAACTCCTTAACCAATCAGCGTTTGCGCGGGAATTACGTCACCGCGGGAATATATTCAAATGTTATAAATGTATAATTAATACAGTAAAAATAGTTTTGTCTAACACAATAATTCCTTTATCAACGAAAATTGGTATAGAGATAGTTTGATACCTACATTTTAAGAAACCGATGAGTGTAGTCAACCAAGGAGTGCGGGGGTACCAAACTATCTCAAAACCAATGTTCGTTGATAAAGGAATTATTATGTTCGAAAAATTTATTTTTACTGTACTAATTATACATTTATAACATTTCAATATATTCCCGTGATGACGTAATTCTCGTGCAAACGCTGATTGGTCCTTGTCTTTACATACTTTGATAAAATTGTATGTAATATATCAGTGACTCTCAACCAGAGGTATGTGTACCCTTAAGAAAACCTTGAATATTAAGTTCTAAATAACGAATTTTCTTGTGATTAATTTTTAATAAAACAGTTAAAATCATATTAGCAATGTCCTTATTTATATTGTTTTATGAAAAGAGTGAAAACATATATTTTAAAGTGCCCCATTCTTGTAACTCAATATAATTTATATTTATTTTTTATTAATTCCAACAAAGACATGACGTTTGATAAACAAATAAGCTCTAATGACAGTTTTTTAATTTATACAGTTACTTTAAATCTACTTTATCATTGATTTTAATTCGATGAAAGTTTCCCATTGTCATAACTTTAATTATAACTTTAATCAATAACATTAGAAAGACCGGCCAAAATATTATCGAATTTACATATAATAACTTTCTATTCATTCAAATACATCCAATGAAATAGCAATAACAATAATAATGAAAACAAAACAACCCTCCTCCCATCAAAATACTATACCTATAATATAATATTTAAATAAACTACAAAAGTCGCATATATCTGTATACTAGAGACAATATTTTAAGCGACTTTATTTATTTAAATTTATTATAGTAGATTCATACTTGATATGTCAAATTTATACTTCCGGGTCGTATATAAATTGATTGAATGTCGATGCACAGAAGAAGCGACAAATTGATTACGTTTTAAGTAAAATGTTCACAGCTATGTACACAGATTTATGAATAAGAAACCTTGAGTAGCCAGTACTCAAGTTTACTGTCTAAATTCTAAATTACGAATGCTTTTTTTCGGCTCTGTTTTTTGTCGTTTGCAAATATTTACTATTTTAAATGCTAATAATTATTTTTTCCATACTAATGTCATTCACACATAATTATTGGGTTATTTTATAAATAAGTATAAAAAAATTTATAAATTTTAATTTAATTACATTAATAGGTACCTACATGGGCGTAGCCAGACATCGTCAGGGGAGTCGCCCCTCTTAACTTGTGGACAAAAATTAAATCAGAAAATCAGTCCAGTGATATTTTTAAGCAAAATCTATAAGTGTTTTGGATACTTACGTAAATTTAAATATCATTTTTTTTATTGCAATCTCTTGTTTTAGCGGGTAAACTGTTGATGTCATAATTGTATACATGTATCGATTCAAATCAGATCAATTTTTTACATTAAATAGAAAAAAAATAGAATGAAAGAACCCCATTAAAATCGTTAGCTACGTAGAGTACATTTTTGTAGAGGATTTTTTTATTTATGATTAATAAATAATGAAAATGATAAATCTTTTTCATAGCCGTTTTACAATTCATCGATATGTCTTGAGAAACATTTATTATTGCAATTCGATAATTTATTAATCAATCAAGAACACACCGAAAAATTGATTTATCGAGTTGATGAAAATCACAAAATTTTACGAGCTAAAGTTGCAACCACGCGGCGTAGCACTGGAACGAAAGAATATTTAATAAAAGAAGGAAAAATTACCTCATTTTTGTTAACAATATTGGCCATTTTTCATAGCCGTACATACATACTGTACTGTATTTCGAGACCTGAGGCACCAAAAACTTCTGGTCTATTGAAAATATTTTTTATTTAAAAATATACTATATGTTAGGTTAAGTTACTACAATAATGTGTTTTTTTTTGCTCCCCAACATCCAAAAAGTTTAATTACCAGGTAGTTACTGTATTTTTTCCATACATCTCGACGCGATTTTTATTACAACTTTTCATCCCATTTTATAATGAATAAATCTAGAATTTTTATAAGAGCAAGGGGCTGAATTAAAAATAATGTTTTTTGAATTTAAAAAAAATTTACTAGTCCTTTTTTTGGACTAGATATATACAAATCCCATACAGTGTATGTTAATGTGTATACATATATGTAACTATTTATTCAAGTTAAACATTCAAATGTATAAGAAATACTGAATTAATTGTTATCAATAAATCAGTAAAATAAATTATTAATCGGTGTTCCAACAAAATGTACAATATGATCTCAGTTTATTAAATTAAAATTCCGGGTTTAAACGATATGGGTGTTTAATCAATTAATATGAATATAAGGTTAACATGCGTTTATATCATATTTGTACTTTTTAGTTGTTTTAAAAAATTATTGTCCTTGGTTGTAGGTTTGAGCCATCCGGTTCAATATGTTTTACAATTTATTTTTTTTTCAATATTTTCATTGTCTTTCAAGGAAAATAAAATATTCAATATTAATAATATATCTACAATACAAACTATTAATTTTATTTTAATAAGAAAGTATATAAAATAATAATAATATTACGTACGTGAGGGTCATATCCTATAAGAATCAAGAAAAATAAACAGGAAAGACCAGTTGAATTAAAATAACATCTTTTACATTTAATAATTTGTTTAAAAATGTAAGAAACAGTTAAAACACTTTTTTTATATTACAAATAACCCCATCTTGACCTCTATATATAATTATACATATAGAAATATAAATCAATTTGTAATGTATTCCATTAATAATACATAAATTTTTATATCTAATAATTATTCACATTTTTTCAATTCCAAGTTATTATACACTATCTTATACAAAAAAAACTGTGTAATAGCATTTCCCAAACATTTTGTTCGATAAATAAAATAAAATAACTCATACACGAAATCGGCTTAGTGCTCAATTTATCTGCATTTAATTATTCAATTAAATATTTTACTCATGATCCAAGCATATATTTTATATTTGAAAATTACACCTTTCAAAGTAGGATTTTCTCGATCAGTTACAATTGTACATATTCAAAGAAAACATACAGAAAATAAATTACATATATTAAAAATTAAAAATTAAAATATATATTTTTTAAATTTCATTAATAAACTACTGTACATTTCATTCAACAATAATTTCTATAGTATTTTGTTGGATTCTCCATACATTACATTTTAGGAAACACTGATAAAAATGATATGTTAATAATCCACGTACAATTTAAAAATAGTTATTTCTCATCAATGCAATAATGTGATATTTCTGAAAATAACGAAATATAAATATTGCCAATATTTTATGATAATTATAATTACATTAAATATTATAAGAATCCCACTGTGTATGTTTTTATGTTAATTAGTCTATTGACATAAAAGACAATTCATAAAAAATATTTCTTAAATAAACTACCAATCGCAAAATTTATAGTGATAAGGTATTTTATTTACTATGTAAATAGTAATAATATTTGGATAATTAAGTTGTAGATATGTTAAATTATTTCAACATTATTTAATTACGAATACACCTTTCTGATTTTTCAAACATCAACGTGAATATCTTTCGTAAATAATTTTGGCAAATATAACAATTCTGAAAGTATCAAATTATCAATTTTAAATTGAATCTTATAGATAAAAACAAATAGAACTAAACAATTTTTACTTAATATCTATAGATATAACAAATATGTATAAAGAAGGAAGCCCTGAGTGATTGACTCATCAACGCCCAACCTAAACTCCTGGACTTAGAAACGTGAAATTTTAGGAGTGTCATTCTTTTATAACGTGAGAACCTATTATACACGGGATTTTGGAAATTTGGTAGGTTTATTTTTATCAGCATAACTGCTTATACATATTATAAAAATAAATTTCAGGCAAAATATTATTATATTAATATTAAAATTCACGTGTGTATCACAACTTCAATGTTTAACCCTAATAGATGTAAAAAAAATATTCAATATTAAGAGTACAAGTAATATTAGATTTTACAAAAAAATTTAAACAATTCTTGTTTATACAATCAAAAAAATTTACGTTTAAGAATTGATTTTCTTGAATTAAAAGTACTTGTTATGCCGTTATTAGACCGAAAAAATAAAACAGTAACTGTCTTTTTGACAAAAGTGCAACAAGCCCTATACATTTTTAAATACGAAATGTTTTAAAACATCGTGTTGCTGTTTTGTTTTTTTTGTCTAAGCACGGCATTATGATTTGAAAATATATCTCAAGACTTTTTACTTTTCATTGCTTAGTCCCATTATTTTATTTATCTTTATTTTTACTAATTTCTCTTGCTTTAAATAAACTTTGTTAACTAAGTTTTTAGTGGATATAAATTTTATTTTTTATAGTTTTGTAGTATAAATATTTAACATTAAAATATTCATTTATATTAAAATCAATCATATTAAATGCATATAAATTGAAACAAATACCTACTTATAAGACAATTTATTGATTGATTATTTTATTATATTAATTTATATTATATATTTGATTCGCCGTATTCGATAAATGAGGAAATGATACCTATAACATTAAAACTGTCGAGAAAACTATTAATAACATTGTAGCACCATGAAAACAAAATAATATAACCTTGTCGTTACAATTTTGTAAATGAAGAGGAGTATTTTACTACAAATATTTCACGCCTTCTCAAATGTTCTACGCTAAATAAAAACATCATTTTATGCTATAATTTCGTTAACAGAGTTATTAAAATTCATAAACTAATATTTTTTCAGCTTAAATGAAGAAGATGGACTAGTATAACCGGTATAAATAAATATATGTATGTAGATAGATCTATCACCATGATTTTCCGCTTTCTTTAAAATTTGTGAAAAATTAAAAGGTTGTCAAGCAAACTAATTAACAATTTTTCTACATTAATTTTATATAAATATTAGGCGATTAATTAACAAGAATAGAAAACATAGTAGAAATGCAAATTTAATTTATTTATCATTGAACTAGAAAAATTTATGTTTATATAAAATATTTTTGGTGGAATCATAACATTCAGAATGATATTTATCGATAATTATAAATAGCTTCTGTCATTGAACATCTTCTAAATGCTGTCATGTCAAATTATACGACAAAAACATAAATTATTTAATACACGTGTTATGTAAACATTCATATTCAAACATACGACTACCAAAAATTTCAACACTATAGTCGATTACGATGTGGTTTACATGCCACGAAAGTTTCCATAATATCAAATCCAACCAAGAACAAATAGACTTTGTTTACATTTTTCTATTTTTTGTAAAAAATTAAAAATTTAAGACACACTAAAATCATAATTTTATCTAAATATACAAGAACTTTAAATTAATATTCACAGCACTACCGTCAAAAATATTATAAAATAATATAGGTAGATATACAGTGTACACTGTACAGTATATGTTTTTTTCAATTACTTTTTATTAACTCGATTTGGTAATTTACAATTTTCACTCTCCTTCCACGACATAATATATTCAAGAGTTCTTATTCAAATAATTTAATGGTACCTATACTAAATTTGAATCATAACACGAACATTATATTCCATATTAATATTAAAAATAAAAATATAAGCAATATTTTTGTTCAGAAATTAAACCACCCACCAACTCTATTAATTTATATTTTCTATTGATTATTAATCATGAATATGGTAATTATCAAATGGCATTCATCAGGGACAGTAAATAATATGTATACTAAAGAAATTCATACAAAAACATTTCAAAAATAAAAATATATGTTTTATTGATTTTTTCATAATTGTGTCACACACGTCGGTGTTCTTGAACTCTTGATTCATATAATAAACAATACTAACAAATGCTTATTGCATTTGCCAAAAAATAAATACCAATTAGCAACATCCATTCAACTAGCTTTATAGTTATCCAAATACGATGTTCTTATTTTTTCTATTATAAATGCCTGGACACATGTCGAGAATTGCTGCATAACAAGTAGGTGTACATGTTTTCAGCTTAACTCCTACTGTTCCAAAGAATTAAAGTACTTAAAAAATCACCTTAACATATGTTATAGATGCTAATGCTAATAAAGTACTTCATATTCAGGGCTGAATATTATTTTATTTGGTATGAGGTATATTAATAGGTACACAGTTTGGCAGTCACTGAGTTAGAGCTTATGGTCTGGGAGACACGTTGGATATCGTTAAATGTAAATATTACAAAATTCAAAATTGTAAAAACTTTTTTAAAAATACTGTTTTTACTCCCCCCTCCTTGCCATAAACAATTTTTTTTAATGGAGTTAATTTTAACTGAAAGAATAATTGTCAATTTTGTGAACGTTTATCACCTTGGTAACTAAGAGTTAAAATTGAAAATTTGAAAATCGCTAAGATCATAAATAAAGTGATACAGTCGGTTATCAAAAGTAGCGAACCACTAACTCTCGAGTTATTTTTTATTGAAACGTTGCGGAATATAATAAATAATTCAAGTGACTGGCCCCAAAAACTACGTTCCTGGCTCAATGTCGCTCATTTATTGGCGATATCACCACCAAAAGGAATATTCTCGAGATGGTTTACTACTTTAGATAACTGATTGTACATTTACATAAAAAGAAAACAATGCTTCATAAATTTTTATTGATTTCTGTATACGAATCATGATCATATCTTAGGTCAAAGATTAAAAATTTACATTGAAACAATTAATAAAATACTACAAATTGGGAATACCTAGAATTACATATGAACCTCAAAATTTTACATGTACAAATGTACACCCCTTATTTAAATTTTTTCACAACAAGAAGTCCAACTGTTTTCATGTTTTCAATGTTATATCATTAATCAGAAGACATTTTTCATCAGGCAAGATGGAGAACGCTTCATTTGTCCACCATACGGGCACTTTATCAGATTTATTCCTTATATATACATCCATAATCTTGTTTATAAGAATACATATATTTTTTAACCTCTACACATTTCGTTTTATTATGTGTGAACAACAAATCAATAGAGTAACATAATATATTATTATATTCAAGTATATACGAGTTTATATGTGATTATAATTTATAAAATTATTTTTATGTATAGTATAAGAGCCCGTTCACACGGCGACGTAACGGCTTTATCCCATGCGCCTAGCAGTGGCAATACATTTCATATGAGAGTGTTCATACGACACATGGCCGACCGTATACGGCAATCGACTGTGTCGTGTGAACACTCTCATATTAAATACATTTCCACTGCTAGGCGCATCCAAAAAATTTGTAACTTTATTTTGATCTCTCGTAGAAGATAATTTAGTAAAATAATAGTAATAAAAGCTAGTTGATTAAGTACATAAAATGAGTGTATTATATTATTTACCATTTATATAAACTGTTATCCAGTATCATTATTGAAACTAGCTTGCCAAAATCCCGTGATACCAGTTACTTTTGTAAAATTTACGATAACAGTTAAGGGTTAAAAAATCATATTTTTGTATTCTAAAGTTCTACAAGGATTAGTTAGTGGCTGGACGAAACACTAAAAAGACCTGCTAATTTATTTTCTGCACAATATTTCTAAATTGTTTGTTATTTCAAAAATCAATTACATATTAATATTATAATGTAAACTGCAATACCTCCGCCAAGACATCCGGTAACCGAAATATTTTAATTTAAATTTAAACTTTATAATATATTCTCACGTAATACCAAAACACATTAAACGGTTTTGGCACATTACCACAAATACCAAAAATACTTATGAAATATCTTCTTTATTAAACCATTAATTATTTTACCGTTTCAATGTCTGCAAAATCGAAAATAACTGGCTCTGCTAGACTTATGGATCAACGTTCTAAGGTGTCTTACTGAACATCTGTTTATTTAAGTTTTTATTGCATTTTTCGTTAGATATAGACATAACAATGACGTGATTATACCAGACATCCAGACAAAAAGTACCTCAATGATATGTTGTTTTGTTTGAGGATCAATTCTGAGAGATTTCAACGCGTGGGTATTATTCAAACCGACACAACATTTTTAAAATAGACAGCTAATTCAAATATGTACACATAGCTTGATGTCTTATTATCGTGTCATTTTTTTTTTAATCGACTGTTCTATTTTTATGAATTAGGTACATTACAAATTAGTTTATTACCAAACCAAAAAAAATATGTTATACCATGCTTAATATTTCAAAAAATATGTATTAAAGGTAAATAAAATTCCACTGTATGTATATATGTTGCCCTTATTTTTTATTCTAATACTTTATTTTTATGACATCTTCTGGTCAAAGAGTTATTGAATATCTTACAAATAAAAAAATATTAATATATGTATATCTTAATTATATTCGCCTGTGACAAAATTATAATAAAATTAAATTATTTTGAATAATATTTCTGATTATTATCATATCAGCACATATTAAACACCTTATACCAGTATATTTAGCTCATTAGTCAAGAATTGTGAATCTTATAGATAGTGTGAAGAAAATACTTGTTTTTAAAAGTTTTAGTATAAATTATTGGTTAATCTAATTAGGCTCTTAATATCAATTTTAATTCCCAAATATAAATAATTTTCTTCATTAACCTTGCAGGAAAGGCCACAAAACTAATTTATATCTAACTTCAAATGTCGCAAATACATATATCGGTTAAATCAGGAAGACAAAAATCAACTGATTTGCGTTTTGGTACTAATTGGTGTAAATAATTTAAATATTCTTACATAAAATTAATCACGGATTTCTTGTTTTAATTTTTTCTTTTAATTTTGTTATTTTTATAAATATATACAATTGTTTATCTAAAAAAATGTAAGGCAGTAAAAAATAATGTTCAATTTTTAATTTGTTCCCTCACTTTAGTTGACATCAACTAGTTAAAATCACTTTTTATAAATAATACACTTATTATCGGTGGTTGCACTAAGAAAAAATAAATAGTTTACATTAATTCTAAACGTTATAATCACAGTTTTTAAAAGAAAGTTACTCGTGGATAACTAATTCGGAAATTATAAAATTAAAAAGGACGACAAAAACATCTATTCGATATTATTTTTACTCCAAAATCTTTAATTATTAAATCTACCTATATAGAGAAAAAAATTGCAGGTTATAAATAAAGTACTTATTATATAAGTTGTTTTAGAAAAGATGCGATCAATACCTTTTATATTCATGAAGAAATCATATCTCATGCCATATTTGTTCGCTTATTGAAGATATAATCATTAAAGAGAATGGGTGATTATATGTTTTGACTCGTCGTGTCGTTAAAAATTATGGTGTGTAAATTAATAATTTATATGTGTTTTATAACTTGATTATTATATACAAACACAAAGTAGCGATTATATGGTGTTGTTTCAACTAAAAAATTAGATTTATACTTTGTGTGTATTATACAGGATGGTCCGGTTTGGGATACAGATATTTTAAGAGCTGATTCCTTGGCTCATTCGAGTAAAAAATTGTACGGGAAGGTAGGGTCTATCTTCGATACCCTTTGAGCTACAGGATGTTTAAAAACTTCCATCAAAGTAGTACTTACAAACAAAGATTATCTCATAACTTCCAAAGTAACGTAACTCGAGCAACCACAATGAGTCAGTTTCATAAGTAATTATTAACGTATTTTTCAGTATTAGCATGGGGATTATTAAATAAAAAACTTGGTGTAGTGAATTTGTAGGTAACATTATGATACACGAAAATAATGATAAAAACTACCACATATTATAGGTACTTTCGGGGAAAAATGTCATTTACATAAAAATAAAAAATAAAAAACATATTTTTTGACTTTGATAAGCAATAACTCTAAACTGGAAACACGGTTAGCAATAATGCTAATACTGAAAAATACGTTAGTTAATTACCTATGAAACTGACTCATTATGGTTGCTCTAGTTACGTTACTTTGGAAGTTATGAGATAATCTTTGTTTGTAAGTACTACTCTGAAGGAAGTTTTTAAGCATCCTGTAGCTAAAAGGGTGTTGAAGATAGACCCTATACCTTCCCGTACAATTTTTTACTCACAATGAGCCAAGAAATCAGCTCTTAAAATATATGTATCCCAAACCGGACCACCCTGTATATTGTGTATGTATAAAAATTCTATAAATATTATCGTAAGTGTTGCTTTTTCGATATTGGTCCCAGTCTAGGCTAACCTACAGATACCGAGTTTCGGTCACCTATTTTTTACCCAAGATTGGGCCAACCTTGAGATATCGAGCTTCGGACACCTATTCGTTACCTTTTGTTATTTTGTATAAGAGAGACTCTGGGCCAGCCTTGGTACTATATTGGTCAACGAGCCTTGGCCGAGTCTTGAACGAAGTTATCGTTCGTATTTTGGCCCAGTGTTGACCCCTTTGTAATTTGTGGTTGCTTCACTTTCGTAATAAACGGTTCATCATACTTACAATAATATCATTTTTGGTGTAAATGATTTATATCATATCAAGTATTCTTTTCTGCTACTTTATTAGAAGGTACATTTTTCCCTAAAAACTTTCCTAATTTAAAAAATATATTCTTAAATAGAAGCTTTTATAATGGTGAAGATTTTTATAGTTTAATAGAGTATTATGTATTTATTCTGTAGAGTTTGTTTAGACGCTAATAAAATTATGTGTTAAAATATCAAACTCTAAAAACAACAAGAAGCAACATAAAGATTATAATTTTTGTTGTAGAGATGATTACACACATTTATCGATTTCATTAATAGTAATAATGTACATCAAACAAAGATAAAATTATGTTGATTGTATTCCACGATTTGATTTGCATTAATTAAAATAAGAAAAACATAATTCAATGTATTATTTTTAAAACGCACAAACGTATATAGTATTTATGTGTAGTAAACAAAACAAATGCCGCCGGCCTTGGTTTGCGTTATTTGTAGGTGCATTTGTAATGAATCCTCGATGACATAGCCCTTTCATTTATTTTATTCGTTAAAGGTAATTGAGAAGGACACAGAGGTCGTTGCATTTCAATTATCAATAGAGGAGTTCACTATACAAAACGAGCCGGTTCACTTTTTGCAAATTGACTAATTTAGTTGACAGAATATAAACGTGATTTATATTAATAAACTCTTATGTCCGGTATTACTCGTATAAAGGAGCTAGCAAATTTTCTAGCTAGCAAGCACTTTCAAATAGAATATTAATTCTGTGATAGTATAGTATCTATGAATTAGCTATGGAATTTAGAGCAGTGATACTTCAACTTATTGTAACACAGTTGGCGACTCTGACTGTACAAAATAATTTTCATAATATCGTCAAGTTTTTAATACCGTTGGTGTTTACATACCATGCGTGCGCGAAAATTATCACTTTAACACTTCTTGAAACTTAAAGAGAACTGTCAGATAAGTTTGAAACCTCATTTGTAAGTGCTTGCTAGCTAGCAAATCTTGCTAGCTCATTTATAATACCGGACAATATACCAGAAACATTTTTGAAGAAAATTCCTACAACGTAGATACAAATCTGGAAATCAAATTTATGTTGTACGCTGAGACAAGACTATTTTCGGTCTTGTTCTCGAAACGAAATCATGACCGAATTGACAAATAACGAGAAGATTATCAAAAATTACCAAAAATTTACTATTTGATATTAATTAATCTTTTAATCGATAATATTGGAAAATTTATTTATACTAGTATTTCCTATGGTCGAAATTCGACCAATATTTTACCTGCCTTAACGGCAACATACACACATGATTTTTTTTGTGCACATCTATGGCACAGTACCTAACCTAACCTAACCTAACCTGCTTTTACAACAAAAATGTCCAGATAAAAACACTGCAATTGAACGCGAATTGAAATTGGTAGAAACCCAAAACTATTTATTTTTGCCACTTAATGGCGGTAGGAGTATTGCTATACTGTTGAACGATGCGAGGGGAAATAAGCAAACAGCGAGAGGAGAAATCATGTGTGTATGTTAACATTATATTACTTGCCTTGACGGCAACATATATACATTCGAATGATGTAAGTTTCATTCACCTCCTTTTATAATAAATACTCAAAATCGTACGACAATTTTCGATGTTCACGTATTGATCTATAGTTAATTTCAAAAACCAGGACAAGACGATACTTACCTGACTCTCATCTCATTACGTCTCGTGTGCAGTCTTAAAATTTATATATATTTTTTCTTTGTTTGCGAATTAATTGGGAAACAGTTCATGCCTTCCAAATTCAATGCATACATGAACAGTTTTAGCATCTATATGATATAAATATGACTTAAATAATTAAGATCTTATGATAATTAATGCCTTTTCTAAAAATAGGTACAGGTGTAAAAGCAATATCAAAGCGGTATGAAGTTGTTTTTTAATATTTTACAAGCTAAAGGCAAAATGATGTGTGGAACATGTATAAATTGTTATTTTTTTAAAGTATTATTATAAAAACAGGTGCTAAAGTACAGTTTTGAAGCCTGCTCAGCATAATAAATGCAGATTTATATAAATGTCCAAGCTTCTTGAATCGTAATAAGCATAATTAGTTATATTATATAATAAAATATATTTATCACCACTTTTTAGATTAACATAAATTTCTTTATATTAAAAATTATAGAACCATCAACACAATATATTGTGTCAATTATTATATCTATGTAAAATGCAACTATTAATATTTATCAATACTAAAATGCTAATTGGAAAAACCTACATATTTTTGAAATAAATTTCAAATAGATTACAAGGACTAATTTTATTTATTATATTTAATTATTTTGTCATATTATATTACTTCAATCCGAACCTAGTTATATTATTGATTTTACAAATAAATTTAAAAAGTACAGGTTTTATCTTAATAGTGTATTTAACACTAATCAGATATCCGTTTGTTATTATAAATAATCATAAACATTTCCTTTATAATAGCAAAAACACCAATAGTGTTAATTATACAAAAATAAACAAATGTAGGCACTTATATTCTTAATTTGGTTGTTTTTGTGAAAACTGCATTCTTAATCGGGGTTTTTCTCAATAAAAATGTTTTATTGTTGGTCAAGAATTTTACAATATGGATAAAGTCAATTTAATACATTCTATCTTATGCAGTAATAATTGAATATTATACAGTAAATGAATTTTAAAAAAATTAAAATCAGCATAACAATTTATACAAATGATGCAATATGAATAATTATGATAGCTGTCATATTGTGACGTAATAAAAGCATAAATTGTTCAATTATTATTAAAATAGAAACAGTGTCTTAGTTATTGGAGTTGGAGTGCAAAACACCCAGGAGAAAGCTCCTAGTTTTAATGCTTTATTAGCTTTACGATTATGACTTTTTAACTATGGTTTTTCTCCTAAGTACTGTTCTATTGTTGCTGCTATACCAATTTGTACTTATTTATAATTTTAATTATATTCAGTTAAGAACACCTAACAATATACTATATTATATTACATAATAATAAGCAGTTACTACCACTTACCACAAACAAAACATGATTATTAATCATTACACTTTTACCCGTTAAAAATTGTACCATATACTTATAACATCTTTAGATTATAATTTATCTTGAATGATATAAACAAATATGTCAGTAATCAAAGTTCATAAGCATCTTTACTTTCAATAGTGGTTACAAAACCATCTGTACAGATAGTTAATTACAAGAAGGTGTAAACATCACCATCTTGGGGTACATCACACAAACTTGCGATTCTAAATGTATATAAAAGTTATAGCCGTATTAATCATACTTAACCGTCTTTATTTACGGTAAAATTTTATATATGTACCTCTTTTTTAAAGACCGTTTGAGGTATTCAGAATAAGTGGTCAGGAACCAAGAGTAAGACAATACCAATATTTGAAGAAAATGGATCCAGTAATACATCAATGTATATTATTAACAAGAAAATGAATTTTTGATAATGCGTTACAAGATTTCAACTAATACAGTCATATTTATTAATCGGCCAAGATAGTAATACTATTAGTTCCGAAGGTTTCTATACCTGGACTGTTTAGAGCTCTTTGCCGGCGCTATTTTTGAGTTGAAAAAATAAAATAAAAATAGTAAAAATCTATATTGGATCTTAGCGTCTAAGTGTAAGCGGCGTCGATTTGGCACTTTAAGAAGAGCCCTGAATATGTCCACTGCAATGTATGACGAAACGTTAGCCGATAATACGACAAAACCGACGCGGTTTACACCCAGAAGCCAAGATCACTGTGGAATCCTCAAGACTTGTATAAAATCTATATTCTTTGGTATATTTTTTTTATCTAGTTTTAGCTCTAATCTTCCCCCTGATTTTTAATTTTCAAAATTTTTTAATCTATGTCTGAGGCTCATAACTTTACATGTTCAATTAAAATTTTAAGGACGAACAGACAGACGACAAAGTGATAATAAAAATAAAATCTTTTAATGTGATCATATAAATTAATTTTTTTAACAGATGAACCATTTTTTAACTCCATTTCACAGAAAAATTACTGTGGATTTATTCATACGAAAATTTAAATGTATTTTAAATTATTTTTTTAGACTTACCTATACCACTTTCAAAAATAACGGCTCATATGTTGGTCTTGAACAAACATTATAAGATGAGAATAAAAATAGAATCACAATAAAAAAAATTCGCAACGACATAATAAATAAACAAAGATTCAGAGAAGATTCATACTCGCACACGTGTACCGGTGTAAAATAAACAGTATTTTTTCTTCTTATGAATAACGTCGTATCATATTTCACCGATATAAATCAGTTCGTTAAACGTAGACACCCAACTATCAGATTGTTACGTTATATACAGGTTGAACAATTTCAATAAAGACATTTGGATTTAAATTAAGTAATTTAAACGTAATTTTACACGATTTTGCTTCCTCGCAATACCAAAGATACAAGAAGCTTTGTGATCGTTTTTTACTTGACTACGCAAGGACTTCTGTATTGTACTCTTGTAACTCCAAGACGCCTAAACTAAAGGTAATTTAAACGTAATTTTACACGATTTTACTTCCTCACAATATCAATGATACGAGAAGCTTTTTGATCGTTGTTTACTTGACTACGTAAGGACGATTGTATTGTACTCTTGTAACTACAAGACGGTTAGACTGATTTTAAAAAATAAGGTATCAAATTACTCCTCTCAGACACGCAACGGACACTGATTACATAGAAATTTGAAATAAATTAAATGGCTATCGCAAGACGTCAAATTATCTAAACTAAAAATTAAAAAGTTTTCAAAACATATCGAGTATGGTATCAAATTCAAAATGATGGAAAGATGATTTTAAAAAATGTAAAATAAAGCGTGACAATTATATTCTGAAAACGCTAAAATATTAAATTTATAATAAAGTTTCAGTTAGGTTTTGGAAATAACTCTTCCTTTAATTTCGATAACTATAGCTTCAATCCTCTTTAAAAGTCATTGCAAGCGGCACGCACTGTTTCCATTGACATTTTGTCCCAAATTTTGAGAATAACAGCAAATTGCTGGAAATTGGAGAATTTGTAATCTGGGAGTTTAAACAATAATCGGAGGATTGCAATCGGGAGAGCTTGGCGGCCATTCATTCTTCAACAAAAAATCAACCAAATTATCCTTACACCTTGCTTGAATAATGTTTACTGTGTGGGAGGGGGCTCCATCTTGTTGAAATCAATAATAATCATCTCCAAATAAATTTTTATAGAAAAAAGATGCATCATAAATTAATATAATACAATAAATAAGTATGGAAGCAATATTTGAAAATATCCAACTATATTTACTTTAAATCTAGGCGACATATCAGTCAATTATGACTTTTTAATCGAAAAAATTATTATTTTTAATCCAAAAATGATCGAACACCACCCACAATTATTCGAAATCAGTATAAATAAAAGTAAAATAATGTCAAATTCATATCAGCATTACCTTTCCGAAAATATTGACTACTACTCTGTAAGTATAGACTAGGCCAATTTATTGATCGTATATATTTGCAAACCCCTCTATTAACGAAGCAGCATCTGGGCACACATCGACATCATAAATCGAGATATTAACATCTATAAATTAGGATCGTTGACCAGTAAATCGTAAGGTCCTGTTGTGGACCGTCTACTTAAAGCGCGCGCGGCCACAGCAAACGACACTCGCCACGCGCTGACACTCGGTCACGTTAACAACACTGTTTAGTGACTCTATCGATGCATTTGTCAACGCCTTCACCGGAACAGACACTTTGTGTATTGTAGTGTGATTATTCTTGTGTGACAGTGCATCTTAGTGACAGCGAAAATGGTGAGTACATGTCATTAATCTTCTCGGAAATATTAACGTGGATTTAAGTGTATTTTATTGATAGTTATTTCAGAGAAACAAATTTTATATCTGTAAACTGAAAATAACAATATTAAGGAGGTTGTTCTATGAACCAAATCCAAGATTAAATTCTAATAATTGTTTTATATGATAGATTAATATTATTGAAATAAAAAAATTTTACCACGTTGTTATGAAAATATTAAATTCTTTATAAAGAAAAAAGATACTTTTCTAACCAAGTTTAATTTTCGAAAAATAGTTTAAATAGCTCGGTAAACAATTGCCGTCATATCTACAAAATTATAAACACTTTTACCGCATCGTTTTTTTGTAATAATTAGTTTTAGGTAAATCACAAATGATTATTACTATAATCGAATAAGAGTTATAAGTTTGGCAACGTTGCTCGATATTTGCTTGTATGTGTATGAACGTGTAAACCTACCCTATCTGTGTGTGGTGTAGAGTTTTGTTTGGTATTAGAGTCAAATGAGCGATTGAGAGCATCATTTATTAACTTTTTTTTTAATAACCAAACGTATTATAAACAAAAATATGCCTAAAATGATCTCAATTAATGTACTATTAAATTTTATATACATCAAATACAAACTTTTTCATTCTTACAATAATTTTTTAATATATACCTTCACTTGACTCATAATTACTAGAACAACCTCCTTAAATAAATTATTTCCAAATGTATTTTTTGCACGTAAAATCGTGAATAATATTGATTTTAAGATCATATAATATAATATTTGTAAAAATCTTATTACAATTTAAAATATAAAAATTTACACAACCCTTTTTCTAAGCGTAAAAATTTTACTCATACAAATACGGACAATAAATTTAAAAAACACACACAAAGAACAATATGCAATTGAAGTATGTATTTACAAACGAGTTTTATAGTAATACTTTTTGTGCTAATAGTAATATAATTGTCAATGATATCAATTCATTAAATGATCATCAAAGTAAGCAAGGTATTCTTTTTACAGTAAAAAATATAGTAGTTATAACACTATTAGAAAAAAATTAAATTACTATTAATAACGTAACCTTGTATTTTTTATTACTTACTTACTTAATTATTTCATAATTTTATTACAATCATTTGATGCCATTAATCAAATAAAAATTTATTGTAGTTATTATATTTTAACTATTTCTAATTCACAAATTAAATTATATACATAAAAATACAATACATAGCACGTAAAGCATATACATTTATATACATGCCTAACACATATATAAAAAAACTTGTAAAATGCTATAAGTTTTTATTACAATCAAATACATTTTTTCGGCAGACTCTAAGACGCCAAAAACTATACATGTATTATTCCATTAAATTAAATATAGATTTTTTACTAATGACGTTCTGTATAAATAATTTATAACTGATTTATTGAAATTGATAAGTATTGGTTATTGAATTAATAAACCAATGTATAATACTTCATAATTAATTGATAATAATGTGTGACACTTCGATAATTACATTAACATTTTATATGTTAATTTATAAGAAATTATTATTTTTATTAATTAAATCGATATGAAAATACATTACTGTTTCGTTAACATTATTAACTAAATAGTAAACTAGCGATTCTATACTTGGCATTAAAATATAGAATCCATGTTTTATATTATAAAACAGGCATTTATATTATAAGAAAAATCCAGAATCGCTATTAAATATTAACCACGATCTACTAGTAGATCCCCATCGATCTATTATTTGACCATACCTTTTATAAAGTAAAGACATAAATATTATATATTGCGTTAGTTAAAAAGTCACATGGGTTCAAAAAGTCTAAAATCTCTAGGTTAAAAATTCTATTTATTTTTGTTTTGCTAACCAATTCTATCAACATTGAACTTTTGATGTTATTAATAGGTACTTGTAATGCTGTATGAACTATTGTAATTTTCACTTGCACAAATGACATGTAAAATGCATGATTTAATGTCAAGTAGCGAGTTATTATTATTTTAAAATAATAAAATATATTATATGTTTCTTGAAAACTATAAATCATAACCATAGTTTATATTACTCATCATTGTTTTTTTCTTATTCAAAATAGTAGAAATTTAGAATTTGATTAATTTCATTATATTGAATTATAAAGTTGAAGGAAACTTAAAACTGCTTAATTCAGTGGTTTCCAAACTTTATGTTACTATTCCTCCCTTTAAAAAAATATAATCTTGCCTCCCCCCTCCTTTATTTTATAAAATAATAAAGACACGTTTTAAAAAGTTATATAAAAAATTAAAAAAACGTAATTGATAGATGAATGTGCTTGTTTATTAGCACAAACTTCATTAAATCTAGGTGTCATTGAGGAGAGTGCTACTCGTAGCTCTTTTTCTACTATTAAACCGTCTCGATATTTAGATTTCATTGCAGAAAATCCCGCTTCGCATAAGTAAGCTTGAAGTAATATATTCTTTACTTCGATTCAACCAAAATTGAACTAGGGTATCATTCTGAAATTTTTGTTTAAATGATCGCATGATAATTCCATCAGTTTTTCTTTTTCAATAATTCTCAGTCTAAAACTAAACGGTAACATGCGTTTCAGGAACAGATAATATATAAAAAAATATACATTTTTTATTTATAATTGTACCTAAATGTTATATAAAGAAAATTACACTTCTGTTAAACTTTTCGCGCCTCTCTTTGCACTAGTCCGCGTCTCCCAATTTGGAAATTACTGGCTTAATTGATGATGTGTGCTTATAACTTTCTTAAAATTAAGTAGCTACAACGTAATAATAATAATAATAAATAACCAACTTAATAGTATAATAAATTAATCATCCTAATTATCAATATGTAATTGAATGCTATTAAAACTATTTTTAGAGTCAATAATCCTACGATTTGTAAATCACGATCTCCTCTCCAAGCGTGACAATTCACATTTAATATTTAAGTCATTTATGGTTTGATTAAATCATATCATTTATAAACGGATACGCTATACATAAAGAAAAAACCCGTTCGTTTTTATCTATTTTCTATTCAAAGTTTACTTTTAAAATTATTCAAATGAATGAACGATAGCAGTGAGTTTACATTTTTTCTAAAGATAAATTGAAGTTTTATCATTTTTAAGTAACTCATTATGTTAAATATATATATACTTTGTATAATTTTATTATTGAAATTTGTTTACGTGCATTAAGTATGTATCTTTAACACTAATAACCAACGATTTTATTATTTAAATAGTAATTTAAAATCACATTTAATCGAAAATTGATTTTATTAAAACACATTTATGTTATCGATAACATTTAACAAATAAATAAAGATTACGGTTTTTAAATTTAAATCTGAATATTTAAAATATCCATGGTCAAACTATATTAATACCAGTGTATAACTTCGTAATACACCCTTATCCACTTTCTTATATAAAATATATCTCTATTCATTTTGTTTCTATTCTAGAAAAAATTTGTTAAAAAAAAACTATTCAAAAAAAGAGCAGATAAAGTTTGACGATTTAATTTTCCACAGATTTTTCAGAAATATTAATTATTTTGGATATTTTCAATAACTCAAAATATATATATTTATATTGTCAATCCAATTAATATTACCAAATTTTATCAACAAACGTTCAATATATTTACGTATTAACAAAAAATAGTAAGGCCTTAAAAACTTTACAATTATAAATTGTTTACAGTTGCATATAAAATTGTATAAAAGGATTTCACTACATTAATTTAAAATTAAATGAATATTTAAATAAAAACGCAATCTTCTGTTGACATCATCAATGACAAAAATAACATAAATTATTATTATTATTTTAATTTTTGGTATTAAATAAATACATACCCTAATTTAAACATTGTCCAAATATTAAATTCTATTAAATATGTAGTCAATAAACAATATATACATCATTCATTACAAAACAAAATATTAAAAATAACTAATTAAAAACTTCTCGCTTAAGGTAATAATAATCATCAGCCATATGTACTCACAATCAAAACACCCAATTATAAATGTCTGTAAAATATGACGTATCCAATAATGGTCATTATAACTTACCACACGGCAATTATTAATGCAATAACACACACGAAGAATCATCTTGTTAAATCGTAAAATTCATTAATTTATTGATTCTTAAAAAGTCTGCTAAATCACTGAACATCTGTTTTACACTCTAAAATAAATATTATAACGGTTTTAATGTATGGATTTTTATTTCAAGTATTATTATGCTATTTTAAGTAATATATATAAAATATTATTATCCACAATTCTTAAATTTGTATTGTCGTTCAAAAATCAAGTCAACTAACCCTTTTTCTAAATACCTTAACCTAAATGGATAGTCCAGAAGTTCAAATATACTTTTAATTAATGTACCTTTGAAATAATTAATTAGCTTTCACGAATATTTGAAGTTTAATCTATTTTTTTTTCAACGTATTTCATAAACTTGATGTTACATTTTCAGAATGATCTAATACCATTGAATAACTCAGAAACTAAAAATCCGACAGGGATGATTTTGGTATCATTATTACCGACGTATTTGACAAGCGCGGTTGATTTTAGTACCATTTCGCCAATTTTCATTCGATTACGTTTAAATTTTAAAACAATATAAAAGACAGATAAAGCTAGAAATTTAATAAATTGCATTAAAATTGAATAAAAATTGTTTGTGTAACAGCACTTTGAATTTTGGAAATTGCTGAATTTTGGCCAAAAAATCATTTAAAATATGATTTTCGAACGATATAACTATATGAATGTGTATAATTTAAGGTTTTTTAATTCAATTAGGACCCATAACTACATTACGAATGATATTTGGTTGAAGTATTTGATTTAAATTATGTATATACGATTTTGAATGTTTGCATATTAGAAAAAACTGTTTTTTTACAATATCGCAAAAACAAGAGCTGGTTGAGCAAAATGATGGTCATTTTTGGAATCAGCGTGTCTAAATTATCCTTAAAAGTTGTTGTATACCCTGCAGCAAAAAGAAAAAAAAATTGTTGACCAGTGTAATTTTAGCGGAAATATTGGTCAGTGTAGACAACTGGCAAATAAATATTTAGTTAAATATGTCCTCATACGTGGACTTTATGTCAAAAAAAATTATATTAATAATTTGGGGACACCATGCATAAGAGGATTAAATTCAAGAATACATTTTACATATGGGCCATTTAGATATCATTAATTTTTATTTTGTTAATTGATTATGAGTATATTAAGTAAATATACTAGATGCCCACATTTCATGAAAAAATACTTTTTCTATGTATATCCCACTTAATTAAATATCGTAGTATGTATATTAAAATTAAAATATCTAATGCTTATGTTTTTGGCTTAGTAATGGATTAGTAGTAATTAATTAACTTTTATAATATATTCAACACCGATTAGGCAAAAAATTAATAAAAAAAATAATTCTAGCTTTCAGTAAATAAAACTAAATATGGTACCACTTTCAAATCACCTCCCTTCCATATAACCCATTACTATTAAATTATATAATTAAATTAAAAGGTCAATATCAATTTTTCTATTGATGTTTAAATGTCCTTATAGTGAGATAGATATTTAAGATGAAATTCAAATTACTTTCGAGAACAAAGTAGTTGTTATTAACACTTTCAGATGATACTTTATTGACGATATTTGACACGCCTATATTTCGTTACGCAAGTATGACTGTATTTTGAAGGTTTATCTTGATTTATTTAATAGTTTATTCTGTTAATCATTATTTTCCTCAAGTCATCAGTGCCTTTTTAAATAGAAAACATTTAGAAGGCTAATACAAATATTAAAATATTTTTACTTTAATTAACATCTATAAAAAGAAACCAATTTTGCATACATAACACGTTACGATGTTTATTTCAAAAATTAAACTGCTTATAGAAAAAAGGTATTCAATTTAAAAGATGCATTTGTTAGTATTTATTATTAGTCGATAGACATTTCGATGGTAAATAGAATTGCTGTACATATTGAAACATAAAACTTTAAATAACAATTTAAATAATATGTATGGTCAAAAGAGTTCCACTTTGCAATTAGAATAGGCAGCCTAGGCAATTTCCTAATGTATGACTCTTCACAAAAGAACCCATGTTCCATGGTCGTCATGTTTGTCTCAACCTAAAATGCTTTGATTGGCCCGAAGCGATTCCTCATCCTTCTTAGTATCCACGTTCTATATATATAAAGTAGGTTTAGCATACAGGGTCGTTAACCACTCAATCAAATAAAATAATTAAAATAATAATAACAAAAAAAAAATTTTTTAAATAAAGAAAAAAAAAACAAACATAAAAACGGAGAAAACAACGTTAAAAATAAAAACAAATAAAAAATTAATAATAAAAATAACACTAAAGTATAAAAGCTGTCTGAAAAGTTCAAGAGGAGCTAGAAGACAAAAATAAATTAATTAAAAAAAAGCTTTAAATATTTCGAAATTCATTCTTTTGGACTTAATCAATCATAAAAATAATAAAATATACTACTTTAAAAATAAAATAAAACTTGTATAAACATGGATAATTGGATATATTACTAGTATAATTTAGCTTATATATGTAATCATATCTGAAAGCAGAACAAATTTTGATATCCGATTTCAAAATTTCAACTAAATCATTCGTTCGATGTTGGTATGTCTGTATGTCTGTCTCCTAAATCCTTGTTACACGCATGAATCATAAACCACTGAACGGATTTTAATAATACGAGTTTTGTTAGTTGGGTTTACCTAGTAGATGATCCTATTAAAAAAAAAGAACATCGAAATCGAGTAAAGGTGAAAGTGGTATCCAAAAATTGTTATTTTGCTTTTTTTTAAATATCTCAAGAACAATGTATGTAACTTGAAAATTGTATACCTATAATAACATAGCTACACACAAAAAATGCGGAGCTAAAAAAGCAACCTATATAGTAGCATTATAGTATTGTTCAAGCATAGTCGAAATCTAAATTTTTGGAATTTTCTGCTTAGCAGTGTTTTTTTTTTATTTGAGCTTGAATTTTGAGTTTAGGTTGAATTATTCCAAGCTGGCTAAACCCTAAATTCAAGCTCAAATAAAAAAAAATAGTGGTAAGTAGAAAATTCCAAAAATTTGGATTTCGACTATACTTGATCAATACTACAATGCTATATAGGTAACTTTTTTAGTATCGTATTTCTTTTTGTGTTGCTATATAATTTTCTATAAAAAAGAAGTGATTATAATTTTTGTACTTAAAGATTCTCATATATGTACAACTTCATTTGGCAAACGTTTTTTCATAATTTCATAATAAAAATTTGTATTGGAAATATAAAAAAATCTTTAACATTTTTCCGAGCCCTTGAATAAGAATGTAATATAGAGTCAATTTCATATTTTATGTTAAAATATGTATGTACATACATTTATCTACCTACTACTGAAAAACTACGTTATCAGTGGAATCTATTCTACCGAAATTTATTGGATCTGGTTAGAAAAAAAATGTGTATCAATAAATATCGCTGTCGGTTCTCATTAATAAATCTGTAATTAATTCAAATTATTTATCAATGTTTTTTGTTCACAATTTATTATATATATGTTTACATCATCCAAAAAACATAAAAAGGAGTAGTTTTTACTTTACTGGATATAATATATTACTTATATAAGTAAAATAAACTTATTTTTTTCAGTTTTTATGAAAATTTAGAAAGAAAATTTTTCTCTTATAAACACACTTTACAAGTATAAGTAAATGACATTCTTTAGTTTTACGGGAAATAACTAATTCACATAGCAAATAATCTGGTAGGAATTATTATAATAGTCACATTGGCAACTGAATGATGATCAATTTCCTAAAGAATAACATTTTTAAATATTAATTAGATTCTGCAAAATAAATTAATTGTTAAAAGTTTGTTGTTATACGCTTCTTCATTTTTTTAAAATAAAAATGTTCTTTGTTTTTAATCTAATCAGATATGAATGATAAACATTTGCTGTATTAAATATTGGTAGGTATTTAACTTAAATATGTTTATTAAATAGTTATAGATGCGATTACTATTGATAGAATGTATCTATGGTATAATACCTAATCTATACTATATCTAATTTTAAAAAAAATGTTAATCATCCTATAAATACATATAAATTGATATATTAAAATTTCAGTTAGAATCATTTATCTAAAAAAATATCTTATACATTTTAAACATAAATATAAATTGAAAACAAAAAACAAACATGTTAATAAATCTTCGATGTATTTTTTACCAAAGATACAAATAAATATAAAACTTACAATAACAAAAAAACATATCATCTAAAACCGCAATCGACCTTATAAAACAGTAGATTCCTTTTACATATTCATTATTTAATCAATAGTTTTTCCGCGTTTTATCTTTATAACTGTTAGACAGTAAATGTCTGAAACATATAAAAAAGAACGTGGTTTATAAAGAATACATGTAGCTGAAACATCAATTTATGAAAATAGACATAAAACTATAATAATAGCCTTTTTTCATCATGAATCCTTGTTTGTTTCTTTCTATTTTTTGCAAGCAATTAATAAGTTTCAATACATTAGTGACTTACGGAATTATACATTATCAATTTTTTGCACTACCTGTAAGTACCTACTGTACAGTTTTAAACGGTTCAAAAATAGGGAATAGTTCAATTTTAAATAATATAACTTTAATGTAAATATAATTAAACACTAAACTAAATTTGACACATATGTACGTAATGTAATGTACGGTATTATAAAATAGGTAACAAGCACTTTCAACGGGGTATTAGTTCTGTGATTTTATCTATGAATTTATTTTGAAATTTTGATCAGTGATACTTCAACTAACTGAACTGATAGCAAGATATTTTTCATACATATACATATATTACTACTGTTTTAATACGATTGGTGTTTATTTACCGCGCGTGCGAGAAACTTGTCAAATACTTAATGAAACTTCAAAAGAACTAATATATAGGCTGGATATCCCCATTAAAGTGCTTGTTAGCTATCAAATTTAGTTTTTACGTTTATAATACCGGATATATTAATAACTTTAATTATCTCATTTTATTTTATGTTGTTATATCTGTCAATATTTGTTATTATCAATTTAATTAGTAGGAATTACACTTCAAGTGTTATAATTTCTAATTAATTTTTATTATCTTATTCAATTAGTGAATAGTAGCATATACGAGTACCTATACAATATACATATCTTATTTAAATATAGCCTTCAAAAAAATTTTAAATTCTATTTTTAAATAGAACTTAAATATGATTTTTATTCAAAAAAAGATTTGTCGACGACAAAGTATAATGACTCAGGTAAATAAGTTTTATGATCAAATATTTAAATAGTAGATCCGTATTAGTTGTAGGTTCAAGGGCGTCGTTAGAACAAAATAAGGAGGTCAACTAAAATAGTATATTTAATATATATAATTAATAATAATAATTAATTGTAGCTAAAAATATACACCTTAACCACAATAAAACACGTGTCGAGTGACATTGTTTTATTGTGGTTAAGGTGTACATTTTTAGTTTAAGTAACTAAGAAACCACAGTTTCTCCGTTTTTCCAGTTGTAGCCAAGAAGAAAAATACCTATTTTATACATATATATTATTATGTACTTATGTTATCGTTGTATATTGGTGTTTTGTTCTAGCTTTATAATTTGTAATACCGTGTTTACATCAAAAAGACAAAACAGCAACACGGGACGAAACATTCGGGAAACGTTATTTTTACTATTTTTAAGTTGGCAAAACATAAACAAGAGGCTGTCGTATTCGGACAAAATTTTATAATTTTGCAATGTTGAGTTTGTATTTCTGTAATAAGAATAAATAAAATTCTTTTGCAATTAATATTCTATTAAACATTTATAACATTTCGTGGTGACGTCAATCCCCGCGCCAACGCTGATTGGTCAAGGAGCTGATGAGCGTACCTTGTATCTCTACATACCTTGGTATAATGGTACCTACATATATGTTTTTAATGATATCTCTAAACATATTTGTCAAGATACGCCATTGAAATGTTATATTATTTATGAAACAATCGAAATGTCCTTTTTTATATCCGCAACATTTCTTGATATAAAAACAAGTTTACTATTCAAATTATGGCCAATTTCTGTCACATAATTTAGTTCATTTATAGAAAAATTATTTCGCATCTAAAATGGTTAACCGGATCTCAGTTCACTAAAATAGCATGAAATTTAGATAAATTTAGATTTAAATATTTTAATTGATATCGTTAAATACTATAGATATTTATAAATAACTTGATATTTTATTTTTATGTAGATTCTTTAAATATATAGGCTATAAATTAAATTCATAGATTGCATTTTTTGTAAGAAAGATAATAAAAACCTGCTGCGATCTACGGGAACATCCATAAACCACGTAACGCTTTTTTCATGAATTGTTGGACTCCCTTCCTCCATATAGACAATTTATATTACAATAATATGTTGGTATAGAATAATAAAATGCAAGCACATCAGGATTCAGGAATTAAATAATTTTATCAAATAAATAATTTGAATATTTTATTTATATTTTTTTTAAACTATTTCAGACTAAAGTAAACATTATAATAAATGTGGGTTAATCGTCCAACAATGTACTGTTTTTATTTATATGAAATAATGTTACGTAACTTTTGAATATAACTGTGCTCTCCACACTCCTAAAAGAGTTACATGGTTTATGGACTTTCCCTACAATGTTCATCAATTACTATTACGCAATCTAGGCATTTGCAATTTCAGGGCCTTGCGAGCAGTTCTAATCAAAATCCACTGTCTCCCCCAAGAAATAATAAATACAGGATTATTAATTAATTATTTCATAAATTAATTTATCTTAAAAAATCTCCCAACAAAAAGATCTGAAAATTTCAATATTGTACATAAATAAAAAATCAGGGCCTTGCATTTTCAAACATGTCTAGCTACTGTATATGTTTATATAATAACGTATAAACAGTGCCTTTTTATAAAGATTATATATGTGTATGTAGTATTGTTTTTAAATCATATTTCATTCGTATACAAACCATTCTTATAATTAATATTTAAATTAAGCTTTTAACATATGTAGATGTATAGGTATATAAAAATAAAATATGTATGTATAAATGTATATTAAAAGTACATTTTCTAAGAATTTCTTACATAGAGTTCATTCAGAAATATAAATTTAATTCCATGTCACTTTAACTAACAACTTATATAGTATACGAGCGTTTAATTTGCACAAATATTTATGTACACACTTGCACAGAAATACTAGTTTTAAGTGTGAGTCTGCAAACAATGTCAGCTGCAGATGGTGTAAACAACTACTTACTATATAACTTGTATAGAGTTAATCTCATTAGTACCCAATAATGCAATTAGCCTCGGTCATTGTTCGGAGGTTTTAAAAATGTTACGCAAAATGTATTTTGTTACTATCTCAAAATATTTACTTATTGTTAGATAAACTGGGTATCTCATTTAATATTTGCAGCATCGTTCGAATTTAAACCAATCATGTATCACTCTCGATTTCATTTTCATATCGAGATCGAGAAAACTCTCATTTTAGTTTGAATGAAGTCCATAGATGTCAATAACTGTAAAGATACGGAGACTTACTTTAATGAATGGTTATTTATGAATTTGTATATCACTTTAGTATTTCATTTGGGACAAAGTTGACTACGGCAAAATTAAACGAAACATTATTTTCTATTTTCCAATAAAAACCCTTGAATTGCCAAGGAACAACAAAAAATATATTATAACAAAAGTTAAAAATAATAGAAAGAACAACTTTATTTTTTACTTACATTCTGAAAATCAAACCAATAAAATATGTAATTAATCCAATAAAAAAAAGTTTATAGATATGATAACTTGAAACTTAAATATATTACATTTTAGATTTATGTATTAAACATGTTGTTAGTTCATTTCAATCAATTTATTACTACTGCTTTAATAGTCTCTACCACCTGTGTTTATTTACAAACATGGTAATTGTAATAATCATTTCGGTTAATAAGAATATTTCATAATGTGAAGTAAAATTAATCAAATGACAAACATAATTAAATGCGAAAGTACGTAGGTATATATAATGTTATTTGTGTTACATAAATATGTAAGGTATATAATCTGAAATATTTAAATGTTTACTAATGTAAATAGATTTACGTTAATCATGTCCCATCGGTCTACCAGAAATTGTATCTTCTTTATCTATAAAGTCTTAAATAACCGCCAGTTTCACCAACCAATCTCAAATTGGTTGTCGCAGAATGGCCGAATAAGACAAGAACACCATATATTTAAACAAGTCTGTTACTTAAAATAGGTAGATATTGATTTAATATGTATTCAATCAAAATAACCCTACAGTGTAGTGGTGACATTTATCTCAAGACATTAAAGGTCGATCCAGACTATCGAGCCAGTCTCGGTCCGGTCTCGTTCCAATCAAATATTCAGTATAGTAATACTGTATCGAAGCGTGATTGGACCGAAACCTGAGCGATACCTACCTATAATGAGAATGATTTCATTGTTTATTGTTTATTTATATTTGTTTGGAGCGAGACCGGGTCGATAGTCTGAATCGACTTTAATGATGGCACCAAGTTGTAGTTAGAAAATTTGAAATAGTAGGTACTGGTAAAAATTGTTTTATCATATTAGCTAATAAAAGTACACAGCGACTAATGTTTCATTTTATTATTATAAAATTCAACGAAAATGTACAAAAACAAAAAAATATCTTTAATGCAACAGTATTTCCAATAATGGTAAAATACAAAGATAAGATAAAACCATATATTAATCTAATTAATATATGATAAAACATATAAAAATATTGTCTGACTATGATTGCATAAAATAGGTATTATTATTACATATAATTAAATATTTTTTATCAGTTTCTGATAAATTTTTGAAAAAAATGAGTATATGTTAAAATGCCATATTATTATACTAATATATATTATTATAATTATTATAAAAATATACAGCAGTAACATCAAGTCTGGCAGACTTTTTCACAAATGACTTAATAATACTGAAATTAACACAAACCTACTTCATTCATATCACCATGAAAGTAAACAACTACTGAAAAGACCAAGTATCTAGCACCCATTACCACTATTTATTTTTTAATCCGTTCAGTCTGTGTGACACCGTGTGCAAGAGCTATAGGGTTAAGACGAATTTATGAAGTAACGTTTTAATTAACTACATAAATATCGCACGTAGCAATTATAAAAATATTTCATTAAAATTGACTCATTGATCATAAATCAACGTTACAGTTTATAAATATACATATGTATATTACCTACATATTTCCAGTCACCTACTAATCAAAAATAACTTATAAAAACATGTTTGAAAACGACTAAAAAAGCAAAAGAAATCTATTTAAAAAATCAATGCAATAAATTAATAAATAATCTGACAAATTTAATTAATTTATTACGATTCCAACTAGATGTCTACAAATTTATCTTAAGCTTTAATTATTCGGTTTATTGAAAACATTATGCAAATTAATGCAACCTTCAAAAAACATAATCACGGCACCGTCGTTCGGTTTTACAATCACTTAAACAAAAATATGATACGTACGTTACAACCTGATGAACAAAAAAGCAAGAAGTGAATGTTTGTGTTTATTTTATTCGCCAAACTCTTTGTTGACCTTTGCGACAAACTGCAGTATTGAATAAAAACTTATTATTTAATATTTATCTTTTAATAAAATTTAATTACTCAGGTACGGATTTATGCATCAGATAGAAAGAACATCCATGACGATCTCTTGATACCTATATGAATTTTTGCACGTTTTATTTCATTGCTTATTAATATTGATCAAATCAAATCTTACGTTTTTTAATTATTTATGATTGTACAATGTACATACCAATGTACAATCGTTCACAATTATCAGTATAGGTGTATTAATTTATGTTCACAGAAATTATTATGAATTAAATTGTTCTTCGCGATCAATAAAGTATCTTAATTAATACATATATTTATACATATTATAATAAAATCATTGAGGTAATAACTATAATATTATCAATGGAAATGTTGTGATATAATTTTCAATCTATATTCTAAAAAGGTCCTTAACATTTTAACAGTAAAAATTCCATCAAAATTGGCTCAGTAGTTTTCGTGTCAAAACTGAACAGACAACGACACAATTCACACATTTTTCATAAACTATTTTTGCTACAGTGTTCGTTATAATTTTCAATGATAGTACTAATTAAAGTTACATTCTGAATTTTGTTCAGACTTTTTTTTATTTATAGTTTAGAAATTAGAGGGAAGGTGGACGCTCTGATACCGATATTTAAACGCAAATATATCGTGACTGAAGGGTTTAAATCAATCCTAAGACATTTTTGTTGTATCTCAATGGATTAAGTGAAAAAAAAATTAATATTTTTTCAAAAATCTCATTTCCGTTTTTAGGTTATCAATCTACGTCCGTATACCAAATTTCATCTTAATCGGTATAAAATTTATATAGATAGACAGACAAACGGACAGAGTAAAACTATAAGGGTTCCTAGTTTTCTACGGAACCCTAATAAAAACGACGTAAAAATACTTAATTCATATACCTATTTATAATGTAATGCAATGTATTGATTAATTCATCTCCCAAAATAAATGTATAGGAACCCCACTGAATATATAAAAAGTAGTGTAAATACTTTTATATGAACTACTGTGCATAGGGCTTCTACTAATTTAACTGCCAGTAATTTCTGAAGAAGATAATTTCTATGATATCCGTAGTGACACGACTCAGCATGTGGCCTGTCCATTTCTATTTTCTTCATTTAATTTTGATCGTATTTTATCGAAATTATTATTCTTCTTGTAAAATTTTATTTATATTTATACTTTGACTTGAAGAAGCATTTTTTCTTTATTAACTTGTTCTAGGCATCCAGGGAGACCTATAAATGACATTTTATTGGACCTTTTTGAAGAAAAAAATGCTTTTTTACGATTTCTATTGTGTATTTATGTTAATATCTCCGGTTCTATTGGTCGGATTGAAGAAATAAAAAATCCAATTTGTTCATTATAAATTCCTTTACAAATTTCAATAGTTAAAAATTCTGTAAATTTATTTCATAACCTATACAAAATATTAATGTTATTTTTAAATGGATTTTAACAAAATTTTACGAAAAGATAGTCATAAATGTGTACACATACCAGAGGAACTTTTCTTAATTGTTTAATTTTCTAATTGTAAGTACTTTACGATAATACTAAATAAAAAGTTTTAAAAACCTAACTTTTTATATTTTTATTTTTGAAATTTTTTCCTTTGTTATTTTTTATCAATATTATTGAAATATGACAATTAATTTTTAACAAATCCGGTTCTTTAATTCTATTACACTCTTGAATATGTACAAGGTTACATATACGTGCTATTCATTTTTTTTATTTAAAAAAAATCATATGTTACAATACGAATGCGGTAACAAAAATGCTTCTTACAGCAGATTTATATCTCATAAACATTTTTTGTACAGGTAGTGTACTTAATTAATGAAAAATCAAACAAATGTAAATGCAAACAAGCCTGATGACCTGGTTGTTAATGACCACTCGTTAGGGTCAAAGGTCAAAATCGATTTACGTGTAACGCATCAAGAGACAGTTATTTCATTAATAATAGAAATAGCGTGTTCTACAGGTGTAAAAAATACTAGTTTTTGTAATATTTATTTACATACTTCATGAATTATGAATTAATTTGTACAGGTAAAAAAATATGATAATTACAATTCTAAATAATTATCTCAATTTTTATATCTAAGCAAGGTATTAGGATTCAGCTATAATAATAATCGTTCTGATATTTTATTGTGGATATAGAACGAATGTTTTTCAGTTTCATAGTTTAATTCCAATATTTCGTCACATGATACTGAGAAGAGATTTAATTTTTCGAAAAGTTAATGAGCTTTTTTAAACAAAAACTAAAAATAATTTACTACCCCTGTAAGTTTTACACGAAAATAATAATAAAAAGGCATATAATATTTTAGATACACACGAATATTCTCTAGCCTGCCCACCTGTGATTATAAAAATAAACATTCAACAAAAAAGTACAAGCTAATAAAACTTCTAGTTCATATTATGTTATATCTAATAAAGTTTTTATATCTCAATAATCAGATATTTAAATTTAGCTAGTAGGTACAAAAACATGGATATAAATTATTAAATGCACTATAAATATATATGTTATTGATTTGAGAAAATTATTTTCATATTTCGTTTTTTTATATATAAATTTCTTCTCAGCTGGTTTTCATTATCTTCTGCAGGATATTAAAAACCTTTAGTTGAGATTTTATTAACTTCCCAACAGTTATAATCGGTCCGAAAATCAAAATCAAAAATTTCAACATATTTTTATGTTTTTTTACACTTACACTATGTGTATCTATGTACGGTACGTGCGTGTCATTTTTTACGTGCACGAAATCTCGTAAATAAAAAATGCTATTGACTTCGTTAAGGTGCCAATCGAAGCGTCTTGACGTGAATATGATCTGAAAGGAAGGATTTTTCGAAATTCAACCCCCACGAGGGTAAAAAGGTGTGTAAGAGTTTGTATGAATAAACATATTTGTTTGGTCGGATTTACTCGAAACTTAACATGAATAAATATTCTACTATACAAATATTGGAACATGTATTTCAGTATTTTTTATACGTGCCTAAACAGTCATTGAAGGGTTAAAAACTACCCTCAAAATTTGAATTTACTAATTGACGTTAGGAAAATAAAAACTAATATTCATAATACAAAGGTGAATTTTATTTCTGACAAATACCATTAAAATTGTTTACATACAAATTAAAAAAAATTCACATAAACTATATGGAGATAATAAATAATCAGTATATTTATAGTCATGTTGAAAAGTTGGTTGTGAGGACCTCAAGGGTCGAACTCGCGGCTTTTTTTGTTATAAGGCTTAAATTTGTTGAAAAATGTAAAAAAAACTGTAGTTTCAAACAATATCTTTTGTTAAATCTAATATTAAACTATTTATATATACTACTTTTCATCCCTGCAAAATTGAAGTATTCATTAATTTTCACTATCCCATTTCTGGATCAAACAAATTAAACATATTACTACTACTACCATCCTTGACTGGATTGAAAATAAAACGAAAAGACTAATTTTTATCAAAAGTATTAGTTGTTTACGTTACAAAGTCACGGTTCGTATATACTGTTTAGGTGATAAATTTTTATAATTGAATCTGATTTACATAAATTTTAGAGATTCACGGATATATAGGATGTACCAAACACCTGTTCCAGGTTCAAGATCATAAAAGATACGTGATCAATGTCATTCGTCGTAAAAGAAAATAAAATGCAGTTTTTTAAAGAAATCAAAGATTTATTATTAATTTTGAGTGCATATTTTAATGTCAAACTATTAAAATGTGATTTACATATAAAAGTATTAAATTACATCAAAAAGTTTATGTACTCAAAATTTTACAAAATAAATTATTAGCATATAATAAGCTATAAGTATATTAAATACTAGAATTTCCTCGCGGCTTCACCCGCGTTTATTTCAAAATCAGCGAATTGTCGCACAACTTGCTCTAATAAAAGTTTAATTACATTAACATCACATCTATAATAATAATAATAATGCATACACATGCAAGTAGAAATGCGATTAAAAAGCGGCGGTGACAACTGTACCTCATAAAATGTGTAGCATTTATTACACATGCTCTAGAATCCCGAACAAATTCATAACGAATTGACACCTTGCATGCAGATAGCGTTAAGCTATAAAGACATGTTTTGTCAATATTTTTGTAATTAAGATAATTTTACGTTTTCATTATTTTTATGTTGTATACATTCACTAATCTTAAAAATTAAAATTAAAAAATTGGGTATGACATGTTTTACTTAATAATCAAATAATTATGTAATTAAAAATTGCTTCAAAGCAGAAGATTTTTCACGCGTCCACTGGCGGGTTAATGGAGTTAACATTTAAGTTTTTTTTTTCGATGTTTCGATGAGAATTTCAAACCCACGCATGCATAATTGTCCATGTTAATTTTGTTACAAGTACTTACAAAAATAGTGATCTTATCTGAAATAGCATAAATAAGTTATTTAATTTACCTGTCATTTACATCTCCATAATAACATAAATGTCTTAATAGTAAATAATATAATACAGCAGATATAATAATTATAATATTTATAATTTTCAATTGTGTTGTCTATATAATAATATAATCCAGCGAATAGTACATATATCCCTGATACTACGCAAAAAAGGTTTCAATGGGTATAACATAATTACATTTTTGAAAACATTTTCTCTAGAATTATACGTACATTAGGGTGATTCATTTCCGCAAAGTTTTTTATTTTTGAAGTGCTCAAGCACAGTGTTAATCTACATGTAGAAAAAAAAATTCTCACCAAATTTGAGCTCTTAATTCCGATTTTAAGTACTTACTATTTAAATTTGAATTTTTCCCATTTAAAATGCATGTAAAAAGTAAATTTTTCTTTCAAAGTTATAATGCTTAGCCGCTTTTTACGATATCGCAAAACGCTTTATCAGGTCTTGTAGAGGATTCCTTGCTCTTCAAAATTGCTCATGGGTTTTTCGATATTGGTCGTACTAGTTCACCTGCCAGAACTATCGTTTTTTTACACTTCGAGCTATAAAAATGGCTGTAACTCATGAGATATTGGTCAGAGCAATTTGAACCTAGGACTTTTTTTAAAGAGAATAAAATTTCCTTTAAAATAGGTATTTTTTTTCTCCCTACTAGTAGCGGTTCGCTCTGAAAAATGAAAAAAACGGTACTTTTTTCAAAAATTTTACTTTGATAGTTCTGGCAGGTGAACTAGTACGACCAATATCGAAAAACCCATGAGCAATTTTGAAGAGCAAGGAATCCTCTACAAGACCTGGTAAAGCGTTTTGCGATATCGTAAAAAGCGGCTAAGCATTATAACTTTGAAAGAAAAATTTACTTTTTACATGCATTTTAAATGGGAAAAATTCAAATTTAAATACAAGTAAGTACTTAAAATCGGAATTAAGAGCTCAAATTTGGTGAGAATTTTTTTTTTTACATGTAGATTAACACTGTGCTTGAGCACTTCAAAAATAAAAAAACTTTGCGGAAATGAATCACCCTAACGTACATATTACGAATATGTTATAATACCTTCCCTCTCAATATTTTTGTCAAAAGTGGATTAAATGCCGGTAAATTAAATATATAAAATGGGGTACCTGCATAATGTAAATTTGATAAACACCGATAAAAGAAATTTTAATGTGCAAGAGGAATATATATTTTTATAGGTAAAAATAATCAATTGAGATATAAAGTATAAAAGAAAAAAGTTATTAAAAGGGTTTAGAGAAAGGGGTACCATTTTATTGATTGTAGAAAATACCACAATCGTAATTTTAATTAACGTTATATGACTGTAGTAAGATACTACATTTTCACAAAATTCTAATTCCAAAAGTGACATCAGAAGAATATCCACCGCAAATTATGCTAACATACTCGGCACACCTACCAAAAAGGTATTAAATTATTCGATTTCTTTACTTATTTGCATACAGTCAAAGTTATTATCTACAAATGTGCAAATTACTATTTAGTGCGATTTTTTGTTAACTCTAATGGTCTTATATATCAATATTAACAGTCATCCCACACATAATGATTTTCGACTAGTGTTAAATAGTCTACAAATTTATTTCTTACGTGACTACAGAGTGTCTCGAAAATACTTAAACAATAATGATATTTAAAAATTAAAAATGTAAAATAAATTAAGTATTACATGGGTCTCAAAATAAATTCTTTAATCTAAAAAGACATATGTAATTGATATAAACGTTAGTAATTGATAGCACACAGCAAATATTCAAGATTTTAGTGATTGGAAGACCAACTTTTCAATTTTATAAAATCCAAAAACAATTACAATATTAACAATAAGACATCATATTCTTGAATCTTGATGTACCTTACTTAAAGGAATGTTAATAATAACTATAATAACCGATAAATATAAATGATTTTAAATTTTAATACGTAAAACTAAACGATACCGGGTGGGCGGGTGTTCAAAAAAAAAACGTTACAATTATTTATTTCGAAAATTAAGCTGCATGCTTACAGAATAACTCTTCAGGCAAAATCTAAGCAGTTTGGAAGGAGAAATATCATGATAATATTTATTTATACATGTTTTTTACATTTTTAAGATCGGATTCTACGTGAAAAAATAAGACAACACTTATTGCGTGCACTTTGTTACTTATTTTAAAAAGAAAACGTAAAAATCCTCCCCCAGCACTGAGACGCGATGTGCGCTGTTTGTATCGATGCTAGCGCGTTTTTATACGCGATATAAACGCAAACAATCTGCATTGTTAACGCGCGTTCATGAAACACACTTCCTCTGCTTGTGTAAAAAAACGTCGTGTGTTCAGGCCCTAAGTATGGCAACACACAGATATAAATATTACAATATATGTTTTGTACATGAGTATGATATCTTAAGCTTAATTTGAGATGGTTTGAGGCGAAATACAATGACTAATATTATGTTTTACAGTTTACTATAATTTATTACCTAAAAGTAATGAACTTTTAAATATAATTACTACTACAAAAATAATTAATATTTATTAAATTGCGGTTTTTATGTCTTTCAGAATTTATGGACTTACATCACAATTTTCGTATTAACACTAACGTTAACGTGTGGCCAAAAAAAGAAAAATCAATATGATGAAGATGAGAAAAGACCTTACGAGTTTGGCTTCAATATAGATGGACAACAACACAGGCATGAAGCTAAAGGTATTTTCATTCATATATAATTATTATACATTCATTTATAGTTTTTTTTAATAATAAATCATATTTAAATAATGTTGATGTGCGTACTTGCACTATCGTCGCTTTTCTACTACAATTTCGGCAAGAATATCGTAAAGCTTAAATTTTGCGAGGTTCTAAAGGTCGCATTCTACATTTAGTTATATATTTCGATGACTTAACATTATAACTTCAAAAATGTTATTTATCGGGAGAGCGATTTGAAAAATTGAGGTGAATTTGATTATCGATTTGATAAAAATTAAACATATTAAAAAGTACACAAAACTAATATAAATTGAAATAATGTTTTATCAGAAAATAGTAAAATATCAGTTGTCATGTTATGACCTAAAATAATCGAGTTAATTAGAAATTATATTATATAATTACTTATATTAATAATTATTAAAATTAAAATTATTATAACTGTATTTACCACTTATTTGAACAAAATAATAATTGCAAATAGTTCCTTAATGGTAGATTTACTATTCAATAGAATTTATTTAAACTACTGAAACGATATTATTTTTTCCAGACTCGAAAGGTATTGTAACTGGAGAATTTGGATTCATCACAGCAGATGGAATTTACCATGTAACTGTTTATGCAACAGATGAAGAAGGAAGGTTTAAAATTATCAGCATGAAGAGTATCAGAGTTAGCCCTCGTGAGTATACTTTTACAATTTTTAAATAAGTCATTAAATTCTTATAATGATACCAATGGGATATATTTAACTGCTCTCGGGATTTACAAGTGGACTGCAGTACTCATATTTGCCGCTATTTTAATACACAAATTCCGTGTTCTTTCGTCTCTTCATTTAGAAGATGCCACATGCGCACAAAAGATTAAAAAAGCATGTCACATTTTTTTTTTATTTCCCGCAGTAATAAATTTGCTATGCGCGTGCACCTGAAGAGATGAAAAAACACGGAAATTAATTAGTTCAGCGCCATCTTTAGACGCAATAGGCATGATGCCACTAACAAAGTATCACTGAAATTATGATTTTAAATAATGAAATAGGTTAAAAAGATTCTAAAAAATGTATTTATTTTTATATTAAAACGAGTCTTTACATAGGCGTGACGTCAAAAATGCGCCATGACACCTACGAGCGCTTTGGCGTTAAATTTAAAATTATTTTTAAAAAGGTCAATTTTAGTGATTAAACCTTTATTTTCTGCAGAAATAAGTATTTTTTTGCTAATAGGAGACACGTAAGATCATCATAGAATAGTTTTTTTTTAAATTAGGCATCATGCCTATTGTTTGTTATTATTATTTTTGAAAAATAAGTTATTTTTATATTAATTTCAGCTCTAGACGGATCTGGTGACCAAACTCCTGTTAAATCTCCAGCTACATCTGAACGCCCTTCTTCCCATTCACCGTCTCCTATACCACCAACACAGCACACCCCACCTGCGCCAAAATACACCCCACCTCCACATTTGGCGCAATTTACAACACACAAACCACTGATATTGCCGTCTTGCGGTTCTTGTTCGATTCCAAGTACAATAAAACCACCACCGGGATCAAAACCAAATCAGTTTACATTCCAAACAAGTGCATTCAAACCAGTAAGTATTTAACATAATTTAATTAATTTAAAGTTTTACAAAAAAGTACATTATCTCTAATATGAAATATATTCAGTAAATTTTCGTCTGTTTATTTGTGTCCAATCATGCAAAAACTACTCATCCGGATTAACTAATCCTTTTATGTCAGAATAATAGAGACTACGAATTAACATATAGGCCATGGAGATAGAGCGTAGTTTGGATTTATGCTCAAGATTAGTAAATACACAGGTTGCCTCAGTAGCTTTTGACCAATCAACTTGGGCACCCCAGACGACACCCCAGTATTTTCCCCATCTCGCGCCGAGTTACAAGGCTATATTTGTTATGATTGGGCATACCATTCCCCCTCCACATTTGGATACTCCAGATGACGAATTTCCCTCTCTCGCGCCGAGCTACTGAGGCTACCTTGTACTTGATATACCTTGATCTATACTTGTCTTTATTTAAACTTGATTTAAAAAATATATATATTATTGTTTGGGTTATACATATTCACTTTTGTGAACCAAATTTTGCACATTATGTTAATCATGACCTTTGTAGGGAAAGGGAGACTAATAGGGTTCTAGTCTGGAGGATCGGGACTAAGAACGGACCGGCGCGTCAACAAGCTTTGAAAATTTTAACGAATGGGTCCGCAGAAAATCCTGGCCCGAGGGCCCGCGATCAGATGTGGGAGCCATACAGAATGCGCAGTCCATGTCTCTATATATGATAGAGGCTAATTTTTATCCACATTAATGCGAAATTAGCCACGGGCAAAAAATTTTAACTACATAATTAAAATAAATAAAATTGTTTAATAGGCGACGCCGGGAATCTAACTTATTGTTAGTTAAATACGTTAAATAGTTTATTCTTATGCCGTGTTTAGACCAAAAAGACAATACAGTAACACGGTGTTTTTAAAATGTTTGTCAAACACAATGTTGCTGTTTAATCTTTTTGGTTTAAATATGGCATTACACGTAATATTCATTTATTTTATATAACACGCATAAAATCATTTTTCAGAAACCACCTAAAAGTCCTCCAAACGCCGTTCCGCCATCAACACCTGCAAAATACCCAGCACATGTAGAATATCCAAATAACCCACCAGAAACAATATCAAATGAAGTACTGCCACCATTTCAACAGCAGCCATCTAAACCTTTATACCCATCACAACCATCTATTTCAACACAGCCCTCACAATCATTTAATCCATCGTATCCATCAGTTCCGTCACAACAATTCAACCCATCGAAACCATCAGTTTCGTCACAACAATTCAACCCATCATATCCGTCAGTTCCGTCACAACAATACAACCCTTCGAAACCGTCAGTTCCAGCAAGACCACAAGCACCAAAACAACCATCAATTCCTCAAGATGCATTCTTCCCAGGATTGATTCACCCACAATCTACAGGCAATGAACAGAGTTCCCCTGTGATTGAAGGTCAAATGCCTCCAGGAGTCACAACAGATGATATGTTACACTTGTTGTATAAATTCAACTACACTCTTGGATTCCATGGACACTATGAAACGGGTTACAGAAATGGAGCAAAAATAGGAGGTTACTTTGTTAATGGTAGAGATGGAATTAGTAGGATTGTTGAATATGTAGCTGATGAAAATGGTTACAGACCTAAAATCCTCTATCTGAAATTAGGTTTAGATTCTCCTGATACACCAAAAGAAGGAAATGAGAAGGACTTTGAAGTTAAAGGACGTATCTTTGAATGGTATAGTTTAAGATGATTTTAATTTGCAATATATTTTTTTTCGTATTTGCCTCATTGTGTAGAAAGAATATTTCATAAAAAATGTCTATAAAAAGGATAACCATTTATAACTGTAAAAACTGATCTATGTATTTAAAAATGTGTTAACATTTCCCAGTAATTGAAAAAGTAATCAAAAGGAATCAAATTTTGACGTTTCATTCCGATTTCTATAAAATTCCGTATTCACCGCCAATAATTTCATTACGTTCAATTGTAATTGTTGTTTATTACGTCCAAGTAGTCTGAAGAAGTTTGCAGTGCTGCCAATCCACATTGCTTTAGTTTTTTTAGTTGTCAATTTTCATTATTAATTCCGTCTGAATCCGGTAAACCGTATTCAGATTGTTTGTTATATATTTTACGTTCAGATTCCGGAATAAAACAAAATGGTATTTCATTCCGTTTGATTCTTTTCTCAATTACTAAGTTATTAATATTTAATATTTTTGATAGAATAACTTGATTTGCCTAATACATTTTAAGAAATATCTATTTTTTATCATAATAATAGGATTTATAAATAAAACTAAATATGTTCTACAAGAAAACTGATGAAAAAAATTATTGCAGTGAGGTTGCCATAAAATAAATATAACATAAAAATGTATACTAAATTTATTTATTTTTCTATCTATCATCACTTGTGGTCATAAATTTGGTATTTTAATTTATAAAAAATAGCACATATTTATGTTTTATAATATTATTTTTTCATTGTTGTAGCATGTCAAATACTACATTTTATAATTTATTTTGTATTCTCATAATTCATTCATTTAAAATAAAACATAATTTTAATAAAAATATAACATTTATTCTCCTCCATAAAAAATAAATAATTTACACCTACATATATTTAAGTTACTATTAACTAAAAATCATCAAAAAAAATATCAACATCAATTCCATCCAATGTTGTATCTAATATTGATTCAATATCTGAGGTTTTATCATTCGAAATTGAGGTATTCACTGGAGGTAATTCTTGATGTGGTTTTTGATTATTTGTATTATATTTAAAAAATGGTTTTGTACCGACATTGCTGCAAGTTGATGTAGATGCAACAGTATTCATGGGCCTTGTTAAACGTTGATTTTGAAAGGTGTTCGGAATAATACATGAACTTTGTGTAGATCTAACAATGTTCATAGGCCTTGTTATATTTTGATTTTGAAAAGTATTTGGAATAATATTCGAGCTTTGTGTAGATGCAGCAATGTTCATAGGCCTTATTGCATTTTGATTTTGAAAGCTGTTAGGATTAATATTTGAGCTATGTACTGTACTTTGGTTTTGTAAGCTATTAGAAGTAATGTTTGAGCTTTGTTGTTGCAGCCAATTTCTTGATACATTATTTCCATGATTAAAATGTGGAGCTGGTTTTCTATTATTTAACAAGTCATCATCTTTTGTTTCGAAAGATTTTTTCCTCTCAAATTGTTTTCCATGTTCCTCTTCAACCATTTGTACATCATTGTAAATACCTGCATATGTCAAGTAGTGTTCACCTCTTGTTACTCTTGTATCACTATTATTGTCTTCAATCTCATTACAGTTGTAGATAACAACAATATTATTTACTGTTATGTTCAGGTAATGTTTTTTCAATATGTAATTTGTAACGAGCACGCTTACTTGTCTTAAAACTATTACTGCACCAGTATTTAATTCAGATTTATATTTATCCCATACTTCATCATCAAAAATTCCTTGAATTTCACCTATTAAAAAACCATCTTTTTAAATTTTGAGTACAAATATATTTGCCAACTTGTTTCACTTGCAAATATGTTATATAAAAAATTAATAATATTATTTACAATAGAGCTAGAATTACTAACAATAACATGGCAGCAGATGCTTAGTTGTTGAATGTGTTAGGTATATAATAAATTGATAGTTGTAATATTAGTGAAATGGTAAAAAATGGAGAGCCATTAAACAGGGTATAATTGTAAATATAGCTTAGAAATAAATGCTCACCTGTACGATCTTTCAACAAAGCTGTATGATTATCACCAACATGTTCAATATTTTCTATAACGGCAGCGAGAAATGGAGTCTTTTGTTTAATAAGTCTCTTTGTTTTCACTTTGTTTCTTAACCATAAAATTGTATATTTTTTTGGGAAATTTGAATTTAATGGATTATCCCCTGAATAATCTTTCATCATTTGAGCCCAAGCAGAAGAATTAAAAAAATTACCAGTTGTTTGAGACATAAACGTTACCTAGTAAAGAAATTTAAAACTTGTTTCTTACTCATATTTACATAATTTGCAGTGGCGTAGCAAGGGAGTTGGTCCCGAAGGGACATCAACTCTAGGGGGGTAGAAAAATGGGTCAGAATAGCATCATTACGATTAAAGAGACGAGGAAAAAAAAGGTCTTCAGAAATTAAACGAGGACGTAAAATCGTGATAGCAACGAAAAAAATAAAAAAATCTTCAATTACAACAGGGAGGCGCTAGTTTTTGCCGAGAATGCGGTGAGTCCTCACTATGGCACTGACAATATGTACCATTTATGATTGTAAATATTTAATTTCAGTATTTAATATTAAACAAAACATAAATTGATAATACTCACATTATTATCACGATTTGTCTTTTCTTCTAAATTTGACAGTTCTAATGATTTATTAATATCAGAACTATTACATTCCGGTAATAAACCTGCAGGTCCAGGAAACTTTCTCTTACGAACAACAGTTTTGGAAGTACTTATGTTGGCTCGTTTAAATAAATGATTTTTATTTAAATTGATATCATTTTGATAGTTTTTATTAGTTTCAAATATTTTAATTGGAGACGTATCTATATTATTAGAATTTATACTATTCACAAAATTTTTAGTATTTGCATCAACATCTTTTGTTTGAAATTTATCTTTAGCAATGTTATTCAATATACTCTCAACATTTCTTCTTATCGGTAGATTTTCAATTTGATTTGTGTTTTCAACAGTTGTTGGATTATGTATATGAGATGTTAATAAGCTAGATACATGTGTTGACATATCATCATCTCTATATTTGCTATTTTGTGTGACAGAATCATTAATCCGAGGTTTCTTAAATGCATTTGATAAAAATTCCTATGAAAATAAACATTTATTGTAAATAATAAAATAACTTGTAATTTGTTTATGTTAAATTCATAGTTTGAAAAGATTACCTCATCAATATCAAAGTCTTCATTTTCAAACATATTCAATAATCTTAATTTTTATCAAAGTATTTAATATTTTCTATTATGTACATTATATTAAACTCATGACACTTTGATTTTCCCACTTAACCTCTATCTATATCTTAACTGTTTATGTTGTTTAATAAGGTTGTTCACGATTACCACTCACAGACTCACAGGTTATTTTTATTGGCTATATTTTAAATCAAAAATATTTTTGACCAATCAACATAAGGTTTACATAGATTATTTCGGTTATCTGAATGACAGCGAATTATAAGAAACTTCAAACACACGTGTTTTGAGTAAAAAATATAAAAGATATACTTTAATTATTTATAGTGACTAAAGTTGTACATATTTATATTAATATACTTTAAATTGCATTATTAAATTATTTCAAAATGCCTAAAATCAAAACGGAAAAGAAATCTCGAATTCATAAGGAAATCGAGAAACAAGGTTAGTAAATTAGAATATAATTAATGAACATGTACTTAAAACAAATAATTTGTAGGTATAATGTTTAATAAGGATTTTGGTCAACACATTCTTCGAAATCCTGCTGTAATAACAGCAATGGTTGACAAAGCAGCTGTCCAATCAACGGATACAGTTCTTGAAATTGGTCCGGGAACAGGAAACTTGACTGTTCAACTATTAAACAAATGTAAAAAAGTAGTAGCCTGTGAAATTGATCCGAGGTACGTCATAAAATAGAATTAATTTTAACTAATATTTAAAAAATTGTAATTATTTTTTATAACTAGATTAGTTGCTGAATTACAAAAACGTGTTCAAGGCACTCCATTTCAACAAAAATTACAAATTCTAATTGGGGATGTTTTAAAATCTGATCTTCCATTCTTCGACTTATGTGTTGCCAACATACCATATCAAATAAGTTCTCCACTGGTGTTCAAATTACTTTTACATAGGTTTGTATGAAATAAAATGTGAATTTACATCAAACAATAATATGTTTTAAATATATTCTAGGCCACAATTTCGATGTGCTGTATTAATGTTTCAAAAGGAATTTGCACAACGTTTGGTAGCAAAACCAGGAGACAAATTGTATTGCAGACTTTCAATAAATACACAATTATTATCAAGAGTTGATTTATTAATGAAGGTATATAATTCTTATTTCTAACATCAATTATTCATTTCAAATTAATTTTTATAATTTAAGGTTGGTAAAAATAATTTTCGCCCACCACCAAAAGTTGACTCAAATGTAGTACGAATAGAGCCTATAAGACCTCCACCACCTATTTGTTTTCCTGAATGGGATGCTTTAACAAGGATAGCTTTTACAAGAAAAAATAAAACATTATCTGCAGGATTCAAACATGCTGGTGTTATTTCTGCATTAGAAGCAAACTATAAAACTTATTGCAGTTTAAGAAATATTGTAAGCTAAAGTGTGCATTATTATAAATATTATATAATGAATGATTTGATTTATTTTCAGACTTTACCAGCAGACTTAGATATGAAAGAGAAAGTCGAAAATATTCTACAAAAAGCAGGAGCTGATCAAAAAAGAGCACGGACAATGGATATAGATGATTTTATAAGGTAAAAAATAAATCAGCACATACATTAATGTTTTTAATAGTACATTTATTTGGTTCTCCTTTATTTTAGCTTATTACATGCATTCAATAGTGCAGGAATTCATTTTGCCTAGTTTTAATAATACTGATACATTTTTGTAGTCACTATCAATAAATAAAGATACTGTTTACATTATATTTTAATTTTATATATTAATTGTGAATTTTCTTATTAACTTAACTAATATATACTTTATGTTATGAGATATATTTTTCCAAAAAAATTAAATACTGCTTTTATCACTGTTCTTTGAATACTGATTTTATTATAATTTAATTTATACTTGAAGCAAAAGTGCAACTCCAGCTAAAGTCCATTTTGAAGGTTTATCTTTAGTTTTCAAATTAAATGTCCATACATATGTAGGACCTCTGGTTCTTGTTTTGTATACTGGACATTCATACATATTTCTCAACTCCTGTTTATCTTGTGTGATAGCACGTATATTTATAACAGGCATTGGTGGATATAATTCTTTAAGTCGAGATTCTGCAATTACACCAGATTGAATATCCCAACGTGCACCTTCCATTAATAAACCATGAACATAAGCGCCATCTCTTGGTGCAGCTCTACAAAGTAAGAACTTTGAATAGGAAGAAAAACACTTGATAAATGTAAATTATACTAACGTAAAATCTTCTTTTTGTTTCTTTGTTACATCACATTGAAGACACATTTTGTCTAGCGGTAATTCGTTTCTTCGAGCTGTGCTTTGCATTATAGCAGTTAATAATGACTGAGGATTAAAAAACCCTGCTAACCAAACAGATGCAGGTAACTGCAAAAAATTAATTGATTATTATGTAGTGTATAAAGAGATAGTAAAAATCTTTTACCACAAAATCAGAAGACCATGTTTCAAGCTCTCTAATACGTAACAGTAAGTCACTAAACCATGCAGATAAACCCAAAAGTGATGGATAGGCTCTTTCACTCCAAACAGGAGGTACTTGATCCAAAAACAAAGCATTCTGAAGGTCTTCCATATCGGACGTTATTGTCAATTCACCCTGTGTAGATATTTTTAGATTACTGGTACCATAATCAGACATAAAATATTTGTTCTTACCCTTAATCCTAAATCAAGTTCTTTTAATGATCTTTTGATTTCTCCTGTAAGATAATTCATCCGTTCACATTCTTGAAAAGCAACAATCACATACGGTGTTCTTTCTTCAACTTTTCCCATAACTTCAGTCATATTAAATTCTTCTGGCAGCTTATCTAATATTTCATCAATTATTTGTTTCACCTAAAATACAGTTTATTTTTATTTATTGTACTCAACTATGAATCACTAAACATTTTACCTTATCTTCTCTTGTTACGGGAGCGCCTCCATCAGCAGTAGCATCTCTTGGTTGCATTTCAAACACTGTTCTAAAGAGACTTTCAGATGTAGTTGTTAAAAAACCTATTTCTGCATTTGGATGAAGTCCATATAAATACGGTGACTCTGGAGGCATCATTTCGTCAATATATGTGTGAAACCCTTGATAATCTACATTAGGTGGTGCAGGAAATCCAGGTGCTAAATTTAATTCCCCATCCACCTTGGTTGATATTTAAATAATATATATTTATTTGTTAATTTTTATTGATTTATTATTTAGTACTTACCAAATCTTGTCTCATCAATTCTTCTAAATAAGAAATACATAATCGTCTATCCCAGTCATCTGTTATATGACCACCATACATGATTTCTCCAAATAAATATCGTAAATCCTCCCATGGTACTTTTGTATTAGCTTCTAAGTAGTTATATGTTACTGATACACTTATATTCAGATCTCCCACATTAAATGGGTACACCTTAAAACATGTTTAATTATAAAATACTATTTAATTAATTATTTATTAATTAATTTACTTTATTCCATCCTTGTGGCCCAAACTTCCGTCTTTCAGCAACAACAGCATGGAAATAGCAAAGGGAAAATAGTATTACTTTAAATTCTGCTTCTTTACTACACTGTTCTAAAGTTTCTTGATTAAAATTGTCTAATGCTTTATGAAGATTAGCTTGCATACCCGTTGGTGGTTCATTTGTTATTTTAATAGAAGATTCCAATATACCCTAAATATGTATAATTTTTTTACTATTTTATAAATGATAGTATTTCTTTACAAAATAACCTGTGGAATTATATGGGCTGTAGGTGTACTAGCAGGCTCAGCACTCATGAAAACTCTATAATCCTTATGAGATGATTCTGCATAATGTTCCAACTTTTTTTCTAATGATGGTAGCCATTTTTTCACTAAATGGATATTCTTAAAAAAATTTGTTTAGATATATTATGTATAACATGGTTTTTTGAGTAACCTACTTGTAAAATAACCCAATGTCCTTTTTGCGCTGCTTCATCCATCGCAGTTTCTGCAACCTCTTCTTGTCCTTGTCCCAAAGATACATTGTGGAAGTTACCTCCATCTGCAGTAAAACCTAATTTTCTACCAAGTGTTTCAACATCCTATAATTTATATGATGATTTAAGTTGGTATTCATTAATAAATAATTAATTTCAAACTATTCACCTTTAAAGGATTTACGCCTGGAGATAGAATAAAAAAAATTGGCGTTGATGGGCTTGTTTCTTCAAATGATTTTGCAAATTCCATCGTTCTAGTTTCTACATATTTTGCACCTAATTTCTCTTCAATGAATGTACTGAAATTAATACACGGTTAGTTAATATCAAATAAATAAAACTTGTGTATTTTATACTTACGCCATAGCATATGTCATTCTATCAGGTCTTAATGCTCTCATCATGCACAGTCTCTGCAAAGCAGTTTTGTTTTTCCAATCTTGAGGAAATTTCTCTTTCTCTGGACATTCAGATTCAATTAATTTTTTCCATCTTTTTGAAGATGTTTCAATATCTCGATCTAAGTTTCTGAAGTCTTCTCTACTAGATAAACTACATATTCCACCCCAGCTAGCGTTTGATAAAAAGTCTACTGGAGATATTACGTGTGGTTTAATAGGAAAACGTAACAAAAAATCTAATTCCGTTGATTGAATTTCTTCATTCATTAACAATATCTACAAAAATATGTATCTTCAGTATGTGTAACAAACATATTTTAAAAGATTTTTATATGTTTTATCTTTATTTATTTATCAAAAATAATTTACAGATTAAATAAATGCACCTGAAATGCCATTTGTGAAACAAAAATTAACTTATCACATTCAAATAAGCCTCTTGTCGTATATTGAAATACAGAATACGAGATACAATCAATGAGATTTTCTACTCTGGTTATCACCTCTTCTGCAGGGATAGCTTTAGATATAGCTTTTTGAAACACTACGCTAAATGCCTAAAATAAAATTTTTAAATAAACATTTTTCAGATATGATTCAAATTATACCCATATACCTTCAATGAAAAAACATAAATTGGATTAATAGTGTTTAAGTCGTTTAAAATAAAATATAATAAACTAGCTCGTGCTGCAGCAGGTCTATAGTTTTCTCTAGTTTGATCTATTTTTACAGAAGTTATTTTAGCTTCTTGCACTTTTACTTCAATTTCTGCTGCTGTTCGTTTAGTTGTTTCTAAGTTTTCAACTAAAGCTGTATCACCTAACAAGTTACTTCCTAGAAAGTATAATTATTATAAAATTAAAAATTGTTCGTTATTATGGATATGACTTCTGGGTGTAAGCCGCGTCGATTTGGTCGTTTTATAGGTCAATTTTTCGTCACACATTGCAGTGGACATCTTTTAGTGCACTTTTAGAAGAGCTCTGAAGATGTCCACTTCAATGTGTGACGAAACGTTGGCCGATAACACGACCTAATCGACGCGGCTTACAACCAGAAGCTAAAATCACAGCGGAAGCCTTAAGATTTGTTCGTTATTATCATCAAAAAATTAATTATTAAGTATCTCACCAGCAGACGATAATCGAGAAAGTAAATCATCTTCTAGCGATTTCAGCATTATTTTGAAACGATTTTGCTGTTTAGTCAATTCAGCTTTAAGATCTTCTAAATCAGGTCTTTCAGCTTTTACTACTTCAGCTAATAGTTGATCTTCTAACCCATCTCTTGTTACAGTAAAATTGATCAGAGTAGTTTGAGCTTGCATTTCTGGTTTGTAATGTGGGTTTGCCAACTTGGTGTGTAAAATCAGTCGAAAGTTTGGATTATATTCAATTTCTTTGTCTCCAATTTTTATTGCCCTATAAAAGTATACGTTAATAATATAAAAAAATATATATTTATGTATTTTTACGTACTTTCCTTTTTTTATTAAATTTCTACCAAGTAAAGGATCTAAAACTGGATCTACATTTTCACTAATATTTTCAACTAACACAATTAAGCCAGTTGAAATAGACTTCTCAATAGTATCTAGGTAACCCTTTTGTCCCAATCTTATTATTCTCAATTGATCACCATATTTTTGCCTAATCCATTTTACTCCTTGTAGCTGCAATATGAAATAATTTATATATGTACATATACATATGTATGAACATTTTTTTTCTGAAAGTACATACCAAAAAAAACATGATTTCTGAAATTTTTCCCCTCCCCCCCACACCCATTTTCTCGGCCGAATTACAATTTTTCAAAGTTTTAAAATCAAGCAAAATTATACTTTTTTCAAAATGTCCCTTATTATGCATGTTATAGGGCTCATTCTAACACAAAATATTGTTTTTGTAAAAATAGTCGATTTTGGCCCACTCTGTACATATATATTTTTTCAATTATACTGTTTTTCATACCTGTGGATCTATCATCAAAGGCCAACGATCAGAATTCGTTAATATAGTCGCGTTTTCTGTAGACATTCTATCACTCGGTAAACCTTCATTTTGCCACATTGCTATCTGTGTTTCATCAGTTAATAGAGATAATGGATCAAGATTTTCAGTTATATCAACTGGAGGCTAAAATATACATATAACAGAATAAGGTGTCAATAATAATTTATTTTTCAAACAAAATAAGAACGTACATCAAGAGTCTTCAAAAAGGTTAACCACAGTTTATTTAATAAATCCAATCTATATTGTTTCGTAAAACAACCTACATAAGAAATAAAGGCAGTAATTAACAGTACATCACCAGGTAATGTCTTTCCTTGGCATTTATATCTGTAATTAAATTAATATATTGATAAATATATGTACAAGTATATTTAAAAATTACAATTTACTAACTGTGATACTGCCTCAGCCCATCTAATATTTTCACTTGCTAGTCCTCCAACTAATCTATTAGCTAACTTAATTGTTGCTGTTGTTGTATCAGCTTCTTGTTGACATAAAAGCTTTTCCATTGTAGCTTGTTCAAAATCTGCTGTTAATTTTGCTAATTGTTCTTCAAGAGACTAATATTCAAAATAGATTATATTTATTTGCAAAAAATGACTTTAATAAATATAATTAAAATACTTACAGCTACTTTACGTTTGATAATAGCTAATTTTTCTTGAGCTGCTGCTAATTCCAAATTTGCATGATGCAATGCTTTGCGTTTTGGTTCTACATCACAGTAAACTTCATAGAATTTTATTATGTTTATGACCCAAGCACAAAGACCAGCAGCTGCTGTTGATTTAGATCTTACAAAATCTGGATTAAATTCTGGATCTTTTAAATACGGTTGAATTGCTTTTGTAATTTCAGGATGAATATTTTCTTTATCATAATTAATCAAGCAATCCAAAAATAGATCAACTTTAGCCATAACAATCTGAAAATAAAATATTTGTATACCAAGAACAAACGTGAAATATAAAAATAATACTTTAGCAGCTTTCCAACTTCTGTCTTTAGGGACTTTTGCAGCCGGAGCTAAAAGTACCATAACTGCTGCAGTTACATTTGTCACTGCACCAGGTGGCGATCCAAAGGATTTCAGTTCAGTTAAATTAGCTTTATTTAGTGTATTCAAAGCTTCCTGTGCAGCTACTAATGCTGGTTCTGCTTTCAGTAAATCTTCTTCGCAATCCTTTTGCTTTTTGCTAACTTCTTTTGCAATAACACCTACTTTATCTTCTTCTTCATCAGCTATTGCCTTTTCTTTTGATACCTTTTCAGTTTCAATTCCAACCATCTGAATAAGGGCATCAGCTGCTTCATTTTTCTTTTGCAATTCCACTTCCTGTACAGCTAGTTTTTCTTTCAAATCATCTACTTGTTCAGCTGTTGTTCGTAACTTATCTAATCCATTTTCAAGTCGTTCAACTTTAGCTTGAAGTTCTGATGATTTCTGTCTAAGTAGTTTTGAATATAAGCTAATTTGTTCCAGAAAAGATTTAGGAGTTGTGTAATTATATCTTCTTTCACTCTGCAAATACTGTTTTGACATAATATTTACAGATGTATGCACATATGCCATGAAACGTGCAACCGAATCCCTAATTGTTTCCTATAATCAATATGTATTTTTGTATGATTTTAATATCAATAAAGTCAAATAAAAATACTTACAGGGAGAACGTCCAAATTTTGTAAAAATCTTATTGAAACTGACACTAATGCCTCTTGAGGCCATTCATGGAACCAGTTAATAGAAGTACAACTAATAATTGCTGGAAATTTACGTGATCTTACTCTTAATACTGATCCCACTGGAGAAAAACAAAGGACTACTTTTAATTGTCCTCTAACTCTATCTATGAAAAACTTCCAACAATTTTCTCTGGTATCTAGAACCCCCGAACTTTTTACTTCATTTCTAACACCGGCAATTATATTTTCAACTTCGTCATCTGGGAACATATCAGGAATTTCCCCTGATGCTAGTAAGTCATTAATAAGAACAAGGAATTGTTCATTAGGTATTTGAGCATCTGTCATCAAAAACATAATTCCAACATTTTTCAATCCAGACTTCATATAGAGTCCGCTTATTTCATTTTTCAAATCATTCACTCCATAACCTTTTTTTAATTGAACCTGAGCTACTTCTAAACTTGATATAAATGCAGCTAACCGTGATAATGATTGTTTTCCACTTCCTCCAACACCGACTAATAAAGCACTGCCTCTCGGAGACTCCAAAATTCGGTTTATTCTTTAAAAAATGGTAGTAATGATTATTCAATAAGTTAAAATCAGTTCTAGATTTACTGAATTTACCTGCATACATGCATCATAGCGTCTTCAAATAATACTAAATTCATAGCAGCAACTAAATCATTGTAACTTAATAATGCTTCTTGTAATAAGTTAGTTAATTTTGCCCAATCTGATATTTGTAAATATTTTGGTTCACCTATTCCTCCCGCAAAATGGCAATAAATATTTGGTTTATCAAATATAACGCCTTCTTCAATTTCCTATTAAATAGTAGCTAGTTAAATAATAATCATTACAATCTTATACTTTAACTTACATCGAAACATTTTTTGACAAAATCAATTTGCATTTTCATAAAACTATCAAGGTCCTTTTCATCTGTCAGCTTATCACTATAAACTCTCTGAGTTTCATGTAACCAAAGTCGTACCAAATCACTTGGATAAGTTAAACAGTCAGCTGTACTGAAAAGAAGACCCTAAAATATTTCAGTTAATTACAAATCAATGTCATTTTTAGTATATATTAAGACAATTTACCTGAAAGACATTCGACAAATCTCTCAAATTAAAAAGATAATGGAATTTTATTGCAGTTGGTAAGAAAACTGAAGTTACCTTACCATGTAATCCCAAAGACGCTTGAACAACATTTTGACTCAATCGAGTTACACTTACATTGAAACGTTGCTCTGCATTAGCAAAATGCTGTTGTAATATTGAGTGGTAAATAGTATTTAAAGAGTCTGTAACTGGAAAACTGAAAAAATGATTTATAATATTTAACTGTATTTATTTTTTATTGTATTACCTCACAGCAAAAACACTAAAATGTCTCTGTAATCTGGGATTTATAGTAAAACTTCCTGCTGTTGGGTTCATACAGGCAACATACTGACAGTTATGAATTTCTTTTAAAGTTAACTTGTTTCTATCGTACCAATGTTTGTAATCTAAATGTTGCCGTATTAAAGTATGTGGTTGGACTGTACCATAAGAATCAACCTAAAATATTAAGTAATTGTATTGATATATTATTTTTATTAATATCATAAACATACCTCTGGCATATTTAAATCATCAATGAAGTATATTAATGCTTTATTTCCTGGAGGTCCGTAATTTCGACCTGCCTTTTTTTCAAGTGGTTTCTCCAATATTTTCTGTAACATTTCAGATGTCGTATAGAAATTAAATGGTACGTTAGTAACAGCAAAGCTATCAGTTAAATTAATTAATTTCTCGTTAACTAAAACTGTTTTCCCACATCCAGCATTTCCTACTAACATGACGGGGTGTTGTTTCTCCATTAACAAATCAAGAAAATATCTTATTCTGATTGATTCTGATGTATGAACAAGTACAGCCTAAAAGAAATTTACCATTTATATGTGGACAGTTAATATAATAATTTCAAATATACCTGCAAAGGAACATCTGGATCTAAGTCAAATCTGGGTAAACGTTCTGCCCATGGAGTGAATTGTTTTGTTTCAGAATCAATGTAATAATCAAAAACTGTACCTTCACTAGGAAATTTTACGTGTTTGTATTCATTTAACCACCATTTTGAAAACTCTGAACGATAATCTATTGACTGGAAAAAAATATCACAAATTAAAAAAAAATTGGTTTTATAAAATAAGATTTATTATAAACAGTTTTTCTTACTTGTTCTTGAAACATACCAGATCCAAAAGCCCATACACTAGCAAATACAAAATATAACTCATACCATTCTTTAGGACAGTCGGGTGGTGTGTTTTCTTTTGTTAATAAACAATCTAATAAATGGCACAACATGTGAATATGTGCCATTTCAACTATTGGTGTAATTTTTTTAAAACGAATGCGTACACTTTCAAGACATGATGGAATATATTTATCAAATAATATAACTAAATTTGACCGTTCAGATGATATGGTACGTTTTTCAATCCAACTCGTTACAAATCTAAAAAAATTAAATTAAGTTAGTTATAATTAAAAATTAATTCCAATATACTCACGGGTTCCATCCTAAATCCTGAGCATTAATGTACAGAATACCTGCTCGAGAAACTGTTGCAGGTGTTGCTGTACGTAAATTCGATATTTCAAATAACAATCTCATCGATGGTGTTAAAGCAATTCTTTCATTACTTGCTAATGTTAAAACCTTAAAGAATTGTATGTTGTTATTATAATGAATACTGTAAAATTACATTTAAAAAATTATTACCTTATTGTCATCCATAACTGTATTTAAAGATTCAATCCACATTGGATCTATATCTCCATCTAAGACTATCCATTTAGGATGTTCTCCAGCCATATTACTCTGATCTCTCATCAAAACCGATAGCAACCCGTCTTTCCATTCTCTTGTAGCAGGGTTTATAATACCAAATAACTCATCGTTTGTGACAGCTTTAGGATTCAAGTCATTGAAAACTGGTTTTCTTTTTATATTTTGATATGTTCTATGCAATGTTTTCCATACTTCAGTTTTACCAGTGCCTGCATTTCCAACTATAAAAACTGAATGCCTTACTTCTAATAATTCTTCAAGTTGTACAACCTTTAAAATAAAGTTATCTTCCGGCTGTAATAATAAATCTACAGCAGCTTGTTTTACAGTACGTTCAAAATCAATGTCTCTTTTACGAGGAACGTCCAATGCCGGGAAAAGATCACCAATTAAACCCATAAAAACAGGAATATCATCAGTTACTACTTTAGGAATATTAAAATCTCTTAAGGCTCTCATCAATACTTCTTCTTCAGGTCGATCAGGATCACCTCTCTAAAATAAATTGATGGTAACTACGGTTTATGTTTTTATTGATTGAGATTACCTTCAATGAACCAGCAACAACAAGTACAGATTTAATAGCTCTCAAACCCCAATCATAATGATCTTGCTTAGATAGCAATTCTTTACATAGTGTGTAAAGCGTGATAAATTTACGTGCCAAAACACGCGCATCCTGAAAACCTTCAGCTACTAACATAATTTCACAAATTAACTCAAAATCGGGAACTACCATTGCACATGGTCTGAAACAATTAAAAGATTATGGATTTTCAATATTATCTGTTTGTTTTTCTTTCATAAATACCTAAATAACGCTTTTAAATTTTCTGGTAATTCAGTTCTTCCAGCATATCCTGGATTCATTGTAATAAATATACCGACTGTAGGTGTTAGAGATATATGTTCCCCCATGAAATTAAATACTTGCTTTTTATCACGTATAGCATCTTGTACTGATTTTACTTGTACAGCTACTACAGAAAGAACTTCAACGGAAATACGATTAAATTCATCAAAACATCCCCAAGCTCCGGTTTGGGCTAAACCTTTATAAATATTCCCACATGACTACAAAAACATTACATTATCAATTTGTATATTTTATTATTTCTATTCATTAAGAACCTTATAATCCATTTGTTCAGAACAATTAAAAACGTAAACCATAATTCCCAACGCTCTTCCGAGATCTTTTGTCGTTTCTGTTTTTCCAGTCCCGGCTGGACCTGCTGGCCCTCCACCCATAACTAAATGTAATGACTAAAACAGTGGTTAAGAATGTTAATTTGTAAACTGAAAATTACCATTTTAATACTTTACCTGTGTAAGAGTTATATAACATCTATCTGTTAATGGTGTGATAACTAGCCGAGGAGTATTTCCCAAATATTCATGACTATATTTAAATTGAGCATCACAGATATTTGCAAAACAATCTTTTTCTTTTTCATCCCAGCGATGTCTTAGTTGCGACTGCCATTGAAATGCAGATCCTGTTTCAACTTTCATTTGAACTAACTTACTCACTACATCTCTATTGAAAATTAAATTATTTAAAATTTATTTTGTTTTGTCAAAAGTTGCAATTTTTACCTTGAGTGAACATCAATTGTACAAATCGTCATAATTTTTTGTCGATCCTGTTTTGTTAACTCTCCTAGCAAAAGTGAAATAAGTGTACTTAATTGAGCTATTTGTTTTTTATGGTAATCTTTTATAGCATTGTCGTAACCCTCTTCAAGTCTTGAAAACGCTATGTTTACTTCCGACGTCCACCAAATTTGTGTACTGCAGAGGGACACCTGTGCCGGATAATCAAACAACCATTGTTCTCTCGGTTTTTCTTCATATGTTACAACACTGTCGGCGAAGTAATGACGAATGGTGAAACGCATTGTATCTTGCAATCGATTTAACCAAACTTCCACCTATAAATGTTAAATGTCATCAATATCTCTCAAATCGTTCAAAAAGGTTTATTTTAAAATAATATCAGTTAATTTTAATTAATATTATTACATACTGCTCCTGAACAATCACATTTTTTATCAAAATCTACATATTCTCCATCTTTAGCATACATTCCCAATGCAGTTTTCTCGCTTGGATTTTCTTCGGAATCCACAAAATTTAACCTAGCAATAGAATCAAACAGTTTAGTCAAATGTCTGGCAACAACTAAAGGTTGATTTCCATTAGAAAGAATATCGAGTAAATCTGCAGATGATACAAAATAAAAACGTGGAAACGCAAGCCGTTTTGTTTCAAGATATTCGGCCAATGCTTTTTCACATATTGTTAGTTCTCCTTGTAACACCTCTAACTGTTCTTTTAAATTTTCTTTGTTTGTTGCTTCTATAACATTTGTAGTTTTTGCCATTTCTTTCATTAAAACCTATAAATTCAGTTAAATAATAGAACAGGTATTTATTCTTTAAAGAATACATTAACTTACTTTAAACTTTCTGTCAATACTATCAAATCGTTCAGAATCAGTAGGTAATCTTTGCCGAATATCTTCAGAACTCATAAATATTGACTCCAAATGCATCCACGTTCGTTGTACTGAAAACCACATATTAATAACTTGATCAGCTATCGATAACTTCTGTTGCCATGCAGATACTTCAGTTAAGAAGTACGCAATAAATTTTGATGTAATCAAATTTTGTAATTGAACCTAAAACAATCAATTAAAAAACCACAAACTCAACAAAATTTATTCACTACAGCAAACCTGATTTTCTTCAAGAGTTTCTATAAGCTCTTCGCTAGCTTTTAACAATGTGCAGCCAGTTCTCATATGAACCTCTTGTTCGAAACACATACTAGACCATGTTATATCAAGTTCTCTAAGTATTTTTTCCATTGACATTTCTTTCACTGCTTTATCAACAATGTTCTTCACTTCTTCCTCGCATTCATGAAGATTTAAAGCAAGTAAATCAGAAAGTGTTGTTTCTTCTCCCATAATAAATTCAACCTAATTGAAATAATATATAAATATTTTATAAATTATGGAACATATTTAAAAAATTTATTTTTTACGGTCAATCTTCCACTTACTACATAGTAATAATAATAACTTTATTATTTTATAAAAACTGTAATATACATTATTATGATGCGTATATAAATTATTTTTATATTATACCTCTTCAAACTATCTACTAAATACTCAGTACTAATAACTGTGAAGAATTTGTACAGTGAAAGATCCACTAAAGATTATCATAAAATATTTTTATAAAGTTAACAAAAATAATATTTGTGCATTAATAAAATAATGCTTATTTACAATCATTAACGACAGTGGCGCGTTATGAAAGTTGGGGGCCCCAGACAGAATTAATATTCGGGGAGACCATTTTTTTGTCGAATAAAAAAAATTAAATACGTATACCAACATTAAAAAAATTCACAATTTTTATATTCTTCAAAAAATTGTGAGAGCAATAATTAATTAAAGAGCAAAAAATGGTATTTATCTAAATTATTTTAAAAACAAAAAAAGATCTTCAAACATACCTGCAATTTTTTTACTTATTTCCTCAGCTCAGTCCCCCCACCCCCATCCTTTACCCCGTGGCCCTAAAGTTCCTACTGTATAACGCACCACTGATTAAGCAACATTAATTCAACAATAAAACATAATTAAAACTTTTTCATAATTATTTACAAATCTCTAAAGCCACATCTATTTCAGTTTATTAAAATTTCAATTTCTGTTTTATATTAGGTTTCATTAACAATTCTAATATTTTTTCCATATAATACTTACTGTGTACTTGACCGGAAGAGAAGCTAAATACTGCAAACAAAATATGTTTAGTGCTATTTACAGTTGTTAAAGTGAAAAGTCATTTAAAACGATGCTTAGTTATACTAAATGTAATATTTACAGAATATACAAAATCTGAAACACTTTAAAATAAAAATTAATATTTTTAACAAAATTGTGATATTATATGTTCAGGATTAATTCACATAATAATTCTAAATTCTAATCAATATCACTAAATTGTTAAAAAGGAAATATATTACACACGGTCGTATAATATGATAATATTAAAGAACTTAAATCATTTTCAAAATTCTCATTTAATATTATTTAAATATTTGTATTTACATATGTACAACGTTCTGAACATCATGCAAGAAGAAAATACCTTCTCTAAATAAAAATTTTCATTAAGCTTGTGCAATATCATTTCATAAAAATGTAACTGATTTTATGTATGTACAATACGCATATTTTTTTATTATAAATATCACCTTTGTAGATTTCATTAATTGTAACCAATGTCTTTCCCTAATTGCTGGATTCTGTAATTCACCTACAGCCTTCAGAGACGTCAACATATTTTTAACTGTAGCTTCTAAATTTACATACGTATCCCAAGAACGCATTTCCTTATCAAGCAATCTAATATCTTTAGCGAATTTTTTACATTCAATATCCATATTTTCAACATCAATCTTCCTCCAAGGAGTTGTTTTCCAATTTTCAATACTTGTTCGTACGATAAATACATAATCCCATAATTGCTAAAAACCAAATTTGATCATATTTAATTAATAAAAATATACATCAAACACTAACTTTTAACATTCTCAATTCTTTTCGGCATTGTTTTAATAATTTAAACTCAGGAACATTAACTTCAAACAATGATGCAGAATCAACAATACTTTGCATTTCTTTTTCAAATCTCTTTAAGTCTGAATCAGTTCTATCCATCAACGCATACGGATCAGGGCAAATAAATTTCATAAAGTCATATCGTTTGAATACTTCTCGATAATGTATAGTTCTAGCTTCAAAATTAAAAATTTTCTTTCTAATGCAGTTTACTTCTACAGCTTGTAATGGAGCTACATGTTGTTTCACAATAAATGCTATTTTCTTTGTGTTCGACCATTGCTCTGGTAATTCCTATAAAACGAATTCATTTACTTATATAATTTATATAATATAATATATATATATCGTCGTTACACGTGCAAAATCTGCTAATGTATAATTTTTCAGGTGACAATAAAAACTTAACAATACATTTTACATACTATTAGCAGATTTTGTTATCCTGTCACTATTTCAGTAGTAGATATATTATATAATATAATATATTACCTGTAAAAGAACATTTATTTCTTCGGGTATATCTTGATCGTAATATTTCAATAGTTCGATTGTTTCTTCCAAAGGATCAAACATTACATCTGTTGTAGCTTGTCTGTCTTTTACTTCCATTAAGTAACCCATTATACTCACAAGTCCATCATAATCACCTTCAACAATAGGCTGTTGCAAACCTTCATCAGCTTTACTAATGAACTTGGCTAGATTAGATAAACTAAAAAGACAATTTATTATTATTTTATTATTTATGACACACAAAAATTAATCCCATCACCTATTAGTAACATTATCAACAAGATGCTCTCTGTACATTGCACTCCATTTTCTTACAATATTCAACAATGTTTGTTGGAATGGCCTTATATCCATTTGGAACCAAACATTAAATATCCGTATTGCATTTATTTCTTCTATTTCAGCGTAAAGTGCTTCATAGTTATCAATCTAAAATGAATTTACTAGTTAGATATTTTGAAAATGTGTAATGTAAATAATAATATAAAAATAAATATTTATTTAGGATGCTGCGGATCTTGTATGAATGCAAGCTTCATTAATGGGCACTTAAATTTTACCTGTTCTCTAAATAATTCCAACTTCGGAGAGCAAGGCTTGGGAGCAGCTGGATCTCCAATCAAGATCATTTCCATTTCTTGAGCCGTTAATTGTCTACTGAATTTCAAAAATATTTCCATTGTCATGTCTCTATCCTCTAACCACAAATAACAATAATTTCCAAATCCCCTACAAAACTCTTTCGCTTCAGTAATTGTTTCTTTAACGCTGTATTCAATATGACGTCTCATCTCTTCTATATCAAGCATAGATTCTATTTCGCTTTGATACGATTCGGTTATTGTTTTTGAAAACCGTGGTACTAAACTTGCCATTTTTATAATACTGTCAACTAAATCAGATACCATTTCACTGAAATTATCACGATCTTTTAAATCTAAGGAAGGTACGAATACCATGTTCGGTTCTTGCAACTCTAGTTTTGCTTCAAATAGCGGTAGCATATTGTTTTCTGGGTCCATATGTTCGGAAAGGTAGCTCAGACTAAAATTAATAATTAAAATTAAAATGTAAATCGTGTTGGCTATCAAACGGTACATTTACTTTTGAGATACGGTTAATGCATAAATTTATAAATAATTAACTAGTTTGGGTAGTTACAGTATAATTTTTTCAATTTAGATAAAATTTGTAAAACATTTTATTTTATGAGTTCTCGATACTACGTACAATAAGTTTTTGTAGGTACATATACGGTGCAATCATATTTAAGTACCTAAAGAAATCAATATTTATGTGTATGACATAAAAACTGGTATTTATGTTGACAAATGATACTTTATTACCTACAGTATGTATAAAACATTTCTACATAAATTTATGTTTATATGACTTTTCATGTTTTGAAAAGTTTTCTTTAAAGTACATTTTATGCTGCGACTTTATTCTAAATATATCTAAATTACCTGCAACCAACGCTGGAATGTAGGGCGTCTTTAATTATTTTGTCGACATAATTTACGTAACTAACCCAGTTTGGATCATTAGCATCTGTTATACCAAATAATGTCATATTTTGATCAAGAACATTTTGTGCAACTTCAGCTGCTTGAGAGACATCTTTATAACGTTTTGATGTCCTTTCACTTTTCTCGTCCAAAAATAAAATTGCATCTTTTTTACCATCCTTTCTTTCAAAAAGTGGCACGTTTCTCCAAAATGACATTAAGTTTACAATTTGTTTTAAATTCTCTTGAGTTGACTTCAAATATGATTGTAAATTATTTACAAGTTTGTGTAAATTTTCTAAATATTCCCAAAGACCTACAAAAAATAATAATTATAATAGATTACAAACAATAATGTTGTTAATATTTACCCTCTGAATTCCATGTATATTTTCTCTGGCCTTCCAAAACTAGCTTATCAATCACTTCAATGTTATTTTTTATTAATTGTAGTTCAACATCCTTACTTGTTGAACGTATTTGATTATACCATTCAATAGTTGAACTTAAATTAATTGTATATTTTCTTATTATTTCATTCATTTCTGCAAGTCTCAAAGCTTCATCAGGAATTTCACCATATTTCTCCAAGTTTATATAATGTACTTCTCGCAAAATAGCATTAATCTATTTGTTAAAAAATATACTTCACTATGGTTAAAAGTTAAGTGACACACAGTTTAAAAAAATGCAAACCTGTGGATTTAAATTTAAAACAAGTTCTTCTTTTTTTCTCGTCAAAATGCATTGTTTTAAATTTTCTTCAATTTTTGCTGGTACTGATGCAGTCCATTCGCTTAATAATTTGTTTTTTAATTTTTCTAATTGATCGATAAGCTTATTGTATCTTTGAAACAAATCTACTGCTTCCGGAATTTCTGTTATCCTAAATGAATTTAAATTACATATATTAATAAATTCATACAATTATGTATTAGAATAGTATTACGGATGTTGCAAACTTTGAAAGGCTATAAACGGAGCAGATATCCTTTGAGTCAACTGGCGAATCCATCGAAGACCTCCAGCCACAGGAGGCATGTATTTGTCAACTTCTAAACAACCCATTTGTGTCATGTTATTCGTTTGCTCCACAAACAATTCCTTTAAACAATATAATAAATTTTCACTTAACTAATATGTACAAGCACAATGACAGTATAACAGAAACCATTAAATTGAAACCATCATATTGTAATCTGTATATAGTACAAGTATATTAATATACTTACTTGTATAATGGAGAGTTCTTCCTCAAGTTTAACTATTATTTCTGAATACCGTCTAGTAAATTCATCTTTTATTAGGGGTCGATTCAAAACAGTGCCAGCAATATTGATTAACTAAATTTAATTGATACATTTATTTTATATGATATAAAATTTATGAATAATAAATATACCTTAAATATACTTTCTAAATTAGAACAGTCGTCGAATGCTTCACACAAAATTGCTGCAAGTTTTAAATCTAATTCATACACGTTGTCTTGAAACTTTTTATAATTTTCATTGAACATTTCAGCATCAGGATCTAATACATCGGTAGTTTTATTCACAAAATCAGTTAATTGTTTATGAAAATCGCCAGAAACTGCAGTTATTCGTAAGCTAAGAACTCGGCCTTTCAAACCACCTATTTCAATTTTTTCCAATTTTAGAAACTCCAGGACGGTGTAAAAGAAACACTGGGAAATTAAAGGGCTTATTTTATGAAATATATTAGTAACAATGATACATTTCTATTTTACACACCTGTATAGTGTTTAGTCTATGTAAAAACTTATTATATCTTTCAAATACAACATTTGCATTGAAAGTCCATAATACTGGTTCTCTGCCTTCTTTAAAATATGAATGCACTTTCTTTTTATGCGTATCGAAAGATTTGCTAAAAGCTTTCAAAATATGAATTGATGTATTTAATCTTTGTTTTGCTTCATCAATATCACTTTGAAATAATGATGATGGATCCAAATATTTCGTAGCCTTAAATCAAATATAATTATTGAAAAAGAATATGTTAATTTTTATTTTATTTATACTGATTTACCTGATTAATCAAAAGATTTGAGATTTGTTTAAGAAGAATAATTAGTTTTGAAGATTGACAATAATATTTTGAATTACTCCATAAAAGGCAAACAATATGCATTAGAATTCTAAATAGAGGTTCTATTTCTGTAAATTCAGTATCCAGTAATTGTTGAAATTGTTTTTGTAAAGGTTTCAAATACGTATTTATATCTTTTGCTTCTGCTAAAGCTAAAACATAGTAGAATAAAAATTAAATTAATAATTATTTTAATAATAAAAATATAGAATACCTTACCTGCAACTACATTACGAAACATACTACTAAAACAAGGATAATAAGCACTCTTAGCTTTTTGTAGAACGACCCCCATGGCTCTGACTTCCGGTTTACAAAACTGATCATAAACGCAATTCAGATTACTGAACCGGTTATTCCAAAACTGCAACTCTAACAGATTTTTTTAAATTAATACCAAATTAAAATACTTAAATTTAAGAAAACTTGCCTATGAACGGTAACGGATTCGCTACTGTACAATTCACTTCCGAAGAATCATCTACTAAAACGCCATTTATTTGTTGCGCCCATCTAATTATAACACTTTCAATAGCACTTTTCAAATTCAGATCATCCATTTCACCATTACTATAAAATAAATAATTTTTATATTTGATAATTTAAAACCCAACTACATTTAATTATTTTAATTTACTTATTTTTCAATTCTTCAGCTACAGCTTCCACTCGATCAATTCCAACGGGCATTGGGAGGATTGTTTGACCGCTTACTTGTCCTTTCACTTGATAAACTGTACTTTTTAATCCATGAATATGTTGTTGGACGTCTTGGGCTACAACGGCTGGCCAGTTTTCATAATTAAGACGGTTTGATAACAATGGAACAAATACCTGGATATAGTAAATTTTAGAAAATGACCATATATTTTTAACATATACAAATTTAACTTTTCAATTTCTATTAGTGCGTAATCAAATAATTTTAGTCTAAATGCGCAGTTCTTAAACTAGATCGTAACTTCCCAAGTCACAAAAATTGTGATAAACGTATGTAAAATATTTAATATAAGTAGTTAGTTCACAGTCTTTAAGACTCTGATGATGATAGCATTGCTATTGAAACACGTGTAAGTCTAAACTCTTACAATTTTTATGGTTAGGGGATTTGTATTTGATAAGTCATAACCATAGTTTTTGTCTGTTGTTTGTTATAGTTAGTTCACATTAGATTAGAAATATTCCATTTTTCGAGGGGATCGCGGGTAAAAAAAACAGTTTATGAACATCTAGTCCAGGGATGGGGAACCTGCGGCCTTAAGGCCGCATGTGGCCTTTTTCAATACTACATTGCGACCGGTAAATATTTCAATTATTTATAATATATATTTTTTCTTCTCAATTTATTTTTAATTTTATTCTGCCAAGAGAAAAATAAAAATGTTTGAACAAATAATGTACAATAATCAAACGTAAATTAAAATTGGCTATTGCGCGTATATTCTGAAGTTATTTGATATGAACTTCCTAGTGGGGATATATTTCACGATGAAGACTACTTCAAGAAAGACGGTAAGTATACGGCCTGCTTATTATTTTTAAATTTAAATGTGGCCTTCTATGATAAAAAGGTTCTCCACCCCTGATCTAGTCTAATGAACAAAAACAGAAAAACCCCAAAACTACGTTTTACAATTATTATTTCATTATAAATAATTAATATGTTTGCATTATTTATAGTTTATAATTTTCTCCTCGCATTTCAAATATTATATTGTAAATAAAATATTTACTTCATCAACAACTGCAGCCAATTGGTCAATCGTTTTCGTAGCCATATCACCAAAGATCAAAAATCCTGAAGCGTGTTCTTTTGGTACTTGCCCAGGCTGCTTCTTGATAAAGTACACGCCTTAAACACAAAATCCAAAATAAAAACAAACTAACAGTGCCTGAACCAATATCAACAAACCTTTGGTTTTGAGTTGGGCTAACGGAAATGATGTAGTTGGAAATAATTGCGCAGATTGCGATAACAGAAACACAAGCAATGATGGTTGTTCTAGTGTTATGAAGTCGCAAACGGTTGTTTTGTGTTCTTCGAATGTCATCATTCTTGCCCATTTTTCTGGTTTTAGTTTTAATGTTTTAAGAACATAAGAACTTATAAAAGTAATCCGTTCATCGACCGGTTGAGATGGCTCCAAGCCAGAGCTATGGAAATAAAATTAATCAAAGTTTGATTTTATTATTTTTAATTTTTTAATTGTTACTTGCGGTTACAAAATATTTTTGCGGGCGGGATTTAGATTACTCTAGCTATGCAGCTTCAATCGTTAATTTTATTTCATGTCCAATTAATCAATTCAATACATTTTATTTCTAACATCAGTTTTGAAACCAGTAGTTTTTTAATCAGGACCAAATAGAATAACCATGAGTTACCTACATAAAGTAAAATTAACCAAAATTAGTTAATCACTTGTTTACAATCCATGATTAATGTTAATTCTAATTATTTTAATCTCAATTTGTAAATGAACAATTTACTGAATATGATAATTTTTTACCTTATAAAATATATCATAACCGTGATTGTTTTTTAGAACTGACGTAATAATGGTTTTAAAACAACTGATTAACTAATTGTGATTAATTTTGCTTTATGCAAACCATACTAAAATCGTTCCTATTTATTATTTGAACCAAGAATCGGCTCATAGGTATAAGTTTACGAGCGGCATAAAGCAATAATAAATAATATATGTAAATGAATACACTCTATCTGTTGAATATAAGAGTTAATAAGAAAGGGGCTGCCCATTAACTACGTACGCATGCCAATTGCCAAAGGAGGAGAGGTAATGCTAAGCAAAGTGTGACGAAGAAATCAGGTAATATGTGATGCCAATAACATTTCAGAAAAGTGTATCTTTTTGAATAAAAGATAGCAACTAAAAAAATAATAAGGGGTAGTGCATGATATTGTAGCGTAAAATTATGGAGACGGATCACAAATTAAGACGAAGTTTGGCAAAGAGGGGAGAGGGGGTCGAAAATAACAAAATTAGCTGTTATTTAATTAAATTTTAATTGATGACAATTATATTTCCATTTTTATTTATTTTTTCCGTAATTATATGCCAAATGTATATAAATAAAAATATGTGTTAAGCAAATGAAACAATAAATTATATGTAGTGAAGCATTCTAGAAAATTTTGTTTAAAACGAGCTGCAAAACCCCATTGTGAACTCCAGCACTGTTTGATTCTCAATAAGCCACAATAATGATTTCAGCCCTTATTATCACATATCAAATGTGTATAAATAATAATTAAATTAACATACTCCCTGTTATCCATACTGGACCACGGCGCCGCTTAAGCTACACGTTCCACATTACATTTCACAAACTCACAACACTAGAGAAACAACAATAATAAAGTATGCGGTCGCAGATAAGATACCCTATGTCGCGGTTGTTGTTCATTTCCTGCCGCGGGGCGCTGTGACATGTGCCATCCTTGCTCCGGCGCTGCCCGTAACAGTGCACGCGATCCGCTAAATGCACGTCGTCGCGGCAGCGTGCATTCACACACACCGCCAGGTATTCAGTGGCGTGTTGGCCAGGTCGACGGATTATCTATACTGTGTCATTTTTTGTTTTTGACCCTCACAATGGCTTCAGTCTAGGGTCTCGGCACAATGTCATTATGTTTTTTTTGTCGTTATTAGATTGCTCAGCGGGAAGGGATCCGCCGAAAAGCATAGGCCCGCAATAGGACTTGGGGGGTATGTATTTTTGTAGAGCTCCACGCCGAGACGATATTGTCTTAAATTTGGACGATACGACATCACTTGAATTTTAACGAGACGAAATCAAGACGGCTTAAAAGCAATATTTTTTCTCGGTTTCGGTCCTGATAATGGCCTCAGTTTTGATAAAATAAAATCGAAACGAGCTATAAAATTTCTGAGAATAGATGAGACTTACTTGACACATCTCGTCTCATGTGTAACCCTTAACAATTTGATACCTCATAGAGTTATTTTTAAATTTTACTTAGGATCACTTCAGGACCTTATAGAAATTAAATGTTAAATTAAATTGTTTGTGTTAGAAATAGCCGAAAGTGAAGTTAGTCACTTTATCTTCTGAAACACTCGTATAGTTGAATTTCAATTTTATTTTTATTATAATAATATCGATAGTTCCTACCAGGGGTAGGGGAGAATTTGTAAAAAAAAATAACCAAAAAAGGATAGGTTACCATTTTTTATTGCGTACAGTGAGAAAAATCCTTACAATTTGTTTTTAATTATTTAAGGAGAGATGGCAAATGAGGCATTACATCCCCTGTCCTTTTGCAGACGCCCATGATCCCTACTTAACGCATATCATTATTGAACCTTAAAAAATAAAGGAACAAAAATAACGAATTCATAAATAAAGTAAAAAAATTGTTTGCTCTTATGTTCACATGTAACCTGCCACAGGTGTATGTTAATATACTTGACACTGTAAATGCCCTGAATGATAGATACGTGATCGACAACCGTTCGAAAGGTTTTAATTCAACAAGTGTCTAAACGCACGTTTCGTGTGTAAATGATTTCATACCTACTACTTTTTTTCTTATTGAAATCGTGTTGTAGATAAAACACCCCATTCATGCAGTTATGTTCTTGCAGCTTAATCAATATTACCATGAGATACACAATGTATAGGTGTTATTTATATTTGTGAAAAACATTACTCATGTTAGTTTGTACTTATAGAGTACATGTTTAATTTTTTATTATAAAAAAATATTTTTTATAAAAATTACATTTTATTATTATCTAGTCATGAGTTTATGGTAAATGTAATATGTCTTCTGGTAATTTAATTTTTTAGTTTGTAAGTACGCGTAGCTTCTTTTTAAAAAAATCCATGATCTTTGAAAAATCGTTCATTGACTGTAAACACTGCATTAATTATTGTGGAATAGAATAACTACTGCATAAAAACTATTCTTATTTGTTTGTAAATATGATACATGCATTTATTTTCAGTTAAAAAGGTCGACTAAAAACGTACATATAAGAACTTTTTGAAATAGACATTAATGTGATTTATATTAGATAATAATGTTTTGATTTTCTTTTTGTAAACATGCAACGAGGTATTTTCTTCATAGCAACAGGAAATTTCATTTGGCAACGAAGGAAATTCAGTGGTAGGTATATAGAACAACAAATAGTACATATGTGTATGTGTGTATATGTATATATAATATACCGATTATACTTTCTACAATAATCTTATACATAATTCACATTGATTGTTAACATTGTCATAATAAAATGTATCGATCCACATTGGAATAAATGTTTCTGCATAAACGGCAAATGTAATTTTCTTCATTTTATTTATGTCTCCTGTTTATTCTATTTTTAAAACAAACATATTTATCGAAATAGAATCATAATCTATCTAAAATGAATTTAGTTCAAGACAAAATAAATATAAATTTTCATATATAAATGAAGAAACGACCAATTTTTTAACAAATAACAAATGATTATAAAATTTTTTTTTTGTTTTCTTCCATACCTTCGGAATCTAAGATACTCAAATATTCCGATATAAAATATAAATATTCCGATCTTTTTTAAAGAAAAACTATTAAATTGCTTTATCCGATACAATGCTTGCCACTTTTTCTTAAAGATTAATAATTTTTACTATGATAGAATTTGAGTTAAAGTTTTTCTCCTGGATGACGCACAGAGCGGTTACTCAATTTGCCCCACACCCCTAAAGCCTACACTGTACTTATATAAGCATAATAGAGCACATACCATGTATGTATTATCGCAAAATCTATTACAATTAGTTTAGCTGTAAGTACATAATAATAATTACTATTATTTATTTACACATACCTTCTATTGGAATCCCCCCTTGTATTGTTGCGGAAAGCTTTATCGTATGTACATTCAATTATTGTTCTAAAAATAGTTCATTTTTACAAATTTTTAAAAAGTGCTTTACAACAGTATTATTGATTCATTCTTAATTAATAAAAATAAAATAGAGCCGAAAAAGAAAATCAATACGTTTCACTGTTACCTGAACATATAAATTCTTTAATAATTTTAAAACATGTCTAACAATATTAAATAATAGTTTTGAATATCATCTAATTATGAAATAAAATTGAAAATTGATTAATCAATAAACGAACGATGTTGAAAAGTTTTCAATATTTTATTTATAGCTATATTTTCTTTTACATGCTAACAATACACAAGTTAATTAATTAATGGTTTCGATATCATGTCAAAAATAGAATGATTAATATTTCTAACAAAAACATATATAGATATATTGTGGATAGACTGTCTAATAAATGTTCTTTTAACTTTTTCTTGCACTTTTGTACAAACGATTCACCGTATATTACAGTACACTTTAAGAGACTTTTGTTTAATTTGGATTAATATTAAAAGGTACATAGTATAAATAGTTATAGTATTAGTTTTATTAATATCAATAAATTTTTATCAATATGAGTCAATCAAATAGGACTTCATTGGCTTCACACGAATCTAAAAAAAAAGCGAAACCGGCTTAATTTTTTGAGACAATACCAGCTAATTTAATAGATGATATATGTATGTAGACTTTTTTTTTTATTTTAATTATGTAAATTTTCATCACGTTCATAAACATTTAAGTATTTTAGGTCTCATTGTCAGTAAAAATTACTCTTGTGGAGAGATGAATATAGTTTTATGACCAATTTCACCAGCTTATTTGTGCTGACAGCTTGGAGCCCATCTATGATATTAAATGCCAAATGCTGGACTTTGATTGGTCCTTATGGAGATTTACAAGGCTGTAAGAAATAACAGAATTCGGTGAAACTGGGAAAATTATGAGTTAGAAGGTTTGGTCCTTCCAAATCTCTGGGCCCCGGAAATATATGCGAAATTTTATTGTAAAAAAATATATTTGTAATTCTCAATATTAGCCATTAAAATGTTAATGTATTACTAAATAAATAATCATATTACAAAAGACACACGTCAAATAGCATTTGATTAAACGATCGATAACAACTTTCTTCCAAATACTACAATTTTGTCAAAGCATTCGTTTCATTCCACAGTGATTACTACTGGGACCATTATCGTAATTGCTGTTATGGATTTTCCGCATAGCGCAGAAAAACTCCGTGCCGTTTAGTGTTTTGTATTTGCATGTCACCAAACCGTATATCACAAGACACGCTAAAGACACAATAAATCTTATTATAAAATTGTTGACAATTCACCTGTATTAATCTATTGTATCAGTGGCGGGGGTGGGGTTATTGTACTGCTATTGTTGCCGTATGTAATTGTGTGGATTGATGTATTTATCTACACACCTGGATGATTTGTTGATAATTTTGCATTATATTAAATAGATCGTTCAAAAGGCAGACGTAAATAGCAAGAAGAGGGGATAAATACTTGTTTTCTACTAACCCACTTAAATAATAAAATGCAAATTATGTCTAGTGTCTAAAACGGAGATGTAAGAGGTGTACAGCATCTGAGCGCCAGAACTTAAATCTAGGAGACGATAGTATAACTGATTTTTTCAGTTCGAAATTTTTTTCACTTAAAGTAGTTTTTAATTTTTCGCATAAAGATGATTTTGACAATTGTTTTGAACGACTATAATATATCGTAAACAATTAAAATAGTTTTTAAAATGTCTCCTGTCTAGCCACATAGTACCTACATATACTATCTCTGAACTGAAAATCATAAAAAAATCTATCAAGTAAATGTACATTGCTTTCTCGTGCTAAATTCACCAAACAGGTAAAGCTAAAAAAACTCTCGCCAAACCCTTTCATTGAATACCCAAAGGGGTTGTGAAAAGAAAGGTAATCCGTCATGCATCTTGGGGTGTCCGCCATATTAGATTTAGAATGACGCCACAAAACACTGGTTGCCTCTATAGCTTTTGACCAATCAGCTTGGGCACCCCAAATGACGTATTTTCTACTTCTCGCGCCGAGTTACAAGGCTATATTTGCTATGACTGGGCACATCATTCCCCCTCTCCACATTTGGGCACCCCAGATGACGTATTTCTCTCTCTCGTGCGGAGTAATTTACATACCTTGGACGCCACATAGCTTATCGTATTCTACTCTCAAACCCTTTCATTTGATACCCATGTCAAGGAGGTTGTGAAGAAAAAGATAACCTGCTATCTTGGAGCGTCCGCCATATTGGATTTAGAATGATATTAGACACTATATTACATTGTCACCGGACTTATACACGTGTGCCAAATTCATATTGATACAATTAGAAGAGAGTGAAAAGTGACTTGTAAGATTTATTTACAATGTTACAGGTCAAGCTAATAAAAACTTTGTAAAAGTTAATTGATAGTGGATCAAGCAATGGACATAAGCGGTAATGCAATGTTTTTATTGGAGTGAGAAAAGATCAATACAAAAAATATTAATTATACTTTATTTTGAAAACAGAAAACAGCAATATAATAAATTATATAAAAAACTTATTTAGGACTAGGATCAATTTATAAAATATAATAGCATATTAAATACTACAAATAACTAATAACATGTACATTAGGGTGTGTCAAAAAATAGCAATATTTATTTTCATCGCTCTCATTACGAAATAAGTTAGTTTATGACCTAAAAAAAATCCTTGCCGAAAGATTACCCTGTAGTTCAATTTTAAGAGGTGGGGGGGTCCCGTTTCCCATTTAAATAACATTGAAAAATTATTCTTTGCTACTAAAGTTTATATTACTGATTCATGATAACTAATGAAATTTTTTTTAAAGATGTCATTTTGTTGAGAATAAAATTGTGTTCCAATAAATCACTTAGAATATCTGTAACTTTTGATACGTTGAATTGAGGGTCATGACTTTGTACACACTTTTGTAGAGAATTTTATCTTCTATAAAATGATGTTCTGTCATTTCCCCATGTTATTTAAATGGAAAACAGGACTTTACTTAAAATTGAACTACAGTGTAATCCTTCGGCGAGGATTTATTTTAGGTCATAAACTAACTTATTTCGTAACGAAAGCGAATGTTCATTTTTTTGATATACCCTAATGTACATTGTACGTATCATTAAATAATACAAAATATTTTTAATTTTAGTTTTATAAACAATAAAATAATATCTTAAACAAAAATGCAATTTTGTATTGTTACACATACTCACTTGACATTTTTTTATAATTTTAAAATTGTAAACTGATAATGCATCATAGAATCAAATATTTAACACATGCTTTACATAAGCCATAACAATTATATTATAAAAGCAATTACTTTCATAAAACAAAAAGATAAAAAAATATATATTTAAATTGTTTGATAAACTGTTATAGCCATAATAATACATTGTATATAATGTTTATATGATTCCTCATTTTGACTGTACAGTATTGTTATTTTTTAAATCGACCAAAAGTGAAGGTAGTTGTTTTCATTAAATTGATAATTAAAATAATTAATTAATTAATGCAAAATCTATGTTAAATATTCAACCTTTATCCATTCATCCTGTTTTAATTGAAACCTGTCATCAACTTTTACCTCTATACCATTTAAATCCAACATATCATTTACTTCTACAACTTGAGTATGACTTTCCATATGAGCATCAAATTCATTTTTATCATTCAAAATTGCTTCACAAAAATCACATTTATAATGTACAGGTTCCTCGTGGAGTTTAGCATGTCGTTTCAGCTGTGCTTTTGTAGTGAAGCCTTTCCCACAAGATTCACATTTGAACGGTCTTTCCCCTGTATGAATTCTTATGTGTGCTTGTAATCGGACGCTTTCATTAAATCTCTTTTTACACGTGTGGCATTCATATGGTTGTTTACCTAAGAAATGCATATGTTATATTTATCAGGGTACTATTAACTATTGTTTAGTAGAAATAAAAATCAAATATAAATATTTTATAAATAAAAATAATTCTTAAAAAATATTAAATGCAATACATTTTTGCAGTGGCATAACTACATATTTTCACGGTGATTCATCTTTCTTATGTGAGTGACCACCGAGAATATAACAAAAAAAATCGAAAGTAGATGTTATAAGAACATTATATGCCAAAAATAATTATTTATTAGGCAGAAATTTGCTAAATGGGACCTAATAATAGAAAAACACTCCAAAATCATTACATTAGTTATGCTATAATTATAAATGCAGCAAGAAAATCTTTTAATTTTGTTAGGGGTCCTTAATATTTTACCAACTCAACCCTTACATTTTTGTATAATATCAAATTTATATTCACCTGTGTGTAATCTAACATGCCTTGTCAAACATCCTTGAGTGACAAATTTTTTACCACATGTATCGCAGATATGACTACTTTGTCCAGTGTGTAAAGCGAGATGTTTTTTCAAATAGCTACTTTGGTTGAATTTCTTATAACATATTTCACATTCAAATGGACGCTCTCCGGAATGTGAACGCAAATGTTCTTCTAGATGATAATTAGCTGCAAATCGCTTATCACAGATATGACATTTATATGCTCTTTCACCTGTATGTATTTTGATATGCGTTTTTAAATTATTCTTTAAGGTAAAGGATTTGCTACAATATTCACAGCTAAATGGTCGGTAGCCTAAATGTAATCTCAAATGGTGATTCAGATATGTTCGCTTCAAAAACATTTTACCACATACGGTACACTTATGTGGTTTGTTTCCTGTATGCATTGCTATATGATATTTTAATGCATTTCCTTCAATGAAAGTTCTATCACATTGAGTGCATTTAAATGGTCTATCTCCTGTATGTATCCGAATATGTATTTTTAAATTGCATTTATGAGAAAACTGTTTGTTACAATATTCACAAACAAATTTCTTTTTCTTGTGTGTTTCTTTATGAGAATCCAATGCTTCAACTGTTGATAATAACTTCGGACATTGGTCACATTTAAATTTATTAACTTCTTGTATTTTTAATTGTTTCATTAACTCAGTACTTGAATCATGTTGAGTACTTGAATCATGTTGTTCACTTGAATTGTCATTTTTAACATTTAATGATAGTTCAGGTGTTAGAGTTTGCTGGGGTGTTATACTTCGAAGATATGTATCAGATTCTATACATTTCAATCTAAATCTATAGGCGACATCTAATTTTGCAACACAACTATGACAAATATATTTAGATAGATTATCTTCCTGATTTATCTGTAAAATACAATACAATCATTAACACATATATATAATTAAATATTAACATTTCTTACTTTTACTGGAGCGCATTCCATTATAACAAAATAAACCTCGTTCATGAATGAAGAAGATTTGTGAGGAACTTGATTAAATATATTTAATACCTTTTTTGTATAGGTAAGACAGATACGACATTGGGGATCACTTGTCTGATTCTGATACATTATTATATGAAGTCCTATGAAGAAGTTGGTTAAAAATTAACATCTGATAGTAAACAAATTACTTTGTACGTCATTCGTATAATTGTCACTGTCAAACATATTGATATTGATACAAAGCAGTGGAATGCATTCCTTCAATTCGAATATAACTAATTTAATAAAATTCTAAAACTAGTTAAAAGATGAGTGTTTAAAATTTATCATACTTTTAATTTGGCAATTCGTAGGCAGTGGTGCCCGAGACGGGGGGGGGGGTGATTACTTTTCGCCCCCCCCCCAAATTTTGATCCTGTTTTTATAGGGCGGGTTTGAAGCGACATGCAATTATAAAAATCTGTTTTCTGTAATTTTTTACTCTTAAAAATTCTTTAATTTTTGTAAACTGATGTTAAAGCTCATAAACAAATTATGAAATGTAACATGAGTCTAGTCAAAGACAAAGAAAAATAAAAAGTGAATACAGTAAAACCTCGTTAGTACGTTTTGCTTTAGTATGTTTTTTTCCCAGCATTTTTCCATAAGACCCCATGTTAAAATATTTTGTTAGTACGTTTTTCTCGTTAGTACGGTGTTTCTCCCAGTTCCTTAAAAACGTACTTCGATTTATTTTAATTTTTTAACAAATAATACGATATTAATCAAGCTAAAGAAAAAAGTCAATTTTGAATTTTAAGAACGCCAATTAAAATTACGTCAGCTTAATTTTTGAAATTCGTACTGCTTCCCCAAAAAAAAAATTTGTTCCGACACCACTGCTCGTAGGTCACCCCCAAAAATCAGAAATTTTAATATTTCACTCGTACAAATTAGTCAGTTTTTTGTTAAAAATACATTTCTATCCATAAAATTATTAAATTAGTATTTTTATTATTTCTATGAAAATTATTAAACTCTTAATTCAAAAACTAAAAAATATAGGCTTACGAATAAGCTTTCGCATAAACACACGACGTCTTTTATACAAGCAGACGACGCACGTTTCAGCGCCGAAAAGTTCCACAGAGCAAATATACAAGCTGCGTACCCGGGAAAAAATTTCAGATCTAAAGTGATCAAATCAGATCTGCATTTTTACAGATCTGTTTTGATCTCCATTTTGGAACATATCAACGCAGATCAACACAATCCTGGAGAAGAGAACCACCATATATGTATTGTTGATCTGCGTAGATCAAAACAGATCAACACAGATCTACGTAGATCTGTGTTGATCTGCGTAGATCAACACAGATCAACACAGATCAAAACAGATCAACACAGATCTGCGTAGATCGGGGATTTGATTATTATGTTTTTGTACACACACACAGCTTGACTTCCCGCAGTAACTGGGTTCGAAGAGCAATCCTGGAGAAGAGAACCACCATATATGTATTGTTGATCTGCGTAGATCAAAACAGATCAACACAGATCTACGTAGATCTGTGTTGATCTGCGTAGATCAACACAGATCAACACAGATCAAAACAGATCAACACAGATCTGCGTAGATCGGGGATTTGATTATTATGTTTTTGTACACACACACAGCTTGACTTCCCGCAGTAACTGGGTTCGAAGAGCAATCCTGGAGAAGAGAACCACCATATATGTATTGTATTACCTTATTACTAACTGATTCGACTTGGCTTATATATACGAATGAAAGTGAAAATACTGTGTTGGCGAGAGCTATGTTGCGATATTCATATAATATAGATACATAATAATATGTACTTATTCATAAATAAACTTTTGTCTACCTTAAATAACAAATACACATATACTATATAGAAACCTTGTTTATAATTTAATCAATTTAAAAAAAATTGTACAGAAACGTATTGAATGATATTTGAGGCCCGTGTATTAAATTAATAAATAAATTCACAACTCACCCTCCGTCACAGATGAAGGGTTGTAATTGGTCTCATTCGATCCAGCGGGAAAAATACTTCGGGATACTAGGGGTATGGGGGGCAAAACAACCCTCTATCTAGCACAGGAGTCGAGATATTTACTATTTTCTATAATAAATATCATAAGTAGCGAAACAGAGAAAAATTCAATATTTACTGTTAATACAGCATAGAAACATAAGATATTATTATTAAATTTAATAAAATGAAAAAAAAGTCCAGACACGTATTAAGTGATATTTAAGGCCCGTATTGTTAAAATAACAAATACACATATTTTTTTTAAATTGATTAAAATACAAAAAAAATACGTTTCAATCTCACGATCTACGACGATCTGCAAAGATGTACAACGATCTACAAAGATCAACAACGATCTGTAAAGATTTACAACGATCTGCAAAGATCTACAACGATCTATAAAGATCACGATCTGCAAAGATTTGCAACGATCTACAAAGATCAATAGCGATCTACAAAGATCTGCAACGACCTACAACGACCTACAACTATCTGCAAAAATCTACAACGATCTATTAAGATCACGATCTGCAAAGATCTATAACGATCTGCAAATATCTACAACTATCTGCAAAGACCTACAACGATCTACAACGATCTGCAAAGATCACGATCTACAAAGATCTACAGAGACCTACAACTATCTGCAAAGACCTACAACGATCTACAAAGATCTAAAAAGATCTGATTTGTTCCAAAATGAAGATCAACCGAGATCACTTCAGATCTGAAATTTTTTCCCGGGTAGGTATGTATCGTGTAAACGCGCGTCGTCTGCTTGTATAAAAGACGTCATGTGTTTAGGCCCTAACTGTTTGAAAAGTAAAAGTTTTGCTTTTTTTAATTTATTCTTTAATTTTTTTGATGAATAAACCAAATTGTCTGTGATAGCTTTTTTTATGATTTTGCAATGTCGAATTTGTACTTCTTTGATCGTATGTGTTGTTAAAATATCAAAGAATACGAAAACAAGAATAAATTTTAAAAAAATTGTAATTGATATTCTATTATACATTTCTAACATTTGAATATGTCTTCGTGGTGACGTCAATTCCCGCGCCAACACTGATTGGTCAAGGAGCTATTGAGACTACCTTGTCTTTATATACCTTGGATATTATTATTGAGATTATGTTGTACAAATCAATAAGATTATACAATTTCTCAAAATTTGTATTATTGGAAACTTGAGCGAAAACACATTGCCGTGTTTAGACCAGAAAGACAAAAAAACAACAACACGGTGTTTTTAAAACATCTCGTATTTAAAAATGTATAGAGTTTGTTGTAATTTTGTCAAAAAAAAACAATGTGTTGATGTTTTGTCTTTCTGGTCTAATCACTGCATAATAAATAAAGAGTTTATTTTTCTATGAACTCAATGTACCAGTACCTACTAATAATAGAATAATTTTTGTGTGTCAAAGTCAATTCAGATATTTGTGTATTCGCCGTATTAATAGACAATGCTTTTATGAAGACGAATATAAAGTCCAACAGCAAAAAAATATTTATAAATATATTATCACTCATTAACCCAATTTCATATACCATGATTTGAATTTCGTTTAAATTATTTAAAGTTTTTATGTTTTTTAAAACAAAAATCTTTCCAAGTTACTTGCCAGGTTTCACAAAAATACATAAATATAATAGTATAAACTACTTAAACTAAATTTAGTTAATAAGTAGGTACCTATGTATTAATGTATTATTTTTGTACCTATGTAGATTATTACTACTGATATTGTTATTATATATATGGCTCTTCAAATAACTCATAGTTAAAATATTTGCATTAGCTATACTTACTTTCATTCTATTAACTAATTTAATTTAAAATCTGCACCCTTAGTTATAAGAATTTATAAGTGAAAGTATATTCTTTGTAGCAGTAGTCCTAAAACAAATCTTACAATAAGTTTATCTTTATATTCTTCTACATAAAACCAAATTTTATTATAAATTCTTGCTGTAACTTTTGATTCAAATTAATTATGATTTATTAATCTGATATAATGATATATAAATCTGTGAGATCTGTCTGTACAATTAAGATATTTTGGATTTTTTAATTTATCGGTTTTTAGGCAAGATAATCCATTTAATTATTTTTTTTATCTATCTGTCAGTTTACTCTGATTGGACAATAAAACTACTGAACCGATTTTAAGGTAACTTTCACTACTTGAAAGCTTAAGAACATAGGACTAGTGTACGCTATACAAAATTAAATCAGATCAGGCCAATATTAAGGAAAATTTACAATTGGTATTTTATAATAAATTTACCGATTTGACACAAAAACTACTAAACCGAATTTAATGGGACTTTCACTGTTTAAAAGTCTAAGACCCAATAATTAGTTTAGGCTGTATGGTATATGAGTTAAATCAGACCAGTATTAAAGAAAATTAACAATTGATATTTTATAATAAAAATATATAAAAATGAATCAAAATTAAAGATTTAATGAAAAATATACTATTGATATATTTTAATAAAATGTATAAAAATGTATTTATTTAATTTAAAAAAAACGCATGCAATGTTGCGGGGACCTGCTTGTATTAAATAAAATTGTATTTGAAATATACCTATACTAGCAAATACAGCAAAATTAAAAATGTAGAACCACTGTTTTAATGAAATTTTAAATTTCTCGGCACCTATATATAAAAGCGCTGTAAAATTTCCAAAATATTAGTTTTTTTTCGATGTTGAGTGTAAAATGTATTTATAAGTATTAATGAATTTAATTTATTAGTGTTTATCTATAATTGGGAATAATTTTTAAAATGAAAAAGGTATGTAAAATATTTTTCTATTGTTTATATTTTATACATACTTAGTTACTTAGACAGCAAAAATTTCAGAACGATTTATATATTAAGACATCTTTTTGAATTAATTTAAAAATGATGTAATGATATAATTCGTAAAGTCTTGCTGTCTGGGCCCTGGGTAGAGAAATGATATATTTCTATCACTAATTATCATCTAGGGCTTTTTTGTAATGTAACGCGTGGTGAAACGGCGGCGGCGTTCCGGCACCTTTTTTTCATGCCATAAAAGAAGCTGCTTTCAATTTTATTTAAATAATATTTGAATATTATTTTCTTTATTCAAAAACTTGACAAGAAGTGAGTTCTGGCACCTTTTTGTTTAAAAAAAAGGCCTGGCTATATCCATTATATAACCTTCTTATACGTGTATATTATATAGCGTATAATCTATTATTAATTATAAGTAATCATTACTAATCTATAACTAAATTCATAAATGCTAGTAATTACATACCTATTAAAATTAGTGAAAATTATGTCATATTTATGTAGTCAATTAAAAATAAGGAGTTTAAAGTGGTGCATATTTTAATTTTATAAAATATTCGTTTAAAATATGACATTTATTTATATTTTATTGTTATTCGAATATTTTTCACAAATATATAACGTATAAATTCGGTGTATGCATATTTTTTAAGTTAAAAAAAAAACAGTAAATATGATAGTTTAGCATACCAAATAATATTTGCGCGAATAAAATTGGAGTATAATATATTTTTTCAATAAAATATTAATTTTTAAACAATGCCGAAATAAATAACACATTAATTTACTATGATAAACTCTTATTTTTATCTAAATTTTTCTGCACACATATATTTGAAAACAATATCTACACGGACTCGCGACGTCAAAAGCAGTCGGCTGGTAGTCCGAAAACGTTCGTATTTTAAAACTTTTAGTCGATTCTAACTTTTTAATTGTTTATTTATATTATTAATATTAAAAATGATAAAAATCTGATTTTCAACTAGTAAATAATCATAAAATTTGTATATTATAATAATTATTTAAATTAATTTATATTTCTTTCAGATACTTACTCTGCTAGGCATATTAGCCTCAGTTAGTGCTTTATACCCAGCACCCAACTATGAATCAATTGTTACACCTGCACCAACACCAGTACAAGTCACAACAGAAGAAATATTTGTCAAAATTATACCAAAACCAACGCGACGTGGTCCAGTAAGAAGTTGGAGTTATGCATTTACGGCACCTGCGTACAGTTCAGATACTCAACGAAATCCAACACCAGTTGAAACACATCAAAGAAAAATTGTAGTAAAAGTTCGACGACCAATTGCCAAACCATATCCATCATCGGGTCAACCAGATACGCCATATTCTGAACCTGCTCAACCATTTGAAGATGTCCATCATGTGCCAGTAAAATTGAAGCCAATTGTAAATTATGAAGTCCATCACCCAATAGTTCCAGTTACTTCAAAACCTTATCCGGCTACTTTCAAACCTGCTGTAGATCATCATCCGAGCAAACCTTATCCCGCCTCTTTAGAACCATCGAAAACTGTTATAAATTACGAAGTCCATCATCCAAAACCTATTGAACACAGCTTTGCTCCTGTTCAATTCATAAAACCTGCTGAAATACACCAACCAGCAAGAAGACCATTTCAATCTTTAAGACCTATAATACATTATGAAATTCAACATCCCGCCAATGTTGCTCCTGTTTATAACAATGATATTCGACATAATATAGTAGAAAAAAAACCTTATCCAGCTACTTATGAACAAATACCAAATAGAACTATAATCAACTATCATTATCAGTCATATCAATCACCATTTTCTACATTAGGTATCCCATCTTTCGAAAGTTTTAAAATAAGACCTGGTATTGTTTCTCCAGAAAAACCAGAACATCAAATAGAACTAAAACAAGAGCCAATTGATGTCAAATTGCCAACTGATGTTTACGGTGTACCTCATATTCAAAAGCCAGCAGAGTTTGTAATTCCATCAAAACCAGCTGATGTTTACGGTGTACCACATATTCAAAGACCACCGTTATTCGTGGTACCGCCAAAACCAACTGATGTTTATGGTGTACCTCATATTCAAAAGCCAGTGGAGTTCCTAATTCCACCAAAGCCAACCGACGTTTATCAAAGACCACCGATATTCGGAATACCGCCTAAGCCAACTGATGTTTACGGTGTACCTCATATTCAAAAGCCAGTGGAGTTCCTAGTTCCATCAAAGCCAGCTGATGTTTACGGTGCACCACATATTCAAAGACCACCGATATTCGTAGTGCCGCCAAAGCCAACTGATGTTTATGGTGTTCCTCATATTCAAAAGCCAGTGGAGTTCCTTATTCCACCAAAGCCAACCGACGTTTATCAAAGACCACCGATATTCGGAATACCGCCTAAGCCAACTGATGTTTACGGTGTACCTCATATTCAAAAGCCAGTGGAGTTCCTAGTTCCATCAAAGCCAGCTGATGTTTATGGTGTACCTCATATTCAAAAGCCGACAGAGTTCATAATTCCACCAAAGCCAGTCGATGTTTATGGTGTACCACAGGTTCAAAAGCCAGCAGTATTCGTAGTTCCGCCAAAACCAGCTGAAGTACCACATAAACCAGCACCTACTATACCTTCAAAGGAGTACGGAGATCCTCATGTTCAAAAGCCAGTTGTTTTTATAGTACCACCGAAGCCAGTTGAAGTTTATGGTGTACCACATGTTCAAAAATCAGCAGTATTCGTAATTCCGTCAAAGCCAGCTGAAGTACCACATAAACCAGCACCTACTCTACCTTCAAAGGAGTACGGAGTTCCACATATTCAAAAACCAATTGCTTTCGTAGTACCACCAAAGTCGGTTGAAGTTTATGGTGTACCACATGTACAAAGGCCGGTAAGAGTTTTTTGGGGCCAGCCTATTAACGTTAATGTAAAACATATAATATCCAAACCTTCAATACAATATGGAATTGCATTTGTTCAAAAACCACATTCTTTTGCTGTCCCTTCAAAACCAGCGGAAGTTTATGGTGTACCAAATTTTCAAAAACCCCTATTTAAATATCCACCTAAACCAGCCGAAGTGTATGGAGTTCCATGTGAATAAGGACTGCCCAATTTGCTACTCCAAATAAAAAAAATTATTTTAAGTTTCATAAAGTAACTAATCATTCAGAGGCATCTAAAATTGATTTCCATGATGTGGACTATCGTATATTTATATTTAAATCAATTTTACTGTTAAAATCAATTTAACGTTATGCATATTATATGTTATTTTATTTTCCATGTTATCTTGTCTATCGATATTTTGTATTTATTTATTGTTTAATAAAAAAAACTATAAATTACTTCATGGTTTTATTACAGATATTTTATTTTATATTTATAGGTACGAGTACATACATAAAGTCTTTAGCTATGTTCGTATTTGTTTACAGGTCTAGTTCTAAATGCTATAAAATATTTCTAAAATAAAAATGAATAACTATTATAAGTATTCGTAAATGGCACTTAAAATTTATATGTTGCCATTTTTTTTACATACACTTTTTGTAACAATACTTTGAATTATTTTTGTAAATTTCCAATTTCACTGTTACATTTTAAATAATTATTTTCTATCATCAAATAATAAAACATAAAAGATTTTTAAAAAACATTCATATTAGTTTACTTAAAATACAATATTCTTTTTAAACTACACATTTTCTCTCTGGTCATTGTCATTAGTCTATTGATACTAATAAACAAATCCTTATCTGCCCCCAAGTATTTACCACCTAACGCACTCCACGTACATACATAGATACATACATACATACATACATACGTATATTATATTTTTAAAAGTTGGGCAAACGTCCAGTATAAAATTTAAGAAAAACATGTTTTAGACAACAGTCACCTTCTTACTTATACAATGATACGCTGTATGGACTATTAATGTACAAATTTTCAAAGTATATATGCTCCTGATTTTTTATTTAAAAGTGGATAAATGATACTGAAGTTAAATATTTGTTCAAATAATTTATCACATGTTAAATCTATTTAATACTATCGTTGCTATAATTATAAATATGCTACTGACCTACAATTTAAAATAAAACAAGTGTTAAGTGATTCGCATAAAAATATGTATATTGATCTTAATACAATACATAAATGTGTATAGTTAATGTTATGAATGTTATGAATATGGCGACGATATTGAAATAATTTGTTTATCTACACTCGAAACAACATTTATTTGTTTGTGTCAAGAATAAGTGTTTGTGCGTGAATATTTCTCCAACAATAAAGACATTTTATCGCAACAATGCAAGGCAATTCAATAAGCAAACAGTGGGCGCAATATTTGGCAGCTGCAACAGGTACTTATTTTATTTATAGAACAACTCGACTCTTTTCGATTTTTTTTCATATCATTTACATTTTTTAAATTCCGATTCATTTTATTTCAATCGGAAAATGCTTAGGCATTTTAATCATAGTTACTCAATTTACAAAATATTGGGGTAAAATTTAAATGTAATGTATTTAAAATTATCGTAAGAATCAAAACAGTATTTGTTCAAATTTCCTATTATTTACTAAAAATTCATGAGGTATACTTATGTATTTATTTTAACACATATAATAATTTAAATCCTTTTTAAAATTAATTTTGATAAAAATTTTATTCCGTATTTATTATCAGTTTAAAATGACATCTAAATTATTTGTAGACAAAATATTTTTTTAACATGTGATAAAATGATGATCTTATGTAATCAGTATTTCAAAATGGTAAACAAATAATCAAAAACGAAAAAATAGTGTTTAAAATGCTAATATTATAGAAAAATATTATTATATTCAAAGTTGTGGTAGAAATAATGGTAAAAAAATAAATAATAAAACTATTAGTTAAAGACTGAAATGTTTTTGCAAATTGAAATATTATTTATTTTATACAAAATTATAGCAAACAGAAAATGTTTTAATATTTTTTTGTAAAATTTGGGGGTTAACATTTTTTTATATTTTATCTCCGTAGTTCCCACATAGTTATTTGGCACTAACAATAAGTATGCAAAAAATAAAATAAAAATAGCTCTATAGAAAAAATTGGGACTAAAATCTAAAAAAACAGTTTTTGAAGCCTAAACAAATCACAGCAAGCGCTCATACAAAGTTTACAATAATAGATACCTAACCCCAATAAAATGATTAAAAATTCAATCTATGAAATGTTTTGCAAATATTTAAATTCTTTTTTGCTTGCTTAATAATCTATTGGATAATTAATAAAAAGAAAAATGTATTGAAAAGTATATGTACGACATTTTTGACCATAAAAATTACACAGCTTTGAATTTTGTCCTTACTTTTTAATAATAATGTGTACTTTAATTGAATACATAAGTTTTGTGCTTTTATGTACATATCGAATAATTCTGTGGGAAAAAGTCGGAGATCAAATCTTAAAAAAAATGTTTCAATGCTGAAACTTGCTTTCGAACATCATCAGATTTTTTGTAAAAAAAATTATAACCACGTACACCTTAAAATATATTAAACAATTTGTTTGTTTAAAATCTTATAAATTTACTCGAAATTACTGGAAATCTTTTATATAAATATTTAATATTTATTTATGTACGGCCATTTTTATCATATTAGAGATCTTTGAATATTGTCCATTTTTTTATCTAGAAATATTTTGATCTTTTAATTAGTTTGGTGAATATATAGTATACAATTAAAATTATATATTTACTAAGAAATTTGTGACATTTTATATTGTTTCAAAATAATTATTTATTTAATTGACGTTATATATATCTATAACGCTTTATATAATTAGAATAAAAATAAAATTACGTGTCGTGATTAATTTTTAATAAATACTTGTGTTATCCTGTAGCTTCCATGACCCTCATGTGCTATGGAATTCACTACGGATGGCCGTCTCCATTCTTACCTAGACTTCTGGCCGAAGACTCACCAATTCCAATGACAAGTGCTGAAGGAGGATGGGTGTCGTCCATGCCTCTTTACGGTGCAATCATCGGAGCCCCCCTCTGTGCTTTGACCGTAGATATAATTGGAAGAAGAATGATAATCCTCTTAATATCTTTACCTTACGTCATATCTTGGATAATGGTTGGGTTCACAAATTCCGTAATTGTCGTATGTCTTGCTAGATTTATAGGAGGTATAAGTGCAGGGGCTTCTTTCACTGTGGTCCCGATGTATATAGGAGAAATAGCTGAACCATCTATACGTGGGTCTCTTGCAACTAGTATATCTTTACAGTGGAATTTAGGTATTCTTCTTGTGTATTGCATAGGTCCTTATGTTGGAATTCCTATAATGTCATTAATTGGAGCAGTTTTCCCAATTGCACTTTTTGTTTTGTTTTACTTTATGCCCGAATCTCCATACTTCCTCTTACTTAAATCAAAAACATCCGAAGCAGAAGATAGTTTAAAATTTCTGCGCCGTACTAATGACGTAAAAAGTGAATTATTAGATATTCAAAATAGCGTCGTAGAACAGAAATCTAAATCAGGTAAAATTAAAGAAATGTTCGTCAACAGATGTAATAGAACAGGTTTATTGATTATGGTAGGATTAACAATAGCTCAAGAGTTTAGTGGAAGAGCTGCATTCTCTTTTTACAGTCAAATTATTTTCGAAGAAGCCGATGGACACATCTCTTCTAGTACTAGTTCGATAATGTACGCATTGACGCAATTAATTGTATCATTAATTGCTTCATTTTTAGTTGACCGTTGGGGAAGACGCCCGCTTTTAATATTATCGTGTATTGGGTCTGCATTTTCTTTAGGTCTAGAAGGTACATTCTACTACCTTCAAGACCTGAATTATGATATGACTCATTTCACATGGGTACCTTTAGCAGGTTTATTAGCTTACAATGTTCTATTCAGTATCGGTTTGGGTGTTATTCCTTTAATTATTGGAGCTGAAATATTCTCAACAAGCGTCAAGTCAAAGAGCTTGTGTTTAGTTGATTTGTTTGCAGCATTGACATCTGCAATGACTGCTAAATCATTTCAAGTTATATCTGATTCGTTTGGAATCGCTGTACCATTTTGGGCTTTCACAATATCATGTATAATATCATTAGTTTTGATATATTTTGGAGTACCTGAAACAAAAGGAAAGAGTCTAGATGATATTCAATTACAATTAAGTGGAAAATCATCAAAGAGCAGTAATATTCCAGATGCATCATGATATATAGACTATTTAGCACATATTTAAATTACTTTATTTTTTTGAGAACGTTAGATATTTAAAATTAAAGTGAAAATATTGTATATTAATATTCCATACGACGTTTCAATAATTAATTAATTAGTAACCAGTAACTAAATAATTGTAAGTAGATTATTCAATTGTATAAAATATAAGTGAATATAATTAATATAATAGCGTAAACTATTCATTTTCTATTTAGGTGAATAGTGACTACATATACTTTTTGTGAAAATTAAATAGATACGCTAATGAGATTGAGAACATATCTACGATTGCAATATGTTAGTGAAATATTATCTAAATAATATTTAAATATTATTTATATTTTTAATCGACTCAGACCTGTTCTAAGGCATAGCAAGGTACACAAAATTATTTAATTGCAGTAAATGTATGATTTTCTTAGGGCGTTTTTCCACACACCGGCAAAACCGGTAACGGTGACGGCGTCGGTTGCAATGTAATCAAATCAGAGCTTTTCCACGTAGACCAGCCCGGCTAATTTGCCGATGACTACACCGGCACCGTCAAATGCTGCCGGTGTTGAACTTTCAGTCAACATAGGATGTCCCCAATACTGCTTTTTTTATATTTGTGATTTATATACTTCCTTCTGAGGTATAATAACCCAAGAAGGTAACGCTTATTGAACAGTGCAGACATGTTTCTATCACCACAGATAGAACTCAACTGCACCGGCACTAAGAATATCGGTGTGTGAAAAAAGAGCCATGGCCGGTGCCGGTGCCTTTACCGATTTTGCCGGTGTGTGGAAAAACGACCTTCTTTCAATAAAGATAAAACAAAATAAATATCAATTAGCCTTGGACCGGCCTTGAATGAATTTTATAATTTTTTAAAATTTTATTAAATAACATTATTTCTTCCATGCTATTTGCTATTTATAGTTTTTATTAAATGATTCTTTGTTTGTTTGTTTTTTTATGTATGTTTATATCTATTAAGTTTTCATACAATTTGTTATAATGTTTTTATATGATTGTAACTTGTGAGCATTTTTAATATATATTTTTAAATATATGCTGTTTTATTTATTCTTCTTCTAGATTCATTTTTATATCTTATTGCAATACTATTCTTTATAATACAGAATGTTCATAAACAAAGAAACACTTAAAAAGTCTAATTTACCAAACTTTTTTTCAAATGAAACATCCTATATATTATTTATCTTCTTAAAGTATATATCTTTAAATTCTCTACAACTTTTGTACAATATATATATATTATACATATACCTGCTTCCTATCCTTTGGACAGTAGTGTCTCCATACAATTTTTCTCATTCACACATTTCATTAATAGCAATATTAAATAGAAGATAGATCTTCAATATGCAAATATATTATTCACTAATTGTAAGAGCTACACTTGACATACTTAATAATTGTAAATACATTATCAAATATAATTGATCATATGAAAAATATTCAGTTATGTAACAGCAAGAGTTTGTTAGTATTATTAAGGTTTTATGGTAATTAAGACAATTTCATTAAGGCCAATTACACAGGACGATATACTGGGCAATTTGGCTAGACACAGTTAGATCAAATCTATGTAGGTACTTTAACCATTCGAACATTAAAAAAAGCGTACTTAAAAAAATTATTAACTGCGTTTCGAAAAAAATATTCTCTCGTTTTATTATTATTATTCTCTCCTTTTAATTGACTTCTAGTTATAAATATCATTATTAATCAATAAAAATATTACTACATATGTACAATATATATATATATATTATTCTAATTAATTGATATGTAGTAAGTTGTACATTAATTGATTAAAATACATGTATTGAAACGATTGTTTTTCTATAAATATTTAAATTGTCTCATTTAACGTCTTTCTTTAACACATAAATCATAGATACTTATGTTTACCTATAACTACTGTTATTTATGAAAAAAATAGGTTGTATACCGAAACAAGGCTTTTGTCGGTCTCGAAACTGAGATGAGATTGACTTTAATTTAGATAAGACAAGACTGCTGAGAAGATACCACTTGAATTTTGTCAAGACAAGACCAATTTTTTACGAGACGAAACCGAGACAATACCAACCCTATTTATAAATCTCCTCGAAAGTCATGGTTTTAAAGAGTTTTCAGTAATTAGTAAAAAAAAAGTTCTTAATTCATATATGAAATATATTTTATAATATAATTTAATAATAAAAGTTTTATATCAATAAATGGAAAAACATAAAACGACCTTTTTACCTCGGTAAAGACCAAGATAAGGCTTAATTTTTTGCGAGGCGAGACCGAGACAAGATTGTATCAATTTTCACGAGACGTGATCAAAATAAAACTGTTAATTGTAAAATTCGAGACCGAAATGAGACCAGTTCCAAAAACCAAAACGAAGTCTCATCTCGTGTGGCAGCCCCAGTAAAAAATAAATAAGACATCATTAAAACATCGCTTCTCTTATGTCCGGTATTATAAACGAGCTAACAAAATTTGCTAGCTTTGCAAACACTTCAAATAGGGTATTAATTACCTATGTGATATTATCTATCTATAACACAGTTGGCGACTTTGACCGTATAAAATAATTTTCATAATATCACCACTGTTTTAATACCGTTGGTGTTTACTTACCACGTGTACGCGAAACTTGGGAAACACTACACGAAACTTCAAGATAACTGTCAGATAGGTTGTTAGCTCGTTTTTAATACCGAACATTAAAATTGCATGTGGTTATTAACGTTCTAAAATAATATGATAAATTATAAATATTGCAAAAATTCATTTAATAACAAAACGAATTTATTCGCTAGTACAGTACAATAGTTCCGCCAAAACATATAAGGATCGGGATCTAATAATAACTCTCCGGCGCGAATAAGATCGTAGGTATTGAAGCTCACATGCAAAAAGTCTCATGTATCTTTAAATTTCATACGACAGATAAAAATACCATCACGATCCCACTCTCAAAAAATACATATACCTATCTAGTAGCAAAAAATTCTAATTGTAAAATTACCATTCGTTATCAGAAACATCGTTAGTTTAGATTAAAATTCTTGGAAGAATACGCTTTACACTTTACACTGAAAAAACTAATTAAAATGTGTCATTTGATTACTGTATATAAGCATTGTCTTCTAATAAGTACACATAAAATAATAAAGCTTAAATTCATAGCACTCATTGTCATAAGTTAAATGATGTAATCTTAAGCTGTCTGAAAATGTTTGCTATTCAAAACTTCGTATTTACTTATTTTATAAAGTATTTTTTATTGGGGTGAACTAAAAACTCTAGCTTAAAAATAAATGTGTGCTTGTTCTTGTTACGATAGTTTAATAGGTCATTCCACCCTTCACCGTTACAAAAAGTGATACTATATATAAAGCTACATACTAATGTCGTAAAATTTAGTAAAATAGAATATAGAATATAATAGAATATAGGTTTAATATCAGCGATGAAGTTTGCATTTACCACACTTCACCCTTATCTTTTTTGTGAAATATACGTGAATATAACAAATGTAATAATTGAAGTTTGTAATATAAATTGGTGCTGTACAAATTCATAATTATAATTATAAGTTTCTTCGAAATACGTTATAATTAGTAAACTTATTTATGATTTATTGCAAATTTAAATCTATTTTTACTTTTTATTGTTTAACTAAAGATATACACCTTAACCAAAATCAAACGTATGTCGAGTGACATTGTTTTATTGTGGTTAAGGTGTACATTTTTAGTTTAAGTGATTAATGCCCGGTATTATAAAGAATTTGCTTGGTTGTAAATGCAAATTAGCTTCCAGCTAACGCTATCAGCAAGGTGTTAAATAAAAATGACAACACACTCACAGACGTAATGAAATCGTACATATCATAACCTTGACGCATGCACGATAAGTCAAAATCAGCGACTTAAAATAAGTGCTGCCAAGTATACGTCATAAAATGTATAACATTTACATTATCATACATTTATTACCACTACTTTAAAATATCGAGCAATTTCATAACAATTTGACACCTAGCAGATAGCGTTAGCTGGAAGCTAATTTTCATTTGCACTCAAGCAAATTATTTATAATACCGGGCATAAGAAACCACAGTTTCTCTGTTTTTCCAGTAGCTATTTATTTATATTTATGTAGGTACTCATAGGTACTTTGGAAAGATTGGACGCCTCTGCATGGAATTGAAATTAAAAACAATGAAATATCCCAAGGTATATAAAGACAAGGTAGTCTCAACAATTCCTTGACCAATCAGTGTTGGCGCGGGAATTGACGTCACCTGGGGGATCTATTCAAATGTCATAAATTTTTAATAGAATATTAATTACAAAAAATTCCTTTATTTATTCTTGTTTTCGTATTTTTTGATATTTTAACAACGCATACAATCAAATAAGTACAAATTTGACATTGTAAAATCATAAAAAAGCTGTCAAAGACAATTTGGTCAATTCGGGAAGCATCATTTTTACTATTCTTAAGTTGGCAATACGTTATATGATTCTGAGAGCTCTTTATGATTTTGCTATGTCGAATTTGTACTTATTTGATTGTATGTGTTGTTAAAATATCAAAAAATACGAAAACATGAATAAATAAAGGAATTTTTTGTAATTAATATTCTATTAAAAATTTATGACATTTGAATAGATCCCCCAGGTGACGTCAATTCCCGCGCCAACGCTGATTGGTCAAGGAGCTCTTGAGACTACCTTGTCTTTATATACCTTGGAAATATCCTAAAAAAAAATAATTTGTCGAAAATTAGAAACAAAGAACAAAAACATATTTTATGGGTATAATAAAACTTATGAGTTTTACAAAAAATATATTTTAAATATAACATATAAACAACAAAAATACTAAACAATTTCAAAAACATCAATATTTACTAACTATTCGACCGAAATGAGTCATTTCGCAATCGGCTATAATAATAATATGTGTCTGTACAATGGTTTGTGTGGGTTATTGTATACATATGTATATTATATATACGTATATGCACGCATATATGAGAATGTAGCATTAATATAACAATAACAATAATAAATTAGCAAGCAAAGTATTCTATGATTATTATTGTGCAGTAGTGGTTCGTTTACATATTATCTACTATAGTAGATTATTATACCCATTTCTGTTTTTACACGAATTTTTTTACACAATTTTGAAATAGCACGGTCGATAACAATATATTTTTTTTACATGTATTGATTTGATTTTACACGATTCATTAAAAAAAATGTAAAATGTATACAATTTAATATTTTCGTAGAGTGAAGTTTTTTTTCTTGTTAAATTTTCCTTTTAAATTAAATATCTACCGTGCAAAAACAGAATTGGGTATATGATACTATGCCGTGTTTAGACCAAAGAAACTTAAGAGCAACACGATGTTCTTTTTACAAAAATTTTAAATATGAAGTGTTTCAAAAATAAAGTTTTGTCTTTAACTAAAGTTATAAAAACATTGATTAGATACTGCAATAAAAGTAAAAAATATTTTACTGACTTAGGATGTAGGTACTACCTACTTATGGTTAACACAGTATAATTTTAAATATTATTCTAACAATGTAGGTAATATTGCTTTAATCATTTTAATCAAATATTCATGTATTTTTAAAACAAACCCTCACACTCAGAAATCATAAACTATTAAAAACTAATTTAATATAAATACTGAGAAATGAAGTTTGTAATTCGTTATTTCTTTCTTTAAACTTAATTATTTAAATAAATAATTGTTTATATGATATCAGCTTCTGCCATTGCTAGTTAAATACAATTTTATATTTTTATTAAAAATAAAATGTTTCCTAAAAAAATTTGCCACATGTCAGGAAAATATTGTAATTGAACATTACAATAACGTATTTATAGTACTAATTATAAATACCGAAATACCGGTATTACTTGCACCAATAACGGTATCTTAATAACGATGAAAAATGGCCAGGATCCTGGTTTTTGGGATCTCGGAATCCTGATATTGTACTCACTAAATACATTAGGTACATAGATATATATGAATTACATATAAAAATAATTAATATTTATCAAAACTAATATTTTTTATAAACTAGATAAAGTGTAAACATATTTTCTTTGTTTCAATCAGTATTATAGGATATTAACATTAAACAAGAGCAATAACATAATTCGAATTTTATAGTAAATTACTAATTGTAATTTATAACAACTGTCGTCGTAAATGACAAAAGGTTAATGTACTCTATATCAGAGTTGAAATGGAACGTTATTATTGCTATGAACAGAGCCAATGTCAAGGAAAATTGCAAAACACAGCAGTATTTCTCAATCAACATTCTGTCAATCGTAAAAATAGCATAACTGTATACATATTAATTATATACACATGTAGATTAGAGTAGATCAAAAATACTATTCAATTATATCAATATAACATAAACAAAATTCTATAGAAAATTATAAACATTCAAAGTGATTAAAATATTACATCCCTTAGCCCCAGGTCCCCAGACTAGAGCTCTCTTAGTCCCCCCTTGTGGAGGGCTGTTTCCATAATACTTTCTGTAATGTATAGAAAATAAATAAACCTACTTACGATTCTTCACCAACCCCTAGAATATAGAAGTTATACAATTTTGTTTGCATGTCCTTCTTGCGCTTATAAAAACAAAGACGATATTTTCTTGTCCATTGAAAACATATATGCAATTTGAAAACTTAAACCTGATATGAGTTTAAAGTTTTCTAATAGCAACTGTAAAAATAAAATAAAGATACAACATCGTTGATACAATTAAAAGTTAAACACCTGTTAATTCATTTTCATTGTTTTACTTCAGACTGTAGTTTTTATTGCTAACATTACTTATACATATAGTAGACGTTTCATATTGTAAACCCGTCTCTCTCTTTGTCTGTCCGTTAGTGCGCTTATTACTCGAAAACCACTTATCCGATTTACGTGTATGTAGGTAACATAAGAAATAAGTAGTGACGATAATTGTAAATCAAGTCGGAAAAAAGTTTGCCACCAACGCGCTTGTTTGCAATACGCTGCCTAAACCGTTAAATATCGAACAAAATAATTTTGGTAATGAACTAGAATCAAAAGATCTCAAATAAAGTCTATGATATCATATATCTAACTTTTATGTTTAAGTCACAATTACTGCTTTTATGTTACAAAGAAAATTAAAAAATCTTTGGGTTCTGTTTTCGTAGACTTATGACCTACAAAACATTAATCTTTATCGAAATAAATGATTTCATCGTCATAAGTACTTAATATAGATATAATTTACCCTTTACAGCATCCAATTTGGTCGTATAGTTTAGGAAATAACTTTAAATAAGTTATATACAGTAAAATATTATTAAAAACGCGCGAACTAAATCAGTTGCATCTGTGCAAAGTAGAGGGAAAGATTCTCTTCGGCTCGGCCGTTGTATTTGACCGTCAATTGTTTATTTTGTTTTCAATAGTTAACTTTTTTTAAACAGAACAAAAACGATTTGTACTTTTTGTTCTGATAAGCTTTTGTTAGGTATTTTAGGTGTTGATTAGTTATTTTTACAATCAATAATCATGTTTGTACTTAATTCAACTATATTTTCAAAAATCCTAAACAATAATTCCGTAGTCCAAGCGGGCACAGCTAGTTTATAATATATCTGAATCAACTGGCGCAGTTCACAGTATGGAAAGTCTACTGTATAAGAAAACTGCAATCCGCTAACCATAACTTAAATCGTATCGATGATACACGCAATAAAACAACGGCAAAACGCATCTGGCTGACGGTAGACATTAGCATACCATATCAACACACACATACACACACACACACACACACATACACACACACACACACACACACATACACACACCAATGTTATAGTGATGAATCGTTGCGTGAATCCGGTGTATGGTGACCTATTGCCTGTCCGGATATCAGATTTGGCCGCCACCTGTACACAACAGGTGCCAGGGCACCCTCATTGATGATAATTATCTGTTGTTTAGTTTTATACTTGCATCTATGTAGAATACATGCTCACTACACAATATTATATATTTTAGTTTATTTATATAGTTTTCTTAACAAAAATTAATGTTAGTGTATGGTGTAATTTTAATATAAGAATGATAGATGCTCTTGTGGAACAAAGAAGTGCTGATATCTAATATGGTAAGGTGGTTCAAGTATATATAGTAGTAGGTAGTTCAACACAATCATGTTACGATATAAGAAATACGTTGCACAATAAATAGCTTAGGTACTTCTAACGGCGCAACCAGAATAAAAAATCAAGGGGTTTTTTATTTTATTTTTATAATTATATATAATTTTCATTTTTTTTTAATCTATAACTATTTAACTTTCAGTTTAATAAAAATAAGTACACATTTAAATAATTATTACGTTCTTTGATTTTCTATAAATATCTAAATGTTTCTACTTACATCTTTCTTTAACATATGTATATTATTTGTTAACAAAAATAAAGTAGATATTTATGAAATTATATTTGCTAAATTAAATCGTTACCGTTACTTATGGAATATGTGTGATTTAAAGGGTTATTTCTCAACACTCAGAACGCCACTATAATAAATTGTTAATACAAAATACATACAAAAATATAAAATTTAAAATCTGATTATTGGTTAGCAACAAGTAGTTAATTTAACAAAAAAACTGATTTATAAAAAAATGATCTTAAACTATTTTTAAACTAACTAAAATTGTTTCCAATTTTACTAATTCTATGCATAATATTTTTTGTAATATACGAAAAGAAAGTATTTTAATTTAATGAATATATTCCAAATATAGATAAATAATATCTATCAAAAATCTGTTTATAACTACTTTAATTAATAAAAACATGAATTGTTTACAAACCGTTGAAATTGTATCTAGTATATTAGTAACCAGATAACATATTGTCGAGAGTATTTTTAGTTGCTAGTGTAGATCAGTGTTTTTGTTGTTTTTCTGTACATTCGACCTAATTTTAAATACGTTAGGCGTTAAATAACTGAAATATAAATATATTTTCCTGTACATATACAGGGTGTCCTGTAAACATACATACAATGAATTTTGCATTTTCAAAAGTTGTAATGGGTATAAGTCAACGAAAATCCATAATTTCTGCTACTGGAAGCACCCAAACATATTTTTGTTTATCTCCTAAAGGATTAACTTTTAGAAAATTTTGTAAGGTTGAAAGGTTTTTAGAATTATCTAGACAATATCAAGAAATAATTTTTGAAATTTTTATGGCATTTATTAATTTTGTAAAAAGTGCCCAACCAAAAAAAACTAAAAAATGTCACCAAATCTTCTTAAAAATGTTTTTTTGTATTCATTGATCAATTCGAAACACTTTTTATTCTTTGCAATTTTATCTAAAATTATCAAGAGATAAATAAATAAATTTAAAAAAATTTTTGGGTCCCCCTGGAGCAGAAATTATGGATTTTAGTAGGTTGCACCCATTACAACTTTTGATCAGCACACTTTGAGCAATCATTTCCATAAAAAAATTTCAACCATAAGGCAAAATTCATTGCATTCGTGTAGGGTTGTTTCTTTTGCTCAATATACTGCTAAAACATTTCGTTTTGGATATGGGTTTATTAGCAAAAAGCGATTGTTTTAATGTCCTCGACAACTTCTGAAAGTTTACGGGACACCCTGTATATACTATTTATATAATAAACCTGAGTGTCATTTTCACATACTATTATTTATACTTGTCAATATTATATATCAATGGAAAAGCTAAAGGACAAATAACTTTACAACACGCTTATTTTATTTATATTGTAGACACATTTAAATTATTTCCAAAGCAACTAATTACAATCTTTACAAATGTGCAGTTAATTATTGCCATTTATCATTTTGTTGCACTAGTTACTACTTTTTTACATCAAAAGATGGGGGGGGGGCTGAGTGACTGACTCATCAACGTACAGCCCTAATCCCTAAAGTAGAAACGTGAATTTTCAGGGTTATGTTCTATTTCATGACGTAAGCATCCACCAAAAAGATAGTTTCTGAAATTCAACTTCGAAGGAAAGAAAATGTTGTTCCACTTTTTTTATTTTAATACTTTTATCTGCATAACTGCTTATATTATAATACTGAATTTGATGTGAAATACTCTAAAAATTGTTTCATATTAACAGGTATTATTTAAATATAAATCCAATCACCATAAAAATTGTAAGAGTTTAGACTTATATGTGTTTCAATAGCAATGCTATCATCGTCAGAGTCTTAAAAATACTAAATTATTTAATGTTCATAAAAACTAATAAAGCGCGGGTGAACCCGCGAGCGAGCCGCTAGTATCTAATAAAACCAAAAGTTTATTTAAATATCAATTTAATTAAATATATAGAAACATAAAAAATAGATATAATAAATCAAAAATACAATATGGAGTGACAGCAACTACAAAAAAAATGTTTGTATAATATTTATGTAGGTAACATAACATATAACATATGTATCGAATTACATACATATTTATATCGTAGGCGTATATTAGCTCATAGTGTATTCATATAAATGCATTTAATACAATAATATAAACCAGTGGTGTTAAACAAATTAAAAATTAACATTAAACACAAAAATATGTATGTATAAAGATGTAGGTATAACTATAAGAGATGTAAATTATAGTTTTCTTAATTATAAGAATACAGGTATACTATAGTTGATATAATACAAACTACGCCTAACAATCATATCCCACTTTGCGTCTGGTTTTGGGAAAACGTGACGTATTCTTGAATTACTCTTTTATGACTCAATCTGTTATCTTAATAGTTTTACAATGTTTCTTCGGATCTGGGGTAGTTAAAACCACAGAATAAAGGTTAAAACCTACTTTTTTTAACTATTAAATTTTGAATAATACCTAACTACACTATTAAAATAATTCGATTTCGTATTGATTCAATCTTACAAAAACTATGTAGATATAAAAAATATATAATATATTTTTTTAATGTTTAAAAGATTACTTAGCGTGACGAAATGACAGCAATCAAGTAAATTTATTGTCATTTCCGTTTTTACTGAAATTCCTATTATTAGATACAATTTCGCAGTAATTCTATGAGGAAACAATATTTTGAAATTCATTTAATATAGGTACATACTATAATACATAATATATCACAGAGCTTAAATTAAAAAAAAAAAAAAAAAAACAATTCATACGTACCTAATATTTATATTGAATATTTTCTTTTTTTTTCATCTTTTTTTATCATGTATTATAAATTATTTAAAAAAATATTATTTTATAACTATTATTTTAAAAATAATAATTATAAATCATATCATTCGATTTTAAGAATATTTATTATTATTTTTATTAATAATTTGTGTAATTACTATGTAGGTAGACAGGTGCCCACATCATAAATGGGCCTCCATCCATCAAATTGCCAATAAATAAAAAAAATTATAAAATATAGAAAAAGAAAATTTTTAAATAATCATTTTTACATCATATGAGCTTAAAACGCAAGTCTTAAGTTTGATATATTCTTATATTCATATGAATAAAAATCAATATTTTTTAAAAACACTATAAATATAAACCTTCCTTACTAATTTTTATTTCTCGGTCATTACAATTATTTTTTTCGTCACCAAGCTTTGCCTAGGGGCTTTTGGGTAGCTTAATGCATGATGCATATATGTGTGTAATATAAAACCAAAATTTATTTTTAAAGTGCAATAAATCTTTAAAATATTAAATCTGTGACACATATATAACGTGCATGAAGTATATAGATATATAATTATATATTTTAGTATGTGTACATAAATTTGAGTTTTTTGCTTAATTACGGAATATTTCTGTAATTTTCCTGAATTATTTGACTAGTCATTATATCAAAGCTTCATAATTCATAAAATGTAAACGCATATACATAAACAGCACATATATGTAATGTTTTTTATACTGAAATAAATAATTAGCACTATGTACTGTGTGATAAGAACAACTTAATAATTGATTTTTTTTAAATTAATTATATTTATTTATAGAATCATACAGAATCAACAAAACAATTTTATTTCTAAACAAAAATCTTAAAACTATAATTCAAATGTTAATTGGAAACAAACATACAATAATTCAATCTTTATTTATGGACATTTTGACTATGCGGCTCGCATGGTTACATTTAGTGCCCCACACTGGCAAAAATACGCGAAAAGTGGCCAAAACCTATGACGTACATTATTACGTTATTAGCAGATAAAAATTATCAAATCCGCTAGTTTATTTTTCTATCTTCCTAAAAATGAGCATATTTTAGCTTGATTCCGCCTGATCTGATTGACATAGAATTTTGTATTGCAGGTTTTAGTATCGTTTTCGTCCATTTTTGCCTGCGTGCGCCCCCGCGTTTTAGTACATACATGGACATGATTCTTGGATTGCCGTATACTGTGAAGCTTATACGATAATAATATGTATAAGTAGAGAAATATAGCCCCTTTTTACCTGTATTTATTGCAAAATTAGACGAAACTAGCCTAGATCATACGTGATGAAGAAACAAATTTTATTCCCATGCAAAAAGTTATATGTAAATTGTTTACCTAAAATACAGATATTATGTATTAAAATTTCTTAAGACTATTAAAAAAATTACATGTAGGTAATTACATATGTAATAATGTACAAATTATAATCATATTCTTTATTGTTTGTCCTGAAGTTCGTTTACCTGGATAATAAATTACATTCAAGAATCTGATTTTATGAAAAGGTGTAACAAACTAAGCCGTGAGAATTCGACAGTTTTATGAAACAATAGAATTTATTCAAATAAGCGATATTCAAGCAACAATACACAAAACTTCGGTTGTTGTCATTTTGTGTTTGTTGCTGACAGTTGTACCGTTACAACGTTTGATCCAGTCTAGTGTGTTGTTCATCGGGTTCCACATTCTTGATTTAGAAACACAATGGTAAGATTCTACCTTTACTATTCAAATAATATACATATAAAATATGAAAGATTGTATTATTCTTTTGTTATGGTAATATTGCTCTATATAAGAATCATGTCTATTTTAATTTAATTTAATTAATAGATAGTATTTCTTGAAGTGCATTATACATTATACCATACCATCACAATCTTCTGTTTTCTTTAAAAAAAATAAAGATATAAATTTTGACTTAACAAATTAACATGAAATTTTTAAAAGTCGACCAATATTGATCTATTTTCTAATTTTCATTCCAAAATTTTGCAGAAAACAAATCAAATAAATATTTTTGCTAATAAATCTATTTTCAAAAATATGTGTTTGTAGTAAATATGAAAGACTCGTCTCGTGAATATTTAATATGGTAATATTGGTTTATTTGATTTTTTATTCATAAAAAAACTTGATTTTATATTTTACATTGTATCTAATACCCCAACAAAAGGAAGGGGCTGGCAGAGTTCTAGCCTGGAGGTTTGGAGCTAAAGGGACCCGGCTCGGCGAGTCAACAAGCTTTTTTTTGGTCATCAAAAAAAATCTTATATTTTTAACGGAAAGGGGCCCGTCGAAAACTATATTTAATATGGTAATATTGGTTTATTTGATTTTTTATTCATAAAAAAACTTGATTTTATATTTTACATTATTTACATTGTATCTAATGCCCCAACAAAAGGAAGGGGCTAACAGGGTTCTAGCCTGGAGGTCTGGGGCTAAAGAGACCCGGCTCAGCGAGTCAACAAACTTTTTTTTGATCGTCTTCAAAAAAAATCTTAAATTTTTTAACGGAAAGTGGCCCGTCGAAAACTGTAGCGTGAGCGCCCACGATAAGGTGTGAGGGCCATTATTGTATCATAACTAGAATCATGTCAAAATACTTATTATTGAGAATATCTTATAACCGAGATACTCGATGAGATGTATAAATAATATTAATATAGTCTCGGCGTGAAACCCTAGCTCGAAGCTTCTTAATGTAGCTAGATATTTTATCATAATACAAAGCGACATTTTTCAATTTAAAACGTACATAACGTACAGACCTGTATTACTTTCATTTTACGTTAATAATTCATATGAACGAAAAGAAAAGTTTAAAAAAATGCAAGCAATATGCATATAAATTCGTTTATTATTATTTTAAGTATTTCGTAGTTTTAAATTCAAATGATGATTTTCAAATTTATTCAACTTAGACCAACAAAAATACTATTACAAAATAATAATTACTTTATTTAAGGTATTAGAATAATTCACTAACGTTCCCCCCATATTTTAAAATGATAATTTGTTTACCTTGAAACAAATTCATATTAATTTATAACTTTGCAATGAAATTACATTCCATAAACTACGAGTAGGAGAAAGTTATTAAAGCAGTTACGCCAAATGTGTTATAAGTATTTATTTAAATTTCAAATAATACCTAATATTTTTTTGTATTATAATCACAATTGATTGATTTTAACCAGGGTTGTCTTAATTTTAAAATTCAATCGATCAACTTAAAAACAGGACAATACATATTTTTTGTTGTCAAAAACGACAAACCGCCCACGATATTATGTACTATGTAAATGTTTACAATTTATTAGTGCATAAGTACAAAATTTACTTTTGTTTACGTACACAAGTACGTAAATAAAACAAATAACCTTTTGTTGTTTTCTTAAAAATATCTCACTAAATATAAATAGCAAACATTGAAAAACACATTTTATTTACGATGCATTTTGAAAAATATAAGTTTTAAATCCTCTTATTGTTAGTTCATTTTTGTTAAATTTGTATGTAATTTTGTAAATTATTTTTACATTATACATTTAATTTTTTATAATTTAATGAGATTCATTTCTTGTCGGCTGGGTTACTCCTTTTCCAACAGTTCAGTGGTGTTTTATTTTATTTTATGAAGGGTTGTTTCACAAGGGATGTCTAACGGAATGGGAGTTTGCTGATGGGCCAATCATCTCAGGTTCGTAGGTATTGGGGGGCTTAATACTTGGGATTTGAGGGTTAAGTTCACTTTGGTATATGGATGAAAAAGTTATTTTATTTTTTTATTACATTTATAGTTTTATATATATTTTTTTGTGTATTCTATAATGTGTGAATACTTTATTTCTTATTAATTCGCTTTACTCTTTCTGCTAGGTGATGTTTTTTCCTGTAGGTTTTTATAATTTTATTTTATAGGATTTTTCATTGCATTTTTCATGCTTTATTTGTATTAATTTATTAATACCTCACTAAAGTAAATAGTACTACTATAATTATTACGCAAAACTTAATTTTCGAACTTATAGTTATTGGCTTCTTATAGAATGTCGGCGATATACATTAAGCATATCCGGCTTTAATAGGGGTGCACAACACCCGAGCGGCTGGTCCTAAGGAGCCGCAGCTAAGCCTTGGGAGCATCACTTTTTTTATTTCAATATTTTTTCGGTATGTATCTAGAGCTACCCCTGTATATACATAGGTACACACTATTATAAATTATAAGTATATAAAGTAGATAATATAAACTATTATATTATAAATAATTATTTATTATAACAACAAAAAAATAATTTATTACACACTTTAGCCAGATGGTGGTTTCATTAAAACCACAAACTTTTAAAACCAATACATCGTTATCTTGAAAAAGTAGGATATTAACGGATATTGACAACGGAGTACAAAAAACCGCTATTATTATTTGGAGATTGACTATTTGATTCTTTCCATCAGTTTTTAAGTTACCAGAACATGTTTTTGATCTATTTTTAAATGTTTTGTTTAATACCGTTGTGCCTTGCTCCGTTCTAATGTCTTGATTCATCAGCTAGCTTTTGGTCTCGATCTATAATTACATTATATCTAGTATATAATAAAATAAACAGCATTATAAAAAAATGTTATGTTTATACATTTTATGTGAATATTATTGAAGTAATAGAGGTGGTTATTTTTAATTACTATTAATTTACTAAAGAATATCGTAAACTCTAAAAGTATAATAGTAAATTTAACTCTTTTTCTATACGAATTATCTAAAAGGGTTGAAAAAATATGTAAAATTAATGATTCACTTATGAAAAGACATATCTAATAATAGTTTCTTCTGGCCAGGATCGTACTAAAGGCTAAAGCTATACGAAATTCGAACAAAGCGATGCCATTTGAATTTCGGTTTTTAGGCATCATCAATAATTAGTATTTAAACATTTATAATTCTAATGACGCTAACAACAAATACTTGTTTTTATTTATTTATTTTAACTTTAAAAAAAAAAACTTGTTTCTCAAACCGAGACTATACTGTAAGTTGCGTGATCGAGATGAGACTGTATATGTTACAGAAACCAAGACGAGACAAGAGTCATTTTATCTTGTTTCCTGTGATATGAGTAATTCATCTGAACCATTCAGAATCCAAAACAGTTTATAAAAACTATATATTTTTATTTTATAAATGTTGCAATGAAGTCAACAAATAATTATATTAAATAATAATTATTTCAATATCGAATTTAGAATTCTTCTTCCTAATATTTAGAAAACCCTAAAATTCTATTTTAAAAAACATTTCCCCAACTCCAAAACATAGAAATTTTCTTACTGTAAATCGTAACTAAATTATAAAGTAAATATTTTTCTTCAAACACATTTAAATAGTCTCAACAAACAAAAGATTGTTAAAGTTTAATGTATTAGGTACCGATAATGATAAAATAACGATCTGTACTTCTAACAAAACTTCACAATATAAAACTTTCGAAACATAATAATTACAGACCTGAAACTGATAATAGGTTTCAGATTTGTGCACGCTAAAGACGGTGCTGTTTAACAAAGTCGTGACCTCCGCCGTACGATGTATGGTAGGTACTTTCTCAACAAGTTGACGTTGGAAGTACTGAAGTGAAATGATAAAACCCGCTCACGGAAGCCGGTTATTATTTCCTACACAGCGCCGCAAAACGCCTCTCAGACTCGGTGACTCAGTGAGCAAGTAATTGCACACAACTATCTAATCTAACTACCATCACAAATACAATACACAAGCCTTTTATTATACAGTATTATACAAAAATGATTATTATTATTTTACTTAAAATATGTTTTCTATTACGCACGATTTCTAAAAATAAATATAAATATCTGCCATGAGAGCCACGGGACTTTCTTATACGTAAACTAACAGTGAACAGTACACGTGATTTTTATTAAAATAAAAATCACGTGCACTGTTTTAATAAATTAAAACACATTACTGACAAACTAATAAGTTAGAATAAAATGAATGGAACATAAATTATACATAAAATAAACAACATGCATAAAATGATTTTTTTTAACGTAATTACGGAAACGGATGTTTACTCTTGTCAATTTTTGAATAAAATTTTCGAATAATATTTGAAATAGGAATTAAATGTTTTTGATAAAAAATGTCGAGTATGTTATTATCTATAATTTATTATTTATTATTATAATTAATTAGAACTACCCACACTGGTCACTCTTACACTCTTAGATTTACGTATAAGAAAGTCCCATGGTACCTATGGCGAACACGAACACTGTTCTGACAAATAACACATTACCTAGCGTTGTTACCATATCGCTTTTAAAATAAATATTAATTGTTGTGAATTATAAAATTAATTAATAATATATGTTTTATATTGTCTTTAAAAGTATTTCAATGATAATTAATTAACAGAGAAACGTCTATTTGGAACTATCATCTCTCATTATACATAGGTACTAAATTCAATTGTAATTTAAAGCATATTTGCATATTATAAATTTTCAACTGACGCCTCTGGAATAATATGCATGGAAATGACGAAAGTGACATTTAAGAAAAGATGGTCGCCGTAAAATTTTGGTAACAGTTTCATATACGGACTAGCATTAGTTGTTATACCATTGATAAAATGATCGTACCTACTCGATTTGTAATTATTTTGGAATCTCGATTTTTTAAAATTATTTATATTTACTTTATTATACTATACATTTCGTGCATCTATACAAAAGTAAATAATTAAAAAGTTATTTGAATTTATAAAATACAAAGACAATTGAAATATATATAAATATGTTACCTATGTTACACAATATAACTCCAAATAATATAATAGACTAACTTAAGATAATAGCATTGACCTAGCTCGTTAATCTAAAAAGCATAGCAAACATCGATTACAATATAATTGTGCTACAGTGTGTAATTACATATGCCTAATGTAATGTACGTAACTCTTCATTCTGAACATAAAAATAAATAATAAATAATTACTATCTGTATTTTTTAACAATATCGTGGTATTATTGGTAGATAGAAGATACTAACTATGTAAATTCATTTTCCATAAAAATAATTAGTATGAAGCATGGCCGATTTTACCACTGTATACATTATTTTCAATATTGAACGTATTTAATTATACGTTTTAAATAATACACCCACTACTTAATTGCATTTTTGTTTTAATCAATATTTTTTTTCTTCTAAATAAAATTAACTAATTATTTAAATGAAGTTGTTTTAATACTTATAGAAGTTTCCCGTGGCTTTAAGTTTTTGGAAAATATTTTTTTTTATTCTTACGAAACTTTTCCGATTTCGGTCACGTCAAAGAGACGAGACCAGTTTAATTTTTCATGAGACGTGACCTAAACGAGATGACTTCATTTTTTACGACGATATAAAATATCTAAGTATAGTCTCGTGTAAAGTCCTAAAAACAAACAAAAAATTAATAGACAGAAAATACAAAATATTTTTATTGTTATATAAAGAAAAAGCTCACGGATTTTACATATTTAGTAATGATAAGTAAACGTGAAAATTCATTATACATATTTCAACGTTTCTAATTTACACATCAAGGTAAAAGTGGTATGTATAGTTCATTTTATCTCGATCTAAACTTGATTATAAAAAAAATCTATTATCGTAGAAACTTATACTTGCAGTAGATAGTATAAAGATGTTCGATTCACATTTTCTCTTTATGTAGAACACTTGATGTAAAACGTCATAAATGTGCATACACGCATTTAATAGTCAATAGGAATTTTCTCATTTGTTGCAACGACTATATACATCTTTAAATGTGTTTTAATTAATAATACGTGATACAAATATAAAAATAATGAATGTTTTCATTCATTATTTTCACACATCTAATATTATAAATGGTTGAGTGCGTTGATTCACTGAAAACCTACGAAGTGTGATGTTTTTAATAATTCCCTGTTAATGATGATATAACAGATAGTTTAGGTAAATCACATATGGTGATAGCGACAGGTGGTAGATTTTATTGCGATTCATATGTACAACTATTATGTGCTATAAAAATTTTATAAGCTTGTAAAATCGGAAAGTATTTACCTATGTTTGTAATTAATAGTTATAACTTTAGAGTTTAGATTATAGATTGTTAACTCAGAATATTATGTTGTAATCAATAATTAGATAGATAGTTAAAGTTTTATTTCTAAGTACTGTGAATAAACATTTTTTTTATTTGTCTCATATCAACAAATCTATTATAGTCGAACAAAAATAGCTCGGGCAGTAGAAAAGTGATGCAACACCCTTCAAATGGGGGTTGAAGGGTCCATTTTATTCACATCATTATTTCACCCTCATAAAATACACCAATCAAAATAAATTCTTAAAAATGAAATTTCAGAATTTAAAATTATCTATTTTAGGGCCTAAACACACGTATTTTATACAGACGACGCGCGTTTACGCGATACATACGCAGCTTGTATAATATATTCCTACTTTGTGGAACTTTTCGGCGCTGTTAACGCACGGTACGTTCATGAAACGCACGTCGTATGTTTGTATAAAAGACGTCGTGTTTAAGCCCTTAACTGTAATATATTATTATATCTCATTTAAAAACTAACTTTCTCCCTTAAATATAAGTATACAGTATAAACGAACTATATATAATAGTACATATGAGGCGTATATTTCCAAATACCGCCAACTCCGGACCAAGTCAATATGCAAGAGAGCAAAATATCTCTATGCATGTTGTCTGTGTATCCATAGAGTAACTATTTTATTGAAAGTGTTGCCATCAATTATAAAATTAAACCAAGAATATACCAAATAAACTTACTATACAGACTAAGAAAATCGAATGTAAATTTGGAGATATTATGGAGTTAGCGGGAATAGAAAGGCATTAAGGATGGAGTTAACAGATTTTGGTTGTTATTGCCTGATTGTACAGGATGTTTTTAATAAAATTCATATTATCATGTAATTTTTTTAAAACTACTTTCCAAATCATACATGATTTTTGTAAATAAATTATAAAAAATCACAAACGCAAACGTACTTGATTGTTAACATGATTCTAAACACTCCGCCATTATTTATGATTTCTGTCAAATTTACGGGTTCTGATTGGTCAATACCGGATATAGGGGATTCTCGAACTAACCTTAATAGGAGTTAGCGGCGTTTGGAATAAAAAGTAAATTTTAACTTAAATTTGTTTAGGATTTAGCGTTATTAGGAAGAAAGTAATCTAAGAAACGAACTCCATATTGAAAAATTTTCCAAATAAAGTTTTTAACCGCTATTTTTTGAAAAAGTGGAGTTGGCGGCTTTTGGAAATATACGCCTCATATGTCTGCCTAGTGTTAAAAACATAGTGAATATATATAAATATAGAGCACTTTTTTACATAAATACTTTGTAAGGAAGTTGTCGGAAAAAAGGTTTTTAATATTATACTCGTATTAATATTTACAAAAATAACTAGTTTGTGAAAAAATATTGTGACTGTGAACTTTCGGTAAATGAACTGGATATATCGTAGATCGTAGATAGAAAACAAGTAGTAGCTAATTGTTGTTTCTATAAAACAAAATTAGTGTAAACTTCTTTGGTGGTCGATGCAAAAAAAAACTTTGGTATAACGGGCTGAATCATTTCATTTGTTAATTCGTGCATAAACTCTTTTGATTAATGTTTATTTAAATTACTAATTAATTCTTATTTCGTAAAGCCTTTCTTTTTATGTTATAGCATTAGTTTATTTCCATCCATTTATAATTCTAATTAATAATGTATAGAGGTAATTAGAAACTTGTCAAACAAAAGTTGATCTACAAAATGGCGCAAGCAATTTTTTCCAAAGACTACCTGTTTCCCGAAAAAATACATAACTTTGCTTTCTTAAATTTTGTTGTTAAATTAGACCTAATATCCGAAAAAATATTTGTTGGCCTGCTTTGTCAATTTAGTTTTCTTTGTGTGGGGCTTGTGAAGAACAAGATTTATGAGATATGGAGTTATGGATACTTCGAGCGATTTTTGCAATTAACTAATATCACAATTCTATTTTTTCGGAATATTGGATCTAATTTAACACAAAAATGGTACTTGTAATACATCATTGTAAAAAGAAATTGATTTGTAATATGATTCCGTAAAAAAATACAGGGTGTTGTGTTTAAGAAAGCAAAGTTATGTATTTTTTCGGGAAACAGGTAGGCTATAAAAAAAATTTTCTTGCACCATTTTGTAGAACAATTTTTGTTTGGCAAGTTTCTAACTAAGCTTTTTTGTAACTTCAATATTTTAGCAGATATAAGCTGGATAATGAAAAATCAGACACCGTGTATATGCATACTAAAATTTTTAATAACGTTTATAATTTCATTTCATTCCCAATAAATCGTAATTTTGTATATCCCATTTAATTAACTACCTATAATTCTGCTTATGAAACCATCAGGTTTTCTCAAGTGTTAAATTAATCATTGCTTGCTTTTGAACTACTTATTTGAAATAAATATGTTTTTCAATAAAGTATTTATAACAACTGCTTTATAGTTGGTATATCAACATTGTACTTTTATCCAGGAATGTCGACATATTCTTACATAAGTTCTACTTTTCCTGTAAAAATTCATTCCTGATCTACTTTTTTAATAAAAATATTATACTAGTATAAAATGATATTGACACAATCAGCGCTGGCGCTATACTTTTTGCCACCACAGACGAATTTTTCCACCCTAGATTTTTTAAAAACATTAATAACATAATCTGGCGCTATACAGGCGGGCGCCAGCACTGGCCACAATTTGTAAACTTCCACACTTCACAAGTTTTTATAGATTGGCGATCTACCAAAAATCATCATACTATCAACCGGTACAGTGTTGAATTCAGAGTTTATTCCGGTGGGAGAAGTCAAAAATTTCCAGAAGAAATTGATGATACATTGAAATACATCTACATTGGGTTAAAACTGACTAGATTTTCTAAAAGTGAAATCAATAAATTTTTTGTTATTATCCAACATTATCTTAGCCTTGTATACACTAGTAGGTTGAAAATATTAAATATAAGAGAATAGAACTAATAATTTTGATTTTTCATACTTTTATAATAGTTGTTTATTTTAGCCGGGAAATGTTTATTTCACCCGTGTGAAAAGTCCTTTCTCTGGAACCTCTCCTGGATCAGACCGGTAGATTGCAATCAACGTTATGGATACCCTTCATTTAATTTTTTTAATTTTTTAGCATCTTGAAAGATTAATAGCCATTTTAAGTTACGTCCCTGATCCAATTGTTGTAACCCACGATGGTCCACATGGTTAAACCATATAATATTATGCAAATTATATATGTTTTATGTCCATAACCCCTCCTTAAAAAATCCTGGCTACGCCACTGTACTGATTGTAAGCTAAATAGTTAAGGTATCACTAACAACGAAATATAACAAAAAAACATAACAGTATAGTGATGTTAAAATAAATTTAACAACTTCCAACACTTTTGTCATCTAATGTCGCACGTCTGTAAAAACAAGAACCGTTGGAATTCTTCACGAATGTTGAACTGTGAGAGAACAACCATGACCTTGCAGTTATGATTTAAACAGAATGAATGCACGAGAGTATTCTTTCTTTGAGATGTTATTCTAATAATGTCTATTATAATCATGCACTGTATAATTTATTTTATGCGCACACTCGAAAATTTACAAACTGAAAGTTTTTCAAATTATCGATGTACAAAAAGAAAAAGTTAAAATTACTATAAGTAAATCATTTTTACTGCTTTTACATTCACCTATTAACTATAAATTAAACATTAAAAAATTAATTCACTCGGTAGGTATCTATTTTAATAGATTTAACATATGGTTCATCTTAAAATATTAATTAATTGAACCTTATAATGTTGGAGAGACAATACTTACAAAAATGTTTGCGAAATCTGAAAAATAATAATATAATTTTTTCGGACTGTCTAAAAGACAAAAAATAAACATTTTAAATACTGATATTGGTAGGTAGATATACATATGTATGTACTATGGTACAAAAATACAAATAACATTTTAATTTTTTATACGATACCGTTATTACATTTATTTTTAACACTAATAGTTCCTGTATTATAAATTTGAAATAGTAATTTCTTGAACGAACAATAATATAATTATTCAAAATCTTTTTGTTGTTATTATCAGTTCATAAATATCTATCTATTAACCCAAATATTTTATAGTGCGTTCAAAAGAACATGTATAATTAAAGACGCAACGGTAATATAATCAATAACATGCAGCTACATAGTTTATAGCCATTATTAAAATTTATTTATAATCATATATTCAAATATAATCAAATTAATTTTATATGATATGTATGTATAGGCTTGAACTAGTATATTTTATATATATCTACTTATACATTATACACATATACAGATACACCGTTTAACTGTTTTTAGACAGAATGAAATTGGTGAAGCATTAAACAATTAATGGAATTACTATAAAGTACATCCGTTAGTTTTTGCGATAATACATAAAATGGTAATTTATATCTATTACAAAAGAAGTGTGTAATTTGACTTTAGTTCAACATCACTAGTATTTTTTCAGGCTGCTTTAAACTGTAAAAAATCTTTAGATATAATTTTGAATTGGTTAATTACAAATTACATCAATGAATTATAATATTCTAACTATGTTCTTATTTATTGTTTAAATTATGAAAACCAGAAATTATTTAGTAGATTACTTTAAATTATATTGCATACTGTATTTACATTAATTTATTTTTCTAGTATACGAAATAGTATAATATACAATTTAATTAATTTCGATTCTAAATTTAAACATAATTTGCAATTATAAAGTAAACAACGCAATCAAATAAAATATTAAACGAAATCTATTGTAGTAGTATAGGGAGTTCCCAATTTACGAACGAGTTCCGTTCCTAGAGGTCATTCGTTATACACTTTTGTTCGTTATGAATTATGAGTTCTACACATATACATAACTAAAAATACGTTTTTATCGTTTAGGTTGTGCATGATGTGCATCGTATAAATTAGCGGTCAAAAAAACGGTATCCGGCGAGTTTTTCGAAACACAATTTTTCGAAACACAGTTTTTCGAAACACAATTTTTCGAAACACAATTATTATACAAAATTTTATAAAGGTAGAAATGAGAAAGAATAAAGAAAAATGGCTTTTTGTTTATAAAATATATCGTAAAATGTCCAAATATTACTTTACTTGATATTTTATTTACTAAATAAAATTTAAACAATAAAACTTACATTTTTCGAAAAATTGTGATTCGAGAAATTGTGTTTCGAAAAATTTACACCAAACCCAAAAAAACATACTAAAGCAAATACATTTTTCGGGCTGTTGTTTCTTTAGAAGTGATTTCAGAAACACTTCTGAAGAAGACTCCGACATAGGGTGGCCAGATTTTAGTTTTTGTAAACTCTAACATATAAATGAAGCCCCTTTTGACGTAAATAACGTCTAGAGTTTCTGGCCAGATACTAGGTGGTCATTTCAGAAACTTGATGTAACGCGCAGAGATCAGTTTTGCGCGTTAGCGTAGATTTAAAATCAGTATATATCAACACCCAGAGCAGCTACCAAGCGGGTTTTGGTCTCAAATTATTTATCTCGATTAGATCTACGAGGTACAAGTAAAACTGAAAACATTTAACCAGTTTTAACGAGTGATAAATTTAATATTATAAAAAACAACAAAAAATTAAATTTTGAATGTCCACGATTGCGCTTGTAAACATTAATTAATATAATCTGTATGACCTAACGTTTTTAATTTTTTCTTAAGTTTTTTAAATTGAATAAAAAAATAAAAAGCAAATTTCGTATTTCCACAATTTTGCTTGTAAATATTAATTAATTGTTTTTATGTTCGTACAAATCATAAGAAATAACTATATTATACAATAGTAGTTTGAGTTTTATTTAACCCCACTGTTACGTATTCACGTCAATCTCTCGACTGTGCATCCCGACACAGTAACACTCCTTTTTTTAAATATCCTAGTCGTCACTTTTTTTTGCGATCTTTTTTAGTCGTTATCATTATTAGAAATGACACCGATACCCGGAGCCCAGAGAAACAGTATATAAACCCTGAGACTCCAGGTGAAAACCTGAAGCCTGGTCACTCTACTCCGACATGAAAGTTGAAACGTGAACAACATCCCGAAATATTAGTTCATATAGACAACGAGACAACGACCATAAAAGCCTTCCGAAGAAGAAAAAACCTTTTTCTTAAAATTGTGAATATTTGTTACAGCGAATATTAGTAAATCGAGAACTGCATACTTATTACATTATTTTCTTACAAAAAAATATTTTACGTTTACTGTATAATATATTATAGTATAATAATAAATAATACTTGTTTCCGTTCATTTTTATTTTTTTTGCTTATATTATAAATAACTGTAAAAAACTTGTTTAGGTAATTCCCATGATACAAATATACAAGGTATAGATCTGGAGGCAGCGACCAAATTTGGGCATCATAGCAGCCCGCAAAATTTGTTTTGAAATTTGTTAATTGGGATATAGAGAACTCAACTAAATGGGTCCCATGATCCTAGGACGCTGCCTTTAGATAGGACAGCCCGTCAGTTATGTAAAAAAAAATAGCCGAAAAATTTATAGCTGCCCCGTCAGATATTTATAAAATTTGTTAATTTTGTTATTTTATTAATCGCCATATAAATATCTGACGCCTTAATAGTTGCATTATTTTTTTATAACAATCTAAACATGTAAAAAAAAATGGCCAATGTAATTATAGCCGCCCGTTAAAAATCTTTTTTAATCGATAAATTTATGTTTCCTGAACATGAAAATAATAATATCTGACGCCCTAATAGTTGCATTATTTTTTTATAACCATCTGACGCCTTAATTGTTTTAAACATGTAAGAAGATAATAAATTAATGAATGTATTTATTTATTTATTTTTATTATTATTACTATTTATTAAAAAAAACACACAATTTAAAAAAAATCAAGCTATCGCCCCCTAGGTTCTGTCGCCGTGCACCTCTTGCACCCCTACTTAAGACGCCCGAGTTGGGGCAGCTACTTACGGGTTTAAAAATATTTTTTATTTTATATGAGCTATACTTAAAATTATTTCATCTTATTTTACATTCATGTTAATTTTTTCATAAACCTTTATGAGCAAAATAAAACAACAGTAGTTGGTTTAATTAATAAAAAAAATGAATTACAAATTAAAATAATGTGAGAATCTATGCTTAAATCTAAGCACTTGCGATTATTTTAAAAAATTAGTAATTATCAAGTAAAAAAATATGGAAAATTCGTAAATGTCTCTTTGGTTTGATCCTTATCATACAACATTTTCAGAAAAATGTTTCAAACAAAAGTTGTTTATTTTATTTCTTAAATTAGGAATCTGCAACAAAAAATATAGATTTAGATTTGAAAAAAAAAGATGAACCTGGGAACTCATCAAGGTGACTTTTTCAAGGTCAACCCATAATGTCAATATTTAGCTCTCTCGAAACCATGAAACTTTTATCTGAAACATTTTTTCTAAAAATTCGTTATTTTGGAAATAATCCGCTGGAAACCCGGTATACGGGATTGCCTGACGGGCTCTCCTAATCAAACGCAGCACTTCAAGCGTCAGATATATATATTTTTTGCTTAAGGGAGCATTATTCTACAAGATGGTATGCATATCTGACGGGCTGCTAAAAGTTCGTTGCCTCTTTTTTTTTAACATCTTTGTCTCGCTATAAATTAAAAACGCAGCGATGAAAACGTCAGATATACATTTTTCTATTTTTGTAATAATCAAACCAACCTAAATCTTAAATATCTGACGGGCTGCTAAAAGTTTTTTTTTTGGCATCATTTTTTTTTTTTTAATTCGCGCTAATACACTTAAACAGCGCCGCAGGCGTCAGAAAACTATATTTCCTTGATCTGGGGAACACGTATTTATCAAAAAGCATCTGTCTGCCAGATTTGCTATGAGTCACCCAAGGTCAAAAACTTGACAACTTTGACAGCCCATCAAGGGTTAACGCAACGTATTTTATGACTGACAATTTACTTTTCATGTATAACTACAATAAGTTAACAAATTTCATAACAAATTTTGCGGGCTGCTATGATGCCAAAATTTTGGTCGCTGCCTCCAGATCTAGTAAGATTGACAGCTCAGACCTTGAATGTTGTGACGTCATCGAAATTGCAGAATTCATGTTGCCTTGGAAACAAATGCAACTAAATTAAAGTGTCAAATTAGTTATTCTAGGAATATGTTTTATATTTTTAACATTAGGGCATTATAGGACTAATATTTTTAATACAAAGGTGAGTTTTATATCTGACAAATTCCTATTAAATTTTTCATATATTAAAAATTATTTAAAAAGATATTATAGAACATGGAAGTCATGTATGGTTTCCATACCGGTATTTTATGTTCTAGTTTTAATTAAAATATTATAAATCGATGTAGATTTAAAAGAAGCAAATGAAGACGTAATAGAAACCGCTTAGAAGAATCTAAATTTGTAATAAAAACTCCAGAGGAAGAACCTATACTAGATACTAATGAAGTAACCATAATTGTCAGTGCAAACTGAAAAATAAAATGATAATCGTTTATATAAATGAAAAGAACAAGTGTTGTTTTTATGTTATAGTTTTAATAAATTTTCGTTTTTGAGATTTATGATACATTAGCTACTTATTTAATTTACGTAATCTAAAATATAATCTGCATCTAAAAAATGATTGCTTAGCTTTTTCAGGTATGTTAATGTTATTACATTGACTTTTAAGAAATCATAGCGTATGCTTAACTTAAACTATTTAAATTAATTTTAAAAAACCCTTTTTCTAAATCTAAAAGTTTTATTGAAAGCAAAGCATTTGGATTTAGTAACCTCTTGATGACAGGATTATTCAAAATAATATATTTGAGTCGCCAATCTTTGTCAGTAAAATTCAGCGAGCAAACTCTGCTTGACTTTATAAAGTATTGGCACAAGTCTTGGACGCTTTAATAGCAAGTAAAGCAGATGCTATGATAATATAATAATTAATAAATAGATTACACTAATAATTACTTTAAATTAGCCGATTGTCATCAAATTAAGCTGTTTTACAGTCAAGTGTTTATAGATTATGATTCAATAATGACAGTATGTAATCAAATATCAACAAACATTTATAATTTAGTACATTTAATTAAACAAGAATCCAGCACTAGGGTATGATCTAAGACTGGTGACAGTACCTTATTGATATTTTTAGTCCCGCATGCTTTCAACCACAATTCACGCACTTCTCTATTTTTGGGAATTAACAAAAACTTAATATGTTCAGAATCCTTTTTCTTATTAAGATAACTTGAAGTTTTATAATTTTCCACTGCACAATAAACACCCGGCATTCTATATTATTTACTTTTCACCATATATCATAGCGAATTCTACACAACAACAATACACGAATTTTCCATCTGACACATAAAGTACTTCGCGTGACGTCACAATAGTAGATGTCATTTGTTTATCGAGCTCACCTTGTAATCTTTCCACCATGGGTAATTCCACTTTTCTATTGCAAATCAAATTTCATGCATTTTGATATGTACAGTAAATTTAATATGCAACATAGGTACATATATTTCATTATCTTTAAGTCTGGCATAAATCACTTGTTGCTAAAACATTTCCTTGCAATCATTGGCAATTCTGAATTTACCATTAGATGACGTTACACTATGAGGGATCCAAACTGAAAATTATTTCTTACTTACAATAAATATGTGTATAATTACTGAAAATTGTTTCTTTCTGGAATATATACATATATTGATGTAGCATGTAGCTTGCTTTCTCTGTGATATCAAAAAAATATCCCTGCTAACACATTGCAGTATACGTACTTTAAGCTTCTTCAAAGAGTGTAAAGTGGAAGATATTAGTTAATATCATACGAGCCACTTAAATCAGTTCCATTTTTCCAATACCAGGTATTTTTATTCTCATCTAATTTATGATCCCCCACCACATGTTTATATTTTCAACAATAAGTTCTTTAGCAATTCCCCAAAGATTTGTGTATACATAAACCGCTTACAATTAGTTGCACCAACCACGGTCAACGTCCAGCAATCGCAAAATGCTATCAAACAGAAGAATGACAGCGATATACACTGAATGTATAAAGTTAACATACTATCTCTGTTGCGTGTTACCTGTAATCAGTTCCACACTGTACCTACGCTAATAAGTAGAACTTCACTTCTTTTCATTTTCCGGTTCTTAGCAATGTTGCTCAGTTCATTGTCAGAACTGAAGCAGTTGGTATAATTTCATTCGTAGCTGATGCTGTTTATTTATTTTAAATAAGATTTGGAATGTATTCATTAATGTAAAGTGAAAACAATAAGTGAAAATTAATTAATTCTGTTTTTTGTTATTTTTATAAAGATTTTAATTAGTAATATCAACGATATGTAATTTATTTCTTGTATGTCAGTTTGACATACGATTTTATAAATATTGTATCTTCATTGTTGTGGTTTGTTAACATTAAAAATGCAGGTGCTGGATTTGGAGAACACTGATTTTGTACGTAGTCTCTTTTAGACATTTACTTTTATTATTATTGAATATAAATTATGTTCTGTTAAAATAAAATAGTTTGTAGAAGTATTTATTTTATTATTAAAATATTGTTAAATTAATTAGGATACGGATTACAAAAATGGAACTTCTAATGAAAATGTGGATGTCGTATTTCGACAAATACCGAAAAACAGTAGCAGCTTTTTCATTTGGAAAATTCAGGTAAGCAAAATAATATTTACATATTTCTCTTACTAGAATCTAAATATTGATAATTATTGATAAATATTGATAATAATTACCAAATTTAACAAAATATATCGACAAGACACAAATGTTAAAACTATAAAGCCTTGGCACTTTCAGAAACGGTCTCCGTCACCGCTTCGATCTTGAAAATCTATTACAAGTAAGCAGCGTCAAAACGCAGCGCCGTTTCGATGCAGCTAACCTGCTACTTGTATTGAATTGCATATAACAGATTTGCAAGGTCGAAGCGGTGACGGAAACCGTTTCTGTAAAGTGCCAAGGCTTAAAGCTTATTGTAAATGCCATTATAATAAAAAATACGTAAAAATATATAGGTATAATATGATTAATTTATATTTAAAAACTATTTTAATTAAAACAATTTTTAACGTTCACATAAAAGATGAGTACAATACATGCAAATGATTAATTGAAACGAGTTTTCATTGACATTCGCATTGTAATTGATAATCTGCATGGCGGCATAAAAACAATAAAAGATCATAAACAAATTGAACCTTCAAACGAGATATTTTATATTAATGTCGTATTAAAGGACATCAACGGTTACAATCTTGCTAAAATTGTCGTTTATTTAATTTATTCAAATAATTTGCACAATTAGAATAATTTATTTTGAACTATATTGTAAAAAATGTCATCCAGTGTATTTTACACCGGAGGCGCTCATAAGATGAACTAAGAGCTTATATCCGGTATTATAAATCAGCTAACAAAATTTGTAAGCTTGCAAGCACTATCAAATAAGGTTTCAAACCTATCTGACAGTTCTCTTGAAGTTTTTGACAATTTTTGCACACACGTGGTATGTAAACAACAACGGTATTAAAACAGTGGAGATATTATAAAAATTATGTTGTACGGTCAGAGTCGCTAACTGTGTTATAATAAGTTGAAGTATCACTGCTCTAAATTCGATAATTAATCCATAGATAGACCAACAGACAGATACACTGACATCACTAGATAATGGTCTTACGTGATTCAGGGACGCACAAAACTTGTAATTCCGTTAAAATCTCAAATTTAATTTTTTTTTCATGATTACTTTTCTTTAGTACCTACCTTGCAATACATTTCACGTATGTATAAAATGTAAAATAATAAAATAAATAAATTTCAAAAATATGTTTCAAAGCACCGGTTGATGTTTCTTATAAAAACTGAGTTTTAATAATTTATAAAAGCACTGCTTTTTTAGAATAATTTTTTTAAATTATTATTTTTATATATAAATTACATTTCAATTCCAATCATTATTGTTTAAGATATTTAATAAATAAAATAAATTATTCAACGTGGGAGGCAAAATATAAATCAAATACTATCAGCGATTACATGCAATTAAAAATTTATTATAATAAAATGCATTAATAAAACTAGTAAAACTAATCGTGTTTGTTATCTTCTTATTAAGATCAAGTTTAAAAATTAAAAAGGTATGGTAGGCTTAGTTAATTAAAGAAGGGAAGTAGCTTCCAATTAAAAATAATAAGATGAACTTGTTCTCAGATGTCATCGTCTTTACACAATAATTTCTATAATTTATTATAATATGGTTTGATGTTTGATTTATCGATTTGTAAAGAAATACAAGAAAATAAAAAGTATGTTACGAGGCTTTACTTTTATAATTAATTAACTATCGAGTAAAAGATATATCACTTTATAAATATACATATGCAGGAATTTATAAATATAATTATAATTTCATTAGGTACTGATCTAGAAAAGAGATCAGAATAGATTTTATGTTGATTTCAGTTCAGTACATTCATTATATTTATTTCAAAATATAAATTTTTAAGAATAGGCATAGCCAATAAGTCGTTTGTGGCTTTAATTTCGAACGAACATCAAGATTTTTTTAAAAAGAAATTGTGTTTTTTAAATAAATAATCAGTATTTTTTTAAATGTATAGATCGCATCACAAAAATTGTCCAACCCAGATACTTATAGATAAATGGAATGAAGAGTGTTCAGAAGTACACCTACAAAACTATCGTTCTAGCGCAGTAGAGTGAATCCCCTGTTATACAGACAATCTATAACGCAGTGATTCTCAAAATGTTTATATACGCGTACTCTTTTAGATATCGATTTTCCCGACACACTCTATTTTTAACAAAACTAAATGGTAGAAAGGGAAAGTATTATAATACATTCAAAATTCATACATCTTTATAGGGAATGTTTATAAACACTAAACTCTTTCGCATGCCATCAGGAGTAAGCGTACAAATACTAGTCAAACGTTTGTGGTATTTATACGCGCTATCCTATGGGCAAAGGGCGTATGCCCGATGCCCCGAGCTGACGAAGGAGTCTCGGTGTACCTATAAAAAAATTGTTTTTTGTAAATTTTTTAGTGGGTACCACAAATATTTATTCTGTCTCGGGCTCCCTACTTTCATAACCTCCGACAAAAATATCCGTATATTGATATTAATTGAAGCGAGTTCCATTTAATTCCAATCTTTGTCACTGTAATTTCAAATAGTAATTTTTTGGAATAAATAAATGGTTATTATCTCAATTGTAATTTTTTTTTAGAATTTTCATACGTAAGTGCATTGTATACCTATTGACATAATATTTGGTTTTTATATATATTTATGTTACTGATAAAGGAAAAAACAACTTCCGGGTATAAAATGTTTTCATAACACTATTTGTACAGTTTAGTTATTTTGAATTTATCAGTTATAAAATTGTATTACTCATACCTATGTACAAATGTATAAATAATATTATTAAATATTATATGCATTGATTTCGACGTGACTAAAAAAATAGGTAGTAAAAAATTTCACAGAACATTAATAATGTTAATAGATATTATTCAAACCATACAAATAAGTTACTGTACTTAATAAACAAAAAATAAATAAAAATAATTAAATTTTGAAAGTTAAAGATTTATTTCAAACTATTATTTATATTATATCTTTCGATTCTCGCGGCCGGCAAATTAAATAATAAAAATGCACAGCATCACTCCTCTATCTCGACTTCTTGAAAACAACCAAACCTTATCTTTAACAGCTGATCTAAATGTAATATATTCTACTTTTATAACATTTTGTAAATAACGAACTACAATAAAAATATCTGCCATGGGAGCCACGAGACTTTCTTATACGTAATCCTAACAATGGAAAGTGTACGTGATTCTTATTTTATTAAAACATTTTATTCTATCTTTTATTAGTTTGTCAGAAATAGATAGAATAAAATGAATGAGACATAAACTATAGATTTCTTTTCTGTTGTGAACCATTTGAATTATAATAAAAATTTTTTTCAAAAATTTGTTTTTTCGAAAAAATTAATAAATAACTAATAATAGATAATAATATTACCTACAGTTTTAACTTGACCATTTCTCTCTAATTTGCATTGTTTTAAAGTATTTCGATAAATTAAAAAATCGACGTAAGTAAACATCTGTATCTGGTTGAAAGATCATTTTCAAAAATAGGAGGTTTTCTTCCCAGACAAAAATTAATCTTAAATATAAAATTTCACCCTTCTACGTTTTGTCGTATTTGAGTTACAGCGCTTTACAGACAGACTGACAAGCAGACAGACCTGGATTACGAAAAAAAATCGGCGTCAGTATACTTACTTATAGTATAGGAGCCAGCTGCAAAATCGGTGTAGATTTAACAACCGTCTGCCGTTGTGGTTTTTTTGAAGTACTCACTCAGACAAAGCTCGGACGATGAGTCCGGTCCACCAGCTTGTAGGGATTTAATAGATAGGGCCCACGAAAAATACGCACAAAAAAATCACGTAACAAGCGTTTGAATGAGACGGTTGCTTATAATAGACCCCAATTAAAGATGTTTTGGATATACGGCAGAAATTTTTGCGTAGGGGTTTAATTACAGGGGCCTCTCAAAATTTCGACCCAAAAAAATCAGATAACAACCGGACCAGACCTGATGCAAAATGTTTATTTGGACGTATACTTACATAAAAACATAATGGCAGAATTTTTTATGTAGGGACTTCGGTGCTATAAGACCTACAAATGGCCAGAATTGGGCCCCAATCTTAAAAATGCTGTAAAATCTAAAATACCGAATGAAAATTTCTGCCGCGCGGTGTATGCCTTTGTTATGAACTATAAAATAGATATATACCCATGGCAGAAGTTTTTATTCATGCAATTCCCCCTCCCAGCTCCCCTAAAAGGTAAATTTGAGTTAGTAATAAAATGCACTAAAAAAATCATAACAAATAGGCCTATAGAGGCTTATAAACTTATAAAATGATAATATATTATTGTATGTAATGTTAGACACCCCCGTGCCCCTCCCCCTCACCCCAAGAGAAAATTTGGGTTAGTAATAAAATTTGCTAAAAAATCATTACAATTAGGTCTATAATGGCTTATGAACTTTTAAAATGATAATATATAAGTGTATGAGGGGGGTCACGGGGGGTGTCTAACATTACATACAATAATATATTACCATTTTATGTTTATAAGCCTTTATAGGCCTATTTGTTATGATTTTTTTAGTGTATTTTATTACTAATCCAAATTTAACTTTTGGGGGAGCTGGGAGTGGGAACTGCATGAATAAAAACTTCTGCCATGGGTATATATCTATTTTATAGTTCATAACAAAGGCATACACCGCGCGGCAGAAATTTTCATTCGGTATTTTAGATTTTACAGCATTTTTAAGATTGGGGCCCAATTCTGGCCATTTGTAGGCCTTATAGCACCGAAGTCCCTACATAAAAAATTCTGCCATTATGTTTTTATGTAAGTATACGTCCAAATAAACATTTTGCACCAGGTCTGGTCCGGTTGTTATCTGATTTTTTTGGGTCGAAATTTTGAGAGGCCCCTGTAATTAAACCCCTACGCAAAAATTTCTGCCGTATATCCAAAACATCTTTAATTGGGGTCTATTATAAGCAACCGTCTCATTCAAACGGTTGTTACGTGATTTTTTTGTGCGTATTTTTCGTGGGCCCTATCTATTAAATCCCTACAAGCTGGTGGACCGGACTCATCGTCCGAGCTTTGTCTGAGTGAGTACTTCAAAAAAACCACAACGGCAGACGGTTGTTAAATCTACACCGATTTTGTAGCTGGCTCCAATACTATTATATTTCATATTCATATTTTTTTTAAATATCGTAAAATCGCGATTAAAATAATTTATTAATTTGTTTTTTGATTTATTAATTTAAGTAAAAGCTGTGTATAATATTGTAAACTAATTTTATTATAACTCTAGAACTCGTCGCTCCAACCAGTACCCAAAGAACACTACGGAACATTCAACAATACTGATTGTTACATAATTTATGCAGCATCTCCTGCTGGGAAAAATGGAGGACTAGATTTGGTAGTAAGTATTCTGTATTTATTTAAAAAAATTGATTTAAGTATTCATACGTTAATCTTTCTATTACAGTGGAGAGAAATAAAACAAAACAATGTTGAAATCCATGTTCACTTTTGGTTAGGATCATTAACAACATCAGAAAAATCTGGATTTGCTGCCTATAAAACAGTTGAACTCGATGGATTTCTGCAGAAAAAACCTACGCAACATCGGGAAGTGGAAAATTATGAAAGTCCACGATTTAAAAGTTATTTTAAAAATGGAATCAAGTAAGTTCCATACAAAAAAAGTATCTTATTTGGTGACATAGTACTCTGGAACTATATATCTTAGAAACCTTGAAAAAATCTTAAAATGTTTGTTTTATTGTCTCATTTAAGTTTATGTATTAAACCCCTCTCCCCTTACACAGTTACGATTAAATTAGGCTTTTAAATTTTACCCGGGAATAAAAGTATAGTTAATTTTTAGAATTGTGAAAGAATCAACTACAAATGAAAACAATAATGATTTTATTCCAAAATTATACAAACTGAAAACTAGCAGTATTCCAATAGTAACGGAGATGACAAATATTTCTTGGGAATATTTCAATAGTGAAGAGGTGTATTTACTACATACTAAATCTACATTATTTATTTGGATCGGCCGTACATCTAATTCATCAGATAAGCATAACATAACTAAGGTATGCACAACGAAGTAATTACTGTAATTACAAAATCAATTTCCATATTGCGAATAAAAGTTAATTATTTTATAAAAATTATTAGCTCTCAAGCGACCTATCTGATTACAACACAATTCTGATTCTAAAATCAGGCCATAAATTAATATACATATCATGGTTAATATACATACATATGTATATTAACCATGAATCTGAACCCGAAACCCGAAAAAACCCGTATTTTTCATTAAGCTGAACCCGAACCAAACCGCAATATTACAAAGTCAACGAACCTGAACCTGAATCCGAACCTTTTCATGAATAACCGGTAACCATATATTTTTAAAAGGTTCAATAAATTATATATTTTTCTCCAATGATTTTTAAAAGATATTATAAAATGTACTAACTAGTTTGTTTCAATTTTATGGTAAGATGTGAGTTATCAAGTCCACTACTAAAATTTACAAACTTTCTTTTTTTAATTTTATAACTGAATTACATTTCAATTTGCAATAAAAATCTGGAAAGTAGGTTTGAATCTTTAAAATGTAATTTTATTTTTATCCTTTTTTTAGCCATATTTTAATTATTATAATTAATATTAATATTTTTTCTTCTTCAGAAAATGTTTTATTTGTTAATTTTTTTTTTTCGATCAAAATAATTTTCTTTCAATTACATACTTGAACCCTAACCTGAACTGAACCCTTAAAAAGTAACGGTTTTTGAATTTCAGTCGTTTTTTATTTCTATGTACATATATTGTTTTATTTTTTATTTTTAGATTGCTCTTGAAATACAAAATAATACAGGTAACCCGAAAATTTGTTTCGTGGATGATGGATATGAACAAACGTTGAATGAAGATGATAAAAAAATATTCCATGAGCATTTAAATCTTTCAAATAGATTCGTTAGACCTCTTTTGGAAGACACAAATTTGGGGAATAAACCTGAAATAAAACTATATAAATGTGAAGATGCGAGTGGAAAATATAGGGTTTCTGAATGTAAAAATGGTCCTTTGAAACAATCGTATTTAATTTCTGATGTAAGTGGTTTTTATCTTAAGAAATCTTAATTAAAGAAAACAAAAAAATTGTTTATTTTCTTATATATTGGGTATTTATTCAATTCTAGAATGTTTTTATTCTTGACCAAGGACTTTATGGAATATGGGTTTGGGTTGGAAAAAATGTCAACAGCAAAGAACGATCTGAAGCCATGAGGAACGCAAGAGGTTTTGTGAAGAAGAAAAAATATCCTTCATGGACACCAGTTACTAGAATTATTGAAGGAAATGAATGTGTAGAATTCAAATGTCTTTTTAGTTTATGGAAGACTAAATATGATGAAAAAATATCGGCCATGTGTAATTTTTTTTACTAAAAATAAATTTTCTTTTTATCTTATCAAATACTTTCCATTTTAGGTATGAAGAATTACAAAATGCCTATTTCTAAATTTGATGCTGAAGTTATGAACCAAAGGCCGGCTCTATCATCTGAATATCAGATACTAGACGATGGTTCTGGAATGCTACAAATGTGGCGAGTAAAAAATAATGATTTGGTGGAAATCGACAAGAAAAACCACGGAATATTTTATTCAAATGCTTGTTATATTCTGGCCTATTCTTATGTTGTAAATAAAGAAGAGAGAAATGTTCTTTATAGCTGGATGGTATGGTCAATAAAGTTTTTTTTATAATCAATGCAAGATGTAGTGACATTAATAATAGCTGTGATTATTTAATTAGCATAAAAATAAAAAACGAGGGAAAAAATATTTAAATGTAGATGTTGTCTATTAATAGCACCTCTTAAAAATGACAAACAGTTTAGTTTTATTAATTTAACTGTTCATTTAGTAATCAGTGACGGCGCGGCAAAACATTTTTTACATAGTTTTTCATCAGGGGAAGGGGGAATTCAACATGATGATTTAAATACGAAGTGTCTTATTTTTTATGTAAAAATTTGCTATTTTTAGTTTACCACAGGAGTATTACGCCCCTGCCCCTCGACAATTACCTACTACTAGTAACATTATTTACTACTACTTCTAACTAATTGCATTTTGTCATATTTATCCATTACTTTTACAGGGTAAACATTCTAATGATGAAGAAAAACAAATTGTTATGAAAATGGTAACATTACAATCAGATACACAAAATGAAATGACAATGAAAGTGTACATTGTGGAAGGATATGAACCTAATCATTTTTTGCAGTTATTTAAAGGAAAAATGATAATTTTTAATGAACATAGCAAAGATTCAAAAGGTAATTTGTAAACATATAAATTAATTACATTTATTATTACAATTAGTTAAAGCCAAAAGACAACTATTATTGCAATTACTATACCAAGGATAAAATATAACACTTAGAATTATTTAAATAACCTTTCCCTCAATATTCCCGACCAATATTTATTGAAAAATTAATTCAGCTTTCCTAAGATCTTATTTTTACTAAATTTTATTAAAAAAAGTTATCCTCCCTTGAATCTATTTTAAAATTGCCTCTTGTATGTATTATAAATGCATTCATTACCATTACAAAAACTAATGAATTGTCGTACCACTAGCAACGCGCCGGCATTATTGGCGTTAAGTGCTGGCACTTAACAAAAACGGATTATCGACCTTGAAAATCTGTTATATGTGATTTAATACAAGTGGCATTTTAGCTCCGTCGAAACGGTACGGCGGGTGTTTAAAAAACGCTTTGCTGGCGTGTAAAAACGACGGCCGTCGTAACCTCGAAGATATGTATTATTGAATTCAATCAGACTGGCATTTAAGAAAAAACGGTGTCCGTCAAGCGCTGTAAATCTGTTCATTTGGATTTTATGCAAATGATACAGTAACGGTCTCCGTTTTTGTTAAGTTTAGTTTAACAACGATTTTAGCTGCATATTTATTAGCACGTTTATTAGCCTATAACTTTTTAAGATGTTAATGAATAATTAATTTCCTTTTTGTAAAATTTCGTCATCATTATTACCCGAGTAACATCTATTTGTATATTGCAAATACAAAGAAGTATTTTACCCCACCCCTCGTAGCGCCTTTATTAATTACATTATTATTAATTAAAATTCATATTATTGCAGTTACAGAGTCTCACAAACCATCAAACTATTTATTAGAAATAACAGGCTCTGCTGTTTTCAACACAAAAGCAAAACAAGTGCCCATTAAATCTACATCCCTTGATTCAAATCACTGTTTTGTCTTACATAAGAAATCAAAATGTTTCGTCTGGTGTGGCAGTTACACTACTGGAGATGGTAGAGAAGTAGCAAAGAATTTTGCTTCTGTAGATTTTAATCTCGTTTTAGAAGGTATTTATAATAATATAGTTTACCAGTAATCAAATGCCTAATTTTGTGTTATCTGTAGGTAATGAAAAATCAGATTTTTGGGAAGCTATTGGAGGTAAATCAAATTATACCAATGTGAAACAAAACTGTGTTGATAGTGACCCTATACCACCTCGTTTGTTTTTAACTTTTGTCGTAAATAATTCTTATAAAAGTAAGTTAAACTATAACATTCATATATTAATTAATAAGTTATTTTTCAGAATATTTTAAATATTAATCATATTTTCAGCTGAAGAAATCCTAAACTTTACTCAAAATGATTTAAGTCCTGGTAGAATTTTATTACTTGATGCACAAGAAATAATCTATGTTTGGGTGGGCTGTCTCTGCTCTAATGAAGGATTCCAAGAAATATATTCAATAGCAATGGATTATCTTAAAACTGGTAATAATAAATTTAACCCTTAACGATCGAGATATATTTTTATATGCGGTGCAAGCAGCTGAACCCCTTCTTTATATGTTGCCACGTACCAATTTAAAATTTCTGCAGCAGTCAGTGTTTACAACAAAATAAAATAAATCCAATTTAATAGCATTAAACACATGTCTCCGCAGTGGAGCCTTTCGATCATTAAGGGTTAATATTTTTTACTTTTAATATTCAAAATTCTTTTTTCTTTTCTTAGATCCAGCTGGACGAAATACCAATACAACAATAATAAAAATAAAGCAACACTGTGAGCCTCCCACATTCACTGGGTATTTTCCCAAATGGGATAAAAAATTATGGGAGGTAATATAGATAATATTAAAACAATACTTATTTATAGTTTTAAAATATTTATTTATTATAGACATATAAATCATACGAATCATTACGGCAAAATTTAGAAAAAACAAGTAATAATAATAATATCAAACATACTTTGAAAGATGACTGTGAATTTGATAAATACCATAAATATCCTATTTCTATTTTGAAAGGAAGCAAAGATGACCTACCACAAAATGTAAATCCATTGAAAAAAGAGGTATTTAACCGAACTATTTAAAATATTTTTAATTTTTCAATTTTCAAATACTAAGATATTTTTTCCAATCATCGAATATTTATTTTCCAGTTACATTTGACACACGATGATTTTGTACATTTGTTCAGAATGAACTACACAGATTTTGAGAGTATGCCTCAATGGAAAAAACAAAATCTAAAGAAAAACGTTGGTTTGTTTTGAATGGAAGACTATAAAATACATATTTACAATATTTAATTAATATATTACCAGTGTAACTTTATATACTTTTCTTATTTTATATAATAAATATTGCTTTTAAACATATCAATTGCATGGTTCTGTGTTAAAACCAAAATAATTTTTTTCTGATCCAGTCCAAGAATGAATAATATATATACAAATAAAATAAGAAAATAATTGCAATGAATATTTTTGGTTTATTGATAAAATTTTACATAATTATTAAGTTATCAATAGGATAACATTTTTACAAATAACATGTTTACAATAATTAATTATAAATTTATTAATATATTGGTACTTTATTATTTAGTATTTTATACAGTATCCCATATCAACATAGCACATCGGGACAACGCGATTATAAAATAAAGAGCATCAATATTATAAAAAGTTGTTCAATTACAACGTTCTTCATATGATAAGTGAGAATCAAGGCACAATATTTTATTTCCATACCGATAACCATTGTATGTGTAAAACATATCACAAGTAACAAAATATTAATACAGCCGTTGGAAATGTTTGATGAAAAATATCATAATTATCCCCAAAATAAAATACAAAAATAATATCTGTAAATAAATATAGATAATAAAATAGAGATAGATATAGATAAATGGCAAAGCATTCCATAATTCTAATTAGTTATTTACCTAATTTAATTTATATAACTTCAAGCATTCATATTTGTATTCAGATATATATCAGAATACAAAACCTATCAAAAAGTGTCGACTACTAAATGAGCATGGATTTTAACAATTACTGAGCAACTGCTTAACATTTTGATTAATACAAATGTACGCTCATCTTCCGATAACAGCAATTCATTATAAACATTAAATAGCAAAAACTATTTGCAATTACTCATTCAAATATGTTTTTATATAAAATTATAAGTAATAAATACGAGTTATAAAATTTTCAAAAGTATAATAATAAATGATTATTAAAAAATTGCAGACTAGATTTTTAAAATAATATGTAAAATACAAATCACAATTTAAATTTAAAAAACATTATTAGTTATGAATATAAATACGATATAAAATTATTATGAAAAGAATTACGGGTCATTCCATATAAAATCATCAAGGTGCTGAAGTTGCACCATTTTTAATTTTGATGAAAGTTTAATCAGTTGTTATTATACTTATTAGATAACAGAAACTGTACTTAGAAAAATTTTAATGGCCATAGTTCGGGGGTGGTGACCGTTTTACCCTCTTAAGATATGAAGATTTCGTCGATTTTCAATGTTTTTTCAACTCGCTATAGCACGCGTTCTAATAAAGCAATTACAACGAGCTTAATGTCATTTGAAAGACTAAAGAATCTAGTTTTAATTGATCTAGCACAATTTAAAGTTTAAATTATTTTTTTTGTAGATAGAGGCTTTTCAAATTTATTAATAAAATTGTCATTTTTTCTATTTTTCGAAATTTATTGTGACTCTAAGGTTAAACTGAGAAAGCTATAATTATGTGTAAGTTATGTTCATTTATAGTACTCAGTACCCACAAAAAATCAGCTTGATTGATGCACATCTTTTATTAAAAAAATTTAATTAAATATCGCAAAAATCACGAAAACACCAAAATCAGCTGTTTTCGAAGCAAAAAAAAGTTATGTGGGGGACGAGATAAAATTCTGAATTTTTTTTTACAAATGCTCTAAATAGTTATCTTTGAAGGCCTTATAGATTCGTTTTGTTATTTTCATTTTTATAGCAACCAGAATTTTTTTTTAAATTTAAAAAAATACGAAAACTTCAAAAACGGTTATTTTTAAACATAATACAAAAATATGTTGGGCACGAGATAGAATTCTGAATTTTTTTTTACAAATGCTCTAAATAGTTATCTTTGAAGGCCTTATAGATTCGTTTTGTTATTTTTATTTTTATAGCAACCAGAATTTTTTATTTAAATTTTAAAAAATACGAAAACTTCAAAAACAGCTATTTTTTAAACCATACAAAAATATGTTGGGCACGAGATAGAATTCAGAATTTTTTTTTACAAATGCTCTAAATAGTTATCTTTGAAGGCCTTATAGATTCGTTTAGTTATTTTCATTTTTATAGCAACCAGAATTTTTTTTTAAATTTAAAAAAATACGAAAACTTTAAAAACGGTTATTTTTTAAACAATACAAAAATATGTTGGGCACGAGATAGAATTTTGAAAAATTTTTTATAATTGCTTTAAGTAATTAACTTTAAAGGCCAATTGGCTTTTTCATGTTATTTTCATTTTTCTAGTTACCAGATTTTTTTTAAATCCTTAAAAGTGTAAAATCTCCAAAATCATGTATTTTCGAAAATAAACAAAAAAAAATTATGTGTTATATTATTAATATTATTATTATTATTATTATTATATTTATGATGTTAAAGCATACAAATATATTAATTGTTAAATTGATTTTGAAGTATAGTTATTAATCTTCTCTGAAAGGTTTAATATTATATGTTTTTTATAAATATTTCTTTTCATTATGAATATTGTCGCGATGTCCAAAAAAATTCATTATTTACTATATCAGGGATGAAATATTTGAACCCTGTATTTGAAAAATCAACCAAGTTTGTGCTGTTTTGAATGAATCTCCTGTTGTAATTAAAAAACTACCTTTACCTATCAAAGAGAAAAAATGAAATTGATCAAAAAGTTGAAAAAATATCAAACTCAATCCGAAGTAGTAAATACTATTATTAAGTGTAAGATTTGTTAATTTAGATTCTCTTTAGTATTGATTAGTACAATATCTGAGTTTTTACACTTTTAAGGATTTAAAAAAAGTCTGGTGACTAGAAAAATGAAAATAACAAGAAAAAGCCAATTGGCCTTTAAAGTTAATTACTTAAAGCAATTATAAAAAAAAAATCAGAATTCTATCTCGTGCCCAACATATATTTGTATTGTTTAAAAAATAGCTGTTTTTGAAGTTTTCGTATTTTTTTAAATTTAAATAAAAAATTCTGGTTGCTATTAAAATGAAAATAACAAAACGAATCTATAAGGCCATCAAAGATAACTATTTAGAGCATTTGTAAAAAAAAATTCAGAATTTTATCTCGTGCCCAACATATTTTTGTATTGTTTAAAAAATAACCGTTTTTGAAGTTTTCGTATTTTTTTAAATAAAAAAAAAATTCTGGTTGCTATAAAAATGAAAATAACAAAACGAATCATTAAGGCCTTCAAAGATAACTATTTTGAGCATTTGTAAAAAAAAATTCAGAATTCTATCTCGTGCCCAACATATTTTTGTATTATGTTTAAAAATAACCGTTTTTGAAGTTTTCGTATTTTTTTAAATTTAAAAAAAAAATCTGGTTGCTATAAAAATGAAAATAACAAAACGAATCTATAAGGCCTTCAAAGATAACTATTTAGAGCATTTGTAAAAAAAAATTCAGAATTTTATCTCGTCCCCCACATAACTTTTTTTTGCTTCGAAAACAGCTGATTTTGGTGTTTTCGTGATTTTTGCGATATTTAACTAAATTTTTTTAATAAAAGATGTGCATCAATCAAGCTGATTTTTTGTGGGTACTGAGTACTATAAATGAACATAACTTACACATAATTATAGCTTTCTCAGTTTAACCTTAGAGCCACAATAAATTTCGAAAAATAGAAAAAATGACAATTTTATTAATAAATTTGAAAAGCCTCTATCTACAAAAAAAATAATTTAAAATTTAAATTGTGCTAGATCAATTAAAACTAGATTCTTTAGTCTTTCAAATGACATTAAGCTCGTTGTAATTGCTTTATTAGAACGCGTGCTATAGCGAGTTGAAAAAACGTTGAAAATCGACGAAATCTTCATATCTTAAGAGGGTAAAACGGTCACCACCCCCGAACTATGGCCATTAAAATTTTTCTAAGTACAGTTTCTGCTATCTAATAAGTATAATAACAACTGATTAAACTTTCATCAAAATTAAAAATGGTGCAACTTCTATATTTTAATAAATTTGATGATTATAAATGGAATGACTCTTACATAAATTGATTTCCACAAAACTTTCATTTAAAAATGCTTCAATTACTTGCTGTTATCAAAATACTAATAATATCTCAGTAAAATTTTATTCGAATATACAACTAATTTATACCTAATTATTATAAAATATTGCTGCTACATGTTACTGTGAATATTTTTCAATCTCTAATCGGTAGCCGTCAGTAAGATGGAGTATCGCTATAACTAATAAAGAATTTTTCTACAGGAATGTGAGCTTTATGTCAACAATAAGTCAAATTTCAAAGCAGTATTCTAAACTTTAATATACATTTACTATAGAAATTATTATATTATGTTGTAAACTGAAGTATTTTTGATTTTATTACTCAGATTTTAATACTAAAAAAATCTCTTTGAACTGTATATCTGAATAAAATGTTTAAACTGATATTTTACTTTCTTTTAAATGCCCATAAACTGCTCTGAAATAAAATAGTATACAGAAAAATAATTTTTAAGTATAGCTTAATACTCATAAGCTATATTATTTGCTTTTATATAAAAATTTTATTTTAAATTCATCTTTGGAGCACCGTCTCGACATTTCATTATGATCAAATAAATAAATGTTGATTTACATGTGTAACAAAGATAACTTTAAAAAGATAATGATTCATGATTATGTTATTTAATGTTGATACATAATAAAATTATACATATTTACATAAGACAGAAATTAAATGTGTCTTTTAGAAAATAAATTATCATGGATGTATTTACATCACACATAACAGTAAATTCAAAAATTCCATAATACTTGTTTTAAATTTTTCTATACCGCCAATGCATTCATATTTTAATGTAAATTAAAGCATTCATTAACTGTTACTTGCTATAAAAATAAAATCAAAAAAAATAAATAGTAACAGCGTTTCTTACTAATCAGAGGTAGAATACTTTTGAAGGCCGTAACAGTATTATTTTAAAATATAGTGGTCATTTACTGTTCAATGATGAACTATTTGCTGGTAATGTCGCTGATCTTTGTTGAATATTCATGTAAGATGATTTCAAAGCTGAACGAGTAGATTCTCTATAATATATTATCAAGTTAAATAAATTTTTAACTGAATAAAAACAAATTTTAATTCATTAGACATACCTTGGAGAAATTTTTGCACTATCAATAGTACTATTTGCTTTATAACCACATTTCTGAATTTTTCTACTCAATCTTCCAACCCAATGTTTTTGTTCATCACTACTCGGTGCAAGAATAAGCAATTCTTTAGCAAAATTTGGATCGTAATGTAATTTACATGGTGCTATTGAATCTTCTTTACGTTCTAAATGTTCCTTGTGGACTTTAATTCTACATCCTACAAAAAATAAATAAACAATAAAATAACTACATAAATATTAAAACTTAAGAGGGAACTCCATTGTGACGGGGTAAAAAAATGGCATTTTATTTTTATTTTCTTAAAGCAGTGGTGTCAAACACCCTAAAATGCAGCCAGCAGCCCAAATCTTCAGTTGATTGCAGTAGTAAAATGGAATTTGGAAATATATAAAACACATTTTTTAAACATCGCAAATCATGGAAGTATAAAATATATGGATTGTTGTGCCCATGTCTTTACTATTTTGTCCCCCAAAGCTCATATTATAACTCGCAAAAATGACAAAGTTATAACATTTTTATTAGAAGGTAAAGTGGCCAAATCTGACTGGCCATAAGTACTGCATGCTTATTTAGGTTGCCACAATGGAGTTCTCCTTTAATAATTGTTATGCTATATGCAGTCTACTTTTATCTAAAAACAATTTCTAGCTTCATGACCAGAGATTTGTTACCGTAATATATCATATAAACAACTATAGTTTTGGTTATAATAACTTTCAACAAACATTGAATAAACATTAATAAACTGTTAGCTATTGAGCATACGCTACACATGCAATAATAACTTCAATTAAATTAAGAATAAAAGACTTACTTCTGCATTCTAATGCCGCGGGGGGTCTAAACATATGCCACAGTGGTTTAGGACACACTTCACAAGTTGTCGGCATGTGATATGATATTTGTAACAACTCGTGACCCTTATGAGATATCGTTCCTGGTTTATCATCTCGAATTGTAGTTACATCAGGTAAAGATTCTCCATCACCAGGTCTACGAGCTTCGCCCTCACCAGCATACAATAATTGGAAAATTCTAGGAATATCTTTAGCATCCGCACGAATTACATCTCCCTGAGTTACAGATCGGACGTGAAAAACTTTGCTGGAAAACAAATATAAGTATTAGTGAAATATTTTTTAAGTACGTAGAAATATGTATTAAATGTACTGTGAAATACAATTTACCTCAAATCCAAAATAAGTACGGGATCCGTATTTTGTTTATCATTTTCAGAGTTATAAAATATAATCTTCTTTGAAGAAACCACAACGTATTGTTTCTTCCAACCATGCCTGCGGATATTTTGTTTATTTGGCACAGATAACCATCCTTCAAGAAATGATTCCTGCTGATTATATTCATCAGCATCATTGTCAGCAGAACTTAATGAGGCCGTTTCACTATTCATGGTTGCTAATCGAATTTGTAGCTGTTCTATTTCTGAATCTTTACTATCTACTTCCATTTGAAGTCTTACTTTGGTTTGATTTTCTTCAGCTAACTGTGCTTGTAAATCTTGCATTTCCTTTTGCCACTTCATAGAATGCTGATTGTACTTTTCTCGTTCCTGGGTTATTTCTTGTAATAATTTTCTATATTCTTTTTCTTTCCTTCGTATGTCTGCTGCTTTATTTTTGACTTTACCTGGAGTGTTAATGTCTTTACGGTTCATTATTTCTGCTAATTTATTTACAGCCTGTTGTTTAAGCAATGATTCTGTTCTTAATTTAGTTGTTAATCTTTCCAATTCTTCACTGTTGTTTGTAGTTTTGTTCAAATCATCTTGTAATTTTTTTATTTGTCTATTTAAATCATCATTATCTTTCATTAGTTGATCTATTGATTTTTTATATTCATTTTCTCTTTCTTTTAAAGAACTTAAACTTAAATCTTTGGCAGACAGTTCAGCTCTATGTTTTGAAAGTAAATCTCTTAATTCTAATTCTTTCATTGTTTTTTCTTTTTCTAAATCAGCTACAGTTTCTTCAGCTATTGATCGTGCTAATGCTTCAGAATCAGCCCTCGCCAAAGCTATTTGTAGTTGATGAACTAGAGAGCCTCGTTCTTCCTCTAATTCTTGATTACATTTAGACTTTTCTTCGAGATCTTCTCTTAATTCTTGAGCTTGTGTCTTATATAATGTAGAGAAATATTGCTCCGCTTCTAACTGATCTTGCAATTCCTTCATTTGTAATTTATCTACTGACCATTCTCGCTTTAATTTATGTAACTCCTCTTCAATATTTTGTTTAGCTTCACGAAGTTGAGTAACTTCTTTAGTAAGCTGAGCTTCACGAGCCTTTAGATGAGCAACTTCGGATATTTGAAGACCTAAATCAGATTGTATTTGTGCTTTCTTTTGTAGTTCTTGTTCTATCTGGCTTTGAAGAGCTTTAACTTTTTCTTGTTCTTGTCTATGCTCACCATCACGTTTCTGTAAATGCTGTTGAAGTTGACGATAATCTACAGTAAGCATGGACATTTGACGTTCAGTTTCCTGAGATTTTGAATCTGATTTTTGGCGAGCACTCTTTTCTTCATTTAATTTTGCTTGTAGTGCTAAAAATATATAAATATGTACAATAGATTATTATTGTTATTGTTATTATTTATATTATTATTATTATGTTAAGCTAGTAATTTTCATAATTAATTTTTACCTTTAACCACTTCGAGATTAGCTTCTTCTTTATTAACAAGTCTGGAACGTTCAGTTTCCTGGTGAGCTTTCATTTCTTGTTGAAGTCTGTTATGAGCTGATTTCAATTCTAAAGTTAAAGAAGCACATTCTTTTTCTAATGAAGACACTCTTTCATTCATTTGTCTACTATCATTAATTAATTTTTCTTCTCTTTGCTTACTACGTTCTAATTCATTGTGTTCAGCCTGAAATGCAAAATATATAAACGTTATAGATTACTAAGTTATAAATTATTTATAATACACATGTCAAGATCATTTGTTTACCTGCAATTTACTTTCCAATTCATGCAATTTACTGATGGCTTGACAGTGTAAACTACGTTCCTGAGACAACTGGCCCTGTAAACTAGCAATTTCCTGCTGTAGTGCATCACGCTGAATCTGTAATCCTGTAAGTTTGTTCTGTAATTCTACTGAAATCTGTTCTGATGTTGCTTGGACTACAGTTAATTCAGCAACTTGTTTACGTAAGCGTTGATTACTATCTCCTTCTGCTTTTAGTTTTTCTTGCAACTCAGACACTTGCTTCTCTAATAAATTAATTTTATCATTATGTTGTGCATTATTATTCATTTCTCTTGTACGTTTACTTTGTTCTTCTTCCAATCTTTTTTTGTAATCATTTAATAAAAATTCTGTTTTCCTTCTCAGTTCATTCTCACTATCAACCTTTCGTTGTAATTCTTTATTATTATGTTTTAAAATTGTTAATTCTTTCATTGTCTTAGAGGCTTCTTCACTTATTTCTGCTTCTCTTCTACTTAAAGCATCCAACTGAGCTAACAAATTGTGTTCTTTTTTTTCTAAAGTTGCAACATTCATACGTTCTTTTTCTAATAAATCTTCTAACTGATGTACATTTTCGGAATTTGAATTAAGATGGTTTGTCATATTTGAATCTACAATATCTGAAGATATTTTGTTATCACTTAACAATTGATAATCGGCATTATACGTGAAACCAACAAATGGTAAATGATTTCCAACAAAAGTTTGCGGTACAGCAAATATTTCTTCAGGACCTTCATCTCTCTCAATATCATCAAAATTACTTGTATCATCATCTCCTGATAATTCCGGAACTACAGGTGGTGCTGAATCTCTTAAATTTTCAAAAGTCCAGGTATCATTTTGAAAAAATGGATGTCTTTTAATTTCATCAACATTATTACGACCCAAACGTTTTGTTCTATCAGTTAAAAACCCACAAATCAATGACTTAGCTTCTTTACTATTTTCAATTTCATCAGGAAAACTTAAAGAATTACGATGATCCATAATTTTACTGTAAGTACCGACAAGACTGTCTGCATAAAATGGTGTTTCACCAAATAGCATTTCATATAAAAATATTCCAACAGACCACCAATCACATTCACGGCCATAAACACCTTCTCCACCTTGACTTTGAAGCACTTCTGGTGAAATATAGTCTGGTGTACCAACGGCATTGCTGGACCTAACCAATCCATCAGAATCCATTCTCATGCAAGTACCGAAGTCTGCTAATTTTAAATGACCATATTTATCCAAAAGCATGTTATCAGGTTTCACGTCACGATGTACAAATCCCATTGAATGTATTGCATCTAATGCTAGCACAACTTCCATAGTATAAAACATAGCCCACTTCTCAGGAATATCATAATTTGACATGAGATTCACTAAATCACCACCTGGCATGTAATCCATAACCATGTACAAATATTTATGATCTTGAAATGCAAAATGTAACTGTACTATCCATTGGGAGTTAGCGTGAGCCATTATATGTCTTTCCTCCCAAAAAAATGCAGAATCAGATCGCTTGATCATTTCAAATTTGCTCAATAACTTCATTGCAAAAACACGTTTTGTAGATTTGTGGCGCACAAGCTGAACTTCTCCAAAGGCTCCTCTTCCAATAACTTTTATCAGATTAAAATCATCTGTTTTCATTCGCAAGTTGAATATTTCGTTAGCAACCCCGTTGTCTAAAAATAAATTAAATTATGTAAATAAAGTTAAAATAATAAACTGAGGACTGTTATACTCGCTATACATAAATAATCTACTCACAGCGATTAACATAGGACTCGACATTTTTCATACGTTTCACTGATGGATGGTTACAGTCTGCAATGAGCGCTTGCACAGTATCTAGCAATGAATCAACATTAGCTGCACTGCGAGGATCTTGGATACGCTCTTCTAGTTGCCGTAACCTACGTTTACGATCTTCATCTCGCACTGCTTCCATTTTGCGAGATGTTTTATGTGTACTTTTTTAAAAGAGTTGGTTATGTTTATCTGTTTACATACTTTTTTGGTATTTATAGTTGTACTTATTAAACTTAATAATAAACATTTTTAATAAACCTATTAAATGAATATAGATAAGTTTGGCACTAAGGTGGGTCCAAATACCAGCAACCTACTCACATTCTTACACAAGCCACATTATATAAATTAAATGCTAATATATCTCAATATCTACATTAATTAAAAAAACACTTAACATATAAATAAAGTTTACAAAAGAATACATCAAAATCAACAAGAAAAGTAAAGAAATAATAATCAGCCGCTTGTCCAAATGACTTTCCGCATACGAAGCAAAATTCTCTACAATCATAAAAAATTACTAAATATCATAATAACGCAAAGTTTGCAACATTTGTTATTACAGTTGTTGCTGCTAGCTTCATGCCGATTTATGATTTTCAAAATTCAAATAAATTGAATAAATAAGTACCTACATATTATTATTATATGGATTATGGATTCATTTAGTCACGTTTATACATTTTTATTTTCTTTTATAAGAATACGTTATATAGTACAAGAAAATAAATATAGTAAAACTAATTTTTTGGACAGGATAAAAATTAAAATATCCATTTTTATCCTGTGGTCTTTTCTAAATCAATTCGTATCTTTATTCTGTAATTAATTCTATTTTCGTCATGATGTAAATCAAAAACAACAAAACTTTAGAGGCATGAATGTATATGCAAATTTTAATTTGGATGGCTTTGTCAAAATAACAAATGCTAATTATTACTTCATTAGATGCTTGATTAGTATATTTTACATATCTCACGCATATTTTTAAAATAATCACAAAAATATTTAAATATTCATAAGTATTTATTGTAATTTTTCAAAATTATCAGTTATATAAATAAAAATAGATTAAAAAAGTAATGATCCAGCAAGATAGAAATGAAATAGCTGAACAATTAAAGAAACTAATATTTTCATCAAACTCATCACAAACAAACATAACTACAAAAATTTATATTAATAATAATATAAAAACTTCTCGATCGTTAGAAGAATTAAATAGTAAAAAAAATCAATATTATAATAATTTCGTATTAGAGGTAATCTTTTGAATTTCTTATGTATGATAATGTATTAAACATTAATTATATTAATGATTTATTAGAGAATAATGAGTAACGAAACATTGGATACTAGTTCTACTTGTGATAAAAATGACTTAAAAAATAATGAAGAGAGCTACAAAACATACGAAAAATTCTCGAACGATGTATACATAGTAAATAGAGATATATTAAATTATCGAGGTTGTAAATACACAATGAGTGATATAGCAATAATATGGAAAAAAGATTGCAGGAAGTGGTTATGGAAAAAGCAGCCAAATAAAAAAGGAAAACAAGTTTTATAATATATGTATTTTAACAAAATATCTATTTTTACAATATATACAAACTATTTAAAAATTACTGACATGTTTCTACATTTTCAAGTTTTTGCTGATAATTAATGTTATCTAACTGTTCACCACATTCAAATCTTATAAACTCCACTACTTCTACACAATTTTCTTCTAAAACTTCATCAACAGTAATTTCTGGATTTAGTAAATATTCTTGATATATTAAGCATGTTTCATCATCTGTATTTTCTGCTGGTTTATCAATTTCTTTATCACCAATTTTTTTTGGATCCATTCCAACAATATGTTGACATAAATGCTTTCCTATGTTTTCATCAATGGGCTGAGTATCACTTTTAAATTTATAAGCAATTAATGCTCCATATTTTCCTAATAAAACATCAGATTCATTTCCTTTGGGATGAGTGTAACCAGATATCTTAATATTGTGTTGTGCTTTCATACAAATAGCTCTTTTTAATGAAGCATTCTCTCCAACAGAACCAATCATTAATGTTAAATGGTCATGTAAAGATTTACCATCTAATGCTTTTATTTCTTGAAACCGTGTTGTGTCCAAAAATATCTACAACATTGACAAAAAACATAAGTGTAGTATGAAAACTTTTATTGATTTTGTATTCAAATAATACCTTTGTCAGATCTTGATCACATTTTTGATCAACACAAAACTTCAAACATCCTTTAGCAGCTGTTGTCACTATATTTTTAAACTGTTCATTTCGTGCAACAAAATCAGTTTCACAATTAACTTCTACAAGAGATGCATTGTTTTCTTCAGTAGCAATTGCAATAAGCCCTTGAGAAGTTTTTCGTCCTTCTAATTTAGTTGCTTTTGACCAACCAAGAGATTGGGCTTGTTTTTGTAACCATTCTTCTGCCTAAAAGTGTAAAACAATTTCCATATTAATAATTGTTTAAAATTGGAAACCATGGAAACAAAGATTAAAGGTACAAAAAATACCAATATCTCTTTAATTATGATTTTTGAAATCAGTGCAAGCATATTATACTAAAACTTCATATTCTATTTTAATTATATTGTTGGAGTTGAAGCCTGCAGCTACTTAGAGCTTTCAGGATAGATAATAAAAAGTCTTTAAAATAATACCTGATCCAAATTGTTCTGATGTAATTCTAATGCTTTTTTACAATTTGCAAATGTATATCCAGTTTTTTTACGTAGTGTTGCTAATGCTGATTTCTCACTTGAAAAATAATTTTTGGGTACATGAATTGAACGTATTGCATTTAATAAAGTTCTTGTTTGAAACATCTGAAACGAAGTGTACAAAATTTATATTTTATCAAGCAAACATAATTTTAATTGTTATAGTAACAAAAATATAACCATTAAATATTGATTAAACAAATCAAATAGATAAGTGGATTAATTAACAAATAATATTCACATTTACGATATTGACAATATCTGTAATTTAAATATTTGTACTTACTGTGCTAAATATTTTATAATTTTATGTAAGTATGGGAACGATTTTTCAAATTTGTTAAATGCAGGATTACCGATAGTGTATGATAAGATTTTTTACATAAAATATTAATCTAATATATTTTATGAAAATTCACGAATTATATTAAAAACAATTGTAAGTAATTCTTTTTAAGACTGCTTAAAATATATTTTATAAAATATTCAATGACATATCCGGCATATTTCACATGGGATATAATATGTAGTGCAATTTTTGACCACTTTCGGCGCTTTTATGGAACTGTCATTTTGAATTTTATAGGCGCGTATTTTACTATAAAAGTGATTATTATTACTATTAATTAAAGTGACATTGAAATGTTTATTTTATAACGAATTATTTGGAATTATTATATGATAGGAACTTTGACTTTCAGAACAAAATGGATGAAAAAGAAAAAGAACGTCAACGTTTGATTGCTGAACTTAAAAGTCTGCGTAACAGACCTAATCGCTGTCCTGAAATTAATATACCAGAATTAAGAATGCCCGAGGGATGTAACATTGATACAGAATCATATAATTTTTTGGACAAATTGGGGAATTCTTCTGTTAAACATATAAAAAAATATTCACAAAAACCTCAATCTTGTGTGAAAATAGAAAAAAGTATATTTTGTATTAATATTAATTTTAAAATATTTAATTATAATTTTGATATAAATAATAATTTTGTACATATATTGTGTCATAACTTTACAGAAAAACCTTCTCGTATGACATTTTATTCCAACTTAAGAAGAGAACGGGAAGAATTAAGAAGAAATATAATAAAATTAATAATGCCAAATACTGATAACAGCTTAATAAGATCTCAGTCATCTGAAGAAAAACTTCTCACAAAATATTATAATTATATTCATCATGGTATTGATACAATATATGTATCACCTATGAATATATCTCTAATTAACAGAGTATGTATTTATTTATTGAAGTAAATTTTAATATATTTAATATTTTAATCTGACAAAATATATTAGGTTCGCAGTTTGATTCCGGAAAAATTCAAATATCATGTTAATATATATAAAGATTGTATCTCTGAAATAAAAAAAGAATACATGTACAGTATTAAAGTAGCAATTGTGGCTTTTGCACTGAAATGTCCTTTTGAAATAAAATATATGCCTAAAGAACATATTATAACTGAATCTGATATTACATTAAAACAGTGTCAGATGTGCAAAGAATCAATACATAAATCTAAAGCATATATTAAAAAATACTTACACACCAATAATCCTTGTATCGCTGAAATATTGGATTTGTGGTACCAAAAATACAGGTAAATTTATCATTGATTATTATTATCTATATCTCTATTATATATCTATATTCCAGTGATATTTAAAAAAAACATAGACAAGTGCAAGTAGAACTTGCACCTTGAGGGTTCTGTACCATTATATAAAACTTGATTATTGACAATAGTTAGCTACCTAGACAATGGACCCGATTGTCACGTAGACGTTGTATGAAAGAAACCGCAAAATTAAGTTTGCTACGTAATAATTCCACATAGAATTAAAAATTAATTATTTTCAAAGTTTTTCCTTTACTTATGCTACAAGATTTTCCTTTGTGCTAAATTTCAAGATTCCAGGACAACGGAAAGTGCCCTATAGGAATTGATGATCAGTGAGTCAGTCTGTTAGTATCAAAATATACTTTGAAAGGCTGTATTTTTATTGCATTGAGTTGGAAATTTGAATTTTTTACAGGACTATGAGGCTGTAGACCAGTGGTCTTCAAACTGTTCTGTGGTACCTCTCTAGGGGGTCCGTGAGTCAAAATAAAATTTTGAAAAAAATTATAAAGCACTCACACTAATTGTGTTCAGATTAGTCATTGAACCAGTGCTTATAATCTTCAGTACACAACATAATTAAACTAAATCATGTACAGTTGATTACAAGTTACAATCCAATTTATGTTTTAATAATTTATTACTTTAGTAAAAAGTGCATACAGACAAAGTCTGCTATTTAATTTATTGTAACTAAATTTCATAAGACTATGCAGTTAATTCAGGAAAAATAGACAAAAATAACGCACATAGTTGTTAATTAAAATAAAGGTGGGTGCCGGTAATAATCTTAAAATTGAAGTATACCATATTGTTAACATTGCATTGGTTTGAAGATTATAAATTTGTTTTTTAAATATGATAATATTAGTTTTAAAGTGTACATTTTCATGATTGAAAACATCCAAATTCAAGGTTTTATGAACTTTCAAAAAATTATAACAAATAAATGAGTAGAGTTACAGTTATGAGTGTAAGGACATTTTTTAAGTGGTAAGGCGTAATGATGATACAAAAAAAGTTTTGATTTAAAAAAAACATTTTTTTCCTTTTGTAGGGCCTTTTCGCGCTTTAAAAAAAATTGCACCCAAGTACCGACTGGCACCTTGACTTTTTATGATCTTTGAGGTCTCAGGTACACGAATCTGAACATAGTTGCCGGTTGTCATATTATGTTCACTCACTTTCTTCTAGCTCTCGGTCTATATGATATGTTTTTTTTTCAAAAGGTTCACCGTTTTTAAGATATGTGCAAAATACTGTTTTTGCAAACTTTGACCCCGCGTAATGGACTTTCACATATTATTTAATACTCTAATACTAAGGTGTATGCAAAAAATTAGCCTGTTACAAATTTTTTCATTGTTGAACGTCTATTTTTCCTGAATTAAGTGTGGTATTTTAAAAACATAAATGTACTGCATTCTGAATTCTGAGATTTCCTGTAATTCTGATGGTGGTTTAAAAATACAATTATTTATATTTTGTTATTATTTTCAGTGACATGCGTTTGGTGAATATAGAAGAACTTACAAAAGGTCCACTTTATTTAGATAAATTTAAAATAATTAATAATAAGCACATTGAAAATGTTCGAAAACAGTTATTAAATGAATGGCTTCCATCAATACAAAGAATATTTTTTAAAGGAAGTAAAAGAAAACTTTTACCTAATCCTATGTTAAAAGTTCAGTCCAAAAAGTTCTATGACTGTGTTTCTTGTATTATGACATTTCAATTACAATCTTTGTGCATGAAATCTATAGAGGAATATACAAAATTTATAGTTCATACTGAGGTGTATATTGGTGATAATATATATATTATATTGTTTAAATATTTAATTTTTTGTTTTAATATCGTTTTTAGAATAATTGTGGATTTATTATTAATCAATGCATTAAAGATAATGCTATAATATTTGAACCTAGTTTTGAAGAATTTGAAAACTGTATTTTGGACGTGTACAAAGAAATAGTTAGAGCCGTTGATGAAATACCAAGATTAGAAAAAAATTTGTATATTAATTTTGAGGCTGAACATTTTTATTTGAAGGTTTTATTTAGCCATAAAAATTAAAAACGCATATTTTAAATTGCATTCTTTTTTAGCCATCAATTTTGTCGGAATTATTAGAAGAAAATTATCAAATAACAAAAAAGCTATTGGAAAAACAGCGGGTTTTTCCGCAAGATAGAGTGCATGATTTTGATGAATTTAGTTTTTTAATTAATGGACAGGTAATTTAACAAATGTATTTAAAACTACAAGTTTTGTTCAAATAAATTATTTTAAGGCTGAAAATGATGTTAGAAAATTACTTGATGCATCACCAAAAATTGAACAATATCAGTCAGAAGTGGCTAAACTCTACGAGATTGCATATAAAATACCAATCAATGTTGAACATGTCATAACAACAGGAATGTATAGTATAGATAGAACAGCAGTTGTAGAATCATTAGTCGATATTACAAAAACATTAAAAAATAATGTATTGCTACATTGTGTTCAAACATATCAATCAATTTCTAAACAGTAAGTATTATAGGGAATTATGAATTACTTCTAATTATGATATAAATATATACTTTTTTCAGATTAAATCAAGATTGCTCAGATATTTATACCAAAGTTTTAACGATACCAAATGATACTGCAGAATTAATGGAATTAATTGCTTACCTTAATAACATTGATACCAAAATACTATTTAATTTATATGATACTTTACAAAATGTCATGAAATACATGCTGTTTGTTGCGGATTACTTGCCTTATACAGATGCTGAAATTAAATTGAATAATAAAACATTTCATTGGTATGTAACATTGTATTATACGTAAATTATTTTTACTTATTATTAAGAAAAAAAGTTTATGTGTGGGTTTATCTGAGGTAATTTCAAAAACTATTGAACCGATTTTGATGAAACCTACACATATGTAATTTGAAATCTTAGAAGGGCTACAAACATCTATTTTCCCGAGGTCCACGTTGATGAAATAAAATAAAAAGTAATAATAAAGCTTACTTTTAATAGGTATCTTAAAATGCCTAATACTCTTGAAGAAAGTCATCATATTGTCGAAAAGAAAACAGTAGACTTTAAGGAATCGTTAGCAGTTAGAATACAACAGTTCATTGAAGACTTGGACGTATATGATAAACAAATTGATGAGTTGCAATACAATGCTGATGTTGCTGAATTACCTAAATATCAGAAAAAAGCTCAAAATTTAGATAACAGGTTAAATTTATTTATATGTTATAATATAAATTATTTATTATTTACTCGTTTTTACAGACTCGTAATTGCTATGGAAAAAATTGACAGATTTAATGAAGAAGAAAAAGCATTTGGTTTTGAAATATCCCAATATCCAATGAGAAAACAAATCCACGATAAATTAAACCCTTATAAAAGATTGTATGATAACTGTTGTGATTTTCTTAATAAGAGAGAAGTCTGGTTAAATTCACAAGTTGGGTCATTTGAGCCAGATGACATAGAATCAGATGTGCAAATATTTCATAAAACGATATACAAACTGGAAAAAGTGTTTTCAGAACAACCACATACTATGCAGTTAGCTGCAACGGTATGTTTTTTACAGTATTTATAGTCACATTATCTTGTTTCACCTTCATATGCATCCATGAATCAATTTCTTTATTTATACTAGTAATAAAAAATGTTATGAATAGAATTAATATTAATTAAATAAATTTTTAGATAATCGAGGAAATACATGACTTCAAACAACATTTGCCTATAATTCAGACTCTTGGGAATCCAGGAATGAAGGAACGTCACTGGAAAAACGTTTCAGAAATTGTTGGGTTTCAAATTCTTGTTGATGAAAACTTAACTTTAACAAAAATTATTGATTTTAAATTAAATGAATTCCTTCCTAGTTTTGAAATTATATCCGAAGCTGCAACAAAAGAGAACAATTTAGAGAAAGCATTAAAAAAAATGAAAGTGGAATGGGTCGATTTGGAATTCATTGTTTTGCCATATCGGTTGTTTTTTTTTTTTAATTTAGAATATTCTGTTTTATTGCAATAATTATTTAATAAATACTTTGTAGAGATACTGGAACGTTTATTTTATCTGCGGTGGATGATATTCAAGTGTTATTAGATGATCATATAATCAAAACACAAACAATTAAAAATTCCCCGTATATTAAACCATTTGAAGAGGAAATATTGTAAGTCTAATTCCAAATTAATTTACCTATATGATATTAAATTTCTCTTTTCATTTTACAGAGCATGGGAAAAGAAATTATTATCATTGCAAGATATTTTGGACGAGTGGTTAAAAGTTCAATTAACTTGGATGTATTTGGAACCGATATTTTCTTCACCAGACATACAGCAGCAAATGCCAGAAGAAGGTCGCAGATTTAGCACAGTTGATAAAGTTAGTTTCTAGTATTTGAATACAAGATATACATATATTAACGATATTTTTTTTAAATTTGAGATGTGGCGAGATATTATGAAAACAGTTACTGCTGATAGTAAAGTAATGACGGTGATCTTGATTGATAAAATGTTAGAGAGACTTAAAAAGAGTAATGCTTCTCTGGATATAATACAAAAGGGATTAAATGAGTATCTTGAAAAAAAACGTTTGTACTTCCCCAGGTTTTTCTTTTTGTCTAATGATGAATTATTAGAAATATTATCAGAAACAAAAGATCCTACACGGTTTGTATTTTCATTTATTTTCTTTTTTCTTTTATTTAAGAAAATGTAATATTGATTTTCAGTGTACAACCTCATTTGAAAAAGTGTTTCGAAGGTATCGCCAAACTTACATTTACTGAAGATTTAGATATCACGGAAATGAAATCAAGTGAAGGTGAAATTATTCCGTTAGATAACAGTATATCTACTTCAAAGGCACGAGGGGCTGTCGAGAAATGGCTTGCAGAACTTGAAGTGAATATGAAAAAATCTGTTCATCGTATTGTTGGCAGTGCTATTGATTCTTATCCTACAAAATCACGGGATGTTTGGGTATTAGAATGGCCTGGACAAGCGGTACAATTAATCATTAAAATAATTTTAATTTATTTACTTATATGCTTTTATTTTGTTTAGGTTCAAAGCGTAGCAATGACATTTTGGACAACTTATGTGCATACAGCTATAGGTGATAGTTTAGATGCAATGATGAAATATTTAAAAACATGTAATCATCAAATATCTAAAGTTGTGGAATTAGTGCGAGGACCTTTAAATGCTATGAATCGTATCACGTTGGGTGCATTGGTAGTGCTTGATGTTCACGCCAGAGATGTGTTGTCAGAAATATTAGATTTAAAAATTTCAAATGTTAATGATTTCCAATGGTTGTGTCAACTCCGTTATTATTGGGAGGTATATAAAATATAAGAATACGATGGAAATTTTTGTATATAAATATTATATTATTTATACATTAATGTACATCTTACAGGACAAACAAATGGCAACAAGAATGATTAATTCTACACTTATGTATGGATATGAATATTTGGGAAATGTACCACGCCTTGTAATAACACCTCTGACTGATCGTTGTTACAGGACATTGTTTGGAGCATTACATTTGCATTTAGGTATTTGTAAAAAATAATACGCTTTGTTAATGATGATATATTTAACAATAAAATGTATTACAGGCGGTGCTCCTGAAGGTCCAGCTGGTACTGGAAAAACTGAAACTACTAAAGATTTAGCAAAAGCCGTTGCAAAACAATGTGTTGTGTTTAATTGTTCAGATGGCCTGGATTATATAGCATTAGGAAAATTCTTTAAAGTGCGTTGTTCATAATTAATGTAGATGAATAAAAATTTGTAAAATATATTTTTTGTTTAGGGTTTAGCATCATGTGGTGCTTGGTCATGTTTTGATGAATTTAATCGAATTGATTTAGAAGTACTTTCTGTTGTGGCACAACAAATATTGACTATACAACGGGGTGTCAATTCAGGAACTGAAAAATTGATGTTTGAAGGAACAGAATTGAATTTAGATCCATCATGTGCAGTATTTATTACAATGAACCCAGGGTACGCTGGTAGATCAGAACTTCCAGATAACTTAAAGGTAATTAATTTATATGTTTAGGAACAAATACATAGTAATATAACCACTTTTTATTTCAGGCTCTTTTCCGTTCTGTAGCAATGATGGTCCCGGATTATGCAATGATAGCAGAGATAGAGTTATATTCATTTGGTTATTTAAATACAAGACCGTTAGCAGTAAAAATTGTTGCCACATATCGCTTATGTTCAGAACAACTATCATCTCAACACCATTACGATTATGGAATGAGAGCAGTTAAATCAGTTCTGACAGCAGCGAGAGCTTTAAAACTCAAATATCCTGATGAGGTTGAAGATATAATTGTACTCCGATCTATAAAGGATGTAAACTTACCAAAATTCTTAGAACATGATGTTCCGTTATTTTTGGTAATTTTTTTTATTCTATTTATAAGTTTGTCTTTTGAGATCTGTAGATCACTTTTAGATACCTTTTATACAATTCTTTTTTTTTATTTGTGCACATAATCTATCTATTTATCTATCTATCTGCTTTTAGGGTATTACATCTGATTTGTTCCCTGGAATTGTATTACCAGAACCAGACTATGAAGTATTGAATAAAGCTGTTGAGGATGCTTGTGAAAAGTACAACTTCCAATGTACTCCTTACTTTTTAGAAAAAATTCAACAGATTTATGAAATGATAGTAGTCAGACATGGACTGATGATTGTTGGTCTTCCATTTGCTGGTAAAACTTCAGCATACAGAATGCTATCTGAAGCATTGGCTCTTGTAGAACAAAGGGTATATTATTAATTTACTACTTGTGAATTTAGTTAAAATTTATACGCTATATGTAGATAAGTACAAATAATAAAAAAAATCTTAAAAAATTTTTTTTAGGGTGGTATGAATGAACATGCTGTTGAATATACAGTAATTAATCCAAAATCTATTACAATGGGTCAGTTGTACGGTCAGTTTGATCCAGTTTCTCACGAATGGTCAGATGGAATACTCGCTGTTAGTTACAGAGCATTTGCAGTTTCTACAAATGACAACAGAAAATGGCTTATCTTTGATGGACCTGTTGATGCTATTTGGATTGAGAATATGAACACTGTTCTTGATGATAATAAAAAGTTATGTTTAATGTCAGGAGAAATTATTCAGTTGGCTCCGACGACAAATTTGATATTTGAACCGATGGATCTAGAAGTAGCATCACCCGCTACTGTATGTTTATTAATTTAGTAATGGTTCTCTTTATTTATTACATTGGTTTTGTAGGTATCACGATGTGGAATGATATTCATGGAACCTCAGTCTCTTGGTTGGGGACCGATCTTACGTTCATGGTTAAATGATCTTCCTTCGTCGCTAAATGAGTTAAATAAAAAAATGTTAAAACATATGTTCACAAGATTTTGCGAACCTTTGTTGTGGCTTGTTAAAAAAGGAGGATTGAAAGTAAGTATTAGTTATATATCTCATATGGGTTAAATAATTTATAGACCCTAAGAATAATCTATAATTTAAATTTTGTAGGATATGTGCCCTATGTTAAATGCTAATTTAGTAAAATCACTCATGAATTTATTTGATTGTTTCATGGATGATTTCTATGATGAAAAATACATGGAAGAAATATCTGATTTAGAAGTTCGGGCACAATTAGAGGTTAATGCAATTATATAAATATTTAAATTTTTTAACAATTTCATATAATTTCTGAACAATTATATAGGGAATATTTTTCTTCTCATGCATATGGTCTTTGGGAGCTACATTAGATGTAATAAGTCGAGAAAAGTTTAATCTAGCATTCCGTGGTTTATTACAACATGAATTTCCTGATGAATTAAAACAAAATCTTGGGATACCGTTTGATATAATAAAACCAACAAAAGCTTATATTACACTAATACCAAATGTGGGATCTGTATATGATTATAGGTATATAAAAGAGGTAAATGTTTAAATGAATATATATATTAAATATCTTGAAATAAATGGTAATATTTTGTGTAGGAAAAAGGAAAATGGAAACCGTGGGCTGAAGATTTGAAAACCGCACCACCAATTCCAAAAGATGTACCTGTCAATCAAATTATCGTAACAACATCGGAGACAATTTTAAATATTGCATTGATGGAATTGCTTTTATTACATAATAAAGCTGTGATGTTTGTTGGGCCTACAGGAACTGGAAAATCTATATATATTACAGTAAATATCTGTATTATTATATTTATAAAATAAATTTTAACAAAAATATTTCTATTCAGGATTTCCTTTTGAAGAGAATTGATACTGATTTATACAAACCACAATTTATAAACTTCTCGGCTCAAACATCTGCAAACCAAACACAGGATATAATAATGAACAAACTTGATAAAAGGCGCAAAGGTTAATATATTAAATTTTGTAACATAAGATTTATTTATATCTTTATAATAATTTTGTAGGTGTATTTGGTCCACCTGTTAACACTAAGTGTATTATTTTTGTTGATGATGTAAGTATGCCATTGAAAGAAGAATACGGAGCTCAACCTCCAATAGAATTATTGCGACAATGGCTTGATCACGGTATATGGTATGATCGGAAAGAAGTAGTACCAATGAAACTCATAGATATTCAGGTAGTTTAGCATTATTTATGTGTTATGTATTGATTTGTTAATATTTCATATTTGTTATTAGTTTATTTGTGCTATGCCTCCTCCAATTCCGGGAGGAAACATGGTAACTCCACGCTTTGCTAGACATTTTAATACGATTTGTATAGATGAATTTAAAGATGATACAATGATGACTATATTTACTAAAATCATGAATTGGCATTTTAACACAAGGTAATTTTTCAATTGAGACTAATATAAAAAAACAAAACATTTTTAAATTGTTTATATATATTTTTTAGAGATTTCCCTGAAGAATTTGATATTTGTGCAACTGAAATTGTAACTGCAACTTTATTTATTTACAAAGAGAGTAGACTGAATCTGTTACCAACACCAGCAAAAAGTCATTATCTTTTTAATTTAAGAGATTTTTCGAGAGTCATACAAGGTGTTTTATTGTCAGTTCCGCAAGCTATACCAAATATAACATCAATTAAACGACTTTGGACTCATGAAATTCTTCGAGTGTATTATGATCGGTTGGTTGATGATAATGATCGAGAATGGATCTATACAACTATACGAAAAGTATTTAAACAAATATTAAATGAAAAAATTGATGAAGTGTTTTCTCATATAAGAGAATTAAATGCAAAAACAGTAAGTATCTTTATTAAAAAAATTCCATATATATATATATTTAAAAAATCTTATCAATGTGCATTATGTTTAATATTTTTATAGATATATGAATCTGATTTAAGAAAGTTAATATATTGTGATTTTGCAAATCCTAAAGCTGATATTAGGAATTACAGTGAAGTACTTGATTTAGATGAACTGCGTCATATATCTGAACTTTATTTGAATGAGTACAATAGCATGTCAAAGAAACCAATGAATCTAGTATTATTCAGGTAGGAAATTTATTTAATTTAAAGAAAACAATAATTATTAATTAATTTTTCATAGATTTGCCATAGAACATTTATCACGTATTTGTCGAATTATCAAACAACCTCGCAGTCATGCTCTGCTAGTAGGTGTCGGAGGTTCAGGTCGTCAGTCACTTACAAGACTTGCAGCACACATATCTGAATATGATCTGTTCCAAGTAGAAATCAGTCGACAGTATGGCGCTAATGAATGGCACGATGATATAAAAAATATCCTTCAAAAAGTGACTGCCTCAGAATTACATGCAGTATTTTTATTTACAGATTCACAGGTATGTTAAAAATGTATTTGTTTAAGTTCTTTGTAATATAATTAAATATATTATAGATCAAAGAAGAATCATTTTTGGAAGATTTGAATAATTTGTTGAATTCTGGTGAAGTTCCTAATATATTTACTACAGAAGAAAAAGTAGAGTTGTGTGAAAAAATGCGACAACTTGATAGACAAAGAGATAAATCACTTCAAACTGACGGCAGTCCTGTAGCACTATTTAATTTCTTTGTGCAACTTGTTAGAGATCAACTACATATTGTTTTAGCTATGAGTCCGATTGGAGATAATTTCAGAAATCGGATAAGAAAGTTCCCAGCAATGGTTAATTGTTGTACAATTGATTGGTTCCAAGTATGATTTTTGTCATTTAAAAGAAACATATTTTTAACTATTCTTATTTTAGCCATGGCCCCAAGACGCTTTGCTAGCTGTTGCAACAAAATTTTTATCGGATGTAGATTTAACATTGAAAGAAAGAGAAGTCTGTATTGACATGTGTCAGACTTTTCATACATCAGCACAAGATTTATCCGATGAGTTTTTCTTAAGATTGAAACGTAAAAACTATGTGACACCCACTTCTTATCTAGAGTTAATTTCAACATTTAAGACTTTATTGGGCAAAAAGCGAAAGTACACATTTTTTATACTATTTTTTAATAAAAAATTATATTATAACATATTTTTAGTGAGGTTTTACTAGCAAAGCAAAGATATGAAATTGGTTTAGATAAACTAGGAAATGCTGCAGCTGAAGTAGCTGTAATGCAAACAAATTTAGAAGCCTTACAACCACAACTTGTCATTGCAGCAGAGAAAGTTCAAAATACTGTATTACAAGTAGAAAAAGAATCAAAGGAAGCTGGAGAAGTAGAAAAAGTAGTAATGGTTGATGAGGAAGCAGCGAATGAACAAGTATGTTGTGTTAAATTAATATAATTTTTATTTGATCAGTTTATGTATATGTAACTAAATATTTTAGGCTAAAGCTGCACAAGCTATAAAAGATGATTGTGATGCAAATTTGGCTGAAGCAATGCCAATTCTCGATGCAGCTTTAGCTGCATTGAATACCCTCACACCTGCTGATATTGCAATTGTCAAAACTATGAAAAATCCTCCTAAAGGAGTTAAAATTGTAATGGAAGCAATTTGTATTATAAAAGACGTTAAACCTGAAAAAGTACCAAATCCTAGTGGCATAGGAACTGTTGAAGATTATTGGGGCCCTTCAAAAAAAATTCTTGGTGATATTAAATTTCTTGATAGTTTAGTAAATTTCGATAAAGATAACATTCCCGTAAATATTATGAAAAAGCTTACTGATAAATTTTTGTGTGATGAAAATTTTGATCCAGATAAAATCAAAACAGCTTCAACAGCAGCTGAAGGTAATTATTATTATATACATTTGTGACTATTGATAAATATAAATAGTCGCATAGCTAGCACCTCCCTGATGTAATTGAAGACTTTTTTTTTCGTTGTCACCTTAAATTTGGTGCCCTCTAAGCCTTTACTATTTTTGATGACTTTTTTTTTCACTGTCATAATGATTTTACCACCGTAAAATTTACTTTTGCTTACTTTTTTTCAATTTCAGTCTTCATGCCACTACTTTGCTAATCCCTAGCTATGCCACTGAATATATTATAAATGTATACTTTTTATCAGGTCTGTGTAAGTGGGTTATTGCTATATCTAAGTATGATGTCGTTGCTAAAGTTGTCGCACCAAAAAGACAAGCTTTGGCTGCCGCAGAGGCAGAGTTTCAAGCTGCAATGGATTCTTTAGAAATTAAAAGAGCATTATTGAGAGAAGCACGAGAAAAAGTTGCTAATCTTGAAAGAATTCTTGAACAAGAAAAAATTAAATTTCAAACATTAAACGATGAGGCTGATCTATGCACAAAAAAGATTGAACGTGCAGAAGAACTAATCGGAGGTTTAGGAGGTGAAAAGAGCAGATGGATTTCTATGGCTAAAAACTTAGGAGAAAAATATGATGCTTTAACAGGTGTTTATTATAATATTTTTTCTTTATCTTAATTTATAATCATATTGCGCTTTTTAGGTGATATACTTATCGGAGCAGGAGTAGTCGCATACTTAGGCACATTTACAATGGAATTTAGAGCAAAACAAATCAATGAATGGGTGCAACAGTTAAGTCAGTATGGTATTGTCTGTTCTTTGGAATTCCAATTAACAGCAGTATTGGGTGAACCTGTAGAAATTCGAGCTTGGAATATATTTGGGCTTCCCAGTGATTCTTTTTCAATCGATAATGCTATTATTATGAAGTAAGTGTGTATTTAAAATAATTTGCTATTATTATATTCGATAATTATAATTTTAGAAATGCTAGACGGTGGCCTTTAGTTATAGATCCACAAGGGCAAGCTAATAAGTGGATAAAAAATATGGAAAAGAAAAATAATATATCAGCAATTAGATTATCTCAAAGTGACTATGTGCGAATTTTAGAAAATGCAATCCAGTTTGGAAATCCTGTATGTTAATGACAATAATGCAGTAACTAATAACTAATGTAATCGAATGTCTTTTAAATATCTTTTTAGGTTTTATTAGAGAATGTTGGAGAAGAATTAGATCCGTTACTTGAACCATTGTTACAACAGCAGACATTCAGACAGGGAGGGGCTCTAATGTTGAAGCTTGGTGATTCGTTTGTGGAATATAACACAGACTTCCGATTGTATATCACAACAAAACTACGAAATCCTCATTATTTACCAGAAGTGGCTGTGAAAGTGACTTTGGTAAACTTTATGATTACTGAAATTGGGTTGCAAGACCAGTTACTTGGCATCACTGTAGCAAAAGAAAGACCAGATCTAGAAGATGAAAAAAATAAACTGATTGTTCAGGGAGCTGAGAATAAACGGTATACAGTTGCATCATAAATAATAAGAGAATTAATAAAAATATTTATGATTTTTAGAATGCTAAAGGAAATAGAAGATAAAATTCTTGAAGTTTTAAGTACATCTGAGGGAAATATATTAGAAGATGAAACTGCTATTCAGATTCTCAGTTCTTCTAAAATACTTTCAAACGAGATCACAGAAAAACAAGTAGTTGCCGAAGCAACCGAGAAACTAATCGATGCAGCGAGACTTGAATATACACCAATAGCTGTGTACAGCAGTATTCTGTTCTTTACAACTGGTAAATAATGATTGTTTATTATTTGTGATATAAAGTAATAATTTATTCTTTATTCCAGCCGATCTTGCAAACATTGATCCAATGTACCAGTATTCATTGATTTGGTTTGTTAATTTGTTTAAAGCTGCTATTGATAATACTGAAAGAGCAGATAACGTGGAACAACGGTTAAAAGATCTTAAAAATTATTTCACATATTCTTTATATGTGAATATTTGCAGAAGTCTATTTGAAAAAGTAATATTTGGTTTAAAAATATTGACAAATATTTATGTATATTTACTTTATTTATTTTTAGGATAAACTGTTGTTTTCATTACTTTTAACAATAAATTTGTTAAAAAAAGATCGCAAAATAGATCTGTCTGAATGGATGTTTCTACTAACTGGAGGGGTTGGTTTAGATAATCCAAACCCCAATCCAACAACATGGTTACCTCAGATGTCTTGGGATGAATTGTGTCGACTAGATAATTTAAATAATTTCAATAATATTATATCAAGTTTTACTAATAATTTAGATGAATGGAAACAATACTTTGATTCTTCAGAACCTCATTCTTATCAGCTGCCAGATAAATGGGACACTAAATTAACTCGGTTCCAAAAAATACTTGTTTTACGATGTATCCGTAGAGATAAAATTATACCAGCAGTACAGAACTTTGTAGAAGGTATTTTATATATTTATACATTAAATTACAAACAAGATTTTTTAAATACATAAATAATTTTAGAAAACCTGGGTAAAGAGTTTGTTGAACCACCTCCGTTTGATTTGGTTTCTTCATTTGCTGATTCACATTGTTGTGTTCCTCTTATATTCATACTGACTCCTGGAGCTGATCCAACTGCAGTTTTATTGAAATTTGCTGATGATCAAGGATTTGGTGCAAATCGTTTGTTTTCATTATCACTGGGTCAAGGACAAGGTCCGATAGCTGTAAGATTAATTGACGACGGTGTTAAAAATGGCACATGGGTGGTTCTTCAAAATTGTCATTTGGCTAAAAGTTGGATGCCAAAATTAGAATCAGTATGTATATCGTATTATAATTTTATTAATTATGCATTGTGATATTTCTATCTTCTTGTATTTGCAGATTTGTGAAAGTTTAATTCCAGAAACAACACATCCAGATTTTAGACTTTGGTTAACATCATATCCGGCTGAACATTTCCCAGTTCTTGTTTTACAAAACGGTATTAAAATGACCAATGAGCCTCCAAAAGGTCTACGTGCAAATATTGTTCGTTCATATCTCAGTGATCCAATTTCTGACCAAGAATGGTTTGAGAGTTGTAAACAAAGTGAAGTTTTCAAAAAACTTCTATATGGCTTATGTTTCTTCCATGCATTAATTCAAGAAAGGCGAAAGTTTGGTCCTCTTGGGTGGAATATTCCATATGAATTTAATGAAACAGATTTGAGAATAAGTGTTATTCAGCTTATGATGTTTTTGAATGAATACTCGGTAAAATATTCAGTAATATTTAATTACCAAATATTAATTAATAACTTTTTTTAGGATGTACAATATGTCGCACTTCGGTATTTGACAGGAGAATGTAATTACGGAGGTCGTGTAACAGATAACTGGGATCGAAGAACTCTGACTACAATGTTACAACAATTTTACTGTCCTAAGTTGGTTGAAACTGACAAATATCTGCTTGACGATTCAGGTATATATTAATTGTTATTCTATAATGTTTATAGTTTCTATATTGTTACTATATTTTAGGCTTGTATTATATTCCAAGTGATGGAGAATATGATACATATATTTCATATACAAGAGGATTACCATTAATAGCTAGACCTGCGTTATTTGGAATGCATGCAAATGCTGATATTATGAAAGATTATGCTGAAGTAGATTTGTTATTTTCAACTGTATTATTGACGCAGGTAAGATGATTTGCATAATAATTAAAATAATTAATTGGTAATTGAATAGCAAGAAATAAACTTATAAAAATTTTATTTTTGCTGCAAAATTATTTTTATTAGGACAGGATTGTGAGTATAAATATTTAATGTTAGTTAGAAAGCATCCATTAATTATGTTAGGTTTTTGGGTGAGGGAGTGGAAGAGGTCGAAAATTTCAAAAATTATCCTTACGTAATCAATGAATGCTCCCTTATGTATTTTTATAAGTAGAGGTAAATAATTATGTTTTTATTTATTACAACGTAACAGGATCTTGTTGAATTACGAGTAAGTTTCTTTATAACAAATATATATAAACATAATAATTTAATATATTTTATAATAAATAGGATGCAATGTCAACTGATAGTAATGCCAAATCACCAGATGAAACTGTATATGAAGTGGCTGTAGATATATTACGAAAATTACCACCAAATTTTGACCAAGATGCATGCTTACAAAAATACCCTACACTATATAACCAAAGTATGAATACAGTATTAATGCAAGAGATGGGCCGATTTAATGGTTTATTATCTTGTATTCGAAGTAGTTTAATAAACATGCAAAAAAGTATTAAGGGCTTGATAGTAATGTCAGTTCAACTAGAAGAAGTTTTTAAAAGTATGCTTACTGGCCGAATTCCAGGAATGTGGATGAAAAAGTCGTATCCTTCTTTGAAACCTCTTGGTAGCTATGTTCAAGATTTTTTGGCACGTTTAGATTTCTTACAGGTATTTAGATTATAGATATAAGAATAAGATAAATGATTTTTTAAATTAATATATATATTTTTAGAAATGGTATGATGACGGCCCCCCACCTACATTTTGGCTCTCTGGATTTTTCTTTACCCAGGCATTTCTTACAGGAGCACAACAGAACTATGCTCGAAAGTATACAATACCAATTGACCTATTAGTGTTTGATTACGAGGTACTTAATTGTAAATATAAAAAAAGAAATTATCTTATAAATTAATTTTCTATTTTAAAGATAATGAAAAAAATGCAATACACCGAAGCTCCAGAAGATGGTGTTTATGTATATGGATTGTTTTTGGATGGGGCAAGGTGGAATATGGATAAAATGTGTCTAGATGAATCAATGCCAAAAGTTTTGTTTGACACAGTACCCATTGTAAGCACCATTTTATTTAACGTATAATATTATATCTGATGTACAAAATGTTTGTTTATTCCAGATTTGGATGAAACCTATAATCAAGACTGAACTTGAAGAAAGGCAAGTGTATATTTGTCCTGTTTATAAAACTTCTGAAAGACGTGGTGTGTTATCAACCACAGGTCATTCAACTAATTTTGTCATAGCAATGTTTTTGTCAACTGATGTACCTCCGGAGCATTGGATATTACGAGGTGTTGCCATGTTATGTCAATTATCACAATAATTTTTTTGTATCTTTTCTACATAAATATACCTTTATCAAATTTTGATTTATTTTTATCTTTATAGTAGTTTAGTCGTAAATTAATTATGAAACATTTTTCAATCAATAAGTTCAACCATAAAAAGAAATGATATAGGTACATTATGTATTTATGCATATATAAAAAAACAGCAATTATTTATTGACCTTTATCCCAAATAACAATAATTATGTAAAGAGTATTGATCAAATAATTTTGTTTGTTATTACCATGGAAATATAAAATTCGAGTGTTTATCAACAGAATCATGTTAAGTTTTGCCATGCAACTGCGTTTAAAATAATATCCACAGATAATTTTTAATATGTCATTGCAGCGGCAAAAACTTCTAAAAAAATATGATGAAATACGAGAAAGACTTACAAATCCAAAAAATGGAGAGCCACCTATTAAAGTACCAAAACTTAAAGAACCTGAGTTTAAGTATGATAAAAATTCAGGACTATCAATACAAGAGCAGATATTACTTTTAACAAAATCAAAACATCTTCGAGAAACACCTTCCATGATAAAACGTCAAAAAGGTAATTAAAAGTTAAGTATTTTGTTTACTAGATAAAATTTTTTGGGGTTTATAGCTCAATCTTTGCGCATGCAGACATATACAACGTTACGAAAGCAAAGAGAAGAATTCAGAAAAAGATTAATCAGTTTAATTATTAAGAAAGATAATAATGATATGGATAGTAGTGACAGTTTAACAACTGGAGAAAAAGATGTTTTAAAATATTATCATTATATTCGACACGGCATAGATAACATTCATATAGCTCCGATGGATAAAAGTATACTCAGCAGAGTAAGTTAAATAAATTAACAAATTTACTATAAAGTGCTTTGAAACTAAACATTTTTTAGATTTTAAATTTGATACCTGAAAAATTTCGAAAATTTGAAACAGTATTAAATAAAGGAACAGAAGATATGAAAGCTGATTTTATGTTTGCTGTTAAAAAAGCTGTTGTTGATTTTGTATTAAAAGATCCATCTCAGTCAGAAACTGTTATAAGCGAGTTTGATTCACCTCAGCGAAGAGAAATATCAGAGCAATGTAACTCTTGGCAATTATCATATAATAAATCTAAGGCTATTTTACAGAAAACATTGCATGTCGTTAATCCATGTGTTGCGCAAATATTAGACTTATGGAATCATAAATTTGAGTAAGTTGTAATTGTAATTATTTTTTAATATTTAAAACATTACTTCATATACATAATTTCTTTTTATTTTAGAAATTTAAGATTGGTAAATACAAATGTATTTCACGAGCATGGAAAAGCATATGAATTATCTGAATTTCAATACTTAGCTAACAAACATATATCTAACGCAACAAGTATACTATTAAATGAATGGTTTTCAGCTATTCAAAATATATTTACAATCGGCAACAAGAAGAGACAATTACCAAACCCTGCAATGAAAAAACGTGTTAAAAGATTTTATGAATGTGTGTCTTGCATTATGTCTTTTCAGTTACAGACATTATGTTTAAAGTCAATTAAAGAATATACAGATTATATTTGTGACGTTGGGGTAAAAAATATTAAACTAATGAATTGTTTGAATGAAATTTTTTAATATAAATATTTTTTAGTACCAAAATACTGGGTTTATCATACGGCTTTCAAATAGAAATGATCAAATAACTTTTGAACCAACCTTTAAAAGTTTCAGAGAATCTTTGTTACAAATATATGATAATATGGTGAACGCAGTTAGCAGTATACCAAGAATAGAAAGCAGAATGAATGTTGAAGAAAATTTAGAACAACAATTTTTGAAGGTAATACCATATTAATTAATGGCAATACATATTATCTAAAAAAACAATTCATTCATTGATAAAATATTTTAGCCAATAATACCCAATGAAGAATTGTCAGAATCTAAAACGAAGATTTTGATGTTATTGTCAGATCAACGAATTGGACCAGAACTAAGAGTACAAGATTTTGATGAATACATACAATTGATCAATGGAATAGTAAGGAAAACTCTAACAAGACATTTATTTACATATGTTTATTACAATAATTTTTATAGGCTCAAGAAAGTATCAACATATTTTTAAATGAAAGTAAAACTTTTGATGAATATCAAGTTCAAATATTAGAATATAAAAATGTAGCTGCAAAAGTTCTCACGATATTTGATTACGAAATAACAATGGGAATGTATGAGATTCATCGGGAAGATTTGATAAATGCTTTACACACGTCAGCTTTGTCAATTAAAGATCAATTATTAGCTCGCTGTGTTCATGATTATCAACATCTTTGTAAACAGTTAAGTTTAAATATTTGCATATTATTTTATATACAGATATTATATAAAAACTATTCAGATTTTGAAAAATTGATTAGTGGTTCTCGAGTTATGAGTGGACAGACAGAAAGATGTTGCGTTTTATAAATGTGGAGATTAAATTTTTTTTTAGATTGGGTGATGAATATGAAGCTATAGCTGATCGAGCATTAAGCATACCACCAAATACAGCTAAGTTAATGGATCTCATAGCATTTGTTCAAAAAACAGAAACTGAAACATTATTAGAAATGGAAACGAGATTACGAGAAATTATGAAATATATTTTATTTCTTATTGATCAAACTATTTTTAAAGGAGTCGAAATCAAACAGAATAATATTGTATTTCAATGGTATGTGGTCTTATTGAAAACTTTTATATAAAAAATTTTTATACTTTGATTTTTAACAGGTATTTGAAAATGCCAAGTATTTTTGAAGATCACAGACGTATAATCTCAGAGAAAATGTCTGAATATCAAGAATCATTGAAAATAAGAATTAAGAAATTTTGTAATGATCTTGAATTGTATAGTAAAGCTGTTGATGAATTGCAAACATATGGAAATGTAGAAGAATTACAAAAATATCAAAGAAGAGCTCAGCGATTAGACAATAGGTGAGAAAATTTTAAAACTTTTGAATTATATTTGTATTTATATTTTTAGAACATATATTAATTTTATATAATTGTTTTAGATTAACAAAAGCACTAGACAAAATTAACAGATTTAATGAAGAAGAGACTGCATTTGAGTGGGAACTTTCTCAATATCCATTAAGAAAGAAAATATTTGATAAATTGGTCCCTTACAAAAAACTTTATGACAATGCTTGTGAGTTTCTCAACAAGTATGATTTATGGATGAATTCTAAAGTGGGATCATTTGATCCTGATATGATAGAAACTGATGTTTCGACTTATTTTAGAACTGTGTATAAATTGGAAAAGAGTTTTTCAGATCAACCAGTAACTTTTAATTTAGCTATTAAGGTACATGATAAATATTATTATATTCTACAAATTTAACATTTGTTGCAATTATTAATTTTATTTTTAAAACAGGTACGTGAAAAAATTGAAGAGTTCAAGGAACATATTCCTATTATTCAGACACTTGGAAATCCCGGAATGAAAGAACGTCATTGGGAGAAAGTATCTGAAATTGTAGGGTTTCCTATTAAAATTAGTGACGAATTAACTTTAGCAAAAGTAATAGATTACGGATTAGAAGAGTACATACCCAAATTTGAAACAATATCTGAGGCTGCGACTAAAGAAAATAATCTTGAGAAAGCAATGGCTAAAATGAAAAATGAATGGGCTGATCAATCATTTACTGTACTTTCATATCGGTAATTTCAAACATGGTATGTTTTTTCTATTTTCAATATTTGAATTATTATTTATATTTTACAGTGACACCGGTACATATATATTAGCTTCCGTAGATGATATTCAAGTGTTATTAGATGATCATATTGTAAAAACACAAACAATGAAGAATTCTCCATATATAAAACCATTTGAAGAAGACATCATGTAAGTATAGTTATGTATTTTTATTTTAAATATTAAATATTAAATATTATCATATATTAACAATATTTAGTGACTGGGAGGCAAAACTTCTGTTGTTACAAGAAATCATAGATGATTGGTTGAAAGTCCAAATGACATGGATGTATTTGGAACCAATATTTACATCACCAGATATTCAACAACAAATGCCAGAAGAAGGACGTAGGTTTAGTGCAGTAGATAAAGTAAGTATAATAATGTTATTAGATGCACTAGTACAATAACTGATTAATACATATTTATTATAGATCTGGAGAGATATAATGAAATCTGTTTATGCTGATGAAAAAGTAATGTCTGTAATTGAAATAGATAAAATGTCTGAAAGACTTAAGAAATGTAATGGATTGTTAGATATTATACAGCGTGGATTAAATGAATATTTAGAAAAGAAAAGGCTTTATTTTCCAAGGTTTTTCTTCTTGTCTAATGACGAATTGTTAGAAATATTATCAGAAACTAAAGATCCTACAAGGTACGTGTGCTAAAAATAAATAAATAGAATCAACATTTAAATAATTTTTATTACAGAGTACAACCCCATTTGAAAAAATGCTTTGAAGGGATTTCTAAATTGTCGTTTACTGAAAAACTTGATATTACTGAAATTAAATCTAGTGAAGGAGAAATTATTCCTCTTGATGATGTGATTTCTACAGCTGAAGCACGTGGTGCTGTAGAAAAATGGCTTGTTCAACTTGAAGTAGATATGAAGAAATCTATCCACTCATTGATATGCAATGCAATAGATGATTTTACTAAAAAAGCAAGAAATGTTTGGGTGTTAGTTTGGCCTGGACAAGCGGTAAAATCATTAGATCTTAACAGATATAAAAAAATATAAAAACTTTTTTCTTAATTATTTTGTTTAGGTTCAAAGTGTAGCTATGACGTTTTGGACCACAGAAGTTCATAAAGCTATTGAAAAAGGGCTCGATGCGATGGAAAAGTATCTTGACGTTTGCCGAGAACAAATATCAAAAGTTGTCCAACTTGTACGTGGAAAATTAAATGCAATGAATCGTATAACATTAGGTTAGTAATAAATATAATAATTTGAAAATGTTATTTATTAATATTTTATAATTTCAGGGGCTTTGGTAGTACTCGATGTTCATGCAAGAGATGTATTGAATGGATTAATAGAAAAGAAAGTATCAAATGTAAATGATTTTGACTGGCTTTGCGAATTAAGATATTACTGGGAGGTAAACGAACAGGTTAAATTATATAATTATTTCAACTTTTCTAAAATACATTTATTTACAGTCTAATCAAATGGCAACAAGAATGATTAACTCTTCATTAATGTATGGATATGAATATTTGGGAAATGTACCTCGTCTTGTAATAACACCTCTGACTGATCGCTGCTATAGAACATTGTTTGGAGCATTACATTTGCATTTAGGTTTTTATAAAAAAAATGTGTGCTTTTATGTGAATTATGTATTTAATAATAAATTATTACAGGTGGTGCTCCTGAAGGTCCAGCTGGTACCGGTAAAACTGAAACTACTAAAGATTTAGCAAAAGCCGTTGCAAAACAATGTGTTGTTTTTAATTGTTCAGATGGTCTGGATTATATAGCATTGGGAAAATTCTTTAAAGTACGTTGTTCATAATTAAAGTAGGTGTATAGTATAACAATTTGTAAAATATATATTTTTTTTAGGGTTTAGCATCGTGTGGTGCTTGGTCATGTTTTGATGAATTTAATCGAATAGATTTAGAAGTACTTTCTGTTGTGGCACAACAAATATTGACAATACAACGCGGTGTCAATTCAGGAAATAAAACATTACTTTTTGAAGGAACAGAATTGAATTTAGATCCATCATGCGCAGTATTTATTACAATGAACCCAGGGTATGCTGGTAGATCAGAACTTCCAGATAACCTAAAGGTAATTAATTATCTACATGCTAATAAACAAATTCATAGAAAAAATAACTCATTTTTTTTCAGGCTCTTTTCCGTTCTGTGGCAATGATGGTCCCAGATTATGCAATGATAGCAGAGATAGAGTTATATTCATTTGGTTATTTAAATACAAGACCGTTAGCAGTAAAAATTGTTGCCACATATCGCTTATGTTCAGAACAACTATCATCTCAACACCATTACGATTATGGAATGAGAGCAGTTAAATCAGTTCTGACAGCAGCGAGAGCTTTAAAACTCAAATATCCTGATGAGGTTGAAGATATAATTGTACTCCGATCTATAAAGGATGTAAACTTACCAAAATTCTTAGAACATGATGTCCCTTTGTTTTTGGTGAAACATAATTTAATTTAAAAAACTTATTGGTATTAACAGAAATCATTTTTTAGGGCATTACATCTGATTTGTTCCCAGGAATAGTTTTGCCAACACCTGATTATGTTGTTTTAAATAAAGCTGTTGAGGATGCTTGTGAAAAGTACAACTTCCAATGTACTCCTTACTTTTTAGAAAAAATTCAACAGATTTATGAAATGATAGTAGTCAGACATGGATTGATGATTGTCGGTCTTCCATTTGCTGGTAAAACTTCAGCATATAGAATGCTTTCAGAAGCTTTAGCACTTGTAGAAGAGCGGGTAATATAACAAATAAATATAATAATAAATGTAAATTTTTATTTCATTACATACTTTTTATTTAGGGTGGTATGAACGAACATGCTGTAGAATATACAGTAATTAATCCAAAATCTATTACAATGGGTCAGTTGTATGGTCAGTTTGATCCAGTTTCTCATGAATGGTCAGATGGAATACTCGCTGTTAGTTACAGAGCATTTGCAGTTTCTACAAATGACAACAGAAAGTGGCTTATCTTTGACGGACCTGTTGATGCTATTTGGATTGAGAATATGAACACTGTTCTTGACGATAATAAAAAGTTATGTTTGATGTCGGGAGAAATTATTCAGTTGGCTCCAACAACAAATTTGATATTTGAACCGATGGATCTAGAAGTTGCATCACCCGCTACTGTATGTTTATTAATTTAGTAATGGTTCTCTTTATTTATTACATTGGTTTTGAAGGTATCACGATGTGGAATGATATTCATGGAACCTCAGTCTCTTGGTTGGGATCCAATCTTACGTTCATGGATTAATGATCTTCCACCATCAGTTACAAGTGCAAATAGAGTAATGATCAATACATTATTTTTACGGTTTTGTCAACCATTATTATGGTTAATAAAAAGAGGTGGTTTACGTGTAAGTTGAATAATAAAAATTAAATGAATTGTATTATAACTATATTTATTTTATAGGAAATGTGTCCAATGCAAGAAACAAATCTTGTTAAATCTGTTATGAATCTATTTGACTGTTATATGGATGATTTTCTTGATGAAAAATTCATTGCCAATACACCTGAATTGGATGTTCGTGCTCAATTAGAGGTAATGTAAATTTTGATTTGATTTATTTATGCTGGCGATATAAGTTTAATTAATCGGAATTTTTTTTGTTTATAGGGAGTTTTCTTTTTCTCATGTATTTGGGGTTTAGGAGGAGTACTGTATAATAAAAGCAGAGAAAAGTTCAGTGTTTTATTTCGTGGATTATTAGCTCGTGAATTTCCAAACTCTTTAATAGAAGAACTGAATATTCCATTTACAATAGCAAAACCTGAAAAACCATACATTTTCACAATTCCTACTGGTGATTCTGTATTTGATTATAGATACATTAAAGAGGTATGTATATATTTATTTTAAAATTTCAATAAATTAAAACGTAAATTTTTTTTAGGGTAAAGGTAAATGGAAGTTATGGTCAGATGATCTAATGCAAGCACCACCAATACCTCGAGATGTTCCAGTCAATCAAATAATTGTAACGACTAAAGAAACTATAAGAAATATTGCATTGATGCAGTTTCTCATATTGCATAAAAAATCTACAATGTTTGTTGGACCAACAGGAACAGGAAAATCTGTTTATGTTATTGTAATAGTTGTAACATGATGTTTTGTATATTTTGTGTACTGTTAATTTATTTTGTTTTAGGATTTTCTTCTAAAAAAAATCAATACCAAATTTTACAAACCACAATTTATTAATTTTTCTGCTCAAACTTCAGCTAATCAAACTCAGGACTTAATTATGAGTAAATTAGATAAGAGGCGTAAAGGTAAAAATTATAAAGTTCGACTTGATTTAATATGATTTACTAAAAAATATTTAATCGTAGGAGTTTTTGGTCCGCCAGTTGGCCAAAAATGTGTAATCTTTATAGATGATGTAAGTATGCCATTGAAAGAGGAGTATGGAGCTCAGCCTCCAATAGAATTACTGCGACAATGGCTTGATCATGGTATGTGGTATGATCGAAAAGAAGTGGTACCAATGAAACTTATAGATATTCAGGTAAAGTAAAAAAAATTATTTATGATTATTTTATTTTAAAATTTTTCTTTTCACAGTTTGTATGCGCTATGTCTCCTCCTATTTCGGGTGGCAATAATGTAACTGCACGTTTTACAAGACATTTTAATATTATATGTATCGATGAGTTTGATGATGACACGATGATAACTATATTTAGTAAAATAATGCTTTGGCATTTAGATACCAGGTAAAAATTGACTTAACTCATCATAAAATGTAAAAAATAATTTTTCTATTAATTATTTCAGAGGATTTTCGAAAGAATTTGATCCTTGTATTGAAGAACTTGTTTTGGCAACTTTAAAAGTGTATAAAGAAAGTCGTTTAAATCTTTTACCAACTCCAATGAAGAGTCATTATTTATTTAATTTGAGAGATTTTTCAAGAGTAATACAAGGAGTGCTATTATCAGTGCCTGAGGCAATGGAAGACTTGTTAGCAATGAAGCGACTTTGGCTTCACGAAGTACTCAGAGTATATTATGACCGTTTAATTGATGATAATGACAGAACCTGGCTATTTGATATGCTTCATGTAGTTTTTCAAGAAAAACTAGGAGAAGATATGGATCAAGTTTTTCATTATCTTTCAAGTGGAGATAAGACTGTTGTATGTATTTGATCGTTTCTGTAAAATACATTTATTTTTTAAAACATATTCATTTAATGATTGAGAATTTTTCTAGATAGGTGAAATAGAACTTAGAAATTTAATATATTGTGACTTTGCAAATCCTAAAGCTGATTCAAGAAACTATATTGAAGTTTTTGATTTAGATAATTTACGAACAGTTGTTGAAAGATATTTACGTGAATTCAATAATATGACTAAAAAACCAATGAATCTCGTTTTGTTTAAGTATGAAGAAAGTATTGTTATATAATTGAAGGTGTATATTAATATAATAATAATTTATAGATTCGCCATAGAGCATTTGTCACGTATTTGTCGAATTATCAAACAACCTCGCAGTCATGCTCTGCTGGTAGGTGTCGGAGGTTCAGGTCGTCAGTCACTTACAAGACTTGCAGCACACATATCTGAATATGATCTGTTCCAAGTAGAAATCAGTCGACAGTATGGCGCTAATGAATGGCATGACGATATAAAAAATATCCTTCAAAAAGTGACTGCCTCAGAATTACATGCAGTATTTTTATTTACAGATTCACAGGTATGTTAAAAATGTATTTGTTTAAGTTCTTTGTAATTAAATAAAATATTTTAGATCAAAGAAGAATCATTTTTGGAAGATTTAAATAATTTATTAAATTCTGGAGAAGTTCCTAATATATTTACTAACGAAGAAAAAGCAGAACTATTTGAAAAAATGCGACAACTTGATAGACAAAGAGACAAGTCAGTTCAGACTGACGGCAGTCCTGTAGCCCTGTTTAATTTCTTTGTGCAACTTGTTAGAGATCAACTACATATTGTTTTAGCTATGAGTCCGATTGGAGATAACTTCAGAAATCGGATAAGAAAGTTCCCAGCAATGGTTAATTGTTGTACCATTGATTGGTTTCAGGTGCGAATTTAGTTTAAGTTTTTTCAAATACAGTGGAACCTCTTTAGTTCGTTTTTGGAGGGAAAACATGTACATGGCAAAAAATATACTGAACAAAATGTGCTAACGAGGTTCCAATATATAAAATAAAATAAAAATTTATTTTGCAGCCATGGCCTGAAGATGCTTTATTAGCTGTATCTACAAGGTTTTTATCAGATGTAAATTTAACATCAAAGGAAAGAGAAGTTTGTATTGAAATGTGTCAAACTTTTCACACATCAGCTCAAGACTTATCAGATGAGTTTTTCTTAAGATTAAAACGCAAAAACTATGTAACACCGACTTCATACTTAGAATTAATTTCTACGTTTAAAACGCTTTTAGCAAAAAAGAGAAAGTATGTTTATAAAATAAATTTTAAATATGTATATTAATAAATTCATATTATCTGTATTCTTTGATAAATTTTAGTGAAATATTAGAAGGAAAGAGACGGTATGAAGTAGGTTTAGATAAATTAGATAATGCAGCAGCAGAAGTAAGTGTTATGCAAGAAAGTTTAGAAGCGCTTCAACCTCAACTAGTTATTGCAGCAGAAAATGTTCAAATCACCGTACAAGAAGTAGAAAAAGAATCAAAGGAAGCTGCAGAAGTAGAAAAAGTTGTAATGGTTGATGAAGAATTGGCTAATGAACAGGTAAAAATGATAACTTAAATGTGATATATTTAAATTGTTTATAAAAATGTTCTATTTAGGCTAAAGCTGCACAAGCTATCAAAGATGATTGCGATGCAAATTTGGCTGAAGCGATGCCAATTCTCGACGCAGCTTTAGCAGCTTTGAATACTCTCACACCTGCTGATATTGCAATTGTCAAAACTATGAAAAATCCCCCTAAAGGAGTTAAATTGGTAATGGAAGCTGTTTGTATTCTGAAAGATGTAAAACCCGATAAAGTACCTAATCCTAGTGGCATAGGAACAATTGAAGATTTTTGGGGCCCTTCAAAAAAAGTTCTTGGTGATATAAAATTCTTAGATGGTTTAATAAACTACGATAAAGATAATATACCACCTAATATAATGAAGAAATTACATGATAAAATATTGTGCGATGAAAATTTTGATCCAGACAAAATTAAAACAGCTTCAACAGCAGCTGAGGGTAAAAATTATTTTTTATAATGATTAAAAATATATATTTGTTAACTGTTTTATATTATAGGTCTTTCTAAATGGGTTATTGCTATATCTAAGTATGACGTTGTTGCTAAAGTTGTTGCACCAAAAAAGCAGGCTTTGGCTGCTGCTGAAGGAGAATTTAAAACAGCAATGGATGCTTTAGAAATTAAAAGAGCATTATTGAAAGAAGCTCGTGGTAAAGTAGCCACATTGGAAAGAAAATTAGATTCAGAAAGAGAGAAGTTTAAAATACTGAATGATGATGCAGAACTATGTACCAAAAAACTTCAGCGAGCAGAAGAATTGATTGGTGGTTTAGGTGGGGAGAAAAATCGTTGGATAGCTACTGCTTTGGCATTGGGAGAAAGATATGATTCATTGGTTGGTGATATACTCATTGGGGCAGGAGTAGTTGCATATTTAGGCACATTTACAATAGAATTTAGAGCGAAACAAATTTATGAGTGGGTCAAGGAGTTAACAGATTTTGGAATTATCTGTTCTGCAGACTTTCAGTTAACAGCAATACTGGGTGAACCTGTAGAAATTCGAGCTTGGAATATATTTGGGCTTCCCAGTGATTCTTTTTCAATAGATAATGCTATTATCATGAAGTAAGTCATTATTTGTAAATAATGTTGACTTAAAAAACTCATTATTTAATGATTTTAGAAATGCAAGACGGTGGCCTTTAGTTATAGATCCACAAGGTCAGGCTAATAAGTGGATAAAGAATATGGAAAAACAAAATAATATATCAGCGATTAGATTATCTCAAAATGATTATGTGCGAATATTGGAAAATGGAATTCAATTTGGAAATCCTGTATGTTGAGATATATGATTATTTTTTATTATAGTAAATATGTATCTTATTTTTATGTTTATTTAATTTTTTTAGATTTTGTTAGAAAATGTAGGAGAAGAATTAGATCCATTACTTGAACCTTTGTTACAACAGCAGACTTTTAAACAGGGAGGGGCTTTAATGTTGAAACTTGGTGATTCGTTTGTGGAATATAACACCGACTTTAGATTGTATATCACAACAAAACTACGAAATCCTCATTATTTACCAGAAGTGGCTGTGAAAGTGACTTTGGTAAACTTTATGATTACTGTAATTGGGTTGCAAGACCAGTTACTTGGCATCACTGTGGCAAAAGAAAGACCAGATTTAGAAGATGAAAAAAATAAACTGATAGTTCAAGGAGCTGAGAATAAACGGTATACATTTGCATTATAAATAATAGGAATATTAATAAAAATATTAATATGATTTTTAGAATGCTAAAGGAAATAGAAGATAAAATTCTTGAAGTTTTAAGTACATCTGAGGGAAATATATTAGAAGATGAAACTGCTATTCAGATTCTCAGTTCTTCCAAAATACTTTCGAATGAGATCACAGAAAAACAAGTAGTTGCAGAAGCAACCGAAAAACTGATCGATGCAGCGAGATTGGAATATACGCCAATAGCTGTGTATAGTAGTGTTTTATTCTTTACAACTGGTAAGTAGTATATTATGCTCTTCATAAATTGTCTGAAATTGTACAGCATTATATAGAATTCCTAGGCAGTACCTATATGGAATACCTGAATTACATATTTTGCTGGTAACACACATTTAATATGTAATAATCTAATTCTTTATTTCAGCCGATCTTGCAAACATTGATCCAATGTACCAGTATTCATTGATTTGGTTTGTTAATTTGTTTAAAGCTGCTATTGATAACACTGAAAGAGCAGATAACGTGGAACAACGGTTGAAAGATCTTAAAAGTTATTTCACTTATTCTTTATATGTGAATATTTGCAGAAGTCTATTTGAAAAAGTAATATTTAGTTTAAGAATAATGGTAAATATGTACTTACTTAATATATTTTTTAGGATAAACTATTGTTTTCATTAATTTTAACAATAAATTTGTTAAAAAAAGACAACAAAATAGATCTGTCTGAATGGATGTTTCTATTAACTGGAGGGGTTGGTTTAGATAACCCAAACCCCAATCCAACAACATGGTTGCCTCAGATGTCTTGGGATGAATTATGTCGATTGGATCATTTACATTCGTTTAATAATATTGCAAACAGTTTTGAAGATAATGTAACAGAATGGAAACATTATTTTGATTCTTCTGAACCTCATATTCATAAGCTGCCAGGAGAGTGGAATAAAAAATTAACTCAGTTTCAAAAATTACTTGTATTGAGATGTATACGTAGAGATAAAATTGTACCAGCTGTACAGTATTTTGTAGAAGGTTTATATTTTTCATTCACTTACAAACTGCAACTTTGTTTTTGTCATTTAATACTCATAACTTTTTATAGAAAATCTGGGAAAAGAATTTGTTGAACCACCTCCATTTGATTTGGTTTCTTCATTTGCTGATTCACATTGCTGTGTTCCTCTTATATTCATATTGACTCCTGGAGCTGATCCAACTGCAGTTTTGTTGAAGTTTGCTGATGATGCAGGATTTGGAGCAAGCCGTTTAAATTCATTATCATTGGGTCAAGGGCAAGGTCCGATAGCCGTTAGATTAATTGATGAAGGAGTTAAAACAGGAACTTGGGTAGTCCTACAAAATTGTCATTTGGCTAAGAGTTGGATGCCTAAACTAGAATCTGTAGGTTTAAAATATTAAGAATATAAATAAAATATAAGTTCTACATTTGAAATTTTCTTATAGATCTGTGAAAGTTTAACTCCAGAAATGACACATCCAGATTTTAGACTTTGGTTAACATCATATCCAGCTGAACATTTCCCAGTTCTAGTTTTACAAAATGGTATTAAAATGACCAACGAACCTCCAAAAGGCTTACGTGCAAATATCGTTCGTTCATATCTCAGTGATCCTGTATCAAATTTGGAATGGTTTGAGAGTTGTAAACAAAGTGAAGTTTTCAAAAAACTTTTGTACGGTTTATGTTTCTTCCATGCATTAATTCAAGAAAGACGAAAGTTTGGTCCACTTGGTTGGAACATCCCATATGAATTTAATGAAACGGATTTGAGAATAAGTGTTATTCAACTTCATATGTTTTTGAATGAATACTCGGTAAAGCAAAATTGTTGTAATTTATTTTGTATTACTTAACAATTTATTTCCAGGATGTACAATATGTTGCACTTCGGTATTTGACGGGAGAATGTAATTATGGAGGCCGTGTAACAGATAATTGGGATCGAAGAACTCTTACTACGATGCTAAGGAAGTTTTATTGTCCTGAACTTGTTGAATCAGAAAAATATTTACTAGATCCTTCTGGTCAGTTATTTAAATTATATTTAAGTCTTATTTATTAAAAAAACTATTTTATTTTTCAGGACGTTATTATGTTCCTACTGAACCTGAATATGAATCTTATTTGGAATATACAAGATCACTTCCATTGATCACAGATCCTTCTATATTTGGTATGAATGAAAATGCTGATATTATGAAAGATCAAGTTGAAACTGATCTATTGTTCACGTCTATTTTATTAACACAGGTAACGATATCATATCTTATAAATAGTAAATTGAAATATAAGTTTAATGTTATATTATTTATATTAATGCTTCATAGGATAGAACTGTAAGTAAAAAAATAATTAACTGTGAATATTAGATTTAATAATTTTGTTGATTTTTTTGACTTTCAAAGGATTTAGTTCAGTTACGAGTAAGTTTAATAATAGTGTTTTTATTAATTTTTACTATTAAAATATTAATTTAAACTCAAATTTTAAAATCTAGGATGCAATGGCTGCAGATAGTAATGCCAAGTCACCTGATGATACGGTTTATGAAGTAGCGTTAGATATACTCCATAAACTTCCTCCTAACTTTGATCAAGTTGCATGCTTAGAAAAATATCCAACCTTGTATAACCAAAGTATGAATACAGTGTTGATGCAAGAAATGGGACGTTTTAATGTCCTTTTAACTTGTATACGCAGCAGTCTAATCAATGTTCAGAAAAGCATTAAGGGATTAATTATTATGTCGTTGGAATTAGAAGAGGTTTTTAAAAGTATGCTCACAGGTAAAATTCCAGCAATGTGGATGAAGAGATCATATCCTTCGTTGAAACCTCTCGGAAGTTATGTACAAGATTTTTTGTTGCGTTTAGAATTTTTGCAGGTAAAATTAAATTTTGTGTGTAAAAATAAATGTAGTTATTGTATATGTGTGTTTTTAGAAATGGTATGATAATGGTTTGCCACCGACATTTTGGATATCAGGTTTCTTCTTCACACAAGCGTTTTTAACTGGGGCCCAACAGAATTATGCACGAAAATATAAAATACCGATAGATTTATTGGTATTTAGCTACCAGGTGACTGATATGATATCTAACTTGCTTGTAGAAATATATTTTAAACAAATATTTTGTTTTACCATTTTAAGATTATGAAAGAACCAAATTTTACTGAACCACCTGAAGATGGTGTGTATGTATATGGATTATTTTTGGATGGAGCAAGATGGAACATGGATAATATGTGCTTAGATGAATCATTACCAAAAGTTTTGTATGATCAAATGCCTTTTGTAAGTTATTTTTTTCTATTAATTATCTTTTCTGCTAATTGAATTTTTTTTCAACCTTTTTCTGATCTTTGTCAGATGCGCCGGAACCGGGGGGGGGGAGGAGGACGGGGGCAGTTGTCCCCCCAAAATTTTAAGTGGGGGGAAATGACTACTTTTTGCACCTCCAAAATTTTAAGGCGGGTTTGAAGCAACGTGCAATTATAAAACTCTGTTTTCTGTAATTTTTTTACTCTTAAAAATTCTTTAATTTTTGTAAACTGATGTTAAAGCTCACAAACAAATTATAAATTGTAGCCATAAGTCTAGTCAGAGACGAAGAAAAATAAAAAGTGAGTACAGTGAAACCTTGTCAGTACGTTTTACTTTAGCACTTTTTTCTTCTTTTTTTAGGTCCCGGCATTCTTCCATAAGACCCCATGTTAAAATATTTCTTTAGTACGTTTTTTTTCATTAGTACGTGTTTTTCCCTAGTTCCTTTTTTATAAACTTACTAACGAGGATCCACTGTATTTCTATTTATTTTTATTTTTTAACAAATAATACGATATTAATCAAGATAAAGAAATTATAATAATTTTTCAGGTTCGTACTGCCCCCTTAGAAAAAAATTGGTTCCGGCGTCACTGCTCTTTGTGAATGTATTTGCTCAATATTATAACTATAACTTATATTGCTGATTTTAGATATGGATGAAACCAGTAAAGAAAGATGATTTGGTTGAAATCGATGTATACATTTGTCCAGTTTATAAAACATCTGAAAGACGTGGGACTTTATCAACAACTGGACATTCTACGAATTTTGTAATTGCAATGTCATTACCTACTCAACATCCTCAAGAACATTGGGTTGTGCGAGGTGTTGCATTGCTATGCCAATTATCGCAATAATTATTGTAATTCGAAAGACTAATATACAATTATATTTTTTATGTATTTATATTATTAATAAACGCATTTTTGTATTCTTATTGAATTGATATTACTGTTTCTATACTGCTTTTTTACTCATGCCATACATATGTGTAATATACTAGTGTTTTTGCAGAAACTTCATTTTTGGAGCAAAATGAAGATAAAGTTATAAATCTGGCACATTTTATATTTTAGCGAAAAAATGAGTCATAACATTTTTCATATTACTCCTTGATACCGTTGTTTATAAATCACTTAAATTTAAGCTCTACATAACAGAATGAATTTTATTCCTCGTGTTTTTTCGCGCACTGATATTTAGAATATACAAGCACAGTGTTTGATTTTTTATCAGTGTTTGAATTTTGATTTGTAATTGAAAACTAGGAAGCAAATAAAAATTAATAAAACATATTTTTTTAAAGCCTTGACACTTTACAAAAACGGTCTCCGTCACCGCTTCGACTTTACAAATCTATTATATGTGATTTAATACAAGTGGCATGTTAGCTGCGTCGAAACGGCGCTGCGTTTTGACGCAGCTAACATGTAATAGATTTGCAAGGTCGAAGCGGTGACGGAGACCGTTTCTGTAAAGTGCCAAGGCTTGAATATATTTAGTTTAAGTGACTAAGAAACCACAGTTACTCCGTTTTCTATTATTTAATAGAAATGTCAACTTTTAAGAGGTTTTAGCTGACAAAAAAGCTTAATGGATACGTAGTTATCGAGGGGTCTTTATAATTTTTGCCAATGTTGCCTCCCTTTGGTTGCACCGCTGAGTACAATCAACAAGATAAATAATTTATTTTATTCTTGTAAGGAGTTTTCTGTGCCTGATTCAATCTTTTATGTTGATATACATAATTATATGTGCCTATGTATAAGAAAACCCTTAAGATATTTTAATGCAAATGAATATACGTATAATTTAAATGAACGCTACTGAACGCAATTAACATTTATGTATTTATAATATGTAACAATGTTGGTTATCCCAACAGATCCAATCTGTGCACGGTATTTGACTAACGGTCCATCGTTTGATTATTCCTGTTTAAAACAAACAGCACGAGAGCTTTCCGATTGACGTCGGCTGTTCATTTCAAACGAGGTATGTTGTCAATACATGTAATGTGTGCGTAACAGAACATGGCAGTGGCGGAACGGGATGGGTGGAACGAACATTTTTTAAGGGCAAAGAAAATAAGCGTTTTCAAAGAGATTTCTGTTTAGATGTGGAACTAGAAAGTGAATATATAATTGTAAAGTCAGAGCAAAAAATGATTGACGTTTTCGTTTAGGTAATTTACAGGGATTTTATCAATAATTGTAGAAATTTTTTTTTAATACACCATAAGAACACTTTTGAAACAATAAAATATTAAGTTAGTTTTACACCAAAAAAGATAAAACACAAACACTGTTTTTAAAACAATTTGTATTTAAAAAAGTATAGGTTCTGTAGCTATTTTGTAAAAAAACACCATTAGAGCGAGGAGCTCGATCGAGCACGTTTATGAATTAATTATTTACCCAGGAAAAAATTTTAGATCTGAAGTGATCAAATTAGATCTTCATAGATTTGCATTTTGAGACAATTTTGATCTGTGGAGACCTGAAAAGATCTACAACAATCTACAAAGATCTCTGAAGATCGTTGTAACGTTGAAAATTCATGGATATACAATGTTGAAAATTCATAAATCTCTATCACGATCTACAACGATCTTTTAAGATCTTTGTAGGTCGTTGTAGATCTTTGCAGGTCTCCACAGATCAAAAACCAGTAAAAAAATATGGTTTTGTCTCAAAATGCAGATCTATCCCAGATCTGATTTGATCACTTCAGTTCTAAAAATTTTTCGCGGGTACACACACCCAATCATACACGGCTATCGTAATAAATATCATGATCACGTATACTTACGAATTAAATTATGTTACTCACTTCTAATCACGCACAGTGGGTCACGCTTGTAGCATGATATGTATAAGTATATACTTATGAATGTATAAGTATTTTAAATTTAGAAAATTAAAATTAGTTTTATAAATTATTTACTGTTATTATAATTATGCACTCACACACAGTTACGTAGTATATACAATTGTTTAAATTTGACTCACGATCACGCACGTTCACAATTCATGATTTCAAAATCTATAAACTATGTATACACATAGTTTTAGCTCAAAAAATTTCAATCAAGTAGTTTGCTATCTTTACAAACTTTATTCTGAGCGTTCCATATTCATTAGATTATGATTAAATGGATATTTACTATATTGTTATACTTATTTATATTGTCATATACGCTATAATTATTACGTGTTATAATATTAATGAGTTACAGAGGCACGCGATATACAATAATAAAAGAGACAATTCAAACGTTTTCATTAATATGTTGACATAAAGACTAAAGAGGAGTTAAACATGTTTTTATCCAGTCACGCGTATAATATAATGATAAAATCATTTATTCAAAGCGAACGCATTGTATGTTCACAAGAAATCAAAGTAATGTAGCGTCGAAATAATTAGTGACAACTAAATGAAAATTAAAGTAAATAACACTTGAAGCGATTGTTTGAAACTCGGATACGCTTTTGTTGTAAAACAACATTCTGAAGACAAAGCTTCTTGGCTAACTATAGCGCAAGTGTTTTGTAATTTCGAGCAACGAACTATGGAGTTTTAACAGAGTTAGTGAAACTCCCTTGTGCGATAGAAACTGTGCATCCACATGACTTTAAATGGGAGTTGTTTTAAAATATATGTCGTCATTCTAGCACCTGTTCCAAATAATAAGATTTTTGTTACGTGAATAGAACACATATGGTTATGTTATGTGTTGTTATCTTTTGTTCATTTTGGTCTCTGTGTGTATCATACGGATATTCCGGTGATAATAAAAGTTATTAACTTTTGTTTCTAATGCATTATGTATATGGTAAATATGCTCTTGAATTGCTGTTATTATATTTAGAGATAGAATCCGTTTGTATATCAAGATTTTTTATTTTATTTTATTTTATGTACTATACTTAAATTAAATATGTAAATGTATATATTTTGAATTGTATAAACCTACAATACAATTCAAAATATATACATTTAAAAAAAAAAAAATATTTCAAAATTTAATGAACTAGCAAATGAAATGAAATGTAAATATCAGTATGGAGAACCATACAAGACTTCCATACCCTTTAATCTTTTTAAATAATTTTTAATGTATGAAAAATTTCAATGGGATTTGTCAGAAATAAAACTCGCATTTGTATTAGTTTGTATTAGTTTTCTAATGTCAATGTCAAAAAATAATACACATTCGTAGAATTACTACATTGAGGGTGGTTTTCACCCCTTCAATAGCTGTTTAGGCACGTAAAAAATAAATGTCCTTTAGATTCAATTGAACTACAAATGTACCAAGTCTTAACAAAATTAGTGAGATAATTCTCACAACGTTCGTTTTTAGACGATAAAAGTTACAAAATTTCTAATCTAAAACCCCTGATCCGATTAGCACCAAAATCAAAAAGTCTGGAGTACCCACTGAGAAATTCATTTTCCCCACGTATTTTCGACGGTATTACAATACTTCCATTTCTTTCAGAACATTTAATTAATTTAAAAAATAAATTTCATATTTTAGAACGAGAATGGATTTAAGAAGGATTTTGACTAGGAAAATGGATTTCGTGTTTACACCAAAAAGACAAAACAGCAATACGATGTTTTTGAATCAATCCGTATTTAAAAATAAATAGAAGAAACACCGTGTGACTGTTTTGTCGTTTTGGTCTAAACACCGCATAATATGTGTAGATACATTTATATGAATGTCTCATTTAATTTTAGTCAATGCGAATTTGACTAAAATCGAAAGTGTTAACTCCAGGTGGGAATTTTAAAAATCCGGCTGGGGTGAGGCTAATTTTGGATAAAAAATGGTTTGGGGCGATAAAAATTTCTACTGCACCTTTATGTTATAGACCAAAAAGATTTCATATTTAAAAATGTATAGGGTTTGTTGCTATTTTAAAAAAAATCGGATGTTACTGTTTTTTTTTCTGGTGTAACCACGGCATTAAATTAAATACTAGTTTATAAGATTAATAAGCATTTAGGTTGATTTTCTTGCAATTTAGAAATATTGCGGGATAAAATAATAATAATTTGCAATTTGCAAATTTCCTATCTAAAAATATTCCTACTCTCCGTAACTATTAAAAGCGTTGAAACGAAAAAAAGTAGATGATATAATTTCAGCTAATAACGGAAAAATAAGTAAATTTAAGAATAATGAAATCATCCAGGACATTAATTAACGTTTAATTTTCTGTACAATTTAACATTTCGCAGTGCATTTAAAACACGGAATGACGCGGACGTTATGCGCTCATTGCATTCTCTGACGAGATGTTGGCAATTAGTATCTCCCATCATTTATCAAAGCTGTATAAGTAACAGTGTTAATGAGACTATTTTGAATGTTAAAAGTTGAATGGTTAAACAAGTTATTTTAATATCTGTAATGCGTTTTTTTTATGTGATTTTACTCTATTACATATCGGGGTGACTTTTTTTTTGTAATTTGTATTAGGGCTTCATACGAGACAAAACGAGATTAGGTTTAGGTAAATATAGTCTCGTCTGTTTCGGATTTTAAAAGCAACAGTCGTATATTGTTCCCGTATCGTGCAGGGAATCGAAATAAATATGATTCTGAGTCTCACATTCATTTAATTAAACAAAATAGAATATAAAGAAATTTAATTCAATACATTAAAAAAATTATTTTCCATCACATATATTTTATAATCATGAGCGAACACATGTTGAAATACTCGTCTCGTCAAAATTTGATCTTGTCTCGTTTCGTTGAATTTTAAGTGGTATCACAAGGGGAATGAATAGTATTCGAGTATCCTTTCTTCTACTTTTACAACTTGACTCTGAGAAACTAACTCGATGTGCATATATCTGAAAAAGATATCTGGTATTTTAATACAGTTGTATGCATATCACATAAATTTCTCGGGGGTATTTTCTTAAAAAAACTGACATGAGAAGCGCGTCTCTTCACAAGTACAGTTTACGTTTGGGACCAAGTATATTATAAGAATTGTAAAAAGTTAAAAGTAGAAGAAATGGTATGCACTTATTCTACAGTTTTTATTTTAGTTTGTTGAATTTGTTAATATATTAACATTATCATTTGATATATTTGGTCCAAAAAGCTAGAACATGTTTTTGTCCACTGTACTATTTGACGAAATGTCGGCACGCATACGATCTGCTTGCACACGCAGAGTTGGGGCGCGTTTGACGTAGAGGACCCCGCCCTCTTGGCCGGCGCGCGGCAAACAGTCTGTACCCGCAGCAGCTCGTCACCATAGCAACGGGGCGCGGGATCCGCCAGATATTGATCTCGGCGAGCTCGGTGTTCGCGCGCGCCCCCTGCGAGTGCCGCCGCCTTGTGCTGCCGCTGTCCGCACGCCCACACGCGCTCCAGCCTCCGGCCGGACTGCCTGCCTGCCTGCCACCAGCCGGGGTCACAGCACACTTGGGCAGATATTGGGTTTTAGCTCGTAAATGTAATTATTCGAGGTCCCAGTTTAAAACTTAATAACTTGTTTTCTATATATAATATATTGTTATATATATATATATTTTTTTTGTAGTTTTGTATATTTATTTCCTATATATTATATTACAGCTATTTTGAATATACATTTTTAAAATTAGGTATACTTAAATGTTTTTGAAAAAGAATTGTAAAAACATCCGTAGGCACTTCTGATTTGTGTAGCTTTATTTACGTCATTAGGGTTATTTAAAGTTAAAAAAGCTCGTAGATTATTGTCCTATTTGATATATTAGGACTGAAGTATAAATCATATTTATTAAGTTTAACGACATTTTAGTATTGATTGGTATATAAATTAAATAATGAGTAATGTGTTTTAATAGTCAGTTATCAAAATTATAAAATTGATAAAAGAGAAAGACCATTAAGATTTTTGAATGGCTCATATATAAAGTGATATATTAATAATAACTTTTTTATATAAAAAGATAGAGATATGTAAATGCGCTTAGACGCCGTTTAGTAATCATTTTGAGTTTGGTACCTACTTTAAAGAAGACTTGATTATATAATACAACTAATAATAAGCTGATGGTCATTTTAGTTCATTACAATATATTAATATAATATATAATATTGGTATAAAAAAGATCCACGTGATTAGATTACATATAAAGTTTAAAGTATGTACATATATTTTATTATACTACTATACGATATGTAGAAGTCATATGTGTGCTGTTTTTTTAGGATTAATTGTCTTTCATAATGTACTGCAGAAAATATCAAAGTAGACAAATAATTTTATGCAAAAAGAAAGTAATGTTTATATTTATAAATTAAAATATTATTATAAAATTGATGGTTGTTAATAATATAAGTATTATTTTCCCCCAAACTTTTTTATTTAGCTTATAAAAACTCGTCACCTATAGGTAGTTTCTATGTTTTCGTATTTTTGCAATGGAAATAACTTCTTTGACAAAATAAACTTTTTTTATATATTCCGATAACTTGAAAGCATCAAGAATTTCCAAACAACGAGGGATTATTTCCAAAGTATACAAACAAAAATACAAATTTCTCTATAGTCAAATACCACCTGGAGATTTTCAAAGTAACCCAGAGATGTTGGATCGGAGTCAAAGAGGTGGCAATTCTAACTTTTCCCTTATACGTTCTGCAAATTGTGCGTGCATATACATAAGTGTGTGTGTGTGTATATTATACGACCCCATCTCAATTGCTTTTTTTCTTAAGATGTTGTCGCATTTCTTTTAAATACAAAAACAAATTAGAATTCTGAACATTTTTAATTACTTTTAGCCATGTAATTACAATAAAAGAAAACTTACATGTTTTTATTAAACTCTTGAAATTCTTATTAAATAAGTTTTTGTTATTGAAGAATGTATACAGATGAATAATAAGAAAATTAAGAATACACTTAATTCAAATTTTTAATCTTTTCTGTAAGTAAATAATAAATTGTATTGTATTCTGTAAAAAAACTAAACCTACAAATTGTTTTTTTTTTATTATTTGGGTCTAAAAGATCTCACGTGAACTAATTTTTTAAAGATATAGGTTTGTTAGTATTTGATATTTTCAATTATTTAAAAATTAGTGTTGTAATATTTACATAGGTTTAAGAATTTTTAGTTCTTATGCTTAAAAATTAAGCTTTATAAATACATATTTGTGATTAAATTTGAATAATGAAATCTGATAATAATATACACACATAAATTATTTAAAACTATAAATACAAATAATGATAAAATAAATATAAAGAATAAATTCAATAAAAATCTCATTACATTTTTAAACATAAAAATGATTTCATTTATAGGTACTGTAATAATCAATAGAATTTCCAAGACAAAGTACGTTTTAAAATTCATGAAAAACGAAAAAAAGAAAAGAAAAAAGAATACAATTTCAAATCGTGTCTTTACATACTAATTTCTGAAATCAATTTTCAATGGAAAGTCTGGTGTTGGTGAAAAAAGTATATTGCAATTTTCACAAAGAAATGAAGCGTTTTTCTCTCTCTTTCTCTCTTGTAAATTTCATCTTAAGCTTTATAAGGAGTTTTATTTTTAATGGATGAGTGAATACATATTTATTTTTGTGCTGAATCAAATTTAATTTTGTAGAACTTATTTCAAATATCTTTTCATTTGGGCATTTATAATGTCGTGTATAAATTTTTATTTTATCACTCTTTTGAAAATAAATATGTTATTACTTTAAAATTTCTTATACAATTATACATTTTGTACTTGAAAGTGTGTAATATATTATACCTTTATGTTGAATTGAGTTCAAAATTCGATTATTATTAATAGTGGGTTCATAAAAACTTCTGATAGGTATCTACTTTAAGAAAATTATTGGGAATACAGAAAAACGAAAGTTTACTAAACCTATATCTATATTTCATTGTTATCAGTTGGAGTAGAAGAAAACAGTCAGTAACTCGTATCATTTGAATAAACTTTTTAAATTTATCACCAGATTTTTCTAGAGCTATTTCTTAAAACTGTTCTTAAAACTGTGTTTCCTGATTTTCCTCTTAAGAAGTACCTTCTCGTTATATAAAATATTGCTATTTACCAGGGACTTGAACCGGAATTTATTTATGGTTCAGGTTCAAATATACATTTCGGTTTGAGTTTGTGTTCAACATGTTGCAAATAATTTGGGTTTAAAAATCGTTATTTTTTTAGGGTGCAGGTTCGGGTTCTAAATATAAATTTCGGTTCGGGTTCGGGTTTGGGTTCAACATATTGCAAACTATTTGGGTTTAAAAATCGTTATTTTTTTAAGGTTCAGGTTCGGGTTCGGGTTCAAGTTTGTAATTGAAAGAAAATTATTTTATTCGAAAAAAAAATTATAATTAACAAATAAAACATTTAATGAAAAAAAAAAAAAACATGAATAGCCCTTAAAATATTGCTAAAAAAGGGCAAAAAATAAAATTGTATTTTGAAGACTGAAATTTCTATTTTTCAGTTAAAAAAAAATTGAAATGTAATGTGTTCCAGACCACCAGTCCACTATGTTTTACGCCTAAACTATTGAACATAGAGTTTCATGATAAAAAATTTACTGTATATATCGACCCTAAAGAATTTCAGGAAAATAATTTCAACTCCTTAAAACTCTCCCTTGGGGGGTAGTTTGAGGGGTACATGCCTGTTTCTCAGCAAAATCAAATGGAATGGTATATCTAAAAGTAGATCATTTTAAAGATCATAAAGAAACTTTTGTAGAAAAAAAATTTTCATACATTCAATTGTTTAGAAAATATGGCGACTTGTTCCCAAATTTTAGGGTTTTACTAAAAGTGCTCTAGTTTCGTTAAATGATAATGAAATATTATTTTTAAATTTTTAGTTGAAAGTAGAAATAACGAACTTTTTAATGATGTATGATTATTTGAAATTTGAATAATTTAAAGTGGCATAACGCGACATATCAAAAATGCAAAACTTCAATTGGAGATAATTCAAAGATTTTAAATGGAATGATATATCAATTAGTACTTTATCTTTAAAAATATATTTAAATTAATAACTTTTGTTAAGAAAATTTAAAATTTAAAATATAATTTTTTTTTTAAATAAAATTATAATATAGGTAGGTATACCGTATTACCAATAATTTTTATAATGTCTTAATTTTTTAAATACGTCTCAGTTTTATTGTCGCTCATTTGAATCAAATGCATTAGAGATCAATGTTATTTTAAAAATTCAACAGGATTTTGTGTCACAAATGTACGCAATTGAAAGTTATGTAATTTGTAAACAATATGTACCCAGTATGTTGGCCGAGCTGTACAATCGCATAATATTATTGTATTTTGTGGTTAATGCTACATATGTAATTATATATATGTATTTATGACGTCTATATTTTCGAAAAACAATGCTCATTGATGAGTTATTGGAAAATGGTACCAATTATGTAATTTGGAAAAGACGTGTATGTATGTGTTTTACAGAAATAGATTTTATTTAACATAATACGTCAGGACTCTGTTGTCAGGAAATAATTTTTATTTTGTTTCATCTATATATATTTGTTCGAAGAATCTATTACACAATCAAAAACAAAAAATACATTGCTCCAATTTCGTGAATTATCGTCAAATATATATAAAATACTTGTTTTGACATACACTATTTATATATGTGTACAATGTACATATTGTGTGGATGTTTAAAAGAATATAATTTTGATAAAAATATACTGAAATATTTCGCTGTAAATATACTATTTGCTCAATGCAGCCCTGTGTTCAGAATTTTGATAATAATATATAGGTAATATGTAATAGAATATAGCACCTATTCAAAAAATTTTGAATCAAACTGATGGCACAGAAATAATTTTAATTATAAATTAAATTTTCCGAAAAACGTGAGTTAAATTATTTCTGTCATTATTTTAGCTTTGATTTTTAATGCGATAAATTGATAAAACTATAATATATAAGCGAATTATATGTATAACGGACATGTATGTATAGGTTAATTGTTACTTTCATGATATTTAAGAAGATTGAAAATTACCTATATGTTTGCTTTAAAAAATTATATATTCGCTTGTATATAGAACATGCAGTGGGGATAACGTGAGATGACATTTTTCGTTTACACATTACTTCACAGGCTATTTTATGATCTCACATAGCCAAGGGCACTTTTGTTTGTGCATTTTTCACTTTGTCATAAATGTTCTATAGAACAAAGGATCACTTACATATGGAAATACTACTTATATATAAAAAAAATATTTTAAAAGTGCATGATTTTTTCTGTAACTATTGAAAGGATTTTATTCCGGTTTTCACTAATAGATAGAGTGTTTCACGAGGAAGGTTTAGATGTATATTTTATAGATATTTTGTGTAAATGTGTGGATATTTGGTGTGAATTTCATGAAATCGAAAAAAAAATTGCTGAAGAGGATCTTCGCGGGCGCTGTGTAAATACTATAGTTAGCGGTAAGTGGAAACAATATTTAACAGGTTTATTGTTGGTTAAATTTATATTATATTGATTAAATTTATATCGGTATATATAGGTAACATCGGGTCCAATGCGCTAGTATGTTATAATGAGAAATTCAAGAATTTAACATAAAAAATCTACAATTAATTACGATAAAAAATGTATTGAAAAAAATTCAAATATGAACGATTTAAGTATGTGCAATAATGTACAAATATGTATGTATAATGTACATATGTAAATAGTTTTAATAAAAACTACTATCGTACTTCTTTCAAGGGCCAATACTGTCATACTATTTGAAACAAGTGTTACATGAACGTTTTGTTAAATGCACTTGGGGTGCTACGTTTCCAAGTTTGTTTAGGCCTCCCTCGTTTTCCTGATCCTTGAGGATTAGAATAAAGCACTTGATAACAGATCTAACCGATATCCTTAGATGCTTACTGTGTGTCACATCTATTCGTTTTCTTACTATTTTATCTACGCACGTTCTTTTAAACTTATAAATTTGTTATTTTAGACTTGTTTTACTTTATTTCTTTGAAGTAGGAATACAGTGAAACTGTAGATATTTTTGAGTTTCGAACATTGGTTTATAAATTTTTTAAAGAAAATATCTATCTGTAATACGAACTAAAAAATTCTCTAATTTGACTGAAGTTTACTCCTTTATGATAAATAGGTAAATGTTTAAGCAGAAAATAAATCTTGCTATTAAAATAGATTTCTTGTTTCATAACTAAAATTATAATATTTATGAGAGACCCTTTTGTATCTAACTCTTGTTTATACTTGTATCATTATATACGGAACTCGACAAATCGCGGAAAACCGTACTCGACAGACAAAAACGCTACTCGACCACCTCAAAAGGAAATAATTTTTAATGACAACATAAATTCGAGATACGTTACAATAATAAAGCAGTTTTAGATAATATGGTTTATTAGATTTACTTTATATGTACATTTTTAAGTAACAATAAAAAATCTCGTCGACCCCTTTTTATAGAAATATATTAATAATAATAAAAATTTATATCAATTTTGAAAGTCTCCACAGGTAACGATAAATTTTTTTAACTAAATCTAATGAACAACATTTGAAGATTATATTTTCTCTGCAATTTACTTTTTTGTACATGTACACGACCATTTTTGATTGAGTTATTTGCGATCAAAATAATAACTACGCATTAAACTTCGAACGGCTATTATCAAATGATGTAAAAAATTCTAAGGGTAGATTTGGAAAGCTGAAAGTTTTTTCCTCATAACTTGGTCAAAAATGGTCGTTCAGCGATATAAAAAAAATTGAAAATTCAATCACTAGATTCGGTAAAAAAAATATCAAGGCCCATGGAGGCTATCATAATTAATGTGATTTTTTTGCTCTTTTATTTTGGGGGTCAGCGAGTTTTTTTTATTATCAAACTCATTTTCAGCACCCAAAAATACGTAAGAAAAACATATTTCGGTTAAGAGATTGATATAATTTTTGTGGGCCTGTGTAATTTTCTTATTTTGTCACTACTGAGCGATCAAGATTGCCGAGCCCTGATTATATAAATAATACAGGGTGGGGAATAAAGATCTACCATTGGAAGTATTTCAAAATGTACTAGAAAACAAAGAAATAGTGGTTTTTTAGTCACTAGAATAGTATGTATACACCTTAACTTTCTAAGTAAGTATGATTTATATTTTACTAAATTATTTAGATATATCAAAAATTACCGTATGTCAAAAATAACTTAATGACATTATTGTGAAAACCTTGCTGTTTGGGATGGAATCATAAATTTTTTTTTATTATTATATTTTTTTGAATTGGCCCACATAATGGGGCTTTTAGACGGTCAGTTGTTCTCGGATCAGTTTCAGTTCTCCTGTTGGTTTTTCCTACATGTGTCCGGGAGTTTACACGATCCGTTCTGTTACCAGTTTCCAGACCTTTTAGTTCTTTGTTCAGCCCGAGTTGTGCTTTCAAAGTGTTTACACATAGAAATTCTAAGAACTGAAATGAAACAAATAGGTCTAACCATTCTGTCAGTTACCCATATCCGTTTTAGTTCTCCTGTCAGTTTTTAGTTTTTACACATAGGAAAAACGGACAGGAGAACTGAAACGGAGACTGAACGGATGACTAAACTGATCGTGTAAAAGCACCATATGACAGATTTAACCCAACGTAATTATTAAAAAACTAGTGTGTTTTTATGAAAGAGTGAATCCGCAATGAAAGAGTAGAATTTTTGTTTTGCGATATTGCTGACGTCACATTGACAAGAGAAGTTGTTTGTTCACACAGCGGGGATATTGGGAGAGAAAGTGAAATGATTTTCTCCATCATCTGGGTGGGGAATTAAATCGCACTTCTTTGTGGTGGAGGCTGCCAATAAAATAGTGCCAACGGGAGGCCGATAAATGCGAATGTGCCGCCATCTATTGCACAGGTTTGTTTCTAATGTCGATGCACTATGCACAAGTGTACACTAACGATGTACTTAACTGTTTTATAGCTTAACTTCACTTTTAGTTAGTGCTTTTTTCTACTTTGAATGGTTTATTTTTCCAAACTTGTTGTTTGAGTATTTCGTATGTGTGTCATAGACGCGCGCGTTGGTAAATATATCTACATTTTAATTGTTTGTAGAGTAAACGGACATTTTCCTGCCATAATCGGAATATGGTAATACTATAATGAATTTTTATACAATATTTCTGATACAAACAATTAGGGTGATTTAATAGTAGTAGGTTTGTTTATGTATACATAAATCAAAACTTTTATAAATAATTAGTATTTAGGGACAAATAAAAAATCACTTTGAAGAATAAGTGAAATTTAAAGTTCGTAACTGTATAAAAATTATTGAAGTCAATTTTGAACTTTCTGATGTTTTTTTTTAGCAAAAAAACAACGCCATCAAAAACAAACTTTTGTTTGCTTCTTATTCTTCTTTACGCCATCGAAGGAAAGCAGTCATCGATTTACTTGATTTATTTTGTTTTGGTTTAGAATTTTTTTCGTCATGTATAAATTTAATGAGGTATGTAAAATGAATATAAGGATTTTATGTTGTTTTATGGACTGAAAATACGGGTGAATTGTAATACCATGGTTTGAGAAGATATATATGTAATCATAGTTCCATGGTTTAATACGCAAAAATGAAAATTATTTTATATTGCCTAAGGGGTAATTAATGTAAGCTTGTTAAAAAATTGAAAATGTATTTTTATATCATATCATACAAACATATTTCATAATTTGCCGATGGATGTTTTCATTTAAACGTAATTAAATTTTAAATAAACAGATTTTAATGTAATTATTAAACCTTTTTAAACAAATTATTTCATTTTCATATCTAATTAAATTATAATTTGATAGATTATGTTTGTTTGACATTATTTCATATAATTACAATTTTTTGTTGTTGTTGATGTTTCGTAATATCAGATTAATTTAAACAGATTATTTATGTATATAAGTACTATGTATTATGTACAAAGTCACTACAACAACCAATATAAATTTTTGTTAAAATATATAATTTTCGGATTTTGCACAAAAAAAAGTTTGAAAAAAAAATAATTCAATCTTTTTTTTTATTTCCCTTGTAGATTATTTAAAAAAAATGAGAAAATAAGTCCTACTATACTGTTTCCGGGCTGTTGCCTACGTTGTCGTATTTCATTACTTGAAGTTCTAACTTTCATGTCGGAGTCTTCTTCAGAAATACATATTTCTAAAACTGCGTTCTTCTGAAATGACGTGGACACCAACCTGAAAACAAATTTCACGTGTACAGTGACCATCAAATGTCTTAGTTGATTGTGGTTCTATCAAAATATAATACCAATATATTATATAAATATTTTTTCACAGAGATAAATTTTATTAAATATTTGAAATATAAAACTTTTACTTTTTAAAACAGACAATGCTATTTTACTCTGTCCAAACAAATTTTATCTGTTTACAAATATGTGAATAATTATTGTATATTTTCATTGTTTCATTTGTTTGCTTATTGATTAAAAAATAAAATTATTACATTAATCATATGGCGTTTTAACTGTTTGCAAACAAAATTTGTTTGTCTGTGTGGTGATTATTTTGTTATTGATTTTGTTTCAAATATTTATGACCTTAATCGACATTTGACACTGCTTCTAAATACAAGTGTAAATGTATATTACAATGTTATCATTCGAATAAATCGTATCTTTTGATTCTAGTTGTTAATATAAAAGTTTTGACAGGTTTTGAATTAGTAATACATAATAGTATGAATATGAAATTAAAAATAAATAGTAAAAAAAATATATTGTTTTTTTTATGAATAATTATGTTTGATGATAGATTGTTATACCAGCGTTTCCCAAATGGGTACCGCGGAAACATTTTTGGGGTTCCGCATGTTTATCGTTTTTTTTAACGTTTTAATGAACCGAATTTTACACTCGGTTAATGTTTAATCAATGAAAAAAAAACATAATTGTTAGAAATGACTTTTTTAATTATCTCGAACCTCCATAACACCGACTTCATGTTAAATTCATTAACTGATTAATTATTGCCTCGTTTTGCAACACACAAGCATATTTGATGGACCTGCAATACATTTCTAAAGCCTCTGTAATACATGATCAGTAAACAGTGGTTTGGTGGGCAACTCAGAGAGAGAGAGAGAGGGATAAAACAGAGACGGACTTGTTTAGAAACCAATAGTAAAACAGCTTTATTTGTTACCAATAACTGCCTTTGACATTTTACAAACAATAATAATACCTATATGGTAAAATTAATGTTTGATAATGTCCAGTTTATCTAATGTTAAATATGATTGAAAATTAGTTACTATTGGGGCTTAAAACAGTAAATTCGTCCCTGGATGGAAGAGAGAACTTACTCATACAATAGTGTCTGATCGAATATGTACATTACACACAATGTTATGTACTGCATGCATCGGTTTATTTATCATTAAATTAATTAACTCTAAAACTGAACTGATGTGAAAACAACGACTATATATATAATTCATATACATTACATATATATATGTAAATGTATATATGTATATGTGCATGTGGAATGTACACATAGTTTTATCTAAATGATATAAATAGTTTTGATAGCTAGTGGTTATGATTTGAATGGGGAGATGCAAGGGAAATTATTTGGTTTAATTGGTTCTGGAAAATGTAATAATGCATGTACGATAAATGTGGATCGATAGAACATTTACTCTGCTACTTTAGTTTTGATTTAAAATAAATTTTAGTTTGTGAGAAAAACGTTTTGTATAATTTGAAGAGCTGCGGAACAAAACCGGATAGATCCATTTTTGCAAATTAACTTTTTCTGTCTTTTTATAGTGAATTTGTTAGCTTTTGTTCCGCGACACGTTTTTAAAGCCATTTTTAAAGAGATTTTAACAATATTGGATCCGTGATCTTTGGTCAGTTAATTAAAAAAAATCATTTCGGTTCAAAATGGATTTATCCGGTTTTGTTCCGCATCTCTTCATTTATGCCTTATGTAAAAATAATAAGAAAAGAAGTAATATGAAACAATGGAAATTATTTAAAATATGCACATAATGGATATTTTTGATAATATTTTAATAAAGAAAATGCCACCACAACGGTATACCATGCAGGCATACATTTGTTTAAATTATCAAAATGATTTATTCATATATGTATAGTCCAGTGTATTTAGATGAAAAATATATGTGTCTATGGAAAAATTTAATTTTTGTATATACTTTTATTAACTCTTTATAAATAATAAAAAAAAATTCAGCTCCCTGTGAATTTTTCCGTAGAGAAACCCGATAGTTAGTGTACTAAAATAAATGGCTACAAGTTGTCATTGTAATGTATAGACAGTCTACAGATTTATAATTAGTATTTATATTGATTAATGATTATATTTTTTTACGCAAGAACGTTTGTAATTAAATGGTGAAAAATAATATGATTGTCTGCATAGGTATAATTTAATAAATGTGATAAAACATGGAATTTAAAATTTATTAAAAATTAAAAAAAGAATCTCATTTCATATTGTATGCCAACATAATAACAAATAAATGCACTACAATTATGTGAGATAATGTAATCCACAGACATGTCTTTAAAAATAACAGTTTAGACTTTAGAGAAAATAAATTATGTTGTAATACAAAGCCACACAAATTCAAATTTTAATGAATGCTGTAAAAGAAAACCAGTATTTAGAATTATTTATTATCAAAAGAAGATGTATTCAACGTTGAAAATTTTAAATTGTCCTTTCGAAATACATAGAGTAAATAAATAATTAATGACTCTTAAGAAAATATTTTCTTATTTTAAAATTTTTCACTGATATAAAATATTAATGGGGTTGAAAACACTAGGGCTTTAATATTTTTTTATTTGCATATATTGATATATATATATCTTCACTTCTAAGTACAAGCCGTGTCAATTTGGTCATTCTATCGGCCAACGTTTCATCGCACATTGCAGTGGACATCATCAGGGCTCTAAAGAAAGTGCTTATACCTAGAAGCTTAGATCCGTATCAAGATCACCGCGGACGCCTAAAAGCTTGTATATATTGATATTTTTGTATTAAAAATATACAACGTGATTGAAAATGTCCACTAAATTAATAATGTTGTGCTCTTTTATAAGTGTATTTAATACTTATTTTAATTGTAGGTAAAATATATATATCGATGGATTAGGTTGGGTTAGATAAGGTTAGACAAGTATATTTATGTATATTATTTATTTATACATTGGTTGTATTTTAAGGTTGACTGGAAAATACATAATTTTAGTTTTATTTTCTAAGAAAACCGCATAGCAGTAGAAAAATTAAGTAATTAACGCATGTAGCATAATTAAATTAGAAAGTGGAAACTTACGCTTTGGCTCATCTCTTCCCCCACGTAAGGATTCTTAAGATTTACGGGCACCTCTTGTTTTCCTATAAAAATAAATATAATTATATAAATTATAGGTACTTTAAAGTTACAATATACATTTTTTATTGTGATTGTGTATATTGTCTATTCGTGTTTATTAAAATTTACAAAAGAATTAGATCAATTACAATTTGTAAATTGTTCAAAACCAATTTTTTATCATAAAATAAAATACTTTTTAATGTTCTTACAGTATACAGCGTATTATCCAAATTAATATGTATGAATTGTTTTTCATGTGTATGATAATACGATTCAAACAAACATTTTTAAATTGCCAAAGAGGTATATTAAACCTTTTTTATGTTGTATGAAAACATCAGAGTGATATATTTAAATAATGAAAAATGTATACATATTAAAAATACTACACTCGATTAATTAAAATTTCAGCTACACAAAGACTTTTTTGCTTTTATTTATTTATTGATGACTAAACTAATTGGTCTTCTTAATTTACGCTGTTAATTCTGCAAGTATTAAATTGTAATTTATTTTTATTGGAATTCAAATTTTATGTGAAAATTTAAAATTCTCTAGGTAACATAAAAGTGTTTGCTCATCTATAGTATAATATAAATGTATATTTAAAATTTATATTTACTTTCAAACTTCCAGTCATGTACATAAATCCAATTATTGTATTTTAAATATAAATATATATAAAGCAATATTGACATATAAAAAGTAAATGTGTAAATACCAAAGGTGAATTAAGATCTCCAAAACACAATAATGTTTATAAGAACAAATTTATTTTATTTTTGATTACAAATAATTCACTAGCAGGCATAAGTGCTCCCAATTGTATCATTTTGTCTCGGCTTTTGGCGAATGTTTGGTTTTAGTTATTTTTTAAATAAAAAAAATATGTGATAAAATATGTAATCTTTCACAAACTAAAAATTTGGTTTTTAATACTTATTTGTACTGTAAGGGTTTAAGAAAATATATACTGAATATAACACGTTATAATTTTATTTTCTATGTTTTTCTTAAACGGTCAAGTACAAATTACTAAACATTATCAGGTACATATGTTGGCCTAATTACTATATCAACACGATTATCTTTACTTTTTTTATATCATTATCTAGTTTAGCTTATTGTCTTTATTATCAATTTGTGCTTCTTATTCAATTTAATTTGTCGATTTAACTATAAATACATTTTTATATATTTTTCCATAAAAATATCAATTGTAAATTTTTCATAATACGAGCCTGACCTAATTTCATAATGAACAAGTTTCCGAACATAGTTTTTTTTCTGTCAGTCTTTTAGGAGTCGACTTTATGTCCATGCCAACCTTATATCTATTTCGGCTTTTTGTCCATGTAGACCTTTTACGAATCGGCCTTTTCTCCATGTTGACCTTTTCGAAGTCAATTCTTTATTTATGTCGGCCTTTTGTCCAAATTCCCATAAATATAGTAGAGATAGGAGTTTTTGTTCAATTGAAGAATTGAGAAAAACTGTGTAACATATGAGTTCTTTGATGCTATTGCATGACTAAAAAAATGAGAAATAAGAAATGTGTCTTCATTATTGCATTTTCAGTATCTAAAATAGATATTTTATAAATTTAAAGAAGATTTAAATTTCCAAAAATATTTTTTTATATGTTGTAGAAAAATCAATTGCATTATTAAAACCGTTGAAAGAAATAAACAAAATAACGAATAATTCATTAATTACACAATACACATCTATAAAATGTATGTATACTATATAAAACAGTAAACACCCAACTATTTTTTACACGGTAGATACATTCCAACAAAAACCGTGTAAAAATTTTTATACATATTTTTTAAATTCGTATTAGAACAAAAAATTCGTGTGAGATAGTGTATTTGTTCTACTTTGTGGACCGTATTATTGCAAAATCGTGTAAAACAAGAGTTGGGTGTATATGTATAATATAATAACTGTATTATTTTTTTATGTACATATTTATAGTATAAGGGAAAATTAATTATAAGAAATCCAACAATAACATAAACATACAATGTAAACGGATACACCAAAAGTTAATTAAAATTAACTATATGTTATATAAAACCATAAAGGAAATTCAGTTTCAAGAAATGTTCAAAAACATTAATATTACAAAACAAATAAAAACACTTGTTTATATAAAATATTCCGTTGTATGTTGATTTTCCAAGAAGGTCGTGATAATTTGACCACATACACATATCCATGTGTTTGTGTGTGTGTGTAACGGGGGGAAGTCGCCGCTGGTAACCCTAGTGTGGCGTTGTACGTCCTCTGTTTTGCATAAACATTAATTAAAGTAGTGGCCGGCAGGCCTGGTTTTGTGTGTGCTGACAAACAGAACAAACTAAGGAGATCTCGTAAACATAAAGCTCTATTCCGCGCACTACAATAAATATCAAATGATGTAGAGCGCGGTACGTGTGCGCTAATGACCGTAAACACGACCAACAACTAATTGTATTACTGCACGTTTGTTTTGTACCATGTCGGATCTTACTGTGAGCACTTTATGGTGCCCTGCCATTGCTCTGGATATATTTAAAGAAATATGTATCTCAGTCAGTTTAAAATATTTTTATTTTATTTTATAGGGAACATTAAAATAAAGCAATATTTATATATCAGTAAGTAATTACGGTGCAAACATAAGGACACATTAATTATCTAAATGGAAAACACGAGTCCTATTAACTAGGATAGTTTTTCACCCTTACCTTGGGTTGCATAAAACAAAATTAATCACGATTAATTAATCAGTTGTTTTAAAACCATTATTACGTCAATTTTAAAAATTCTAACAATCACGATTATGATAAATTTGACAAGGTAAAAAATTATCATATTTAGTGAATTGTTAATTTACAAATCGAAATTAAGTTTAGAATTAACATTAATCATGATTAGAAAACAATTGATCGTGGTTAATTTTGCTTTAGCAAAACTAAATTATCCTAATAAAAATTAATAAATTCTATATATATTTTTAATTACCCTTTGAGGGTATAGAAGCAGTTTTTGTGTCTTTCTTTTGTGAACTAATAGTGTTCTCCTTCAATTATATGGGTAAATTTTTAAACATTATTATGTAAGTATGTATGTATAAAAATTTTATAATATAAACAATATGAACGAAAACTATAATAATATTAAAAAATTTCCAATGACATTTAAGTACATATGTAGATACAGTTTTGCCAATAATAGTGCTTTTAGTAGCATGTTTAGAATTTATATGTATGTATGTATATAAGTAAGTGTTTGGAATGATTCCAAATTTAAAAAAAATGTAACTTTTAAAAAGTCTTACTGGACATAATATTATTTCAAAGTTTTCATTGGTAATGTAAAAATGTATATTGAACAAAATGAAATATAATAAATTTATTTATTTTTTAAATATATGTATATATTGCTTGTTTCGTTGAATAGAAATTATAAAAGTTTACGCAAAAATCTTTAAAAAAAAATATTATATTGTTGATTCCAATTTGTCTAACGATTTGCTATAAGTGCTCGTAATTTCTTTTCGAAATCTTTGAGGCTCCTTGAATAAACACACTACAATTGAGCCTCTTTGAATATAAAATAAACATCAAATCAAATGTCTCAGATATTGCTGTTACTAAACGGATGATTTGTATTGCCTTTCATTTCGGCAAAATTGAAATTACTTTTGTTATAAAATGGAACTTTGATACGCTCTTGATAGACTCGATAACTTCTCTAAAACAAACAAACCGGACTTTATTATAAAAAAATTGAACTGAAAGTAAACAATGATTGTAGTTGTATAACATTTGTCTTGCTGTTAAAAAACAATCGAGATGTCCATGATACTGTATCAATAAAGTAGCTTATATATAACATAAGTACTTTAATCCAGTGGTTCGCAAACTTATTAGATAACACGACGCGGATGGCACGATAATATAAAATTCAAAACTTCATGCTACATTATATAATGTTTATAGTAGAGCTAGGCTCGGGCTGTGAATATTTATACGTGGACGAATTTGAAATCTTGGATCATGAGTGTATGAGGTTACATTTTTGTCGGGTGTGAGTTTATGAATGTTGAAGGCTTAGACAAGGAAAGATAAAGGACAATAACACATTATCTAGCGTTGTTACCATATCGCTCCACAAAAAATCCCTTCACGAGTCATTGGCGTATCATTCAGATTAAAAAAATGAATTGTTTTGAATTATAAAATTAATTAATAATAAATGTTTTATATTTAAAAGTATTTAAGTGATAATTAATTAACACAGAAATGTCTATTTGGAACTATCATTTCTTATACATACTAAATTCAAATGTAATTTAAATCATATTTGCATATTATAAATTTTCAACTGATACTTATGGGATAATATTCATAGAAATGCGATTGTGACATTTAACAAAAAAGATGGCCGCCGTAAAATTTTGATAACACTTTCATACACGGACTAACATTGGTAGTTATGTATCCATAGTATTTCCTAATCTAAGGTTGAAGAACTTATATTTCTAAACAATTTTATTAGAAAAAAGTTATTCGAAATATTTCTGTTTACGAGCCTGACTTAATTATTATTTTCGTATATTTTTGTTATATTTTTCAACAATTTCAATAAAAATCTAACCTATTCTGTTATACATAGCCAAAAATGTAATTGTAATGCCGTATTTAACAAAAAAAACACGATGTTTTAAAACACTTCGTATTTAAAAATGTATAGGGTTTGTTGCATTTTTGTCAAAAAGACACGATGTTGCTGTTTTGTTTTTTCGGTCTAAACACGGCATAAGATAGCACTGAATAGTTACAAAATCACGATTGATATTGAAAATGTAGCGTTTTTATTAAATATTTCGTAGTGTCTCGGAAAAAATCACAATTCGAAAAGTATTTATAATTAAAGAATGAAACTTCGGATCTAAACGACAACGAAAACCAAACAAAAATCGGATTAGTCGTTTCGGAGTTAACAAAAAATAAATTTATATTACAGCTCTCGCACACTGCAGACTTTTAAACGGCCGGTATTTTGATCTGCCGTCTACAAAATAATCAAAACGGCTGGTCGATTCCCATTTGATTAAAAGTCGGGCAACTATCGGTCGACTGGCAATCAGTATGGCGTGCTATGTGTGTGCACCCACCACCAACAAAACTGATTAATCGAGGATAAATCAGCTTGCAGCTCGAACCTATCGACTACCGGCAGACTCTCGGCCAACTAAAAATTTGTAATGTGCGCGTACGCTTATAGTGTAATTAAATTAAGTGCAGCTAACATCATGTGTTCATGACAATACTGCTATTTATATGTGATTGGAGTATTGACAGGTATCAACTCAACGTATTTTTTTGCAAATAATAAATAATGCACGTTTTTGACGTGAATAACGTCTAGTGTTTCATGCCAGCCATATACTGGAGACATATTTCAGAAACTTGATGTAACGTTTTCAGAATGATTTAAAACCATTGAATAACTCTGAAACTAAAAGTCTGACTGTATTGGCCCGTATTCATTAAACACTGAGCCAACCTCGCGGAAATGCGGTACGGGCGGAGGGAGGATAAACACGCAGAGATCATTTTGCGCGCTAGTGTAAATTTACAATCAGTATAATTTGACACTCAAAGCAGCTAGTATGAGAGTTTTGGTCGTAAATTATAGATCTCAATTAAATCTCCGAGGTACAAGTACAAATCAAAAAATTTAACCAGTTTTAGTGAGTGAAAAAACTTTATATAATAATACAAAAATGTAAAAAATCATAATGTCGGCTAAAACACGAGCAAAAGCCAGTATGAAATATAAAATACGCACAGCATTGGAAAGAGTGTCTCAACAACTATCGGAAAATATACCATTATCAGTAGCTGAAAGGGTTGGGAGGTACAGAGCACGCCAAAATGCGAAAGTCAGCGGCTTGGTCAATGACGACGCAAGCAAATCATAAGTCTGAGTTTTATTTCACCAAACTATTGCAAATGGCGCGACACAGTCACACCCACTTTTTATATCATTATTTATATAACAGCGATAAAAAAGCAATGTATGTAAATAAAAATAGTTTCTTAAATAAAACTATCGGTCACCCCTGTCATAAAATATATAAACATACTCCCCATATCTCATCATCATAGTCTAGTCACACATACATAACTAAAAAGTGAACAGAATGTTACGACACTGTTCCATCACATTTACCACATTAGAGTTGAGACGTCACAGTACTCACGTTCGCAAGCAATTTGTCTTGCATCATCTCCTGTTGTGTACATATTTAAACAAAGCTTTCCATTGCAGACCGGCGATAGCGGTGGTAGTGGGACTCCCCATGAAGGACACTGTTTAGTAAACACTTTAATATTCTAGTATCGGCTTGATTTACACACATAAGTCACTTGGTTAGTCGACGGATCGAAGATACCGTTGCGTTATTACAGTACATTTGCTACATTTTATGGTGGAGGTGGTGTGATTTTTTGGCGAGAATTTAGTTTTATATGATTTAAAAAGTTTGTAAATTTTAATTTAATTTTTGAGTTTTGTTTAGTGGTGTTTTTGGATGCCGCTCTTCTTTTTATTTTGAAAATAAAGGTATTTCTCGCGTTTAAAAGAGTTTTGAAGCATCATCGAGTGTAGTTTTAAGGGGGAAAGTCACTGTCATGAGTCAATGTTTAGGAATTTTTTTTACATACATAACTTATTATTTTAAGATCGGCTGAAAAATATTTTATTAAGTACATATTCAAATTATTTAATACCAATTTTACTGAAAAATATTAATAAAAATATACAAAGTTATGAGCCTCGATGTGCAGACCAAAAAGTTTTTTTTCATCTTCCTAAAGGATGTACGCAATCTCTTTTTCTGAAGTCAATGAGTTGCTACTTTATAATGTAAAAGTTTTATTTTTTTCGTTTTTTCGTCGTACTGAAAAGAGGCTTTTTTGACGTTATTGTAAACAACGTTCAATATATTTAATATCGTACAGCAATTGGTAAAACGACACCAAATGAAAATCTATAATACAAAAAATGAAAAACTTCAACTTCCAATGTAACAAGAGACATAGAGAACGATATTCCTGAAATGTGTTTGATTTTCCGCAAAGATGTTCAAAACGGATGTCAGCTTACACTCGAAAGAAACAGAAGCATAGCTTTCATCCAACAGTTCGTTGTAATATTGCACATACCATGCATATATTACATATAAAGTATATAGGTATACAAACGTATCTATATTATTCTATATGAAATGAGAAAAATATAATAAAAAAGACGTATCGAATAGCACAAAGATATCATTGCGTAGCAAACGAATAAGTATATTGTATTGTTTCTGCACAACCCACGGCTAAAAGCCCATTTTTGTGACCTAGTTATTTTTAAATAAACTATTTTTAAAAGAATATAATGTAATATTTTAGTTAGGTATATCTTATATTTTACGTTGAAAGGAACTCTTGATATAATAATATTATTAAACAACATAAAGACTATAAAATTACATGTTTACTGTAAAGTTTAAATATATAGGTATAAAAACGACTGCCTACTTTTATATTTGTAATTTTATTCCTCCCTTTAAAACTCTCTCAAAGCTCAAAGTAAAAAGCTCTATAGAATGCAAAAGTTTATTATAATTAATATCTAATGTATAACATCTTAAGATGTTGTAATTACACTTTATTTAATTTGCAAACTATTTCTATGGTAATTACTTTGGATGTATTATGTAGATGTAATGTTAATCAATGTAATAAGTGTTTTTTTCTTGTCTATATAAGTATTTGACAATATATAATTTAATTTTAGTAATTATTGAAGGGCTTGCTGTTACTTTCAACCCTAGATAAATTTTACATTATATCTGTTAGATCATCTTTGGTTAAAATAATAAATAATAAATTTGAAATTACTGGGGGCCTATAAATAAGGTATAGAAATATTTATTTTAAAACTATTATTAATTTTTATATATAAGATACCTTTTACATTTTACTTATAAGCCATCCAGAAAAAAATACTAGATTTTTTTGTTATAAATGTATTAAATAAATAAAATATTAAAATTAAAAAACATATTAAAATTAAAAGTTTGTTTTCTTTCTGAAGAGTAGGTATAATATTTAATTTTAGTTGCTATCTATTGAGGTATTGATTCTTCTTCTTCTTATTTGTGTTTTTTTGTCAGCTGGACCATCTCCTTTACTGACGTATTGATAAAAAGTACAACTATTCGTTTTTGTCTTCTGAATGACTTATGTTAGTTATTTCTTCAACTTGAAAAATCGACGATTCTTTTCGTACGTTGTAAATAGAAGAAATAACGATGAAATTACCCACCTAAAAATGCAGTTATAAAACGTTATACTAATATTGTTTATACTTTGTGTATAGAATATCTTAAAATACACCTTCATTTATAACTAAAGATAATTCTAACACACAGTATGTATCCAACAGTGTATTGTATTATTAAATTGTAACAGATGCTAAATTTAATAGCTATCTTGTTTAATATATAAGGGTGTATCGGCGGAGCTTGTAGAACTTCGGTATTGTTTTAGTAGATATATTCGGAATGATATTAGTGATATTGCCATTCAAATGTTTGTGGCCCAGATGAGTTGGCGTAGCGTGTATATTTACATTAAAGATGTACAGGATTCTGTGATATTGAACGAAAATTGTAACAAAATAACTTTATGGTTTAAGGCATAAGAAGTAGGTATGTAATTTGATTCAAAGATTGAACGATATTTATTTAAAAATCAAATCGATTAATTTTTTCGTGGATTTTCGTGTATGGATTATTGAACACATGATATGTTAAAATTTCAATTTTAAATACACCAAGTGGATATTTTTTTTATGTTTAGCAATATACACTGAAAAAAAAATTACTGGATACAAATAACTCAAATTATTGGAGTCATATTTACTGAAAACAAGTAAATTTTACATGAACTAAATAATTCATTGATGTTGCGTTGAATAACCCTGTTATTTATAGAACCTATTTGATCCAAATAGCCTAATTTATTGATGCAAATTAATGTTATTTTACAATAATTCTTTGAATTGATGTATTTAATGATTTATTACAAACAATATATATTTTAGACCGAAATATTTACTAAGTTGACTTAAATTCAAATTATGTGCTGCAAAAATATACTTTTTTAATTGGATAAATTAAAACTATTGGACGCAATTAATTATTATTAATTAATAATTAACATTCAATCTGAATGAGAATTTGGCTATTAAAATATTTGTCGAAAATATTTGAGAAAACTATTTTTTTTATTTAGTTGTGGCATATTGCCAATTAGTTATTTTACTAATTTATTATTAAGTATTATTTTTAAATTTATACATTATAATGTTAGCAGTATATTATACATTAGTAATATATGTTATTTATGTTAGTTTATGTTTTTATTAGAAAAACTAACTGAAGTTATTTTTCTTAAGTATTTCACAAAACTATTCTCTTGAAATGCTGTATCCTATTTTTTATTTCTGAAACTTATACGAGTATTGTATTGTATGCGATGAATTCAAAACAATAGCTCGTTGTTCTACAAACGACATAGGTTGATTTGGAGTACATGTTTAGTTTACTTTCTTTCTAGACAAATCCTTTTAAATGTCATTCGTATTTTAGTAATAAAAAACTTTTTTCATATATATTATATTCACTTTGTGTGGTATTATTAATATTTTATATTGGAATACATAACTTGTTTTTATTGTAGCAAATCTATAATACCTAGTGACCATTTTTTTGGATGAATGTGATAAGGTCTAGGTCATCACTCTCCTTCCCTTTCCCCGGAAAATTTTATTCGTCTTTCTTGTAATTAAGCTATGTAATTATGTCGGGCGTTGCAATATTTATTCTAGAAACCGCAATAATGCGGCAAATATGCATTAAAAGATCATTTGACATAAATAATTTTACCTAAATAAAAATATCCAATTTTTCACACTTTTCTTAGCAACATTTTATTTTAAATTTTTTTGTTTCTCTATATACTAGTCATAAATAACATATTATGTTTATCATATTTTTATTTAGATATATTATGTTTACATAACTTGTTTATATTGTAGCAAATCTATCTAAAACGAATACAGTTTATAACATAGTAAAAAGTAACTAAATAAAATTAAATGTACATAATAATATGTATTATTTGAGACAAAAGATAAAAAACTAATTTTTATAGAACACCTTTAGTAAAATTCCAATTACAATGTTAATGTGATTTATTCCATCAAGAGTATGGTCAAAAGAAAACAAATACATAAATTCAATCTTAATTGGAGGAATTAGATTATGCAGCTACCAGAGACGGTACAAAGTGACACAAACACGGCGCTATTCAAAGGAAACTAATTTACTATTGAGTCAGTTCTCATCAACGTTAGCAATACTCTCAGAAAGTTCATCAGCAAGTTAATTAAGTAGGTATATATAGTATACATAAGGAGGTTGTCGCGTTGGGTTCTCTTTCTAAAAGTTTAGTGGCAGCACCAAACTTATAAATAAATATGAAACGCGGAATAGAAACAAATCAACTTTCCCTGGAAAATTATGGAAACTGCCGGCAGTATCCGTATTGGGCACAAAGAACGTGACCATGGTGCGCGTATCCCGCGTCCCCGCCCCACCAGGACCGGCATACGCCGCTAGGGTTGGCAATCGTGAACAACTCGCTTCTAGGAAACGTAGATGTACGACGGAGATAGGTTCACTGTAATTATAATTTTATTTACTGATGTATGTGGCATGTATTGTTGAGAACATGACCTTCTAGGATCGCGATTAAAAGATAACAATTTAAATGTTTGATGATAAATGTATTCATTTTTGGTTTACGGCGTTTTGAAGAGTTGCTCATGGCAACCCGTTGTTGTTATACCCCACAAATGATAACGCTTTGAATGTACAATTTCAAGTAGCTTCTACAAATTAATGAAATGCTTTATACAGAGCAGTTGGAATAATCCAAAACGTATACTATTGATTAAATAGGGTAGATATGGCAAACAAATTAATTCATATGTTTTCTTTTTAGAAATTAGTCAAAATGTAATGTTTTAACACAATCATTTCCCGAAATATACGTAGTTATACACTACCGACAGAAGGTTTGAGGCAGGCACTAAATTTTTGGAAATAACTAAATGGATAAATCTCTTGAAGCAAATATGTATTCTAATTATTTTATTTACATAAACTAAGGATTTTTTACACAAATAACATCTTGATATCTTCATTTTTCTTGCAATTTGGACTTGGGAGTAGCCTAAACGAGAATTCTAATCCATTTTTAATGAGAAAAAATAATAATTTTTTAACAAAAAAAAACAACGAAATTCTTATAATTTAAATTAATTGTAACTAGATTCTTTTAACTGAGTAATAAGTAATAGAAATAATAATTTTACAAGTACCTATCGCAGATTAAAACATATGGAAACGGTCTACTGACATACTAGAATGATAAATTAAAACATAAGGTTACCCATTGAAGTCATTAAAATAAACAATTTTAATACATTTAGTATAAATTCATAACCTCTTTCAAATTTTCTGTCGGTAATGTATCCGTAGTGAATGCTCGTGTTAAATTCAAAACAATCAAATATGTATCTATAAAATGTGAAATAAAAGTCATGTTCGATTCATTATTTAACTTGTGAGTATAAAATATACAATTCCTCTTATTACGTTTGTATTATAATTATAGGTATACAATTTATATTTTTTCCCTTTTTATATTTTTTTCTAGAGATTTATTTGGTGCTAAACATATTCTAACAGTGAAAGTAACATCCATTCCTAGAATACACATGAAACCCCAAAACAGGTCAAGTACCAAATACCGAGTTGACAGGCAAGTATTAACACAGAAATATCCATTCCGCAGAGCTTCGAGGGAGTTGGCAACCCTGGCCGCAGCCGCCGCTCCGGGTTTCCGGGGACGAGCGGGTATCGATCCCCGGACGTTGCCGTGGCAACGCGAGATGAGAGAGCCCGGCTCGCGGGGCTGCGGCGATGCGCGACAAAGACACAATCATGCGCGAATGCCGGGAGTAAGACAGAGCGAGACGATGCTGAATTTAGGATGGCCGTTTTTACAAGAACGTTATTAAAAATATGTAATTAAGTAGAGGATGTTTATAAGCCGAATGGGTATAGGTTACAGGAGCTAGGAGAGTTAAATTATGATTGCGGTTGATGACTGCAACTCAGGAACGATTAAGAAAAGTGTTAATTAGATTTTTAATGAATATATTATGTTCGTTTTCTTGTATTTATTATCTTTTTATAGTTTTAACATATCGACAAGTATTTCTGTTTTGTATTCGTTTGTTATCTTTTAAAAATTGAAAAATATAATACTTAATCTTTAAATATTCGAAAATTCATATCATAATCAATATTATACGATGAAATAAATGTACGTACATAGTATATTATATAAGATTAATTTAAATATTTTAATATTTACAATGTTCAAGTATGTGCATAGTTATATTTATTAAATTTGTATAACATAATGTATTTTATTGATAAATAATATTATATTTCTGATTTTATGTATATTGTAGGTTTAAATATCTTTATACATATTTATATTATTCTGTAAACTTCTTACAAGGAAATACTACGTTACGTTTTACCAAAGCACTAGAAGTCAAAGTATGTAATAAATTTTAAATTGGTATATCAAATGGAATGATTAAAAGAGCGTGGACTTACATAAAACGTTTTGATGTTAAATGCTGGAATGAAGTGAATACAAAATTTTAAAATAATTGAATTCATGTAATTTTTGCTTTGAAAACATTTCTGTTTTATAAACATTATTGTATCGTTTGTAATACATTTTGTTTTGTCTCATAATTATCTCGTAATATTATTTTTGACAATACAGCATTTAAATTTGTATTTTATATGATATATCCAGGGCCGTAACTAGAGGCTCGGGGGCCCTGGGGTAACAAATGACCAAGGAGCCTCCAGTATATGCAAAATATAAAAATTGACCTTATTTTTTCATTGCCATTGCCAACTTGAATTTTACACTGATTACTTATTTTAATTACTTTTTTCCCTCAATCCCAATCAATCAATGTTCACCTCAATTTTTACGCTGCTGCGGGGCCCATTAAACTCGGGGGCCCCAGAGCACTGCCCCGGTGGTAGTTACGGCTCTGGATATATCAATACGATAAACCAATGTTTTTAACCTTTGACTGTAGCATGATTGGTATGTTACTTTTAAAACGTAAATGAATTAATACTTAAATTTTTTTAAATTATTTTAATCAGCATTATATTTTAATGTTTAAAAAGGTTAAGAACTGCTGTGGAAACAGAATTTTCACTTCAATGTTATATTACATTATATTTTAATTATATTCAGGTAGATTTTATCATTAACAATGCGAGAATGCAAAAATTTTAATTTCTTTGTGAATTTTATATTATCAATTTATTATCGTTATTTTTGTAATATTTAAGATTTTAACCACTCACATTTTTTATCAGTTTTACAAATGTACCCTCAAGTGCGGAGCCAAAAATGAATTTTGTGTTTAGTCAACTTGGAAAAATTCAACTTAAACCCAAAATTCAAGGTCAAATAAAAAAAATCTGGTCAGCAGAATATTTTAAAAATTTGGAACTCGACTATGCTCGACCAATACTACAATGATATATAGGTCGCTTTTTTGGCTCCGCATTTTTTTTATGTAGCTGAGTATTGAAAGTGTTATTAACAAAAATTTTATGATTAGCCATATGCTTAATTCATTAACACAATAGTATTATTATATATTGACACGTGAATCTTATATTCAAGGCTGGTAAAGGTTTTTTTTAAATATTAAATATATCTTACACACCAAGCTCTAAATGTATTTAAGTACAAGTACCTACTCTTAAGTACTTGTTTGAGTAGTTGTACTTAATTCATTTCAAATGTAAGTAGTTGTATTTGTGATAGATTACTAATAAATGTACTTAAGTATTTTTTGTATACAATACTTGTAAGTACTTATATTTCAATTTTACACAGTAATTTTACTTATACAGGGTGGGGAATTTAAAGTGTTACAGATTTTTATCTCAGAACCATCACATATTTGATAAAAATGATTCAACCAAAAAATGTTTGGTTGTGAGGGGATAATCGAATAGTAAAATTAAAAAATTATAATTATTTTGTGATATCTTGGAAAACCTAAGTTCTTAAAATAAAAGTTTTCAATGAAAGATTCGTACTTTTGTACGTAGAATAAGATTACTAAATAAAAACTATGGGTTCCTATTTAAAAAAAATGATGTTGACCTTCAAATATCCTTAAAGGTCACGCAAAAATAACAAATAAATATTATTATTCGATTACCTTCTCACTACCAAACATTTTTTGGTTCAAATTTTATTCAAATTTGCGATGGTTCTGAGATAAAAATCTGTAACACTATAAATTCCCCACCCTGTATTTAAGTAATTTTTTTGCAAAAGTAATTGAATTTGTAATTGAGAACCTATTTTTTGCACTTGGGCACAGTTTTGTTTATGTATATTACTATGAATATAATATAAATAATTATAAATATGTATATGTAGCACCACTAACAAACTATTCAGTTTTTAGTTCATCAACAATAAAAACAAAATAGATTTTTTTAAATTAAAAATTAAATATAATTAAAATGTAATTAATATATTCCGTGATATATGTAGGTATGTTAACAATTTATAAAATATAATTTAATTAACACGATCAGTGTTATTCACTGACCCGTATCTCACGAGGGAACTTTAATAATAGTTAACAATGAACAATTTCCAAATTAAATAAAATGTTTGAAATCTTTAAAATACACAAAAACCACCGCTGAAACAATGACGCTGAAACCACGAACAGTTCATAATTTATTCGTGGTCTCTACAACGTACAGCCAGTTAGAAACTCGTTAAAACTTCCTCCAGTTTTGCATTGTTGGTGCCTGTACGAAACTGTCAATATACAAACTCAAGGGCTAGTTGAATAATACAATTATCTCTCTATTTTATAATTGATACCTATAGGTTATTTTAACATATTGGTTTCTAGTTTTTCATACGGCCATATATGTACATTTATTTTATGAAATACGTTATTCTACCAAAAAATGATTTGCTAAAAAATCAGACTATAAATACAAATTAATATAAACTTTATAAGTGACAGAATGTTATATATTTAATTTTAAAAATATACATAATTAATTTGTTAACAATGACTAATAATTAGGTCAGGGTCGTATAAAAGTTTTTTACAAACGTTTAAATAAAATATAAAATATATCATCAAGGTTATTAAACTATATATTTATGTATGATTTAATAACCTTGGGTGTTATTATAATAAAATAAATAAATTACATTACAATTAGGTCAGAACAGTATTAAGGAAATTTTACAAAAGTGATTATAAAATAAGAACTTTCAAATTAAAAGATGACGATAGTAAATGTCAAGTATATTATCTTGACATTTACTAAATTAAATAAATTTAAAAAAATAACAACAATTTTTCGAACAAATTACCTCCGAATAAATTTCAATTTTGCGCAAATTGCTTTCGAACAAATGACTTTCGCACAACTTTTCTGATTCGAAAATTACGTCATAAAGACTTACAATTAAGTAAAAATAATTTAATTGACTTAAAGCCGACATATTTTTATTTCTATTTCTATTTTTCGATTATAGGTACCTATTTGTGTATATTAAAAAGTATAAGAAAGTTCCATGCTAGATATTTATAATTAGTTTACTGAATACATGTGTTGTTTAAAATGTGGATTTAGCACATAACATATTATTCAATTAATTCGTGCATTTATAAGGCTTCTGAGGTATGAATATAAGCTATATCAATTTGTTTTCATATAGATAATGTTATTACGACAGTTATGACTAAAACACTATTATCTTTGAAATTAACGTTATTTAGAATAATTCAATATACATAAAACTAACGTTTTAACCATCTTTATAAGGTATTGGCACCATTTATGGTCGTTATAAGAGCAAGATTTACTGTTTTTGTGATTGACGGACTTCTTTTTTATGTTTATATTTTTTCTCCAGTAATAGATAAAGTAAAACCAGTAATGAGCACGCAGTGATGGTTACTTACTAATGATTACAAAATGATAAGTACTACGACACAAAAGATACAAAAGAAAGAATCGTCAAATTTGAAACAATGCAAAGCAGTTGCTATAATAATACATATAATAACTAATAAATAAATCATACTAATAATTAGTTTTAATGTCCACCATTTTAATACCTATTGGCCGATTGTCACACAGTTTGTAAGACAGTTAAATATATATAGATTAATATTCAGAAATGGTAGAAATCAAATATCAACAAATATTTCTAACTTAGTACATTTAATTTTAAAATAGCCATTACTGTGGTCATATCCAAGACTGGTGCCAGTACCTTATATATTTTCTTACCTTTTTGTAAATTTTATACATATAATAAACTAAGAGTAATTGTAAATGTAATTGCATTCGCTGACTCTCTTTATAACCATTTTTATTAATATAATTTTTTTGTTATTATCTTCTTCCAAATCTAAATCCAAATAGATGTTATTGGACCAAATATCCTTTCTTATCATAATATCGTTTTATTAGTTTGATGTTAAGTACGAACAAAAATATAAGGAAACGAAAATAATGTTGACAAATATTTTTTTTATTATTACTTATGGTATAATAATTTTATTTTATTTTTTGCCTTGTAATTGTAGAAAATAACATTATTTTATCTTTTTTATTTTTCTCCACTGACATTATTAGTCATTATGATATTATATATTCATTATATATTCGTATACATTTTATTTCTAGTAGATCATGTTATGTATATTTATATTCTTTGTCGAACAATAAACAATTATAACCTCCTCTCATTAAAAAATATTAATGTACACAAAATTCCATTTTTCACTTTACCCAACCCTGTGAAACAAAATGTATTTTCCATCTGAGTTGAACTGAAATTTTAATGAACTAAAACTTTGTTATTTTATATTAGACGTCCTATGTATTGTTGAACCACTAATTAATTGGATGTGCAAAGCTCTGCGATTTTAATTAAAATTGAAATAAATGTTTCTTTTAAAATCATGACAACTTTCCCATTGAACTTTCAAAGCAAGCGTTGTACATATTTTACATTTATATTAAATAATTTATTTATATTTCCAATTTTAAATAACTTTTGTTTATTATTCTTCTTTCAACATCCATTTTTCTCTTTGTATGTTATATTTTATTTTAATTTCAAACATTTTAAAAATAATTATTAATAATATTTGAAATGAAAATAAAATATGCCTAACATACGAACAGAGGAATAGAGGTTGAAAGAAGAATTATAAACAAAGCGATTAAGGGTACATAATATATGTATGTTAGTACTAATAAATTAAAATAAATTAATTAAAATAATTGATTCCTAACTATTCATCCTTATAAATTTTATTACAATGGTATTTAATATTCAGGATCCTACTAAATTGAAATTTCATTAAACACAATTTCTTAACATCAGTTTACAATTTACAAAGAATGCATTCACGAAATACTCTTTACAATTTGTAATAATGAAATATAATAGTAATTTGTTTAACTTACTTTACAGGACCGGACTTGTTGAAATTATCTTATATAAGGAAATATTTTAAGTTCAACAATTTATCATTATATATAAATTTTCAATTTTATATTATATTGCGTTGGTGTATACAAAGAAACATAATAGTTATACATTTTAAAAAATAATATCGTGTATATAGAATCCAAACCATTTGTGTTATAAAGAGTGTGATTATTGTAAAACCACTGAACTAATTTTGATGAAACTTTTACTTAGATTCCGGAAGAGTATAGGGATTATGAATAGGTTATGTAATCACATCATTTAATCATTTTATATATTAAGATTAGGTTCGGTCGTTCGTCCGTTACAGTAAAATATATCAAAAAATATATGGGTTAGAAACTTGAAATTTGCACTGAATGATTATGACCTTAAGACATAGATGTAAAAACTTAAGGAGATTTTTTTTCATGGGGACGTCATAGAGCTTTTAGGCATTTTTTTATCAAGATATGTGATTCATAAGCTAGGTTAACAGACAACCGATGGACAGAAACAACAACGAACTGGGTACCAATAAAAGAAAACAAAAATACCAAGTGTGTGTTTCGTACGCACATAATAGGGTTCCGTAGCCATTCTCACGATTTATTAAAAAAATAGTTATTTATAAATTTTTCATTATATATAGTTTAGAAATTAGAGGGGGACGCTCTGATAATGACTTTGAAAATCAAATATATACCTAGTGATGGAAGGGTTAAAATAAAAAATTTAATTTTTTTTGTTGAATTTTAGGAGACCTATCTAAAGACACCTCAGTCAATGGGGTAAGTGAAAAATATTGAGTACAATTGCCAGTTTATGGGAAGGGGGTTCAAAAACATATTTTGTTAAAAAATCTTATCACTTATGTTTTTGGGTTATCATTCTGCATCCGTATACCAAATTTGATCTTAATCTAAAATCTGGAATAATTTTACAGAAAGATATAGTATCCGCACGTACTTACTGTTAGTTGGTACTTACGGAACTTTAATGACATACACATAAGCAAATTAAAAAAATTAAATTCCGATAAAAGATGTTATTTAATTAATACCAATTTAAAAAATAAGAAAGCTTGAACAGAAAACTTGAAATCATTTAATTCGTGCCTGTGTCCCATTTAGATTATATTTAATCTAGTGGAATAAGAGCTTTGCTAATTGTATCAAATAAAGTTTTATTTGTACAAGTTGTTTGAATTGCATTTGTACAAATACTTCGTTTATTATATTTGAAAAACGAAAATAATAACGTACATAACTTGGTTAATTGTTTTAGAGATAATAATTTAGGTAGTCCAATGAATATAAATGTATATTCAGTAATTGATTTGAAAATTTATTAGTATCATTATAGCTAATCAGTTAATAATGATTTAATTAAGTTTTCCTGTTTATTGCACGGAGAAAAATGGAGTCAATTTTTTATTAAAAATTACAGCTGCCGATTAAAAATTTCATTTTTAAATTAAAAAATACTCTTAGTTTTAACATGTACTGTCAATTCAGTAACTTTTACAGTAATTTTTACAATACGAAATTTTTAATACATTCGTTAATATCATTTACATGATTCATTCAACTAATTATTTTTAAGTTGAATTATTTATTAAGTGCTATACAAATTATTTCATTTCACTTGTTATTACATGTTTGTATCCAATACTTAAATATTTATTTTTTAATAAATATAAAAATAGTATTTATTGTATTGTCTTTTGACAATACAATAAATACTACGATTGTGTAAAATTAATTATATTAATAGTATATTTTTTATTGGTATAACAAATTAAACTATACCAATAATATAGATTTCGTTCCTGCGCGCAAAAATTACTATTCATATTTTAATTTAAGTAACACGTGGCCTAGCAATGTATAGAAGAGAAGTTAACTCTCATCCGTACTGTGTTTTCAGTTTGATTTTATAAGTACAAGATTTAAAAAGAACCAAAAAACGGTAAGTTACAATTAACAATACATTTAAAATTTATGTTAAAGTATACAGTTACAGATGCAATGCAACTATATATACAGTGAGGAGAGAGTGTGGTTTTGTGTGTGTTTGTGACAGAGATGTGTCCATACTGTTGTCTATTGTTGAATAAAGATGGGTGGGTAGACTTGTCTCAATATATACAATACAAATTTTTATTTTTACTATGCAGTATAGTATAATTTCACCAGATCCTTTGCAATCTATATTATCATTAATATTGAAGAATTACAAAATTGTCTGCCGTTTTAAGAATACTGAATCAAATAGTAATATTTATTTAAAAATTGAGTGATTATTATGAAATATTTTTTTCCGTGTGGTTTTAATTGAATAAAATGAAAAAGTATACTGATTTACATATATAGATCAAAGTTAAAAGAAAATATTTACGCACATAAAACAATTGTTTTATTAATTTTATGAAGATGTATTTTTTGCGTTTATCAACATTATTCTTGTTGTTAATAACCACTCAAATTTACATAAAGTATTTTTCATATCTAATTATAATTCAAAGTATTAACATAAACTTTGCTTCATAATATTATCAATAATTAAAATCTGTTTTATATTTTGTAGAAAGAAAATCTTCGATTAAAACAGAGTACCCATCGAAAAAATATTTTATATAAAATTTTATTTGAGAGCTTTCCTTATAAATAACTTGATGTGTATTAAAAGCTGTTAAAAGATTAATTCTTACAAGAGTAGGTACATTTCGCTGTTTTCTTATTTCTTTTTCTGTAAAGTTTTTGCAATACATCAAAATATCTTGTTGAAGACTGTCAAGTAAACGTTGTAAACTTGTCACAAATAATAAACATCTTATATTGCGTGAAACGAAACCCAAGTAAACAACATATTTTTAGTAAGAATTTGTAAATATATATATATGTATGTATTTGTGTTATGTAAAACCAACGAACTTTCGAAAACCTAAATATGTTATATTTTATTACCTTTAACTGAAAAAAAGTATTCTTCCCTTAAAATATACTCCCTAAACGTATAACACTTTTAAGTATATAGACGGTTAAAACTGGAACCCAAATTTCCTAAATAAAAATTTACTATCCATATTGTAATAATTTACAAACTTATTATGAAAATTTTCTTTCAATTACAAACTTGAACCTGAACTCGAACCTGAACTCTAAAAAATAACGGTTTTTGAACCCAAACCCAAACCTGAACCAAAATTTATATTTGAACCCAAACCGAACCCGAACCCGAACAATTCCGGTTCAAGTTCCTGCTTAGTACTTATATAAAAGTATGAAAATGTATATGGAACAATATTAACGATTCGTACAGAATTATACAAAAATCGCGTTTATAACACTAATGAAATTCTCATTAAATATTCATTAGATTCGTATACTCAAGACTAAAAGAAAAGTTATATGCTTGGAATATTATTCGTGAGGGACTTATTATAATACAGACAGCTTAAAGAGATTGGCTAGAAGAAATGCAGTGTATGATATTTTGTTAAATACGTATGCTCATTTTTTTATAGTTCTGTAGGTCAACGACTAAAATACTATTAATCTTACTTTGTTGCCCATTCGTCAGTCACAGTAAAATATTTCGTAAGTAATATAAGTTAGAAATCTATGTCTAAGGAGATATAGAACATTTATGAGCTCAAACTAAATATATGTGGTGCCAAAATGCAAAACTTTACTCTTTTTTTAGCTCAAAAATATCGCCAGCAAGGGGGTCGAAATAGTAATTTTCAGTAAATCTCGATAATTATATATACATAGTTTAAACTTCGGCTTCGGTAATTTTTGGCCGATGTCAATGCCGAATGTTTGGTGGGATACTAGAAATATTATTTATAAAACACAAAAAAATAAACGTTATATATACATAATATATATATAAGTATTTTTATTAAAAATACTAAATTTATTCAGTAACTATTATATATTAAAGAAGCGGTAAATAAATGATAAAAGCACACCGACAGAAAGTCTATTTTTTAATTATCTTATAAATAATTTCAAAGTTTACTGCTCTATAAATGTGTACACTGTACATACGTGTACATGAGCATAAGGTAAATATAATAAATTATTTCTTAAACTGCAAACTTTTACACAAAACTAAACATTTATATAAGCGTGGTTCGTTTATAGTCTGGAAAGTTAGTAAAGTGCCGCAAATGTTTAATCCAAGATGTTTCTTACATCAATTTGTGAGAAATATTACGGGCAAATACAATTTTCATCTTGGAAGGAAGTGGAAATTTAACTAATTCTGAGTTTGCAATTCATGATCTGCTACAAATTTCTATCTGCGGTATATTCTAGTTTACATTTTAATTGAATGCATAGATAATGAATGTACATATTTAAAATATCCCTGTGAATATAGTTTCTTAACTAAAAATATTTTGTTAAGGGAATACAAAAACACTCGCTCACTGTGTATTTGTTATTATTGATTTAAAATAATTCATAACAACAACAATAATTTATTAAGAATATTTATTATCAATGTTTCATTATATTTTACATTTGATGTTCTATTTGTAAATAGAATAATTTAAAAATATTTTTTATTTATACGCGCCTCCACCAGATTTAAATAGAATCTTTGGTTGTAAATTTTATATAGACATAATTTAAAATTATAACCTCATATTTTGTCTTTTAATATATAATGAAAAATATATAAAGATATTTTAACAAAAAACGTTGTAATAATATTAATATAATACAAAAACTGCATACCATAAAAGTGAGCGTAAATTGAAAATTTTATTTCATCTTGCGGCTGTGCAGAAGGGTAGTAAAATATTTATGACCAACCTCTGAATAAAACTTTTGAGTGTAACTATGAAAGTCTACTATAAAAGATTATTAACACAAATAAAACATAATTGGCAGAAACAATGAGTAAACTCTACAAGTGTTTGATATACATACTAGCTGTAGAAGCAGCTTTTACGTTGACTTTATTTATTACTGAATTTAACTCTATAATAAAATAAACAATAGTAAATCTTTAGCTTAAAGATTTGTTTATAATAAATATTTCCAACAGGCAGTCAAAACATTGTACTCATTTAAAAGCGATTTTCCATCAAACCAACAAAAACTGTTACGGATTGTAATTGTTTTAATTTTTTTTATGGAACAAGAATTGAAAATAAGTTTAACATCATTTTATAGTTAATTTATTGATAGATTTATTATGTGACAATGTTAAAAAATTTAGTATATTTTATGTTCCTAGTATAATAATTTATATACATAAAATAACATAATACACATACATAAAAAATAATAAAAAAATAAACCAATAAAAAGGAGAAATTAAAGATTGTCCTTATTAGTATTAGTCTTGAAAAAGGAAAGATATATAACAATAACACATTACCTAGCGTTGTCACCATATCGCTCCACGAGTCATTGGCGCATCATTCTGATTTTAAAATAAATACCAATTGTTTTGAATTATAAAATTAATTAATAATAAATGTTCTGTATTGCCTTTAAAAGTATTTCAGTGATAACTGATTAATAGAGAAACGTCTATTTGGAACTATCATCTCCCATGTTTCATACATACATTCAATTGTAATTTAAAGCATATTTGCATATTATAAATTTTCAACTGACGCCTCAGGGATAATATGCATAAAAATGACGAAAGTGACATTTAAGAGAAAAGATGACCGCCGTCAAGTTTTGGTAACAGTCTCATATACGGGCTAGCATTGGTTGTTATGTATCCATTGTCTTTCCTAAAGTATTAGTTTAGTGAAACGGAGTTAGTTATGTTTTTCAAAATTTGCAACTGTTTGTAGCTGTTTTATTTCATTTTTTGAAAACAAAATTGATTTCGTGGAAAATCGTTTAAAGGATAAGCTAAGTTTTATTAGATGTAAACTGTTCCATTTAAAAAATTGCAATAAAACAGTATACTACATATATAAATTTTGAATAACCTTTATTCAAAATTGAAATAATGAATTTCCATACTTTATGAAACTGTAAAAGATCGTGACCTTTTCAATCTTCTGACGTCTTTGTTATTTTCAACTTTAAAAAGCTTATTATTATAGTTAAATCCTTCCAAACATGTATTTATACTTAAAATTGTCTGCCGCAAGCTAATATCCAAAATTCAAAGCAACCTTTCTGAGAACAAACTAACTTATATTACGGTTTTGTTCGGGCGAACCTAAAATCTCATTACCAACCTAATTTCCATTAAACCCATCACCTTTTCTTAGTTTCGTCTGTGTGAAACACCACCACTTAAAGTCTATCCATTTTAAAAAGCCATCGGATGTCCCACATATATCCTTGGCCTATTCTTTTGTTCCCTTCGCATCGGAGAAGAGCTGTGACAGCAAGAGAGCTAAAATAGTGAGAGGGGGTAGAAGTGGTGCGACACACTTTGAAGGGGTTTGGTGATGCGTATGACGTCATACTCGTCTCCGCGGGGTTATCATCCCCTAGAGACGAGCAAGAGAGTGTTGGAGCTCGTTACAATTCTGCGAGGGTGGGTGCGTGTGTATGTATGGGGGTACAGCGGTGTAACTAGAACTTGTAAGCCCTTCTGGCGAAATTGTGTGATTTGCACCTCTATACCCTTGTCCTCTAAAGTTGAAAGATGTGATAAAATATTATGATTGTGGATAGTTGAAATTAATGTCATATGAATTATAACAAGACATTTAAATTCCACTTATTTAATTTTTTTTACAGTTAAAGTTAAATACAATCTCAATAAAAAAATATACCTAATAAGCATAGAGGAAATAATTTAATAGTTCTATTCAAAATTTATTTATATAAACTAATCAAAGTTATTTGTTGATCTTGGTATGAATTTTGTGGGTCACGACTATGACCAATTTTTAATTTCCATAATGTTTATTTAAAGATTTTGTTTGTATTCTATATGTATTAATAATATATTTTATCTACATAAATTAATTATTTTTCCAAGAAACCACATTAACAAAACAAAGGTTTTTTAACTGCAAAATTGGTAAAATTAATGGTAATTATTTGATTAAATAGTATTTTCTAGCTTAAAATCTATGATCTAAGAAATAAATATATGAATATTATTTAACAATCGAATTTCTTATTGGTCTATATATAATCATAAAATTAAAGTAATGTAATTCTGAGTAAAAGTAACAATTCTGATCTACTTTACTAATTTATATAAATGTAAAATTGCCTCTATCTTTTAGAAACGGTCATCATTTTGGTTATTTAAAATTACAAAAATATTTTTTTTTCTGTTTGATAAAAAATTTGATGTGACGTAATGCAAATTATTTTGTTCTTCTTCTTCTGCTTCAATGGTTTTATGTCAAGTGGATTAAATTATTTTCTATTGTGGGTTTCGAAAAAAAATACTGAACTAGGAAACAATCAGTAATAAAATTAAATTTTGACTAATATAAATAAATATGGAAATTTATTTTTAAAGTAGATGTATAAAAAAAATTAAATTGATTATAATGACTTGTGAATACCTCTAATGTTAAGTACGTGAACCATACACTGTATTCATTAGGTACCTACATAATACCCAGTAATATCTGTTCGGAGTTAAATGTGAATTTAAAATATTTTTTGGGCTTCAATATTTTTATATACAGTCAATAAACAACATTACAAATACAGACTGATAGGACTGTTATGCGTCCTGGAGCAATAATGGTAGGAGATAGTTACGGCGTCCATTTAATCAAAGGTAAAGTTTTTGGTTCATATATTATTATGATATATTTATAATTAGCGTATCCTATACAATTATTAAAGTGTCTGCATAAGCTTGAAATTTCAAAAAAAATTTATTTTATTGTGTAAAATAGCCTTAACATTGAATTAATAGATCTTGTTGTTTTTGTAGTCAAAAATTAACTTTTTTTCTACAGCATACTCATTTCGTATATTTCAAAATTTCAAAAAAGCATCTGGTCATGCTGATGTTTTATTATTATACTACATCAAATCATCCTAGTTGCCACAATCACTTACATCGATTGATCATCCAGCGACGGCACTTTGTTTATATTATATAATTATATATTATATTTATTAATAACAACATTTTTCAATAAAAAAACTCGAACTTGACAAAACTATGCATTATTAATTTTGTGTAAAATCCTGATTTCATCATCCTAATACTCAAATCAGAAAAAAATATTGAAAATCGACCTGTTTTTTGTGCTCCAAGCTTATGCAGAACCTTTAAGAAATACGTTGTTATGTCTTTAATTTATTTTTTGTTAATTATTTATTGAATATTACAATTATATTCTCTACCAGCTGCTGCAATCGAATCTTACTGTTAGTAATAGTTTTGTAGACAATGTTATAGATATCTGTTTGCATCTTGCGTTGCTTAGAAGGAAAACAATGCTGTTCTGAAAAATTGCTTAATTTATGTTAAAAATAAAAAAGTTTATTAAAGTAACAAACTTAAATGTGGTTTTTAAATTTGGTAGATCCGCCTATGCCAATCTACGCTACTGTGTGTGCGTGTATTCGGAAAATGGAAGGATACGTGCGGATTCAACGGCACGTTTCAGTGAATGCAGAGTCGGCAGATTGTGCTCCTTAAGTTTTTAGTTCAGATTGTTTTGGTTCTAAACTCACTTTCTTTTTCATCCTCCTCAAGTACTCCCTTGCCATTTGTGATGTTGATACGATATTAAAATGGGTTTCTAATAGTATAGTATATACTTTTGTTTGCTTAAAACTTATCTCTATTGAAATTTTAAAAAGTTTTTTTTTAAGTTTCTTATCAGCCATACTACTACATACATATATTTATTATTTGTAAATTGATAAACAAAAATGATGGGAGGTATGTATGTGTTATAATTATATATGTTTATATGTCACAATTGCAGACCAGAAAATATTTGGTGTTTTATACGACTTCATCAGGAAAAATAATGTTAAATTGTAAAACAGCCAGGGATAAAAAAATGTACTAATCATATAGTTAATTGTTATATAATTCCATAGAAGTGTATAGGTTAAGTACATCCTTATCGTTCGATCCTAGGAGCTACCTATTACCTATGTCTCGCCTCGAGACACATCCCTGTTCTTTCAGTAATCCACGTTTGGTGATAGAATGTGACATCCTTTCTGGTTAAAGTAAAAAAAACAACATAATTGACCGTATATATTTTATATTAATGCCAGAAAAAAAAATCCTAATTAAAATAAAAGAAAGCCATATTAAACTCATTATTTATTAATGTATAATATGTATGTATATATATAATTGTATACGGGAGCAAGTTTTTAAATAAATAAATGAAACAAGAGAACAAAAGCAAACGGCTAAAAATTAGAACTTCTTAATTTTGTTACTGCATGTCTTTTTTCCTAATTATTCCAATTATAAAATAAAAGAAATAAAAAAAAGAAAAATGTTTTCTGTTTTTCTTACATCTTCTTTATTTGAAATTCTCTATTTCAACACAAAACTGGCACGAATTTAAAATTTGTAATTATCATTTCCTTAGTATAATTTATGGTGATTTCATTTACATATTGCTGTATTCTTTTTTTCATGATGCGTATTTCTTTTTTATGGATAATTTTATATTCAAGAAATGTTACAAATAAAACGTATCTGTATTCAGAAAAGCGAATATTTTTGCATTCGACCGGAATTATATATTTTACACAAAATATTCTTGACACGTTTTTTTATTTATACATATATATTGAATAACATTGTGTCTTTAAATATGAAAAATATTATTTATTTATTCATCTACAGCTATTCCTAAATAATATATTGATGTATTTTAAGTTATTATTAGTGATATATTTTTATCATATACAAATATGTCGAGAATGATTTATAATTTATTTGATTCTACGTATTATTATAGATGAATTATGAAAAACAGTTGACAATAATGGATTACGAACACTTCTAAATTAATGAAAATATACATAATATTATACACGATTTATTTTTTAATTTTACCATACATAGACCCACTATTAGTTTTATAATCAAATATAAAAGCACAAATGGTTGAAAATTTTTGCTGCAACATCTGACACATATATTATTTTCTGGTAAGTCTTGATTTCCCCAAGGAAAGCTGTGAGGCTCTGCCCCGTTTTTACTAAACAAATTACAACAGAGAGGAATCTAGCAGGCCATTGTGTGCGATACTCACCCTCTTCCATTCTTGTAACTTTACTTACCCTTACGCAGTTACCCTCACCCCAAGCATTGCGCAAAATACAATAGAACGTCTAGTTCATGTCTAGACCATATTCTGCATGCTATAAATTCAATTTGAATTCCTACACGGTTAAAAAAACTACACTGTCCTTATTCATTGTTGGTTTTCTGGGTGGAATTGCGTAATTTGTTATTGGAATTATTTTAGGGTCGGCTTTTTGTTTTATGATGATCTTAAATGAAAACTGTGGAATGTATATATGAACATAGCATCCATGCTTATAACGTCTGACTTCGTTATTGGTAGTCATAATGGGTATAGATTGAACATATTTATAAAATTGGACAATTTATGAATTTTACACCAGATCCATAAATTTATAGTATGAATAACTTATGATACAAAATAATTAGTGATTATTAAAAATTGCTTTGACAATCATTTCATAATTTTATATAGACTGGAGTTTTTTGTAATATATACTCGTATAAGTATTTTCACTTTAAGTTAAATGGTTCTTAACATTCGTTCATAAGTAAAATGAGAACAATGGCAAATTATACGTACGCTGGAAAATACATAAAAAACGGAAACTAGTAAAGCGGTAAAAATACCTGTTCACAGTTTCTTTTTATTCATAGTAATTTTTTTTATCCTTTTGTTTACGGCAACAAATAGTACTACTATTTCCCTTTAAAATAAACTTTAATTTTTGTTTCTTCAATTTTTTTCGCCGAGATACGTTAGTTGGAATATTTTTTTATTTGTGTGTAGTATAAAACAAACTATTATATTTCAGCGAAAAAAAAACGTGCAGTGAAAAGTAAAAGTTTATTTTAAAGGGGAAATATAGTAACTATTTGTTCTTGTGAATGAAACATGTATAAAAAAACTGTTCAGTAATAAATTCATAAATATAATCATCTTTTTCCCACTTTCAAGTTAGGATAATTAAATAAATAACCTTCAGGATCGCGTATTAAAGCTTTGGCATTTTACAGAAACGGTCTCTGTCACCGCATCGACTTTTCAAATCTATTATATGTGATTCAATACAAGTGGTATGTTTGCTGCGTCGAAACGGCGCTGCGTTTTGACGCAGCTAACATATAATAGATTTGCAAGGTCGAAGGGGTGACGGAGACCGTTTCTGTAAAGTGACAAGGCATAACTCAACATTTTTTGAATAGGTCCTGATTCTCCTGATTATTTATGTTTTGCTAAACTTATAGAATGTTTAAATTTCGACATTTACAAATTTATATTATCGCTGATTTTCTACGGGTCAATTTGGCTTTTGAATGACTCAAAATGGTCTGTATACACCAAAATGATTTAAAACAGTACAAGTAAGAGAGAAGTACATGATAAACGAGAGAGAGAGAGAGAAAGAGAGATCGAGCTCCCGCGAATAATTAAGTATGCCGTTCAGACAAGGGGTCTCCCCACAAAATGTTTAATATGAGTGCACGCCGTGTATTTCATTGTTTGCAATGCGAAGGGGGCAGCCGCCTCTACCACATGTGTTTTATCTCATGCGAATTGCGCATATGCATGTGTGTGCATGTACCTATATTATATATTTATGTATGTATTTTATATATGTGTTTGTGTTTGCATGCGCCAACTTAAGCCGAGCGTGTTATTAAGAATAATTTATACTCCGTATTAGGGAATGAGTTATTGTTTTCATCTGTTCTGTTGTTTGTTCCATTGCAAATTGTATATATTCATAACAAGGTTTTTATAAATTCTTATGATATTTATTATCTTTTTTCAGTAATTACAAAATAATATATTTTTATATTGCGTTTTTAACTGCCATGATTAAGATTTTTTCATTTTTATTTGCATTCGAATTTTTTTAATGTTCTATCTAAATATTGATAACAATAAAAAGCTATGTAATACTGATAAAAAAGTTTTGAACAACATTTTAACAATGTACATTGCTTTTGAAATCATTACTTTTTAACGCTCCAATACCATCATTGAATAATAGGGTGACTCAAATGTTTAATTTTGTTTACATGTATGGCGTACTAAAATAAATAAGCAAATTATATAGTTTGGTATTATTTAAAAAATAAAATAAAATATTAATGTTACCTTTAAAACTATAAATGAAAAATTGATAAATTCGATTTTCAGTCGAACTATTAGGCACATCTTTCTTTAATATTGCCTTTTCTGTTTGAAAAATGTGCAATTCACTGTCAAAAAATGCAATATTTTTATGGCTGATAAGTTAACCAGGGAATGTTCTTTTTTGTTAATTATCTGTGAATGAAATAGTATAGTCTGTCCATGAAAGAAGACCGATCTAAACATGTGATCACTGATCACATTTCTGCACTAATCGTCTTTGGTAATACGGATTATATAAAATGGTTCGTTCAGTGATATAGAAAATCATAGCCCCCACTGATTTGGGGGCCATGCAAACAATATTTGTTGCTACTCAGACTCAGAGTCCTAGAATTAATAATAAATGAATCCAGATTAAAAAATATAACTCTTAAAAAAATAAATAGGTATGTTCGTTCATTTTTATCCGTCACGGACTCTTGTATAGTTAGCCAAAGTGCATAGCTCAAAAAATCAAATGACAAGGAAATACCTGGATTGCCATTCGGCTTATAACGATTTTGCTACATTCAATTTTTTTTCGAACAACTTCATTTTCAAATTATAGCCTAGTTAAGAATGTGATAATTTTTGTTGTCCTGAAAACTTCAGTTTTGAGGATTACACCTATTGACCTGGGCAACGTCGATATAAATTATACTTATTTGAATAATAAGTATTAAGTTAGAATACGAAGAATTATTTAAATTTGATAGAGAATGATTGATGTTAAACACTTGACAAAAACTCTACAAAAATAATGTTGTCATTACAATTTAATATGCTATCATCATTTCACTATTTATGATAGCACTAACGTGAAGAGTAATGAAATTTCAACCGCGTAATAAATAAAAATCAATCTGCTATTTAGGTAGTGAATTTTTACGATGCGTGCCAATATGAGAACATAAATATTGGTATTTTTATTGACGTATACAATATAAACGTCAATACATATGTAGATTGTTTTTGTTCCAAACAAAATTCAAGTATTTTCGGGTCTGAATTATAATATTATTCTATTTTTGAGAAAAATTGTGTGTGTAATCGAATGGTTAGGCTAGATTGTTGGGTTTTTGTTGTTTATTCTATTTTTTACTATAAATAAATAAATTATATCAAAAATAAAACAAAAACTCAAATTATTAAAATTCATAAGATATACCGAGACACGATTTAAAACTATACAAATATATATATAGACTCTTTGAAATTTAATTTTTAATTAAAAGCATTTTTTCGCTGACTGAGTGAGTATTTCTTTATCATCCATGAAATTAAGAAATAGGTAATAAATTTTTTTTAGTATTTATGTATTAATTTGTTAGAAATTTTTAAATGCAGTATAAAAGTCCGCTCTTGGCATTCACCGCGTGCCTTATGATTGACTGTACATACAGGCCAACAGTGAACACGAGGAGAAAGACAATGTTCTTCAGGTGGTGTCATTCAATCTTGAGATTAGTTGTTTATCACTCGATACAGTACCAAATTTATTTTATAGAATCTATAACATAGATTTTACAAAATACAAAAGCATACATATTAGTTAACAATACGAAGTTTATATGAACCTTCTGTTAACTACACAAAATAAAAGTTATATTAAACAAACAAACCTTTTATAAAAGATACATAAACAAAACTGATTGTTCAATCGACCGAAACAATAATAAGAAAATAAAAACCCCGTTTTAAATTTCAAACTATTGAGACAAATTATACTATAAAACCACAGAAGAAAAACTCGTTGAAGGGGAAAAGAAGTTTTGGCATTTTTTACAGAATTCTAACCGGTCTTTTTTGTTTATTTTCACATCGCATTCATATTCAGCGGGACCTGAAAACGTTGATGGGTAGTCATTTGTTTTATGTCCAGGCAATAACGGTCTGGAGACGGTCACCCATGTCTTTGCGAAAATACTCGCTTTTTCGACTTGATTTCTCCCAGAGGACAGATATAGTGGAAGAAAAATATCGTCTCATTTTTTACACGATTGCCTTCAACCATTCGAGAACTTTATTTATGTTTGACATTGTTTTTATTTTGCCTCACTCTCGCTTATTCTGCTTTTTCCCTCTGTTGTACTCAAGATAGAATTATTGGTTGTAACTGTATTAAATTATTGCTTTTTGTATTTTCGCATTTATTCGCATGTTATAAATTTTGATGATTGATGTTTTATGGAAGCTTTATAAAAAATATATGTATTATTTTTTAAGATTGTTTAAAATTATCTTTATAAAGTTATATATTTTTATTACATGTTATCAGATTTACGTCGTATTTTATACTGTATTTATTTATATCTATATAATTTTGATATATAAGGAATATGATATGATAATATGATTATTATAACTATAAGTATTATTTTATTTATCCCGAAAATAAAAAACGAGTATTATGCGATAAATTACCAACAAAAATGTATTATTAAAAAATGAGCTCAACAATTAATAATATATCATACCGGAAATGTTAATCCTCTATATAAATAATATTTTATCATAACTCGACAGCTTATAAGATTATAACAAATAATATTTTACCTAATCTCTACAACAGTTAAAATAAATAGTATATTTAATCGATTTATTGATTTTTATCAGATACAACACACACAAAACACTACACATTTTTCGTAAATTCTACAATAAACTTACAATTATATCGCACTTTTTCGACAATTTCGGTTTCACTACAATAAAAACTAAACAGCATACATAATATTTGAACACATCAACATACGTACGAAGAGTGGTGCAATGAACTCACCCTACTCATACGGGTTTACTGCACCCTCTCTTTAACAGCGAACCAAGGGTCGAACCATCGGCCTCGCGCTGACACAGCCGTCGGGCGGTGGAGACGAGAGGGGGTGTGCCACGCTTAGCGTCATTCCCGTCAGTGGTTATCAGCTGTAGCGGTCACGTGGGTGTGACGTCACCAAGCGTTGACGTCATTAGCATCATGTAACGAGAATCAGTAAGTACATACATGAACGTAAGTATGTATGTATGTGTGTGTGTGTGTGTGTAAGTCTTGTTAGTATTTATGTATGTTCTGGATTATGTAAAGAAAGTTCTGAAGCACTGAATTGAGTTTTGACGTAACTTGATTCATTGATAATTTTACTCTAATTTAGTTTGTAATTCAATTAAATAAATATTTAACATACATAATTCGGTATAGTCTTTTTTAGAAAAAGTATGGATCATTTGAAAATACAATGTCAGTATGGTCGATATCAGGATAATTTTCAATGGTTGTAAAGAATATCTAAAGAATTTAGGTCTACACTTAAATTATAAATTAATTTAATATAAAAATTTGAGTTTATTCAGAAGTAAAATGAATATGGGAGAAAATTAATAATTTACAGTTATAAATGTTTTTCAATTGATTAGTATATCTATAAATTAAATATGGAATGATTTTTTCTGAATAGAAGCAAGTTTTTTTAAAGCAACATTTGCAAATAAAAAGTGGACGGTCGTTTTGGCAATTTAGCTTAATTAATTATTATATTTTTCTAAATTATAGCTTATTAGATTAAAGTTATAACAATATTATATTGATGTAAGATTATATATAAATGTTTTTGTATAGAAATATATTTTAAATAAGATGTATCTTATACAGTATTTTATATTTTAAAACAAATAAGCATAATTTTTCAAACATGTACCTACTAAAGATTCTGAAGTGTCGGCTTTTTCAAAGTCTCAGGACTCGAGACGAGTTAAATTTATGATCCCGGGATTTTCCGGGACCCGAGACTTTTTTTTGCTCATCAATAAATTTATAAATTTTTTTTATAAATATTTGAATGTATTATTTAAAGATATTGAGTGTGTTAAAAAAGCGAACATGTTAATTTATTAAACCAAATTTAATTAAGAAAATATATTTTTAACACATTTCTTTATTATTAATGAAAATAGATACTACCCAACAACGTAATCAAAACCACAAAAAACATATTAGTAAATATTTTATTTTTGCTTATCAAAATAAGTTTTTAGAATTTAAAGCCGAATCAGATAACCTATTTCTAATTTTTGTTATAAATATTGCAGCTGTTGAGAATACTCGCTCTTTTTCTGTCGATGTTGGTTTTATCGTCAGCAATGATTTATATAAAATATTTAATTTTACCTTCGTTCTCCAGTTGACTGGAAAATCTTAAACTCATTTAGTTTTCTCTTTTTTAATGGAGAAATCTTCTGGTTTTGAACCATAAGAATTTTATTTTCAGAAATAAAATCTACAATGTTCAAAATCATAATTTCCTGGATCAACAACCAAAACAAAAAACAATTAAATGAGTTATCCCGTCGAAGTACACACGATTAATAAAGTATATCGATTTTTGCAAATTTTGTATCACTTTTAACAAAAAATCGCGTTTTTGACGAAAAAAACGACCTTAAATTGTTTATAAAACCGTAATTGTAAAATCTATCTAAAAATTTACAGTTAAAATTTCAAGTCGATCGGATGAAAAATGGCCAAGATGCATTTTCCGAAGTTTTTAAAAACGTGGTTTCGACGTTAGTTCCAAGACATTTTGGAATGTGAGCTCTAAAAATTAAAAATCATTTTTAAGATGGTTAAGAATAAAAAACTTAATTAATACATTAGATGTAACCCCTAAACATTATCCATTAACTGTATTCCATTCAAACATTACAAATTTAAACATATAAATACTGAATACATTCAAAACATGAATTAATTTCATTAAATTGTTAATTACAACAAATCTACAACAAGACGAAATAAACACCATTCAAAAACACGAACCGCAAAATCTACTCAAAGCGAGCGTACTCAAAAACAAAAGGTCTACGTGAGCAAGCATCCACCACTTATAATTATTGTAAACGCATTAAGCTCTCCAAGCACAATCTGCACACATTAAAATTTCAAGCTCTCAGATCTCTCTCGGTATAAATTTGATGAGAAGGGTTTGCGAGCCTCTGTGAAACGTTCTGTTTACGTACGTGTGTGTGTATGAAATCAACCCCACCCCTCCCCCGCCCCTGCCAGATTCGCAGTGGAAATGTTCTCAAGCTGATTACGCTCCCTACATGGAAGGATTTGCGTTTGCCTTGGATCGATATTAACGTTTTACGGTTGATTTGGTTATTGTTTGGATCTGGTACACGACATAGACAGGAAGTCTTGTTCAACGTAATTACGACGTACTTTTCCAATGTAATAAAACTGGTGTTTTGTGTGTACGGATTTTGTATGTATAGGTTGTAATTGTTGTCCATGATTAGATCATTGACATGTGTAACAAAAAGAGATGTATTGAATATAAAATATGAATAATAAGGAAAATAACGCTGATTGTGAGATTTCATTGGAAAAAAATTTGAATAGCATTTTAGATTACTTTGCATTATGGTTCTTGGTTGATTTTAATGGTTGTTTCACGTATCTATAATTACCTTTGTAACTTTAAAAGAGTTAAATACCTACAGTTATTATACCTACTTAAAATATTTAAAAAAATAACAATTAGATTAGTATTTTTATACATAGATGAGTATTTACACTGCCCTTCTAAGCACAAATGTGGTATCTGACAATTTTGTCAAAATTGAGTTAAACACAAAATGGCATTATCTATATCTTCCTGCGTCTTACTAGTGTTAAATATGATATACATAGATACTTGTTTTTTCTAGTAAAAATCACCTTTTTTGTTTACCGTAATTGAATTTAAAGCTTGAACTACTAGACTATATTGTTGTATCTGCAGTTTACTAAGAATTGTTTTGTATCTACTGTAGATACAATTTTTAATAATCTATTGACAATGTGACAAAAATTGATCTGCGTGCAGATACCATAATTATGTTTAAGCAAAGAGTAGTTACAGTAAAGTAGCTTAGTAATATCAAGTGAGTTTACAAATCTGTAAAATGTTAACTGCTTTTTAATAGGAAATATTTATTTTATCACATTTTTAGTTTAAAAAAAAATTAATTCACCTAAAGAAGATACTTTAGATTAAAACTTTATTTATAAATTTTAGCAAGTATTAAACGCAGGGTAACAATTTAAAAATACAAACTAATTTTCTCTACTTTCATCTAAATGCAGATACCATATTTGTGTTTAGCAGGGAAGTATAATATTCTCATTATTTTCAAGCATATAAATGTAAATGAGGATTTACATTTATTCTAAGAAGTACATATCATTAAAACACAAATCAATAAAAAGTATTGGCGTATAATTAGATTTATATAAATTTTATATGAATGTTTCATGACATAAAATAAAGAGCTGAATAACAATGTACTATATTGATATAATATGTACGTAACATAACTATTTTTAAACTTGCACTACCCGTAAATAGATATATTGTTTAAATTATTCACTTGTATTTATTTATAAGAATTGCGTGCTTGTGAATATATTCAGATATCGAAAAATAATTACATATACACATATTTATTTCAATATAAATAAAATCTAAATATTTTTTATAAAGAAGGGGTCACACCCAAATTTCTGTAGTCTCAATAGCTTTTTTTAACCACAGGACCGTGAGAAGTTCTTACTGGTCCGTGTAAAATTTAAACAAATTATAATATATTTTTTAAATTATATGTATATATGTAGATAAAAAAGTATTCAGCAAATAACCGGCTCGCAATATAGTTTGGGTTGAGAAACACTGGCCTAAAATTTCCATTAAAAAATAATAAGGCCTGCTATTAAATGTTATTCCACAAAAATATTGAAACTTTAATTTTGTTTTTAATGTCTTAATTATGTATGAGTATTCTTGAAAACAATATCACGCTCTTCCGTTTGAATTTTAAATTCATTACGTATTTTATTTCCTGGTGCATAAAATTTCCCATAGATCGGGTAAAGAAATAAAATTACAAATTTTATTATGACTGACTCTATACCAAAATGATATTCATAATATTTTCAATTTATAATTACATAATTTACAGGCCAGTATTTTATAGAAATATAAAAATAAAAAGAGCTACACGCGAGTACAATATGTTTAACGTAATAATAATGTAAAACCCATTGATTCTTATTTATCCATGCATTTTAAGTCACAAACAAAAGCAGTACTCATAAATATGCACATATATAATACAGCCATGCTTTAATGTAGTAAGGACGAAATGGTGCGTTGGCATGGGGAAGGTGTAGAGGGTTGAAAAAAATCCAGTTTTGACCCTACGGTTATCAGCGGTCGTGAGTATGGCACGCGTTAGGCCAGAGAGGGGTTCGAACCTTGCCGACTGTAACCTATATATCGTGTGTATGTGTGTGTGTGTGTGTATAAAGGGGGACGTAATAGATACCCCACCCTTACTAAAATGATCGTATTGTGTTATTTTACACGTTATTCGTGGACGACTGCTGGTATATGCATTGATTTTTGTGTAGGTTTGATAAAGAACTTATCGTTTCAAATATTTATCTTTAGTTTTATTTTAAATTCAAACTACTTTTTTGACATATTAAAAGTTTATTTAAAAATATGCCATGTTAAAAAAATTAAAATGCATAAAACCTAAATCTATTTTTGAAAAATATCAGTTTTATAAGAATATATACGTGTATGAAAAAAACTTTTCAAGTAATAATGATCTCTTGTTGATGTAATTGATGGTTGAAGAGATTGTGGGTGTTTTATTTATTAAACTATAAAAATATTAAAGTTTATAATATATATTAATACTTTTTAAAAAAAATTAACATTCCTGATATAAAATGTTTACAGAAAGTTACTTGTATTATTATGAGAAAGTGTATTATTTTAACAATTTTTGCAAGGTTACAAATAGCACGGTATAATATAATCAATATTACAAGACCTTTTCAAGCAAAAGTTGAAGGTCGTTTGTCTATGAATTACTTCTACATAAACATATTAAATTGCAAAAATATTCATACGGAATTGATAAAATGTTGTTCTATAATCAATAGAATTTAATTATCTTTTACAGAAACTAATTTCATAATAAAAATAAGAATATAGGTTAAAGAAGTTTGTAGACTATTCCTGATCTTTTTGATAAACGTTTTTTTTATCTTGTATAAGATATATTTAGCTCTTTTTAGAATTATTTTTGCTTGTTTTTATTCATCACCCATTTGTGTAACAAATTTTATTGTTCTTTATTTTTTAGTATGGGAATATGTATTTCAAGCATCTAGTAAAATATACGCCATTAAATTAAATTTCCAATTGTACATATATGTATACAGTATAGGTTAGTTAAAAATATCTTCTATTCAACAAAATAGTACATTTGAAATTTAAAATATTTGTTGTATTGAAGGTATGTTTTAAATAATTAAAACATATCATTTAATTAGTAGTTGCAAAGTCCTTGAATTTCGAAGTGCATGTAATAATTTATTAAGTCGATGGTAATATTAAAATTATTTTTGAGTTTTTAAAATTCAAAGAGTGATTTTAAAATCATTGAAACCATAACCCACCCAATTATTGTGTTTAGAATGAATTAAAAACGATTTAAGTATATCATCAAATAAAGTAAAATCGTGTTGGGAGACAAATTATTCACAAACTTAAATGAAAATAAACGAATTATAACTGTAATAATTTCCATCAATATTATCGCATCAAACCGGCGTTTTAGATGTATTCTATTTAAGGTCTGTAACTATTAAACAGCTGAATGAAAATATTTTAAAATATACTTATATGTATATTAAAAACTACTTTATTACGAATATTTAAAAAACATTCCAAAATTTCTAGTTTCAAATTTTTTTATCGTCAAACAGGACACATTTTTATTAGGGTTCTGAAGAAACCCTATTAATCTCACTTTGTCGTCCGTCCGTCCTTTTCACTCAAAGCTAAATAGCTCGTAAACTATATAAGCTAGAAACTTGAAATTTTTACTCAACATGTAAAATGACACCCTCTAGTAAAATATGTACAAATTTATTGAATAAAAGGAGCTAAAGCTAGGTAAAAAAAAATTTTATACCAAGGCATGTGGTACGTGAAAATGTATAACCAAACAAGCGGAATTTGACTCTTTTTTCTATTTTTTTTCTAAATCAAAAATGGTGCCTGTAGGGGGCTAAAAGCAGTATTTTATTTTGTTCCCCACCCCTCTAACTCTGTAACTACCGGCTAAAAAAAATCTAAAAAAAATTTGGTAACGAGGTTTTGGTGGGACTACCAACGACAAATACTAAAGTCAACAATATAATTTTAAATTTTGGAGTTATAGGGAGGGGCGTCATAGAATTTTTTATTTTGATATCTAGGCAAGTGGGGTGTCAAAATATAGATCTCAATTAGTAGAACTTTTTTATATTTATTTCTAACTTAAAAATGCACGTGTAAGTGGTTCCAAACATTCCACGTAGTACGTACTTCGGAACCCTTATGGCATACACTCGTGTGTGTCTTACCCGAATTATATATTTATTAATATCCTCTCAGAAATTTTTTACGACAACTGTATCTTAAATCAATATAAATTAACCGACTACTAACACGTATAAAATCTAAAAATACATCGTTTTTATCTTATTAGGTACCTTCTCACATTATAAAATAAGTATAAATGTGAATTAAAGTCACACATTCGCTGTCATAAACACACATAGACGCGCGTATTCAACCACTCTGATTCCGTACACACCCTTATTGAACACGGACATTTCGTTCTCAGCGACCCCCCCTTTCCCTCCCACACCCAATCCAGACAATACAGCCCCCTACTTATCGATAATAGGTAACGCACAACGAGACTATTGTCATCATACATTTAATCTTACAATAAAAAGCTTTTTGACAGGGCCGGACTGCGGTAATTAATTTTTGATGTTTTCGGTAGTTTGATTTTGTAAGGATTATTGTTTATGAATAGAAATATGGAAGCTAGGAGTCGTTTTTGAAGTGTATAAAATGTAATCAATCTAAATCAAAATGTCTTGTTAGTGAGAGAGTTATGTGTTTTTAATTTATACAATATAATACACATGTATATGTTATGTATTGTATTTCATAGATTATTTTTGAAAAGTAAAACGTCCAAGTGCGTGTTTCGTAATCATTCTCATTACGATTTATAAAAAATACTTTTTTCAAAATTTTTCATAAACTATTTTTGCTAGTGTTCGTTATCATTTTCATTTAAAGTACTACCTAATTAAAAGCAACATTCTGGAATTATTTAAGATTTTTTGAATTGATAGTTTAGAAATTAGAGGGAGCAAATAAAGGTCATATAACATTTTTTGTTACATTTTAGGAGACCTATCTAAAGACACCCTACTTAGTAGGGTAAATGAAAAAAAAACAATGTGAGTAAATTTTCCAGTCTATGGGAAGGAGACCACAATTTTTTTTTTTCAAAAATCTTATCATTTCTATTTTTGGGTTATCAATCTACGTCCGTATACCAAATTTCAACTTAATCAGTAAAAAATCTATAGACATATAGACGGACGGATAGAGCGAAACTATAAGGGTTCCTAGTTTTCTACGGAACCCTGAAAATACCAGTTCTGACATTCATAAATAAATTGACATAGTATTGTCTACACTATGTAGTAATGTGACAGTGTTATGTTCGGTTTCAATAAAAATAATTAATCTAGTAAATTTTTAAATAGACTAACCAGAACCAAGTAAAATATGTATGTAAGTAAATATGGGCTTCTTTTAGTTTATTGGTCTTGTTCTGTTATTCGTGATAGATTTGTATTTAATATCACATTGAAATATTTTGCAACGAATCGGTATGTAATTGAAATTTTAATTAATATTTCGTTTGAATAATTTTTGCTTTTATTTTTATACGTTTTTTTAAATTACAGTATTTTATTTATTTACAGGGACAGATTTATAAATTTATCATTCATAAGTAATACCGACGCTTGTTAAGAATACTAGCACGCTTTATTTCTATTACGAAAACTAACAATAAACCTTTTTAAACAAGAAAACTAGCATTTTTTCACCATGAAAGCTAGCATATATCATATATTGCGCGAAAAGTAGCACATTTTTTTTTTATCCCGAAAACTAGGAAAACTATTTTAACCACGAAAATAAACGTTTTATTTTTCGCGTGTCAGTTTTTCGCAATGAATACAGTAACTATATGTTTGTCGAAATATTAAATAAAATAAAATTACGAATCGGGGTAGCCTCAAAAATTATATTCAATAAATGCGTAACTAATATTCGAAATTTTAATAACTAAAATGTAACTTTATAACGTATGTTGATAATAGCTGAATTTTTCTATGTTAAAGAGACAAATTTTTACTCAAATTGTATCACCGTGTCAATTATTCTTAACCAAATAAAAATACGATAAACTCATAAAAAGGAAGCATTAATGTATTTCTATAATTAGAAATTCAATATTACTTTTACTTTCTACATACTTGTATCACTCGTATGTATAATTATTGTAAATAGTCGTCATTCAACTCATGTTCGTTATTGCATGACTAATAATTAAATAATTCATTATATAATTACAATAATTGATAACCCTGTTTTTTGTTTCGATTTTCCGTAATGACGTCAGGTGCATCCTTGAGACGTACAAATAAACGCCTCTCCACCCTCTTGCGCACGTACGTACACAGGGGTACTTTACGACACACAAGATATGTCGTAAAAGCCAGAATATTCGTGTGTATAATTCAGTAGGGTCAGGGATAACAATTCTGAATTATAAATATTTTGCATTGAAGCTATTTTGTGCGGAAGTTATTTTGGTAATAAAATGTGCCATAAAATGAATGCAGAATAATTTTACCACGAATAAGTACATATTGTTTTAAATAATATATTATAGTTCTTTTTTTGATTCGATGTAGTATAAACATATGATTTTCGATAAAATAAAAAAATAGATAAAGCCATAACCTCATTTTATTTAATATCCGGTAACACCTCCTTATAAGTATAATGATATAATTTCAATTAAAAAAAATAAGTTTTACATTTTTGATAAACATAATTTAGACATTAGAGATCAAAATATCATGTAGGGACGTTATCTAGAGACTCCCACTATAAGAGGGCCTCCACCAAATTAAATAACGTAATATGTGTTTTTAATATAAATATTATTTAAACAATAAACAACATTTGAAAAACTTTTCAAAATTTTAACTTTTACGTATCTTTAGGTTATATAAGAGGGCCTCCACCAAATTAAATAACGTAATATGTGTTTTTAATATAAATATTATTTAAACAATAAACAACATTTGAAAAACTTTTCAAAATTTTAACTTTTACGTATCTTTAGGTTTTTTCACTTTGCCCTTAAGTGGGCCGCTACCAAGTTTTGCCTAGTCGTCTTTCGGCACCGTAATGCAACCATGGGGATATTAATGGATGTATTATATACACATTTTATTAATAATTAATAAGAGAATTACATTTTTTAATATTTACAAAATATAAACATAAATGTGTCTACTAGTTTTGGATAGTGATACCTACAAAAAATTGTGTATCTGTATTAAAGAGTTGAAGCTAGTATTTAAAATATTAATAATAAATATATAAATATATATAATTACATTTAACATTGAAATATAAAGTAAATTGATTAGTTTTATTACCTAGAATCAAATCATTTGGCGTTAAATTTTTAAAACTTTATGTTATACATATTTTTCCAAAAGATTTTTCGATTGACTCTTTTTATGCAACGCACACATAGAAATCTTAATATACAAATTTATCATTAATAGAAAGATCCATTTCTATAATAGCTTACGTACATTAAGAAAAATCCGAAATGGAAGGAATGACAATATATTTCTTAATAAAAGTATAGGATAAGTTAATTTTAAAACTTAATATATGAACCAATGACTATACATTTGATTGAATGGGCGTTGTGAGTATTTCTTAACCCGATTGTCCCCGAGACCCATCCTACCCCCCCCCCCTCTCAGTCTTCTATGTCTGGTCTAGTTTTTTTAATGTTATGAAATATATATCTATAATTATAATTTCAATAATTTCTTTTTTTTTCAATCACGTAAAGTAACAATCACTAGATAACATCCGTCGGTGTTAAGAATATCCCTCACGTATTGAATCATAATATTTCTATAATCGAGAGGAATTTACAAATTGTTTTAAATATTTTTCGGAAAAAATAACGCGTAACAAAATTATGAATATGTATAATATGATAAATATTAACTCGTTTAGATAGTCAAGTGTTATAAAGCAGTATGCGACCGATTGATAATAATAAAAATGATAAAAATACTTCAATACATATGTTTTTAATATTACAAATAATGCACAACCTACTTACTACATACCTACCTAATAATATATATATTCTTTCAAATAATACGGTAAAAAATAATACATACCAAAAATACATAAATACAAAAGGTTTTTGATTTTTATTTGTAGTTCTCATAACTAATCAGATAAATTAGTTTTAGCAGTTGTACCGTGAGATATGTTTTATCTTTTATTATAGATAGTTCGCCCCTATTTTTGATTCACAACTGTATTCTAAGCATATTAGAAAAGGGTTGCGTTGACAGCTGTGCGACGAATTAGTCGAAATTAATTTATTCGCGGACGTTTGATTTAATGTAGTTTAAACGCTTTGAAACTATAGTATACGTTAAAATAAGTATACATATATTCAATATTTACTTAATAACTGCCATTAACAAAGAATAGAACTAAGGTATTCAACTATAAAATCAGTCAATAGTTTGATTATATATTACAATGATAAACCCATTAAAATAATTATATTATAAAGCATATTTTATTGTATATTATTATGTAACTTAACTTAATGTCCTTGCAGAATTTAAAAATATGATTTTATGATATAAGTAAGGAATAATTTAATCTAATCTTTTGATAATCTGATATTTAAAACAATAAATAAATCTTATTTTAATGGGACTATTTAATTTATTTTTTTAGTTAGTAAATAATATGACCCGACATAATCGCCAAGGAAAAATATTATATAATAAAACACATTTTATTACTTCTTCTAGAAGCAGGGTTCTATTATATATCCGGTATAATTTTTTATTTAAAATAATTTCCAATTTTTATTTTAATACTGTGCTAGCTAATTACATATATTTTAATAGGCATATACGATTATAACGTGAGTAAATGAAAATCAATCCCAACATGGAAATTATTAAACCCCGTTGTTTTTGTTGTTTCTTAGAAACGATGGGTGCATTCGAAATGTGCCGGTTAGTCATAGGTCTAAATTATCGGCTGATAAATGACGGCACGATAGTCGTACCATTGTCACGTGCTCGGCCGGTAAAGACCCCTTTCGCCTTTATCGATTGCGCCAACCCGGCGACATGTGTGTATACTAACACGATGGTAATATCAATTTTTTTTAAATATATTAAAATTATTTCGATATGTTCATTTATAATGCTTACATTTAATTTAAATACCCACCCAAACTATAATCGATGAGTTTATTATTAAAACTTTTTTTCAAAAAAAGTTCGTGGACACAAAGACAATCTTTTAAAATTAGGATATATTGTAAACATGTAAAAAATAATTAAAATTGATTCAAACACATTTCGTATATTACTATCATATAATCAAGAAATAAAACAAATAACATTAATTTATTTCGAAGAGATTTCAAAAATTAATTTTACTTTTTTATAAATATTTTTTAATAAATTTATCTACCTCGTACATTTTTCTATATCATATCGTTTTTATTATAAATAGCATCAATCAATTTTGGTTATCTTGAACAAAGATACAAAGAGATATCACATTTATCAATACATTTTTGTTTTACGAAATACTATAATTAAATAGCACACCTTTATTTATATAAACTGTGACACTATCCATTACAGAAATACACGATCAATTCTTTAGATAGCCAGGTAGTTTTAGATGAGTCAGTAAAATTTTATATGTTTACTTCTAATGGAAAAATATAAGAAATCAATTTTATGTATATTTTATAGTGCACTAAATATATAAATGTATAAATAACGACAATCAGAAGTCTTTAATAGGTGTATCACGTTATTTTTAATTATAATTCCTTTGAGGTCGACACATAATTAGATTTGCAGACGTGCTATTTATACGTCATTGACAATTTTATTCAGAAAAAAACTACATATACGTATAGTTTGAAAATTATAAAAAAGTAAATACACATTTTGTTAGCACATACAATAGTAAAACTATCAAGATATATTTGTTTAACATAAAATAATAAAATAAATAAAAATGATCTACTAATTGTTGAGAAATAAACGACATAACTACAAAAAGCAAACAATTCTACAATGTAAAAATAGATAAATGAAGTGTACCTGGCGTGTTCTTTTCATTTCTTTTCTTTTCAGGCACTAATTACAACTAATCTTCATAAATGCAGAGTTGGTAGCAGTAAAGTATTGTTGCAAATTTAAAATAACAAATTGCATATACATTTAAGTAATAATTTAAATAAAGGTATGTGCAAATAGTAGAACCGTTATGAAATATGATTATGAGTTAAAATACAGACCAATATAAATTATAGAGCACACGGCGCGACGTTGCTACCATCTCTCGCTGAAGCAGGTGTAACAGAGCAACATGAATTTCGCACACTCACCATCACTAGAGCAGATCCTCAAGCAACCACCTTCAGAGGGTATGTAGCCAAAGTCCTGACGCGACGCCAGGATGTCTACAGACTGTCTGAGCCCCCTGCCGGCGCTCGGCAGTCGCGTCCCAGCGCCCGGCGCACCCCCGAGTAGCGCGCGTGCGCGCATACGCACATACACACTCGCTCTCACATACACACGCGCGCACACCCCTCCCGAGCGCCCGGCCTAGCACCGCCACCGCCACCTCCACCATCACCGCCCGCCCGGATTGATTTATGCTTGCTCCGGTTCGCTCTTTGTCGGCCGCGCGACTTTAGCGCTCGCGTCAAGTTGTGCAGACGTTAGCTTATTTCATCCATTTTTACACTGTTCTAATACTGAAACATAATGAACTTGTACTACAGTACAACTTGTGGTTTTTCTCTACTAATGGGGTTTCCGAATCGACAGTAAACTAATAAATTGCATTATGTTGTAATTATATTAAAATTCTATAATGTTTTATTTAGTCTATTTGATGAGTTATTGATCTTTAAAATTTAAATATTATATTTCAATATATCAGTTTTACTAGACTAGCGTTATTTAATTGTTACATGCATAAAAAAGTTTACTTAAAGCAAAAGAAAATATTGTTTTAAACAGAGCATTTATTTATTGTTTTCGTCCGACAATATTGCTTTAAAGAAAAACAATAATTTTTGATTAAGATTATATTCATATATTAAGAAATTATTACTTTCGTTATACATTAATAAAAAAAGGATTGTCTTGGACTAAGACAGTTTTTTTCCTGTATAGTATAAGAATTAAAATACTACTAAAAATATTAAAGTGGCATCAAAATTTTGTTTAAAACTCTTTTAAAGATATACGAATATAAAATAACAAAAAATTTAATAGGCGTATTTGATACACAGTCGATTGAGATTCATCAAACTGTGGCATGTTCTCCTCTTTTCCTCATTTCCGTGATCTCCGCACCACTCGAAATCGTATGAATACGCGTCAAATTCATATATGACTGATAACACTTTTTATTTACTGTCATTTGCTACTCTCTCCAAATGTTTTCTAAACGAAAATTGAGTGGGTGTGTGATCATAAGTCAATCAAACTCAAACAGTTGACATATGTCAATAATTTATCGACATTTTTTACAAGAAATTCGCAATAAATTTGTTTTATTTCGATCGGAAATTAATATTTTTAAAGGTCGTTGAAGATTTTATAAATTAAATTTTATCTCAAGTATAATATACCTATAGTTATTTAATTTCTAGTATTAATAATACAAATTTAAAGCTAGGATATTTTCTACAGTTGTTTTATAAGATCATGTAGATCTCTAGATGCAGTTGAGAGCCAGCTTTTTATTAAACTTTAAATAGCTTTTCTTCAATTATTAATGCATCAAAGAAGTCCTTATTTATTATTCATAAAATCAGTGATGCAAATAAAACCTTTACAACTTTATTCAACATTTTAAAATGAGTGGATTGCATATTCTAACTTCAACAAGAAGCAAACATTTTTTGTCATTTGTTCAATTAGTGAAATTTTTTTGACAAATACATTTGTTGTATGTATTTTTAATATAATTGATTCATTTGTTTTGGGTAACATATTATTCTAAACATCTTTTTAGTTTTCTATTTGCGTTATAAAATGATAGATTGGTTATTTACGTCATATGTATTAATGCAGTGTTTCCCAAATGGTTTGCTCTGTTACACAAGGGGGTCGTAGAAATACATTGGGGTCGCACAAATGCACTGGTGAATTGTGTGTGTGTAATAATACTGACGCTATATTCGTTTTACTTCAACTGAAAAATTCATATTTATGCATTTCATATTACGTGCTTTGATTGTAGTATCAATAATATAATGAATTATGGATATAGATTATATAATCATTTAGAACTTTTGTATTTGAAGGGGTGATGAAACATTTGATATTTTTAAAAAAATTCAAGCTTTAGAACAAAATAAAATCGTTTTTTTAATTGCTAAATACCTACCTATTTACTGTTCATTCGTATTAAAAAAATAGCCCATTTCATCAACCTCCAAAACGTTAATAAAATGTGAACATCTAAATTATATTTATGTTTAGAAAATTGATAAATTTATTGAAATATATAAAATCCTAGATATTTCAAACAAAATATCTATGCCTTATAAACTTGACGAACATGTTTTCAATTGGGTGATTTTGATTGTACTGTCCTTAGAAAGAGACAAAAGAACAATTACGTGCATTTTCACTTACACCCTCTTTATCAAATACAAAACGCGTCACGATTTGTTTTTGATGATCATTAAAACGAGATGGATTATTACATTAGCTTCATTTTCAGCGAAGTGTTCTCTTTTTAATGTCAGCTAAACAGCATGGACGTGTTTCACAATGATTTGGAGACAAAAATAAAATTATGCTAATGGCATGTTATGACTTACATTTTATTTAAATTAACAGTATTTAAAAAAATATATACAATATCCTAGTTATGTGAACATTCATTAGTTATTTTTTTTTTAAATTTGAAATTGTACTTTTTTAGGGTTAAATAAAATTTTTAAATCCAAAAATAAATATAAAATTTATCTATTAACATTTTCACACATTGCTTTAAAAAGAAATAAAAGATTAATTATGATTCAAATAAATTCCAAACGAAGTGATTATTTTTTTACCAAAAAGAACTTTTTTTCATTAGTTGTAAAATAAATTTTTGGCACTTTCGAATACATCCTCGTTATATATTATCTCACATTCGAAACAGTGGAACAAAAAAGAAAGTATGATTACGTCTGTAAATTTCATTGGTTTTTCTTCTCTTTCTTCCACTACATCCGAACCTCTTTCATTTGTTATCCTTTCCAAAGAAGGATGGAAGATAAATGTAATTGCACTCGGTTCTCTTTATACTTTCTACGAGGGAAAAAACACTTACCATTTCTATTCGAGGAAATATATTCACGGTGTATTAGATTTCAAAACAGAGTTGTATGAAAAATATATCAAACTAAATATACGATTTTATAGTATTTAAATAAAATTATAAATCTACTTTGTTATTTTAATAAGCCAATTTTTTTAAGAATTAGACTGTAGATATAAAGAGACATTTATTTTAATATCTATCTACTTTATTTATTTATTTTTATTGCAATATATGCAAATATTCCTACTTTCTATTGTATATTCCAATTTTTATTTTGTATTTAACTATTATATTTAAATGAACATCCCAATTTATATATATATATATTCTGAATCTTATATTATAAAAATTATAAGAACACAACTAATCAGATGTGTACATAATACATAAACATGCACAAAATTATTTTCCAAATATATGTATCTACTAGACAAACAGCTAACACATTTATAAACTTATTGGAATACTTACAATTCAGAAGTACATTGGAATAAACGAATTTCAAAAAATTCAATAAAATGTATTCAATTTAATATAAAAAATTTTAATGTAAGTGTGAATTCAATAAATATAAATTCACAATAAATAACACACAATATTGTTCCCACAATAATTCGTCATCTCTGGATGATCATCCAATGCACAATGAATGCATGAACGCTATGATAAATATGATGGTAGTATTAAAGAACACTTATAAAACAAAAATGTCGGATCTTTTTGTTAAAATAAATATAAAAAATATATTAAAATACACAGCATGTATATGTATACATGTAGTTGCACATTACGGAAACAGTACCAAAGACTATGTAACGAAAGACAGAACGTTGTTACCAACCTTCTTCATTCTGATCGATTGTACCTATCTTCATGCACATGCGCATACCGAAGCGTAGCTACGCACGTACGCTCATAAAGGGCATTCCACAGTGGAGGATTTGGCAACGGGATTCCGGGGCTTGGAAAATGGATTTATTTTATAAATGATTTGAAATGGTTCAATAGTTGAAACGTATCCGGTTTTAACTTATTTTTGTGTACATAACAGCTTTAAGATACTCTATTCTGTTACCCATATATTATTTTTTAAAGATAATTCGCATGTAACTTAAATATTTATTCTATATACATACATTTTAATTTAACAATCATATTCAAATATAAACATTTAATTTTCAGTCCGCTATACCAAGCTTGTCCAACCCGCGGCCCGCGAGTATCTTTGGTGCGGCCCTCATCGGATAATTAAAAAATAATAATAATCTTATAATAATAAAATAATGAATATAACACATAACACAACGCTAAAAGGATTCTACGATTTAAAAAATAAAATACAATGTTTTTAGAATCAAAAAGAAAAACTAGAGGTACAGTCACCTGCATTAATGGTCTTGCAGTTTGTATTCATTTTCCTTTATCACAAACTTAGTAGGCTCCTCCCATTTGATTATTATAATATTTAAAGCATTTCTCCATGTATCAAACAAAGAAAGATATTTTGAAATTCATTTGCTAGATAAAGAACTACTCTTCGTTTATAGTACTCATATATATTTGTGCAATTAAATTATTATGTAATCTATTGAAAATTGTATACGTAAATTTTGTGGCAATAAATATTTGATATTCCGAATTTTAGTATTTAAATATATATAAACTTGATAGAAAAAGATAACCGATGATGTTTGTCTTTAAATTTGGAATCTGTTGTATGCGATTCTAGCCTTTAGGGTGCCAGACGAGTTCTACAGGCGACTGTACCTTATTTGGAAGATCCTAATTAGTTGGCAGATTTAGCTTTCAAAACTTAAAAAATAAACAAAAATAAAACAGACTTAAAAAAACCAGAAACACTAAAATGTATACCTAATAATTAAATTTAATAGTTTTTGAAGTCGGTTTTTTACTCTTTATTAAAAAGTTTTTTATTGGCTTGGCACCCATTTCAAAAACTATTTTTAATTATTAGGTTTATTTCTCAGTGGGGGGGGGGGGGGGGGGGGCAAATACAATGAGCAATTTTTTTTATGGTATTTTGAACTGATGTTATATCAAAACACGTTTTTTTAGAACACTGAATATTTCAGGGGGGAGGGGGTATGTGCGGCTCTTGGTAGTTTATGCTATGCGACCCAAAAGGTTCAAAAGGTTGGACACCTATGCGCTTTACCATGGAATAAATATTTTAAATTAAAATAATGTATTCTGCTTTTGCAATAGTTAATTCTATACACATATAATAATGAAGTGTGGGAGCAATTTTGAAATATAATTTATCTGATGAGCTACACATACATAAACATAAATAAGAACATTGAATTTAGTATATTTTTTTTTCGTAAATGCAAACGCGAATTCATGATAGCTTGCAATCGACATTTTGAGGATAACTGAAACAAAAAAATGGTTAGAAAAAATCACGAGAACGCACACTGGGTTTGGAAATCAATGATTTAAATCACTTGAAAATGAAATAATTAGTTCATTTTAAAGATTTATTTATTTGTCGATTCAAAACAATTTATTTTTTACATAAAAAATTTACCACTTTAATTTGTTGGTATATCTCGTTTTTTCGATTTCATAATCTGTCCACCTTAAAATTTATGAATTTATTTTGATTAATGTAGAAAACTGTTTCATCTATTAAATTACATTATATATATTCTAGAATATTTTAAAATATATACAATACATATGCATTTCCAATTGTAACCTCTTTTTAAAATGTTAAAAGCACCACTGGTAAGTCTTATCTCCTTTCTGTGAAAAGCTTGATCGACGTTCGAAGCTTCTGTCCTTTTCTGCTATAAATTTTTCCTATAACTTTGTCTTTATTACAAGTTTATTTAAAACGACCACATGGAACAGTCTTAAAAAAGTTTTTATGTACTTTAGTAGATGTTTTCAGCGGCATGAATATTATATTTGAACGTAATTATGTGATTGAAAAATAAGTTTGGCTTTTCAGAAATAATTTATTTAAATTTTGAGTTGTTATTTTTTAACTTAAATGAAATTGTAATAAAATATTTTAAACTCGATAAAAGAATTTCAAATAAAAATTCAGAATACAATTATAAATTTGTGACCCAAAGAAATCTTAAAAGAAGTTTAACAGGTATATAGTGAAACTTCTATAAACCGACCAGCTATGGTTACTAGAAGAAAAAAATAGTATTTGTTTTATTATATACTACAAGCATAAAAAAGTTTACTTATAGCAAGAGAAAATATTGTTTAAAACAGAAAATTTATTGTTTTCGACCGACAATATTGCTTAAAAGAGAAACAATAATACAGGTGGTTTAAGATTATATTCTTAAATTAAGATAATATTGTATTTGTTACATATAAAAATATAAAACAAGGATTGTCTTAGCCCAAAACTTTTTTCCTGTGTAGTCTTTTAAGGAAGTAGCCTTGCAAAAGAAGATATCTGTTTGAGATGTTTCACTTTATTATAAATATGTATATCTTTTTAATTCAAGATATGTTATGCTGTGTTAAGACTAAAAAAAAACCACTTCGTATTTAAAAATGTATAGGGTTTATTGCACTTTTGTCGAAAAGACACGATGTTGCTGTTTTGTTTTTTCGGTCTAAACATGGCATTATAAATACATATAATATTTTTTTACTATATAATTATCATACAGTGCATTAATGTCATCAAAATTATGTGAAAAAACCTAGACTACTAATTTTATTTCACATTTTTTGTAGAATCAATATATTTATATGTATTCAATGTATTGGAACCAATCAAAACAATACACAAATAAAATAATACATTGGCCTATATATATATATTCTTAATATGCACTATTTTTTGTACAACTCTCGAGTCCATTAAAAAAAAAATTATATCTATGTTGTTTTCAGTGTAGGTATGTATATAACTTCTTAATTCTGTCGAAATTACCAATCTAAGGATTTTACTCAAGTATAATCTTACACTAGAGTACTTGTATCTTCATGTTGAAGTTGAAACACGTGTTGAGTGTTCTGTTACGTAAAACATTTTCTGTTTTTTCGTTGTTATCAATATATTTACTAATTGTATCGTTTTGACTTTAATTTCAAATATACCTATATATAAACACGGGTACTTTTTTCGGGAAATTCAAATAAAAAGTAAATTAATAACAAATGAAAGCAGCAAGAAATGTAAGGTTTTGAGAACATGTGCTAATAATGAATTGCGTTACTTTAATATTAAAACATTTTTTAATTTAGTTTTGCGACTGTGAAGTATAAACACTCAAATTAATATTTTTAGTATATTTTTTAAAGTATAAAAATGATTACATGCATAGATACCTACATAAAATATAATGTTAATCAATTTTATATTAATTACAACAGTAGTACCTAATTACTTTGAAATATACAAATATACAAATGTCTATGTCTTTTGATATTAAATCACTAGGGTCGAGCAGGGTAAATATGAAACACCAAAAAATGGGGTAAAAGTGAAACAATCTTGCAACTAAAAAACTAATTTGTTTATAGGAGAATTATAAAAACTGACATCATCATTAAAGGTTTGTTAAAGCGACCTGAAAATATGAATCGCCTAATAAGTGATGTGTCACCTCTACAGATTTCCCTGTTAGTCGATGTCAAGACGTGTGAATTAAATTTTAATTATTTGCACATAACTTTCTGTATAGCTCAGATATTATAATTAAAGTTACAATTTCACATTGATATGCCACAAAGAAGATAAATCAAAGTTGCCTTTGTAGCTTTTCTTTTAATTTTTCGAGAAATATTTTCCATTAGAGGCCTGTTTCACCCCTTCCCTTACCTGTTTCACTTTTTCCCAAATAAGAGGTTAAAAATGAAACACACTTTTTTCATTTTTAAGTCCGTGTTGTAACGTACAGTTCATAAGAGCATCTAGTAGAAAAAATTAAAGTATGAATTTGATTTGTATTTTGTTTCACTTTTACCCCTATATCAAAAAGTCAATAAAATTAATATTGTTTAATTCAAAGCTCCCCAAACTGGAACGCTAACGCCTTAGTGAATGCACAAGGACGCTACGATATACTTTAAAATTTTCTAACAAAATAAACTAAAGTTTTCAAGCAGTTATTTTTCGTAAGTCGGGCGCTGTGAACTAAAAGTTTGGAAATCTTTATTTAATATTTATTTTAAATACGTAACTGGCTAAATATGATCGTTAATTCCAAAAAAAATAATTACACATAAATTCTCCATTTCAGGAAAATATACCTATATTTAATTACTTATAAAAAAAATATTTACTTTGATTAAACATCTAAACATGAAGACAAATCTTCAATGAAGAAGATCGAAAATCCATTGGCCTTAATCCGGCTTTTTCTTAAATTTGAATAGGTGTCAATATTTTGTGAAATTGTTTTTCACCTCTTCGCTCACAAGCCAACGTCAATCTGTACGATATTGCCGATCCCTTTCCCGATGAAAAACACCTTCTGTTAACTTCCCTTATCTCTTGCATTACTCAGTGCCATAGTCATTGAATTCACATGATCTTTTATGTAAGAGATGACTACGTGTACACTTTGAATAACATTATCTTCAGAAAACGTATTTCTTTTTTGATTTATTTTTGTATCACAGATGTAGTTGAAGATTTTATAATATTTTCGTTGTTGTTTTTTTTGACAGACGTGAAAATAAATATTGTTCTTTGGTAAATAAATTATGGCATAAGTGATGTGTTTTTCAACTGCAATGTAAATATGTTTATTGTTTTATATAAAAAAAAATATTTTTTTAGTGTATTTTTCCTTAAAAATCGAATTAAAATATATTTTATGGATATAGAAACTATTATAACAGTTTTTGTAATATTTGAAAATGTTAATATATAAATATATTTTGCTTTAGTCTGTAACCATGCTAGAAAGATAAATTAAAAAACTGTGCATAGCCATTTTTATGTTCAGTAATTTATAACAAGACTAACCTATTTTGTGAATATAGAAATATTCTACTTCTGTATATTTCAGTTAGTTAATATTCAGGAAGAAATATGTGAATAAAGTTCAAAATTAGTATTTTGATTCAACGAATACAATAAACAAAAATTGAAAACTTTTAAATTTAACATTCATAATTTTTCTGAATAGCCACGAAGAAAAATTATCGGGCTTCAATTATCACAAAAATTTATTAAATATAATTAGTACATTTAAGAAAGTTCAAAGTGACAAATTACACCGACAAAAATTTTACATAATCAAAAGTCAGTGGTTTGACAAGATTGGAAAATTTTTAATTAAGGCCAATTTTGCAGTTCGTTGATCTTGCAAATTTGAATTATCTCGAAGCTTTACATGTAAATGTATAGCGATATTATGCATATATAAGCTATTCCACTGTGGTAGATTATCGTGAATTTATACAGACGAACAGGGACGGAGAAATTAATTATTATGGGAGAATATGCGTTACATACATATAGTTAATCTAATAATCATATTTTTGTATTTATTGATTAATGATTCAAATTTATAAAACAAATACATAACTCTTTTCTTTCTAACTCTGTATTATATATTATGTTAGCTGTCATTTTACACGACGTACTTTTTCATGTTTATAGAATCAAATTTTTTACTACGTACATATATAATTAAGAAATTGATTAATGTTTTTTTTTGTGTGTTGGATAAAAACTTAATTCTCTTGGAAAATATAAGATGTACTGTAAACATTCAACATATTAAAGTATTAATTTAAAACTAAGAATTCTTATTTCTTGCATTGAAAATTTAAAACAACCAACTTGGTTGAAATATACATAATTTAATTGTAAGTACAATTTCAAGAAAAAATATTTTTTTAAAAACATTCATGAAAAGTTTTAAGTCGGTGAAAATTTCAGATTGTAATGCTGAGTTAAGTTATAATGTAAAACAGAATAAATATATTTTTTAATAATTTTATTAACATATCTTGTTTGTCCGTTTCAATCGAAACTTGTAAACAAATTTTTACCCACTTCCCTTTCCCTGTCTTTAAATTTTGTATACTTATGTATTCTCGATGACTATATAAGAATCAATCATTTTCAAAAATAATTAAAAAATTAAATTAAAAATTACTTTTTAGAAATTTGCGTATTATTTTGTATTACTTTAGCTAAAGTAAGTAGTACCAACCAAAAAAACATATGAACAAAACTTTCCAAAAATTTTAAAATTTTCACAGGCAAGTGAAAACTAAGTGAAATTGAAAAGATTAGAAACTTTTCAATGAAAACTTTTCACCTTTACATCACTAATTGTAGGTATATAATATATACCTACAATTGCATTATTATCAGCCTCCACCATCATAAAATATTATGATGGTGGAGGCTTGTTGTAATTGTTATTTTTCAGGCACTTTTAACAATAGTATTGTAAATTATAATAAATAAAAAGCTTACCAACATAAATTATTATTTATGTAAAATGTCGTTTAAAATATAAAACACTAAAACTAAACAAACTATATTTTTAATTATTAACCCAAAGCCCGAACGACAAAGGGACTTATAAAACTATATCAATTTAATTCTACGAGTTATATTTTATTCATTTATGACTGACCCAACAACATACCCAATAAATGAATAAAAAACGTTTTATACTGTTTAATATCATATGTTTATCTTTATGTATTTCTTACATCAATATATAATAAAGAATTAAAAATAATTAACTATAATTGCAGTAGCTACATGTACAAACATACTATTTATAGACATGATTACAGTTACTGTAATCATTTTAATTATTATATTAGATGTATTTGTATGTTTGTTTGATAGGTACATACACATTATCGAAATTTCTATTTATGAATGGAAAACCCCATTACAAAAGATGGTACACATTCTATTAATTAATTATTTGAGTAAAATATAGGTTCACATTTTTAAAATATTTCATGAATAGTATTATTTATTGTTTAATAGAAAAGTTAATCATTATCATAATTCCTTATACACATGTATTATTTCGGTACTAATGACAGATCATTTTAAATTTTACCTGTAACTTTAATACTTGCAATTTTGTAGAATTAAGTCAAATATTAAAAAATCAGTATACATATCGGGAATGAAACAAATAGATTATGCAGGATTAAATCTTTTGCAGTGATATTTATATTATTATCATCAAAGCTAAAATACATTAATTTTGTGTATAATAGATATTAATGTGCGTTGATAGTAAAATTATACTATTTAAAACATTATCAAATAACATATAAATATTATAATTATACTCATATGTATATGTAATTAAAACATAAAGCCTGTATTTGTCAGTTATTTAATCAATTTTAAGTAATTAAATTTTATTAATTTTGTTCAATTTTACTTGATGACCGTGAAACGTATTATATTTGTCGTCAATTATTCAATTTTTGTTTTGACTTAATTAGCAATACCAGCAAAAGAAATTATTTAGAACAAAACAGAATTAAAAAAAAACTTTTTCGTTGATTATGAATAAAATAGATATGTATAATAAAATAGAATAGGTTTTATTTCCAATAAAAAAATTGAACTCAAAATTGGTGGAAAATTAATTAGAGAGTAATACAGACATAGGATCGGGATATTAATTATTTGCTTCCAAACTATATTCCACAAACCTTTATGTAGTTCACAAACTCATATAAAATTTTATCATAATTGCATTTGTGTATGTCTAATATTTAATTATACCTATTTTGTATACCTAAAACTACGAGCATTCATAACTGCAATATATTAAAAAAAAAAACGATAAAATCTGGCGGAAAATACATCCACCGCTCATGTAAATGAACCGCCTGGGCGCGTTTCTCGTATTTGAAATTCTACAAACGTGACAGAAATGCAGCTACTCTAGAAGTGTAAATACGTCTCCTCTTCTTTTTCAATTTCCAATTCCAATATTTATTTTATGAAATTGCAGATGTCAATTTTAAATTGCGAAGTACTAAACATGTTTCATTTTATTCCAACAATTATATGAAATTTTCTTCTTTGAAATCACTGTGTCCGTTCTCGTTTAAATGTTGATATATTATTTAAAGAGTTAATAAAATAATTTTAGTTTGGACATTAACCACTGAAAAAAGTGGGATAGTTCTTTTCGGTTTTATTAGAATTTTTTATTGTTATATAGGTGTTTCAGCAGGACCAGGCATTTTTTCCGAAAACAGCGTAACAGCTTGATGTAGGTATATGAACATTTTTTGACGTTTAACAAGACCGACATGCAGCAAGATCAAATCTAATCTTACATGTATAGTTTAATAACCTTGATATTTTATGAATGTAATAACGGTACTAGGTAACTTTTGGTGCAAAAGTTACTTAAAATAAATATACATAGATGAGATAGGCTAGAATTTGACAAAAATAATTTTCATCTCATTATTTGGAGATAAAATATATTCGATTTGAAAAGCTCGATTAAAATTTTATTGGGGCAATTGCATTCAGCAAAAAATCAGCTATCCGAAGATCTGGAAGCAGCAATAGAGTATAATTTAAAAATTATATATAAAAAGTTAAAAAAATACCTATTCCATCAATATTGAGACACATGTATATTATAAAAAGAAAAAACATGTTAAGCATTACATTTATTTAAACAAATTACTACTAACTAATAAAATTTAAATATGGAAATGATTTTTATACATTTGTATTGTCCTTTTTTAAATTTATAACAATTAATAAAAATATGAAAAAATTAAAATATTAATAAAAATAATTAATTAATAAAACAAAAGCAGTGTTATTAACATAACGGATAAATTCTACCACCATGTGTTACAAAGAACAATTATAAAATGAGTTAAATTTTTAATTAAAATATAAAAATGTTAAAATTTTAAATTAAGTTATTATTCCAAATTAAAAAAAATCAAAATCTACAGCAATAGTGAATAAACAAAACATAACCAAATAACCGTAAAATTAGTGGTACAGATCGATTTTATCACATTTTCCAGATTTGTTTTTGCGCTTGGTAAATTTGTTTTGCATCCATTTGAAGTTACGATGAAAACATTTCATTAATACATTACAATGAGATGAATAGAAACGTACTTACCAATAAAATTATTACGTGTGTGTAGTGTGTATGTGCGCAGTTGTAAAAAAACAAATGGGGAATTCAACCTTTAGATTATAAGCGAGATTTTTCACTATTAATAACTTAATATAGTTTAATACCTAACAGCTGCAAATTGTTTTTCCAAATTGAGAGTAGGTAATTATGTAGTATTATAAATATCACGGTTAGTTAATCGTTCGTTTACTAACTAAGCTCCTTTTACATTAATTATGATTAAAAAAATATATATTGTGTGTGCCGGGTAATTGCGCTGTGTTGTGTAAACATATATTCTGCATTTGTTTCCCACATTAAAATGATCCATGTTAAATGTAATATTTAAGTCTGGAAACATATTTTATATAATTTATGCCATTACTGAATACGTTTACACAGCGCTGTTGTTCTGGTATTACTGTAATCGATGTAGTTAAACCGTTTTAAGCGATGCTGTTTACACATACGAGAATTATGTAAGTAACGCCAGCTGGAATTATAATTCCAATTTGAAGTACGCTATAAGTTCGATAGCGTACCGACAAGAAATCCCAAAAATACGTCGTCTCCTCTACACCCCACGAATCACGCTTTATTTTGTTTTCAATCTCTTCGTCTCAGGTGTTTTAACCATTTTTCCCTCAGGGAAGTTCCCGACTCCATTACAGAACTACTACAAAATAAATAAAAATATTATAACAATTTATTCGAATTTATCAATAAGACCAAACTAACAATATAACAACAATAAAAACAGCAAATAGAAGATAAACCAAAACCAAATATATGTCATCCCCTTCCATTGTCAACCAAACACCCCAATTCTGTCAATACGGCTACCCTGTACGTCTTACCCTGAGATGATCGGCTCATCAGCAACATCCTATATCCATCTTGTGTCCCCGTGAATTCCCTCATAAAACGTAACAAAACAACACACACACACAAATACACTGAACAAAACACGAAGAGCTGTCGGAAGAGGAGAAGACCCAGCCGACATAGATGTTATATATAAAAAAAAACATGTTTTAACTGACGACGCTTTTTCAAATGTGAATGTGAAGTGCATTACGATGAATTCCCTATGCTCAGTAGATTCTTATATTTTTATGGGGTTCGGTAAATAGATATAACTACATATGTCCATGCAGTTTACACGCGTCTTTATTCCGGTTTTGTTATGTTATGCCTGTAGGTCAAGAGAAATAGCATAACTAAACCTGATCTGATGTCGGGTGTAATCTACACTCATTTTTAAACCCGGTTTTACTACATCGGTTTCAATAAAACCGGAATATAACAGCGCTGTGTGAACGTACTCATTGAGATAATGCAGGTTGAAAATATACTTTATGTGTGACATTGCCGACATTTAATATAAAAAACTTAAACATAGAAGTTAGAAGTATAGTTTCGAGAACTTTCATGCAGAAATAATTGAACGCCTAGACATAATTGTATGCATCTCTTATATATTTACGCCAGAGTACGAGTTAAACGATCCATGCACTTATAGCACTTCTGAGATTTCAAGGAACACACTGGTGCAGATGTCATAAAAATTGGTCTAGTATTTTTTAAGTTAATAATAAATATGTTTACTCATCAAATCGATTGAACAAATGACCCAAGAAGCATTACATTTGACAAATTCTCTCAAATCTACGATTGTTTACTATCGTGCGTAAAAATGTTCAAAAATCAAAAAGATGATAACTAATCATTATTAGTGTTGCTTTATACAAATAATTTTACTTTCCCTATACATTTAAGATAAGATATGAGTCATCTACATATTTCCAATACTAATTTAGATAATTTTGAATAAACGAACTCAAATTTTGCTTATAGTATTGGAAATAACTATTGATTTAACACATTATTCATGATTTATGATTTGCATTTCTCGTTGAGTTTCCCCATTTTATTATGTACAGCTATTATTGTCTTATTGTTACACTTTTATTTTTTTAGATGAGTCGCTAGATGTTTACAAGCTAAAGTGACTTCCAGAGAATTTATTTAGCACGGTACGTTTCCGATAAAAATAACACAAAATATAATTTATTTACAAATGATTTTATTATTAAAGAAATTCTATAGCCTCGTATTTTTTAATTATAGCCCGCCAATGCGAACTCATCCGTTTACCCGAATAGGAATAGATTTTATGTAATGGGATTACAGTTTCCCGGTATTCCGTGTTCTCGGTTTTATAAAGATTTGATTCAATAATGATAATTCTATTCTAATGTGTGTTTACAATGTTCCATAATGTTTTATGTAAGAGCTTTTACAATGTTGTCAATAAATTATTCATAAATATAGATTTTTCCCTGCAACTAAAAGACAATGCAAATTATTCTTAATAATGTTTTATATAACATTTTCTCTATTCTCTTATATTATTATATTATATATTATATCATCGTCTTGCATAATAAAAGTGACAGTAAAAAGAACATTCCTACAGTAACATATAACTTTATTTTTATGTAATATTTGTTTGATTTCAAATTAATGATTTGAGATATAATTATAAGTATTCGATTATGCGCTTCTATATATTTAATATTATTTAAAGTATTCAGTTAAATGACGCGTATCTACATATCGTCAATGAAACTGAATTTTCGATCCATAGTAACTGTCAAAACAAGTTCATGTTGGATGACATTTAAAATAATTATTTTAACCTTATATGAATAGCTTCATTAATATACTCCTACAACACGACACTGTATGTTGAATAAAAGAAAAAACACACAAAATTGATACATTCTTCCTGAATAAAACATCTTTTAAAAGTATCATATTTTCCCCCATCATTAGTGAAACATAACAGAATATATTTCTCGATGTGAAACAAAGAATTCCACGCTACATGTACCTTCTTTTTGAATAAGAATTCTCTACGACGCTATAAAACTACTGCCAGAACAAAACCTCACATTGAAAATAACAGTAAATGTATTACTTTGCTGCGTCTACATCATGGAACTGTCAATACATTTCTTTATCGAACTCAGTTTCAAATATGTTTTCCGACAAAGAAAAAACACACAAATTGATGTCGTAGAATCTTCTACTATTTTGCGTATATCCTTCTATGTCGCTATTTAACCTTGATTCTTTGGGCGTTACATTTTCAGAGCAATTCAAATTCCAAACAACACCCATTTAATCAACAGTTATATAACAAAGAGGATAGAAAGAGATGCACAGAATACACACAGTTTTGGAACTTCTATCTTGTGGCCGTATCCTATATACAAAACAGGATGTTTTCAGGAAACATCTTTGAGGACGATTTTATAAAGGATTATGTTGAGCTTGCAGGATTAGTACCTGCGGTTTTTGAGATTGTTTTTATTACGACGGTTTAAGAAGGGAATTTATAATTTTCTTTGTACGAAAAACAAAATTAAATGGGCCGAATTATAATTCAGAATTGTGGAGAAGTAGGAATATGAATAATAATCTTAAAATAAATTTACATTTCGTTTTATTTATAGATATTATAACACAAGTAAATATTATCTTAGGAGATATTGTAGTAATAATAATTCATAAATCATATTAATCACATTTTATACTAATATCTATATTTTGACATTAATTACGAAACTTATTAAAAATATTTAAGTACATATTTCAAGTTCAGTAATAATGTTAAATTATAAAATGTAAACTCAAACAAAAAACTCATTTTTTCGCTCTCAAAAAACAAATTTACATATAAACAAGCGTCATCGTTCTTCTTGTAACTTGTAACTTTTCGCCCTGAATAAACTCAGCTGTTTGAAAAAAGCATTTTTCACCGTGTACCTAACAACAACATAGATACACATACATACATGACACAGGCACACGCACACACTAGAACGCGCGAGGGTTTTAGAAATACTTGCCGGCTTTCCGGTCCTCCCGTCCTGTGCATGCCCCGGACCGCTCCGGGCGGCTGCTGTAGCGGCAGGGGCGAGTGGGTGATGAGGCGGGTACGTGAGAGCGGGAAGGAGTATGGCAGCGCGCTGTCGTCATGGTTACCGCGCGTTGCGGATCTCTCGTCTCTCGCACAGCCGCCACCTCGCCCATTCCGCACCCCCCCCTTACCCCCCCGCACACACGCCCGACGCGTCGCGCGCGCCGCCCGCCCGTACAAAGCAGCACCGCAGGTTGTGTTCGATGCACGGTGCGGTACCTAAGGGTACACCCGCGTACCGTAACGCTATATATATATATGTACATGCATACATAGATATGCCGCTTTTGTTTTTCTTATGATTTATATTGCACGAGTGTATTATGGTGGTATTGTCACCTATTATAAAACAGTCAAAGGGTCCTTTATTTTTATAAATTTATACGCCAGTTTATGTTTTTTGCACTACTAGAGCAAATACAATGTATTTGTACTGTATACAGATCAACACAAATAATCCTAAATTACAAAACAAAATTACAACTAATGTTGTTTTGTATAAAACCATTTTTAGAACAATTGAATAAATAATTTTCCTTAATTTAATTACAATTTCTTCAAACACTATTGAGTGTATTTTATATTAACACAATTTATGTTTTATGTCAGTACTTTCACATTGTGCTATAAAAAGGTCGCTGATTTTCTACCCAACACCTTTAAACATCATAGTTTTCATCTAAATTCATTAAAATACTGTACGGTTTGAATTCTATTCAACGTCTAAATAAAAAGCACACATTTTCTTTGAACTCTCTAGTAACATTTACTCACATCCATTCTTTCAACAGTTGACATGTAAGTGTATGTATGTACGAATACGCAAACCTCCGCGTTATGAATTGCCTGTCAGATAAAAAGCACTCTGCAAAACATTCAGAAGAAGTTATGTACCCGTTACGTATTACGTAACTGGGCCTGTATTAACGCACCATTGACAAAGGACGAGCGGTAAAAACGTTACTGACGAATAAAAAACGCGCGGTTTCGACTTTTTACGGTGCACTTAATCTTTACTGCTTGTGTACCTGTTATATATTTATGATTGTAGGATATACTTGTGAATTATTTAATGAGCGAGAAAAATAATGAATATCTGATTTAGATGATAATGTTTGCGATTTATCGATTCTTGTTTTTTGACTGAATGCTTTAACTGTAAGTAATATTTTCTATTGTTTTTCTTTGTCGATGTAATGAATACTTTATCCTAATAATTAATATTTTAAGTATAAATGGTAGTAATAAAGAAAATATCATTTCTGAAAACACAAAATCTAATACTAAATACTAATTTTTAACTTTATTTTTATCTTACAAGGGGACCACCAGACCCTTGTCGCATCAATTTGCTTTAAAAAAATTAAGGTTGTAGTAGTGGCATAGACAAACCTGCATACCAAGTCGTTTGACGGAAAACTCATAAACAAACGAGAAAAAATTATTAAATTCCTCTGTAAATTCGCTTAAATATATGTATGTACCTATCCAGTTGAAGTCAAACGCAACAGTAGCGGTGGCTCGGTCGTTATGCTACGGGCTGGCAACCGTGAATGGCCGGGTTCGATCCTCTGTGCGATCGATTATTTTTTTTGGATAGGTATATGTGTTTAAGCGAATTTACAGAGGAATTTCATAATTATTCTTCTCGTTTGTTTATGAGTTTTCCGTCAAATGGCTTGGTGTGTAGGAATGTCTATGCCACTACTACAACCCTAATTTTTTGAAAGCAAATTGGTGTGACAAGGGTCTGGACGGTCTGGTGGTCCCCTTGTTAGCTGTATTGATTTTAATATAATAAATAAACAGTAAGTTAACAATTTTTAAATTTAAATATGCATATAATTTTTAAAAACTATTATTTGCAAGTAAAGATTTTATCTTATAATTAAATCGAACGGGTTACATTTGCAATTTTCTCAAACATTTATTTCACAGCGTACGATGTTTTCTTGCATTTATCGATTCCAGCAACATAAAAAGCACACGCATTTAATGATTTAGGAAGCGTAATATGCTTTCCGTTTTGCTCGGTAGGGTAAGATTAAGATTTTATCTGGCATCTATTTAATTTATTACCACATGTATTATACCGTTGTGTGATCTCTCTGGTTGACGTGATGCTGGGTACAGCAGCTATCAACACTTGTGCTTCTCTCTCCGTTAGTATTTTCGTACATGTTTTACAGTTTATACTTTATAATAAAGTATTTCGTTTAGAGGTATTTGTGTATAATTTCATGTAAAACATTGTTGTTCTATTGTTTCTTGTTTTGTTAACTTACACGAGTCTTATTGATTATAAGAAGTTATATATAAATACATGTACTTATAACTTTTTTATATTATTTACAGGAAAACGTCTTTATTTTCCAAGTGTTGATTCTTTTCACAAGAAAATATATTTAAATTAAAAGATGTAGTATTTGTATTTATTGTTGTTTGGTTATCATTTTGTAACAAGCTCAAATACCAAGACAATTCAGAAGTTCTTTATAACTCTTTTAAATTTGAAATTAGTACTGATTCTATATTCTTAAAATATCCGTAAAAAATATTTGAACAGAGGTACAGATCTGTAGAATACTGGATATTGTAGTACGTTCCTGTTCAAATTTAATTTAATTTGCGTTTAAAGATGAACCACGTATGATGCGCCACATATTTCAACGCCGAAGGAATTCTTCTGCAAGGTGAATAATGACTCACGCGTCGTCTCGGAAATCTCTCTTATCAATCTAAAAGTTCACCTTGACAGTTTCATCAAAACTAAATGAGATATCTATTGTTTCAGACATTTAGGTATATTACATGAAACATATCGTAGACGTTTTTATGGCCTTATATTTTATTATATATGACCGTTTTCTTTCGCTCGTATATGTTCATTCAGTTTTATGAATATGAATGCTTTAAAAAACATAAAAATAATATTAGTATGTAACAAAAGTGTATAAAACATTGTAGTAATTTCATATTTTCTCTCTTTATTATACCCATTAACATCTATAATTCGATTTTCAAATCTGCATCAAATCATTTAATTACTTGCATAAATTTCAAAACAAGTTATTGTTTCCATAAATAGAGTTTAACCATTTTGAAAAATGCAAAAAATAATATATTATTATATATTAGTAAGTTCGTTGTCACCCTTTATCTCAAAGAAATGGATAAGTGGTTAAAGAATTTATAATGTAGACTCCATCTAAGCATTCAATTAAAATTCAGTCATTGTCTCTACAAGGAGGTTTCTTTAAAAAGTTTTATTACTTTAGCTTATTCTAATTTTAAGAATATTTTCTCAATTACTTTAATCTGTGTACATGAAGTATTTAAAATTTCAAAAACGCAAAAAAAAATAAATCATTAAACAAATATACATTACTGTCCAAAAGTTTGGAAGCAGGTATATTTTTCTTTGTATCAAAACATTATTATTAGTGCGTTCGAAGGGACCATTTTGAGGGTTCTGTACCTCAAAATGAAAAAAATAGAACCCTTATAGGATCAATTTGTTGTCCATCTGTCTGTCTGTCTGTCCATCCGTCAAGACTCTTTTTCTCAGGAACGGCTAGAGGTATCCAGTTGAAATTAATATCAAATATTAAGATCTACAACCTTATAGTCCTGTAAAAATTCTAATTTCTCTCAATGCAATAAAAAGATACGGCCTTTCAAAGCATATTTTGATACTGACAGTCTGACTCACTGACTGATCAAAACCTATAGGATTACTTCCCATTCACCTAGAATTTTTAAATTTATTATTTGATACCTCTAGCTGTTCCTAAAAAAGGGTCTTGATGAGCCAACAGACAGTCAGACGGATAACAAAAGGTTCCGTTTTTACATTTTGAGGTACGTATGTTAATTTCAGGGACTTGAACCTGAACCCAAACCCGAACCGTAAACCCGAAAAAAACCGTATTTTTAATTAACCTGAACCCGAACCGAACCGCTATATTTCAAAGTCAACGAACCTGAATCTGAATTCGAACCTTTTCATGGATAACCGGTAACCATATATTATTAAAGGTTCAATAAATTATTTTTAATATTTTTCTCCAGTAATTTTTAAAAGAGATTATAAAATGTACTCATACTGGAAATCTGAATTTGAATTTTATGGTATGATGTGACTTATCAAGTCAATTACTAAAGTTTACATATTTTTTACTTTCTTTTTTATTTCTATAACTGAATCACATTTCAATTTGCAAAAAAAATCTGAAAAATAGAGATTTCAATCTTTAAAATGTAATTTTATTTTTTCCCTCTTTTTCTATTAATGGCTATTAAAGTTTTTTCCCTCTTCAAAAATTGTTTTTTGTTAATTATAATTTTTTTTTCGAGCAAAATAATTTTCTTTCAATTACAAACTTCAACCCGAACCCGATTCTGAACTCTAAAAAAAGAACAATTTTTTGAACCCAAATAGTTTGCATAATGTTGAACCTAAGCCCGAACCCGAATCGAAATTTATATTTGAACCCGAACCGAACCCGAACCATAGATAAATTCCAGTTCAAGCCCCTGATTATTTTTATTACCATATTAAAAAAAATTTGAGAAAAATACCTCTACTACTGAAAATTAACAATTATTATAGTTTTTAAATCTAACTACTATCGATAATACATATAAATCACATTATATCTACATTTTAAACAAAAAGAAATAAAATTTAAATAGTTGAAGATTTATCATCACAATTCTTCGTAGACAATCGTCGCGAAGTTTCTTTGGTATTTGACACTTGAAGTCTGTTTAATGGACCCTCCATGTTCTGATAAGACAACACTCACAGCTCCCTCTTTGGCAAGTGAGATGAGACACTGGATATGGTCGCTTTATTGACTGAAAATTGCGTATTGTCTTGCGATTTGATCGAACTCACTGATATACTATACTTTTCTTATGTTCCATTTGATGCCACAGGGTATGAAATATTACAATCACATTTTATTGAATACTATCTCAATATATTACTTGAATAATACACCTGGTATATTTGAACGTTCTCTGTGGAATTTATTGAATAAAACGTATAATTCCGTTTCTTTTGTGTGTTCTACTCCTATTTCACTTGCGTACATAATCATATTACATATGTCAAATCTAATATATGTTGCATTTGTAACAGACATTTACAATTTGAGTAAGCTTTTGCGCAATTATATTATCTGCACGAACATTTAAATAATTGAATTTTAACTGCAAAATATACTCCATATAAAAACCGTATTTTTTTTTTTAATTTTGTAGTTAAACATGTTCTTTTATGCAAGAGATTAGTAACTATTTACTACTCTACATTTTTATTAATACAACTTATTAATATAAGAGTAAACATCTTTTTAAGCATCCCACATCTAGAATTATGTTTATAAATTCCTTGTTACAGAAATGAGATTTCAATTTATGGAATTCAAATGATGTACAGAAACTTTTTATACATATATTATACACGCAAGAAGTCCTGCATACTTTTCATTCTACTTTGTACATTCAGATTTAAAAATTCCATGTATATTAAAATTTAACTTGACATGAATACGATAGAATGCTGTTAGTACCATTGTTCCATTTCTTCAATATCCTCGTAGCTGTCAACGTTTTTAATAAGTTTTGTAATTGAAAAACAAAGTTTCTTTGTTTCGCTCAGAAGTATTTTTAATATAAACTCTGAAAAAATTATATATCCGTTTATTAATTGTTTTTCTTTTTAAGAAAGTTGTCTTAGAAATTTATTGGCTTGTTTAAAATTAAAAAAACGAACGGAAAATTTAAAAGCTCAAGAAACAAGGATTTTAAATTAATTAATCTGTAGATTAAAAGTATTTTTTTATATTTTAATTGGATTGTATACATATAATATATTTAATTCTTATGTAGTTTTTAAGGATCAGACTAGAGGGAAAATTCAATTGAGAAATTTGAATAAAAAAATGGGTGTGACTGTGTCGAGATGCATAGTCAATGACGTGAATACGTAGCAGTGGGGTTAAATAAAACTCAGGTTAGTATTGTATAATATAGTTATTTCTTATGATTTGTACGAACATAGAAACAATTCTGTTGGAAAATGAGCAATCCAGCCGACAATAAATGCATCTCATCATCATAGAAACAATTAATTAATATTTACAAACTAAATTGCAAATATTCATGCATATTTTTTTTACTTCAGTCAAAAAACTAAAAACGTTACGCCTTAGAAAATTTATTCTAATATACTGTTATTTTTGTTTCAGTTCAATTAAATATTATTTACAAGCAAAATCGTGGAATGCGATTTTTTTTTTATTGTATGAAGTTTTTCACTCATTAAAACTAGTTAAATGTTTTGATTTGTACTTGTATCACAAAGATCTAATCGAGATCTAGGTGGTAGTTGCTCTGACTGTCGAGATACACTGATTATACATTTTCGCTAGTGCGCAAACTGATCTGTGCGTTACATCAAGTAAAACAATAGACGTTATTCACGTCAAAAACATGGAACTATTAGATGTAGTGAGAGTAAAAAAGTTTGGTTAACATTTTTTAAACCCCTGTACATGGCATTTATTGATACTTATATTATGATAGAATCATAAAAATAGTTATGATGAGAAATGACATGTAAATATATAAAACATCATTATTTTACGAAATAAATATCATTATAATAAACAAACTCATAAATTAAACCAATTGAGAAATTTAATAATATATCACTGGTAAAATAGATTTCGGTAGATTCCTATAGGATATCAATCTACATTAATATCCGCTTTTGCAGCGCGCTGGATTTGAAATGGCTGTATATTTTCAGAATTGGAGTTTACGAAACTGCTGACATAGAAGTTAACAAATCATTTAGAATTTCTCTTACGTTTCGTTGTTGGTTAATATTCAAATCGATATAAAGGGAATTTAATTAATGGGATCATTTTGATTTAACGGTTAACTGTACATAAATATAACAAAAATAATATTATTAATGTGTATATTTTACGCCGAATCCATGAAATTGCTTATTACATGGAATGGACAAAAAACTGCCTAATTAATGAAAAATGCAAGCCCGTTGTTTCATTCATGAATTAAGTAAATTATGAAGCCGAATGAGTGAATTGGAATATGGAATATGAAATTCTTTAACATAACTGTCAACATAACAGTAGAAAAAATTGATATGAATGTCAAATTTAGCTTGATTTAATAATAAACACGTAAAAGACGGATTTTTATTCATTTAATTTTTTTCATATTACTTATATGATGTGAATATAATTAAATGTAATAATGTAAAGATTAGGTCTCTCTGGGATCTATTTTTTTAAATTGTACATGTTCCAGGATTAGGAAAACTATTTTAACAATAAGTCACCTTATATTTTATATTTTAAATTAATAAAATATTCAAACCGTAAATTATGGAATTATTATATTATTAGCTATGAACATGCTCTGAGAAAATATCTAACTATTGGTGAAAACCGCATTAAAATCTGTTCTGTAGTTTTGGAGTTTACCTGGAACATCAACTTTGCTCAATGCATGAAATAACCAAAATAATTCATGCATTCAGCAGATAATTTGCATAATTTATGAATGAAGCAAATTTTATTAATTAGGTGAATTTTTGGCTATTCTATATAATAAGCAAATTCACTGATTCGGTGTAACATATATACGAATAAACATTTATATTTACACTCATATGACTAATAATATTACGTTTATTTACAAATTGTGGAAAAATTTACCATTTTATTTGTATAGTACTAGCTGATAGACCAATCAAATTAAATTTTTAAATGGAATTAATATTCGCCTCAATTATTTTAGCGCTCATCAATGGAAAATGATGCCCTTAATAAAATATCAAAAATGCAAGGCTGTAAGCCCTCAGGAAATACAAATAACCAGCACTCAATTTTGTTTTGTTTTTATTTATTTATTTGTATTTCCCGGGGGCTTACAGCAATGAATTTTTGATATTTTATAAAGGGCATAATTCGCCATCGATTGGCGCTAAAATAATCGAGGCGAATATTAATTCCATTTGTCACCTATCGGAAATTTCTAATTTGAGTGGGCTATAACTTCAAATTATGTATAATGTTGCTTAAACAATTATCTTTGTTATAATTACCATACAACCGAAACTGATACACCCGATCAAGTCTGATTCAATATTAAGTTTGAGTAATCAGTAACCTTATTTAAAGTTATGCTTCGAGGTGCTGTGGATTGGTTTAATTTCACAATGGCTGTATTTCTTCAAAAGCATAGGAAATTTGCTCACAATCATTTAATTAATATTAATGATAGGATTATCATAAAATATGACCCAATAGGTTTAGATATTCTATTTGAAATTAATATTTGACTAACATGATTATATTATACTAATTTAAAAATCTTATGAGAATAATAATAAACTTTATTCAATTTAACTTTTAATAAGTGTCGAATAAGTATAAAAAAAATAGACAGAAGACTACTATAAACAATGATTGATAAAAATATACTACAATGTATCTAACAACTTAAAGCAGAAGCAGTATCCAAAGTCATATTAAAAAAGTAACAGCAGTAACTACGAAAAAAAACTTGTCGACATTATTCGATGAGATACGTGCACACTGTTTTGTTGCCTTATGAGATTGATGAATCTGTACACAAAAACAAATATTTCAACACAAGCTGCGTATCAGATAAGGAAGTATCATAATGATGTTAAACCATCATCGTTTCAGCATGGAAAGATTCGCAAAAAGCTTGTTGACATAATCTGAGTAAAGTGTTGACGTATCTCGTATCAAAACCTTGCTCCCTAGTGGCTGCAGGCAAATTTTTGCCTCGCAAGCATTTCTTAAGCTCGATTGGTGATGAAAAGAGACGGTTTGTCTATATTATCAAAGCATACATGTCATTTGTTTTTATTTGCTAGAAAAGTTTTCGAAAACCGTTAAAGGTTTACATGAATTCAAGAAAAACTTTCAAACTTTGTACATTTATCATGTACCAAACAGAAAACAATTATTTTTATCGACCTTTAGTTTTGATAGTTTTGGGATTTTCTGTGGACAAAATTGGTGTATTTATTCAGTTCGTTAGATAAACTAGTTATTTTTATTACAAATGTAATAATTTTTGATATTTTTATAGATTTGATTTGAATTAACCATTTTTCCATTTTTTATTTTATATTCCAAAGCATGTTATTTGAATTAGAATCATAAATGACTTAAAAATTTTATATTACATTTGTTTTCACTTTCATTTAATTGGAATAATATTTATGTTGTTATTGAATGAAGTAACAACAAAACGAAACAAACAATCAAATACTGCATTTGAAGGTAATGAATTACAGTGACAATAGAAGCCTTTAAGATTACTTCAATCAAAACAAAACATTTAGCTGTCATTTGTTTGGCTGCTTAAGCCCTTTATTTATCTTGTGGTTTAAAATTTATTTAATGAAGTTATTCGTACATATATACAAATACTATACTACCATACAAAAGGACAATATAAAGATAAATAATTACATCTTGGAAAAAGCACTCGTTAATATATTTATAATTTAGTATTGATAACATTAAAATATATATATGTATGTACAATTTACATATAAGACAAATGATTCTTTGTGTTTCTCTTATATCAAACACTTTATATGTTTAACAGTGATTCGGAAAACGTTCTGTCAACAAATTATTATCTGTATCAGAAATCCTTTGAATAATTTCCTCACTCTGTATCCATTCTGACATTAAATCATCCCTTGGAAAGGTTACATGTCATCTGATGACACGCTTGCACAGAGATAGAGAGTAAATCTACGGTCACACGGGACTAATACAAATTTCATTATTGTTATCCTACTCGACGATGCAATATCGAACGTGACACAAAGGTTGTATCTCAGATAGAACATCTAAAAGGATGGACAAACCTCTTGTGCAGTGGTGCTCTGTCCAGAATACTTATGAGGGTCGAAATTTAGATAATATAACAAATGTTCATATATGCATTATATTTTATTTAATACGGTTAAATTTTATTTATAATATTGTCAGACAATTAGTAAAACTAAATTTCATTATTCATCAATAAATAATTTGAAAATATTGCCCTATCTCATTTAATTAGCAATATATTTCTGTATTTGTACGTAGGTAGGTATACAGGGTGATTCAGCACTGTCGTGCCAAACTTGAACAGTACATCTAGAAAAATATTTTAAGTAAAAAACATTATATAAACATGTGTCCGGAAATTTGTCATGAGGGGGCTACAGCCCTCTAAAGATTTTACTCAAAATTAGTTTTTATTTAATATCTTGAGAACCTATTGTACCATAGTTATGAAATTTGATACAGGGTTGAGTATTAATAAGTGTTATATATATCCAGTAACAACCAATAGTAATTTTGACCAGGGTTGTATGTGCCCAGGAGGCCCGTCGATTTTTATCCAGTATTTTTTGTTCTTCAATTTTTTCCTGAGTTAAAAATTTGAATAAGACTGTATGAGACAAAATACACAAAAATATACTTTGCTCATTTATCATAGGATAAACCGTTTACGAGAAATATCGATGCAGAAGAAAGCATGCAGAATTTTACTTAATACGGATGCTTCAAATTAAACAAAATAAATTTATATTTCTGTTCTTTGATTAAAGGTAAGAAAAAAGTTCATATACATATATCACCTAATACGTGTCCTATTAGACCTATAGCCAGTTCTATTAATGTTGCAAGTAATTTACTAACATAACTAGAAAGCGATATTTAAAATGGCTATTTGTTGGTAAGGATGAATTTTTGGAGGTATATTTTTATTATCTTTTTGTCTTATTTTTTATCATAGAACAAGAATATAAAAATATTTTTTGTAATTTGAAGCATCCGTATTAAGTAAAATTCTGCATCCTTTCTTTTGCATCCATATTTCTCGTAAACGGTTTATCCTATGATAAATGAGCAAAGTATATTTTTGTGTATTTTGTGCCGTACAATCTTATTTAAATGTCTAATTCAGGAAAAAATTAAAGAACAAAAAAATACTAGATAAAAATCGATGGGTCCACTGGCCCAATACAGCCCTGATCTAAATTATAATTGTTCAATACTGGAAATCGATTACACTTATTAATACTAAACTCTGTATCAAACTCTTTAGCACAATGGGGTCTCCAGATATTAATATAATTAATATATTAATGTAGCCCCCTTACGAAAAATTTCCGGACACATGTTCATATAATGTTTTTTGCTTAAAATATGTCTCTTAATTTACTGTTCAAGTTTGGCACGACAGCACTGAATCACCCTGTATAGTATGAATTGGTATTAATCGAGTGCACTAGTACAAAAGTTAAAATAAAAGTGGGATAGCTCTATTGAATTTTGAACTACACATAAGTGGAATATATACCACTCCAGTTTTCAAAAAAAATGATGAATAATATTTTAAATAAAAAACAAGATTAGAGAAGGTCATGGATACATAACAACCAACACCAGTCCGTATATGAAATTGTTACCAAAACATGATGGCGGTCAACTTTTATTAAATGTAATTACCATGAATATATCCCAGAAGCGTCAGTTGAAAATGTATAGTATGCCAATATGCTTTAAATTACAATTGAATTTGTTTTATAAGAGAGATAATGGTTGCAAATAAACGTTTCTGAAATACTGTTAAACACAATATAAAACATGAATTATTAACTAATTGTATAATTCCAAACAATTGATATTTATTTTAAAATTCGAATGATACACTGATGATTTTGTGGAGCGATTATTTGCGGTGCAATGTGGTAACAACGCTAGGTGATGTGTATGAGTCCTATATCTTTCCTTGTCTAAGATTTCAACCGATACGTACAGTACATTTACTTCCATGTTATCCCACTGTATTGACACCATTGCATTGATGTGATGCGATGACAATCAATTGCAGACACCCTAATACATCCACCAGGTTCTCAAATCACTAATAAGGAGATGTAAATTGATAGCGATTATGTAAGTACATCATTGTTCGACGCAATGAAACTTCTCTATTCTCTGCGTTCTATTATTGGTATCAAAATTGTACATAATTCCACCATTATCTGTGTAATTATTGAATAAGTGTTTATGAACAATTAGGTATTTATAACTTGAAGTAAATGCGGTTAGTTTAGATATATATACTATTGAAATGTTGTGGTAATTTATACGGCAAATGCACTTATAATATATCATTGTTTAATTGGTATACGATTAAAATGAACACAACCAAGGACATGTTTGTTACTGCCAGAAAATATAAAACCACCTACTTGTTTGGAAATTAAAATATTATAATATGTACAAAAAAATACCTTTTGTTGCGTAACATAATTAGGCTCATGATGAGGATTTTGCATCTGCTTTATAAAAAAGTAAATTTCAGACAAAATACTCTTTTAAAAAAATTCGGATTTAATTTTTTGATGTACTTACTGCCTTAACCACGTAAAATAAAATAAAATGATTTAGTTATAGTCATCGCTTCCTTACAAATAATTATTTTTATTTAATCAAATCTATAACGCTCAAAAAGTTATCTGGGATACCCGATATATATTATATTCGTACTATCTTAAGTTATATATGAACATATGGAATCCAGTACTTTTCCTTTTTATGTGCCAATTGTTTTAAAAGTAAATTGCTGAACATGTCTGTATTATTATGGTTTAACACTAAACAGATAAAGCACCAACAATTATTGTTATAAAAAATAACCTATATAGGTACTTATATATTTTAAATATGAATAATTTTACGGACAAATGTTACTGTTTATGTAGAACGAATCAGTTAGTTGGAAGTCGCGGTCAGTTGTTTTATAATTTGTACTGTGCTCTACTGTTAATTAAAGTATTATTTTAAAAGAAAATAATTTTTTTGTTATTTTTATATATGTAGTTATTTCTTAATGCATAAATCTGTACATATAAATTAAATTTACTTTTACGTTTTTTATGTAAAAATGAATAGTATTGTCTTTAATAAAATCTAATTTATTATTTAATAGGCTTTTGGTTTGTTATGGATGTTATTTTACGAGAATTAGATTCATCGGACACTTGTACTTAACAAACATACACAACTCTGAATTATTCCGCTAAATCAATAAGGTTTTACTTAAACTCTTATAAAATTTAAAAAATCTTATTTTTATTGAAAAGCTATGTTGGTCCACTTACATTTAGAATGAATATATTAGTGAAATTGCAACCGTCAAACGAGTCTTTGAAGCAAGTCAGTTATTATCCCGTTTAAAAGGACAATTTATTACGTTATAACAAAGTAATGAAAGAGGTTTTCAACAGAGACCATTTATTAAGTCGGACAAGTCCTGGACACGTCTACAAAGAAGATCTGCGATGGCTTTGGTGGGCGGACGAGCTGAAGCGAAACTAGCAGGAAGAAACAGGCAAAGCCTTTTCCATAGCACGGTAATCCTTTTTCCCGGAATCGTTCTAAAATCATCGCCCTTCAACCGATTTTCTTGTGAAAAACTGTTTTCATAAAAACATTTACTGCGTAAAAATTGTCAACGTTTATTTGAATAATTGGATCTGGAGTTTTCAATTGTTTGTTATTTGTAATTTAATTGAATTGTGTTTATTTTTAGGCGTTAAAACCTCAAAATGTTGTTACGTCAAATTTAATAATTAAAAAAAACATCTGCCAAGTAAATGCACAGTGCTTCCTCGTGCTAAATTCACCAAAGGTAGTTATTTATGTAACAATTTAAATAAAAACCGAAAAAGTGTTCAGATAAATTGCCTGACGTTGGTTAACCTTTTAATTTTTATACAATTTTACTAAAAAATATTAATTCGCATTTTTTTTACAATATTGTATTAATGTATTAATTAATATCTGTTTATAATTATAAATAAAATGTATTAAGACCAATATTTTGATACCCCATATACAAATGTATATATAAAAAAGTTTGTCTTACTTTAACTTTATGCAATCACCCTCCTGAAAAAAAAATTCATAAATTTTTACGTTTAATCTAGGTAGGTATCACAACTTCTTTAAATCACTTAAACGTTAATTCCTCTTCTACTTTACATAATTCATAGAATGTATAGTTATATACTTCATATAAAACTACATTAAATATAAAATACTACTTTACAACTTTTCTAACATGCATTCACATTATTAAACACATATCACTTTATGGATACTGTGGCACCGTTTGACAGCCACTGTCGAGTAAATAATTTCATTTTATCCTTTTCACGTTTGGAAACGCTAGCGGCTGTACATACATAGAGTCCGGATAAAAACATCCAGTATGTTGTCCAGTGTACTTCAGACTGACGTAGCAGCCGGTCAGCCAGTGGCAGCTTGTGGAAGAAAATAACGAATTTATTTATAGAATACATGAAATATATATTTTATAAATTCATAAAACACAGACTTTCAGTAGTACCTGTTTGAATATTTTCTAAATATTGACGTTTCAATAATATTTATTGAAGTGGATTGTTTAATTTTAATCGAAACATCAAGAAAGCAAAAGAAAAACGAATATACAAAAGCAAAGTATATACATTTGAAAACACACTCGTTACGAATTTATATTAATAATTAATAAATACCTTATTTAATCACTGATTTCCAAATATTACAGTTCACTTGTTTCACGTAAATGGTACTCTAATAAAGCAAGTTGTCTTTAATTATCTTCTAACATTAATCATAAAATATATTTATAGTCCTCTAACTTTAGGATTTCGCAGGGGAGCTGAATTTTTGTATCACCTTTATTTCGTCTTTATAAATAAGGTGTGCCAAAAGTCCTCATCGATCAGTTGTGAGTAAATTTTTTCAGCTTATGAAAAATGCTAACAATTAGTTTTAAGTGAATATTTCTGTATGTATTGGTTCTATGACTAAAATAGTTATTATCAAATATAAATATTATAAAATTATTTACAACAAATATCTTATACCATTTTTTGTATAAATAATCGTTTTCACGTATTAAGGTTTACTAACCCTCCAAAGATTATTTCGAAAACAAAATTTAAAGTTTGTCCGCCATTATGAAAGGTATTTTTTTGATTGAAAAACTAATAAAACTGTAGTAAAAAATGTAACTATATCTGTATAAACTGTAAAACGCGGGATTAATTGGAAATTCTGTCGTTGTTATTGTTAAAAATAAATAAGGTACTGGCACCAGTCTTGGCCCCTTTAAGAGCAAGGTATACTGTTTTTTGGGATTGATGGGCTTCTTTTTGTAATTATCTTGAACTCATTTTACTAATAAAACAAGTACCTCTTTATTAAATCAATTCAATTACCAAAGTCCGCAAATATAGTTTATTTTTTAAATTATAGCCTTTTATTTTGTTTATGTTTTTTCTCCAATTATGGTTAAAGTAAAACCAGTAATGGGTACCTAGTGATGGAAACTTACTAATGATTACAAAATGATAAGTACTACGACACAAAGTTTTAAAATAAACAATCGTAAAATTGTAAATAATGTAAAGCAGATGCTCTGATAATATGATTAATAAATAAATTATTTATTTATTATTAAAAATTATTTAAAATGTCCATTATTTTAATACCCATTATCTGATTGTCATCAAATAAAGCTGTTTTAGAGTTAAGTGTCTATAGATTATGATTCACTAATGGTAGTAATCAAATATCAACAAATATATCTTATTAAGTATATTTAATTTAACAAGATCCAACACTGGGGTATGATCCAAGACTGGTGCTAGTACCTTATATAATTATTTGAACTCAGCAACTTTCATTGTTATTCAGTTCTATGTCGTATTTTTATTCATTTAAGAAAACTAAGTACGAATAATGCATATTCAATATTTTTTATCAACATTCCTAACACTGACACCGTTGCTATAAATTTCATGACAACACATTTTTCAACATCGGCATTGAGTTTTCCACATGCCCACGACTGCCACTGCAATAACTATTATCTGGACGCAATGGAAACCAGGATGGGATTTTCTTTTCATGCGAGAAATTAATTTTGTATCTGGAACCCTTTAATCGCTTTTTTGTTATTCTTCCTCTCTTTCCCTCATTCTCTTTGTTACCAACTATATCTTTTTTACAACATTCGATATGTATAGAAATAAAATGAACGTGTATTCATAAAAAGTTTTTTATTTTATTTTGGTTGTATGTTCTTGCCTTTATTTTCTAAGCCCGTAATTTCTGCTAAAAACATAATCCGTATTGAAATATAGCGTATTTAATTTTTGTTAATCTCTTGTTTATATATAAATGTATAAATTCGTATAAAGGATTTTTGGAAAGATGAATATAACATTTTAGAAAATAAATGTTCGTTATATATTCTTTATTTGTATAACCACCAATTTACGTACATTGGAAATATACATACGTATATAATAAATTATATATTAATATTTATTAAATACATGAGATATACTTAATAAAAATTTTAAGCTTCGAAACATACATTTACTTGTATTTTATAATTTATATTAGGTATAAGTTATTTTTGTAATTTATTATATCAGAACATAAGTGGTAAAGTATTTAACAGGGGTTATTTTAGTGTGTAGTTGTAGTTTGTTTCGGCAGTTCCAAAAATGAAAACTGCAGTTATATAAGCTAATTTGTGTAGTAGAAAAGTTGCAAGTAGAAAAAAATTCGAAAAAGTGTAAGTGTAGAACAAAAAAAAGGTCACTATAATTTGTAAGAGAGAAATATACAAAGTGTAGCGCAAAAAGGCAAAAAAAGTATTTGCAGTTGAATTTTTTTTTTTAATAACCCCTGGTATTTAAATAATTGATACTAACGAGGTTTAACATGGAAAGTATTATTGATATTAGTTTTAAATTTTATAAACCAAACATAAAATTATGGCCTGTAATAGTTATCAATTATTAATCAAATCTTCTCTTTAACTAGTCATTATGTATAATGTATGTACAAATGTTATATGATTCTTTAAATATTAAAATATAATTTTTCTATTTAATTTTTCCACTCTGTCAAAATCAATTTCACTGAACAAAACTTAAAAACTATCTCTTATATAATAAAATTAGTTCAATCTAGATAAGTTCACCCCTGACTCCATTGTCGGTCGTATCGTAACATCAGTGCAGTGAAACAATAGCTGATTTTTCACCCTACATGCTGATGGCTGAGCAACCCTTTCATCTCTGTCCCGGATGCAGCGGGGACGCCGTTCTCAATTTATAGAAACCTTGGATTTGCATCACAATAGTACTATCACTCTAGTCAATGAATCTCTATAAATCAATCGAAATAATATCTCTTTTGACTTTACTTTGTATACAATCAGATATTATGGTGTATGATAACTTAATTTTACTTTGATCATCATTTGTAATTTACATTACCATTTTATACTGTACTTTTTTGTAAATATAAACTATGTATTGGAATAGACTGGGTAGATATAAAAATTGTCTTTTTTTTGATGACATAGTACTCTATAAATAAAATAAAAATTTCAGAATAGTTTTAAAATGTTTCTGATATAGATTAGTTGTTTCAAATTAAAATTTCAATTTATTTTCATGACTTTTTTAGTAGTAACAGATTTTCAAATAAAAACATCGGTCTAATTTCACGATTCACTTATTTTATTTCACGATTTTTCAAAAATTGCAAATAGAGTTATCCGGTCAAAACCAGTTTAATGTAATCTAGAGGTAAAAAAACATTGTAGATAATCTTTTCATACTCCAAAAGTTTATCCCGACCCCAAAATATCAAATTAAAAAAAATGAATTTTTCAAACGCTCCCAATTGCGTGATTTTAGGCCCACTTGTTCTTCACACACTGGTTTAAGAATGTACTTACATACTACAGTTAATAGCTATGTGTCGGATAATTTTAATTTTTAATACGTAATACTATATAAAAACATTTTAAAATAATTTTGAATGATGTGAGAGATATAGTTACAGAATACTATGTCGTCAAACATAAAGCGTTTTTGTTTATCTAGTATATTAAATATACCTATATAAAGTAACCACAAAATTATTCGTTCGACTGCACAAACTTTTTGATTTATGCACGCAAATTTTTAAAATATATTTATACACTTGTAAAAACAGAGTCGTATTTTATACATAAAATGACATTTTATAACATAGTAAATCTTTCAGTAAATATGAAGGTTCTTTAAAGACTCGGAAAACGTTGTAGTTAAAGTATGAAAACATTGAACCCTCATAACACATAAAAGACTGCATAAGTAGACATATGTAAAATACGCATATAATACCTATACATGTAAATAATATTATATTCAATAATAATGTATTAAAAATTTAAAAATAAGTAAATCATTTTCTTTTTATTTATTTCTTTAGTAATTAATTCCCAATGACGAATGATATAATGGAACCAATAAAATATCAAATTCTACTTATAATATACATATACATATTATTATATGTAAAATAACCAAAATTTATAAAATGATAAAATAAATATTTATAAATTAAAAATAAATTTATAAAATGTTAAATAGCTTTTTAAATAAAGATGGCGATAATAGGTATCAAAAATGCTTGCATTTATATTGTGGCACTTTAACGTACTTTGGCATGTTCTCAGACAACTTGTAGTCAAAATATAATAAAGTTATAAAAAAACATTCCCTAGACAATTACATTAGGATATGTAAACAATAAAACATAACTTTGTTATTTCGCCTTCAGAAATGGCCATGTCAAAATAATTCATATATGATCTAATAATATATCATATTATAATAATATACTTTATTATATTTATAAAACATTTCTTCAACAATAAAAGAATTCGCTACGAAAACAATTCGATATGAACAATAACAAACTATAAAAATAAGAACTTCTATATACACTTCGTGTATAAGAAAACCTTCGACCACACATAAACTTCGGTATGATTTTAATATATTTGTTACATAGTCTAATTATTTGACGTATTAAATTTCAAATTGATTCAAAATATTCAAGTACACCAAAAACACGGATATTCGAATAACAAATAGGTTAATATGATAGGTCGATGTTAATATTGCTACCTCTATATAAACATATATGCAATAATAATTGTTTTTTAATCCACAAAATTGAATTAGCGGCTTTTCAATTAATTATTCACTCGATTTTTGTATTTGCAATGAATTTGAAACACAGGTATACAAAAAACGACTGACATTTTTCTATCAGTATTAGTGTAAAAATAATGAATTTATCGTTTTAATCTAAAACTTTTCAACCTGAAAAATAAATTAGAAGTAATAATGTATTTGTCGTTATAAAATAATTAAGTTATGAGATTTAAATAAAAATTTGTTTATTTATATTAACAACTCTAATTGTATATATATATAGGTATATTATAAAGCTCAACGTCTCTCTGTCTGTCTGTCAATTTGTGCACTTATAACTCGAGAACCACTTATCCGATTTACGTGTTTTTTTAATTCACAGATATTTTCTCTAGCCAGGTTATTGGATATATTTTGTTACATTAGGTAACATAAGGAATAAGCAGTACTTAACGATAATAGTAAATCAAGTCGGAAAAATCGTAAATATCTCGGCTACTATGCGAGATTTTGTTGTTTTTATAAAAAAAATTTACTTTCGTGCGAAGCCGGGGCAAGTCCGTTAGTTAAATATATATGTATTATTATATTTTTTGTTCCAGTGTATTTAATCAGGAGACTTTTTTTATCCACCTGGTATATATTATCAAATCAGTTGATCCAAATAAAGACATTCTATTATAACTATATCTATATGTTTATATCAACAACCATCCCGATTGTTTATCTAAATCTTATAATAATATTTGATGTTATTGAAATTACTCTTCATATTATAAATCTCTGAGTATAATAATATTTGTTATAATTAAAATACATATGATGTATAATATAATATTTATAATGTTTTGGATTCATCTTGCAACGTCACTTCAATCACAATTATTTAAATACTATAATATCATATAACTTACAATGAAGGTATGTACGAGTACACATAGAGAGTTGCAAACGTTATTGCTTATTGTCACTTAAATATTCAACGTGCCTAGAATGGTATTTCTTCTTGTGTCATCTGAAACTTCCACTGTCACATGGTTTATAATTAAGGACTTTCAAGAATGTTTGCTGTCTGCTATCTATCTACGTTAGTATAATTTGACTTGTTCATTAAAACTTTGAATATTTAATTCGTCTCTGATTTCCATATCCTTAATTCCTCCCTAATGATGAAACTCATTAGGATTTATTAGCCGAATAAAAACTGACTTCTTGAAAAGATGTACTATTTGTATATAATTTTTTTCGATTTTAGAAATGTATGTATTTAAAAAATAATAACAAATTTATTGTCTAAACGTAAAATTTATTAAATAAAAAGTATTCGCAAGCTTTCGATTCACAAAATCATCGTCAGGCTTTCAGAAGGAAATAAAATACAAGCCAGATGTTGTAATCTCAAATATATTCATGTAATAGTCATTTGTTATTATTTAATATATTTAACGTCACTATATTATATTATTATTTTAAAAATATATAGGTTTAAATACATTATTAATGACATTGGGAACAAAAATCAGATATATTGCTACAGTGCTATTATACAGGGTGAGTCATTTTAATCAACGCAGCCAATTATCTCGAAAAGTAAGCGAAATTGAGAAAAACGTTTGAAACAAAAGTTACTTGGTTTCAAGGGGGTCAAACAATGGTGACCTCGCGGTTGACCTTCAAACCATTTTCAATGTTAAATCAAGGTCAACTTTGATTTTTTAAATGGAAACCTATATTTTTTATTGCATATTCGTATTCTACGTGAAAAAATGAGTATCTTTAGTAGGAAAAAATTTTCTTAAAAATGCTTTCTTCTCTCAGTAGAGGGCGCTGTAAGATTTATCAACGAACTCAAATATCTGAAAAAAAGTTGCACCTAATAGCTCAAACTACTTTTAGCATTACCCAGAAACAACGGCGTGGACGTAGTAGTTGTATGTTTCCTTTGGGATGCTTTTTTAATGTGAGTCCTCTTGCCTCTTACTTTTAAAAAGCACCCCAAAAGAAACATACAACTACTACGTCCACGCCGTTGTTTCTGGGTAATGCTAAAAGTAGTTTGAGCTATTAGGTGCAACTTTTTTTCAGATATTTGAGTTCGTTGATAAATTTTACAGCGCACTCCACCAAGAGAAGAAAGCATTTTTAAGAAAAAAATTTCCTACTAAAGATACTCATTTTTTCACGTAGAATACGAATATGCAATAAAAAATATAGGTTTCCATTTAAAAAATCAAAGTTGACCTTGAAAATGGTTTGAAGGTCAACCGCAAGGTCATTATTGTTTGACCCCCTTGAAACCAAGCAACTTTTGTTTGAAATGTTTTTCTCAATTTCGTTTACTTTTCGAGATATTTGACTGCGTTGATTAAAATGACTCACCCTGTATACACAAAAATATGAAAAACATGAATCGGCTATACATATACCTGAGCCGTTTTATACCTATTACTTATTCTATAGGGTTGCATGCCGCAAAGAAAATTTTCTCGGTTACAAAACCGGATCGAAATTGAGACGAGATATCAACATTATTTATAAGTTTCGTCGATAGTTTTCGATTCATTATTCTTATTTGGTTATTAATATATAAATTAATAACTAAGAATATTTATAATATTCGTTATATTTCAAAATTTATTTATTTATTACATAACAATAAATATAAGTAATAATAATTATTATTATATAAATATTTTTTTTATAAAAAAAAATTTACACGAAACAAAGATTTTCGTAGTATGATATTTATGTTTATATAGGTATATGTATAAACATCTTTTTGACACTCATCATATTTAACAAATGTTTAAGATCTTAATTTATTATTCGTGGCTCGTTATGTTAATAGGACATTTTGAAGGGAATAAATATACAGGCCGACATCATTTTTGGTGTCTCTACTTAAATAGGTGATTTTGGATTCTTTTTACGTGCTGAAACCGAATCCGTTGCCCCAATTGCTCCGTCACGTCAGGTTTTTTATATAACCTAACTTAAAAGTGCCCAAAATCACGATTTTGGTAATATTTAAGAATTTATTACCAAGTAGGTAATTTTTTTCTTAAGTTTTCGTTCATGGTAAGAAGTCTGTCTTTCTTCTTTAAAATAAATTTTTACTTTCTACTGTACGATTTTATTTCACCGAAATAAACTACTTTGAAGTTATTGTTATATTTAATGTATAGTAAAGTCCATTCATTGTGTCAATGTGTCTACTCTATAAAGAAAAATATTATATATTCAAACTAGCATATTTCGGTGAAAAAAAATCGTACAGTAAAAAATAAAATTCGTTTTAAAGAGAAAAGATAGTACTATTTCTTACCGCGAACGAAAACTTTAGAAAAAAAGTCTCTACTTGGTAATAAATTCTTAAACATTGCCAAAATCGTCATTTTGACATTTTTAGGCTAGATTATATCAAAACACCTGACGTGATGGAGCAATTCGGGTGACGGATTCGGTTTCAGCACGCCAAAAACTTCCGAAATCACTTATTGAAGTAGAGACACCAGTACAAAAGTATTTTTTTGTCGGCCTGTAATTGTCTATACAAAAAATTACCTTTAATCCTCACAACCAGCGTTTTAGTGTAATCCAGCGAGATTGACTTATTTAAATAAATTTAAAAAATTGAATTATTATATTACAACAGTATTCATAAAGATTTATCATATAAATATTTGATATTCACACCACAATACTACAATATATGGGTTAAAAATAAACAAAACACAAACAAAATAAATGAACATGTGAGAGGGAGATTAAAAAAATATTTGATTACCCGAAAAAACATTTGTTTAAATTATTTACATGTAAAAAACAATCAGATATCGGGAAATGTTATCAATCCCTGCTCATATGGGAGATATAGTGAGTATGCAAATATACATGCATACAAACATCTACATATACCATACGTGTATATGTACAGACAGTAGCGTATGGCTTAGAGGCGTTTGTCAACCTAACTTCACTTGAAATCTGGTTTAGATCGGGTGTGTTTAGTTTCTGATACAGTGTAATTATGTCGAACGTATTTCATCTAAACTCAAAATGGCATAAGCTTCATATGAAATTGAACAACCATCCGGTAGTCCTAGATAATCTAGGTTATGCTTTAGGGGAATCTAATATTAGACCAATCGAACACCAATTACTCAACATTGATATTGGATAGTATTTTCTTACCTACTACTGAAATATTGATTTACGTAGGTATGACCGAATATTGTGAATAACTTTAGAAAAATTATGAAATAAAAATATTTAGCAAGGAGACGTTGCAGTGTTTGGATGAAGGATTTCAATTGGCTTTTGGGAGGTGAAACAAGATTAAAAATAAATATACGTGTTCTGAAAATTATTATATTTCATTTAATATACTGGAATGGGAATGCGGCGAACTGTGGTTTGAATTACTTTTTATTTTTATTTGCAATTGTTTTTTACTTTTTATTATTTTCTTGTACCTACATATTTCGGCTCTCGTTTAAACTTTGATTTTTTTCAGGTAAAATATATTATTATTGATAAGTCGATAACACATGTTTCTGGATTAAAACATATTTTGTAGGTAAGTTCAATGATTTATTTACGAAATTAGATTCATTATTAAAAGCTATTTTGTAACAAATTATACATTAATAATATAATTAATATCCGAAAATCGATAATTATGTATGGAAAAAGGAATCATTTTAACTTAAAAAACTGTACTTGTTCCACCTTACTTACTTTCACCTTTCATTAAGTATTAAATTTCAACTTGTAGCTTTAGTAAAAGTAAAAAATTGTTAATCTACTAATAAAACTAATAAAAATAGACCAAAGCATACAAGGGCGTGTGCTATTAGGATTCCATAGATTCCTTCTGATAACCTACTAGTGAAAAAAATTGTAATCGTTATCGTTGATAGTGTCACCAAAACTCTGCTACCATGAATTTTTTGAGCTAGTACTTACAGAGGGGAGACATATGAAATGACTGTTTCATGTCCCTTGCGGGCGCTATTTTTAACCAAAAAAATAGATCAACTACTTATTAAGACCTACATTTTAATGTGCCACCTGCCTAGTTACCAAAACAAATATTTTGCCTATTTTTTTATAAAATGTTTAAATAAATATATTTATGATAACATATGATATTTTTCTATTACAAATGAACGACAAAGTGATATTAAAAGGTTCTGGTCGTAAACCTATTTCCATCAAAATTTATCTTCTTTTCAATTTTTTACAAATGTGACAATTATTCACATTAGGGAGAATGATGAATAATAGATAATTCTAATCATATATATCTACGCTCCTGGAGCATATACACGTTCATATATACATACACATATACAATATAACATGCTCGATGTCCATTCTTCCATGCGAAGTGTGGTGTTTAGCCCACCCCCTGATTGCAACCCTCTCTACTAAATCCCATACTCTCATCTCACTGTTCCCCCTCCTCTTGCTGCAAAACCGCTAGCATTGCCATCACCAGCCGGGCTTTTAAAAAAAGCATCGGTCGAATCTGTGATATATAATTACAAAGTACCGCAGTTGGTAATTTTATTTTTTTCGTGTTGGTATTGGTATTTCAATCAGGGTAAATACAACAATAGTCTGTCCGATTGTAATTTTTTTTTAATCTGAAGAGTGGTAAAAAATCATTATTAAATGGAGTTTTAATATGTATCTTTGATTTATTATTGCTACGTTGTTATTCCGATTATCAGAAAAATAAATAACTAATAAAGAAGATCAAAATTATTATTATTTAAGTTTTATATACATATATTTAAACATAGGATAAAAGAAAAGTCTCTCTTTAACGTTTAGTATACGCCATTGAGTATATTTTATATTAAAATTAATTAAAACCACATCAAATTTCGAGTTACTAAATATAATTTTTATAATAATATGTTGTCATTTAATCATATATTACATTTAATTACAGTTTCATCTAGTCTATTGTTTACGTAATTCGACTTTTTTGTCACACTCACCCTACTCTACCATTGTACTAGTGTATATGTATGTGTATTTTTTTTGCTTGTATGATGAAATAATGCGTGGCTGTAATTGCTGTTTGATTTATAGATGACTTTTTTGATAAAATTTTATCCGGAGGATTTTTGTTAATATCTGCATCCACGATTTAAACGCTATTATTGGAGTGGTTATTCTATTATATAACACGTGTAGGGTGTAGGTGTATGAAAATAACTATAATTAAGAATTATGGTATTTACCTTAACTTTAATAATTATTCAATAAATAATTCGAATAATTATGGACGGTATAGACGGAAATTATTTGCTGTCTATAAACCACTTTTTGTTTATACAAAATAAAGATAAACTTTTATCATGGCAGAACTTCAATTTTCAATATAATTGTTTTAAGTTTATTATAAAGTTGGTACGAACTTTATAAATAAATATCACGATTCACTTTTTTGTTAAATCGAAGAATCACGTATAAACTAGAAGTTTATTCGATTTATTTCATACATAGAAAAACATTTCTCATTATTTTTAAAACTTTGGCATAGTTAAAAACAGTGTTTGTTTATTTTCTAAGAATATATCAAATATAAGTTGTTCACAATTCACAGTAAATTAAGTTATTATTTGCGGATAAAACTTTATTATTATTATTATTATTATTACAATAGTATATGGTACAAAATATATTGTTTAATTTCCTTTATAAGATACACACTTCATTTAAATCGTACATGCACTATGTGTTTCAAAAGTCGTCTTCCACCCCAAAGGTCAGAATCGATTACAACAGATTCGAAAATATTAAGACAAACATCATCGGTTATCTTTTTTTAGAGCGGAGCTTATATAGTTTCATCATTTTAAATAACTTAATAAAAAAATTCGGAATATCGAATATTTTTTGCCACAAAATTTACTTATACAAAATTAAATATATTAATAATTTAATCGCACAAATGTGTATGAATACTATAAACGAAGAATACTTCTTTATCTAGCAAATGAGTTTCAAAATACCTGTCTTTGTTTGGTACATGGAGAAATTATTTATATATTATTATAATCAAATAGGAGGAGCCTAAGCTTGTGTTAAGCGAAATTGTATGACAACTGATCGACCACTTCTGCATGCGATTCTACATAAAAATAGAATCATGTAACAAAAACAGCTATCCAGGAGATTAAACAATGGGAGCGTTCACGTCTGACAAAAAAACGGAACAACGAGCTTTGATTGGTTGATTCATGGAATTTCTGGTGGAATGTACCAGAAATTAAAAGAATTTTTAAGCGTGTAAAGAAGTGATAAATAAGTAACTAGAAAGAGATAGAAACTAGTGACCAGGCTAACCAAAAAACTTTTATGTTCACTTCATGTTGAGCGTTTCTGCCAGAAAACTAGTTTCTATCTCTACTTCTTTCTCACTTCCTTATACGCTTAAAAAATGACATTCTTTTAATTTCTGGTACATTCCACCAGAAATTCCATGAATCAACCAATCAAAGCTCGTTATTCACTGTTTTTGGTCAGTTGTGAACGTGACCAATGTCTATATACTCATTTAAACAATTCGATACGTACATAACACAATATAAATGAATGTGTTCTTATTTATTAAAAACGTTGATAGATAAAAAAATAAGGAACATTGCTTATACAGTCTAAAATATTAACTTTATATATCTACATAATAATATTTAAGACAAAAATTTATTGACTAATTATTTGTTACATCTTTGCTATCTCAATTTTTGAATGTGGCGTCATACTTCACAAATATAGCAATATCGACCAGTTTTTAAGTAGCACTCTGTATTTTTATTATGCCATTAGTTAGTGCTTTTTATACTTTTTAAACCCATGTAAAATATCACAATTACACTGTTAAATTTTAAAAAATTAGAATGATAATGTTAAAACCCAATGTTCTCTCGAAATTTTACATTGTAACTGTACGATTTTTTACATAGGTAGAGAAAATAAGAAGCATAATAGAAGTATAATACAAATACAGAGTACTACTTAATTATTTAATATTTAATGGCCTGACTGTTTTTTTGCCCTGATTTCCCCAAGGCACACCCTGGTCCTCTTAGTCATCCATGTCTGTTCGTGGTACAGTGATGTAAATAACTAGCTGTATATTAATGTATATATATTTATTAATGCCAACAAAAAAAATTCTGGTCGATGACACCATATTTCTGAAGTATAACCCCACATACAAAATAATATGTTTAAAAATAATTGATAGGTATACAATAGTATAATGACAGATAATTAGTCGATCTTTATCAATGAAAAATTTTTTTATTAGTATAATTATTATATATTTTAGGATACAGATTTAATGCTCTTTAGTTTTTATTAATTATAAAATAATACTAATTCTTAAATTAAATTAATTAACTGTATGTAGAAAAATTCAAATAACTTCATTTAAGTGCTTATTACAATTATATGGAGTAATAAGAAATACAAAAATTAGCATCAGTGATTACCGTAATACAAAAATGTGTTCTTAAAAAAAGAAAACAAAATAATGTCTGTAATTTTATTTAAAGATCAGACTATCATTTTAAAATTACACCGCAATAAAATAATTTATTGTTACGGAGAGAGTTAAATTGCAGTTGATAACTTGTGAAAGGCGTGTATTTTTAAACAGTTATTGTTATATGAAACTGTAGTTTTTCAACTTTTCCTACTTTTACATTCGCAGTTACGTGCTAGATGGAAAGAAAATTAAGAAATATCACGACATAAAATTAACTTCTGTTTTTCTTTCTTCTCGGTGCTTTAGCGCCTTCACACTTGGCATTTCACTTAAAATCATGATTTATTCCCATAGGAGACTGCGCGAAAATATTTGTGTGTGAGAATGTTTGTTGGTAGAAAACTTACCTTTGTTGTTTGAGATTTATTTTCCTTTAAAACTTGTTTCTTTATATAGTGTACGTATTTTATGTAAAACTTTTTATCAGTTACTTTGACAGTTTCATTATTGTAATTTTTTATACAAAATCTGTCGCTGCAAATGACATAAAACTTAACGGTGATTTATAATTTTCACCGCTCATAAATTTCACATCAATGATTTTTCTGCACAAAAAAATATTTTTTGTTAGGAAAAAGTAATTTAATTTAAGATATTTACTATCGATATGTGTCGCGATTCGTTTAGTGGTAATTGTCGATTAACCGGTAAACAAATAAGTCAGTGATTATATACGTTTAACAATTAGAGTACATATATTTAATTTCTTTTATAAAGAAAATAACTATAACTAATGAAAACACCTCGAAAATGGCTGGTGCAACAACCAATAAAATAAACTGTTGCGTATTTTTTTGCAAGAATGGGTAAAATCAACAAGTCATTTTTTTTATAAAGAGGTGGGTACTAATTGTGTTCACGCACCAAAGTTCAACCCTGAGACTGCCCTTTTTTTTAAATTCGAAAAGTTTGAAAATTTGAGAAAACGGCACGTTTCAAAAATCTGAAATTTCTGACCATAATAGGGGTCTACGACAAAAGGCAGAATCCCGAAAGGCCGATAAGGACAAAAAGCAGACATGGACAAAACGCAGACACCCAAAAGGCAGACACGTAAAAGGCAGAAATTGACAATTTGAAAAGATATTGTTGACTTTAGTATTTGTCGTTGATAGTCCCAACAAAGCCTCGTTATCATATTTTTTCAGATTTTTGAGTCAGTAGTTACCGAGTTAGAGGAGGGTGGGGGGCAAATAAAATTCTGCTTGAAGCCCCCTGCTGGCGCCATTTATAAAAATTATGGTCAAATTTTACTGATTTAGATCTATATTTTGATACCCCATTTGTATACAACGCCATTTTTGATTTAGAAAAAAATAAGAAAAAGTCATATTATATTGGTTTGGTTATATATTTTGACGTGCCACATACCTTGGTATAAAAAATATATTTTTTTATCTTGCTTTAGTCCCTTCGCACCACCCTGAAAAAAAAATTTTATCAAAAAATGTGTACATATTTTACTAGAGGGCATCATTTACATAAAAATTTTAAGTTTCTAGCTTATATTATAGTTTACAAGATATTTTGCTTTGACTGAAAAGGATAGACAAAGTGAGATTCGGAACACTAAAAAGTAAATTCATAATCATGTTTGCCTTTTGTCCATGTCGGCTTTTTCTCCATGCCTGTCTTTTGGGTGTATGCCTTTTGTCCATGTCGGCCTTTCGGGAGTTTGCCTTTTGTCCATGTCGGCCTTTTGGGAGTCTGCCTTTTGTGCATGTCTGCCTTTTGTCCATGTTGGCCTTTCGGGAGTCTGCCTCTTTTCCATGTCTGCCTTTTGTCCATGTCTACCTTTTGTCCTTGTCGACCTTTTGTCCATGTCTGCCTTTTGTCGCGCTCCCCCATAATAGTACTAAATAATGGTATTATTTACCAAAAATTTTGAGATTGAGATTTAACTACAGGCAGTGATATTGCAAGCACAAAAATACAATGATATTACTAAAAAAAATGTACTTTAGTATTTTCCAAAAGTACATAAACACATACATTAAACTTGTTTTAAGTATATTATTATATGTATACTTATATTTATGTATAAGTAGGTACTTGCATTTTGTAAAATACGTATATACGTACAAGTACAATTACCACCGAACGTATTTAAGTACGTGCATAGCTCTGAATGTAAACCATTACCCCAATCTGTATTTCTAATTTGTCGAGTCATCATGATCATGTACTATTTGAAGTTAAACTATCAAATTAAACTTTAACTGTCAAAACCCAACACTTTCAGAAATTTATGTGTTAAATTATTACTAATTATAACATTTCTGATGTAATAGTTAATACTACACAATATTAACAAAGTTAAGAGATTTTTCAAATTAACAACTAAAAAGTTTTGCTTTGCTTATACAGATGACAATTTCGATCATTTTGTTAATTCAAGTTCAATATTTTATGTATTGTTATAGGTGTGATAACTCCCATTTAATTATGTATAAGCATGCTTATATACGAATCATACAATAAAATGTGTATAAATTTAATTTATTTTACTTTTAAAAATAAATTTATAAATACCAATAAATAAAATTGAACTTATGTAAGAGCAATTCTTCATGTTCTAAATTTTAATCTTTAATACTCGTTAGATAAATCAATACCATTTAAAACTTTCTGAATTATTAAAAACCAGAATAAAGTGCAAACATCTACAATTCCCCCAGATCCCACAAATCTAACTCAAAATGATTTTTTTACGGATAATTTTATCACAATTATTCCGGGCATTCGGTTTCATTAATTAACGTTACGATCGAAGTGGTCGTCTGAAACAGATCGTAAAGTGGTCCACACACACTCCCGTCGAGTGCTTCTGTCCAAATCAATACGCAAATTCCGAAATTCCCGGAGAATGTAGCGTGAACAGTGTCGGGTCGTAAAGAAAAAATATGCGGATTTTATTTGTATACATTTTTAATTTATTTATTAAATGTATCCATACAATTATGTTACATTTTTTATTGCTTATTATTTCTTAACTTCCTCAGTATTTCTATTATGATTTTCGTAGTTTTTACATTTTTCATATTATTATACTATTTACAGTTATGCCGGGTTCCGGACTTTGAGCCCTCAGTTCGATATAGATAATGAGATAAAAGAAATTCAGGCATAATCTAGTTACAGACAATTTCGGCAATGTGGCCATTTTTAGTCAAATCGGCGGCCTTTTGAAAGCAAATATATCATGACTGAAGGGTTAAAATCAAAAGGTCCTAAAACACTTTTTGTTGCATTTTAGAAGACCTATCTAAAGACACATTTTTCAGTTTATGGAAGGGGGGTTCAAAACACTTTTTTTTTAAATCTCATCATTTCTGTTTTTTGGTCATTAATCTACGTCTGTATACCAAATTTAATCTCAATAAGTATACAAATAAGAGAATTGGAGATAGATGAAATTCGGAGTGACTGAAGATATAAGGGTTTCTATTTTTCTACCTAACCCTAAAAAATCACCATCACTGCCGTCATGGTGGAGATGATACGCTCATATTTTTAAAACAAAAAAGCAAAGCAGTTGTACAGGCATGTAATGATTTTGAAATACACGTGAACGTAGTCGCAGAGAAATTCTAGTAAACGGTATATACATTTTGTTAACATCCACCAATGCTCGGATAAGTTAACCGTTTTCATTATAAAATTATAATCATTATAATATAAGAATAAATTACATTCATCTATAATCTATAAACTTCCCTAAACCAGCCAGCTATTATAAATAAGTGATAGTATTTTGGAAAAATCGTTTAAGGGAGAAGCGTTCTAGAAATTTTAATGTCTTAACTGCACAGTAATCTAATCTAAGCTCATTATCACATTTATTACATTCAGTGTCAGAAAATTAATAACCATATTCACCAAACTTTTATTTAAAGATTACATAATATGGTCTATAATAAAAAGTAAAGCCTGCCTAAGCTCCATAAAATTAAAAGTCACTCTAAAATCCTATGTTGAAAACTTTTATAACTATTGAGGAATTATAATGTTTGTATGGGAGATTTTATCCATAGCAGTCTTTCTCTTGATATTATTTTCAAATTAGCAAAGGTTAGATTTTTGTTTGTTTTTAAACACTGCAGGCAAACGACTGCATTAAAACTAACTGTAAAGAGGTTGAATTTATTGATGATAAATTTATCTTTAAAATTTTATTTTGCGGTTAACAATTTATGAAAGATTTAACATTAAAACAGACTATAAAATAAATTAAAAAATTGAAGTTTTGATTTTTTTGGTGTATTTCTCGGGGATCTACAACCCTGCATTTTTAATGTATTTGTCATCGATTAGTGCTAAAATAATTAAAACGAATATTAATTCCATTTTTTGATTTGATTGGATTACTAGAGAATTTAAATTATAGTTAAAATAAAATTATTATTATGTAATAACTGATTTTTTAAGTGATTTAAGGTAGTATTTTTTTATATTTAATTATTGGTTTTATCTTATTAAAGAACAACCACTGTCTACTAAATAAAAGCAAAATACACGCCGGGCCAATTAAATACGTTACGTGGTGTAAGAAGAGTATAAGAAATTATCTTCATGATTTATTAATAAGTATCCCCTTAATGACGTCTTGTTTTAATGAGCTAATTTATATTATTATTGCAGAATTAATAAAACACTTGCTTCTCTAAAAATATCTTATATGACGTTGGATGTTTTTTTTTAACTCGTATTTCATTTTCAAGAAATATTATTTTAATGATTAATAATACTATTACATTGATTATTATATAGTTTTGGGATGTAATATTTGTCATTTTTTTAGAATTAAAATAATAATAAATTTTAAAAAAAACTTACGTAAATAACCCATTTGACTCTCCTACCTTCCCGTAAGGATCCATAAGCCTTACGACTTACGTAATTAATGGACACTCCCTTAATGATTACAATGATTAGTAATACCATTAAATTGATTATAATACAGTATAACAGTATTGATATGTAATATTTGTCATTTTTTTTAAATTAAAATAATTATTGATTTTAATACAGAATATTATAAATAAACAAATAAAAATTTTCGAGTTAAATTTTAAGATATGTACTTTTAATTAATCGATATGCGGATTTATAAAGCATAGCTTCAGGTAGTTGTTACATTAATTTTTTAATCATTCTTAAAAGTTTTTGAGTTTAATTATCTATAAGGAATAAAAGAAACATATTAGATAAGTATTTAGTTAAAATTTTCATCTGGAACAAATTGAATAATCCCAGTAAGACGAATTAAGCTGCGGATGCTTTTTAAACGTTCTTATGATCCTTTCAACTCATAATCAATGCTATTAAGACATAAGCGTGCATCATCCCGAAGGCCATTAATTTGTTTTCCTTGTAGCAAGAGCATCATACCGTTTCCCATCAAAGCCTCTTTATAAATTAAAAGTCACGTGACAAAACTTTTAGCGAATCGAGAATCCTCTGTCTCCTTTGACGTCACTACGCGTAACCATGACAACCATCTAGGGATGCTGATGCCACAAATCTCCCATCACTCTTTATCAGCTGCAGCGCACTACCTCGTATCTCACTTCTTCCAACAATTTGTTTTTCTCTCACTTCTCCAGCTCGCAAATACCATTCTCGTTTTAAACTGTAATACAGACTAACTATCCTTGTCATAATTGTACTCTAACCTGATTATTTCTACCTTTACGTTTAATATTTTTATGAAAACAATATACAAATATATCACAATCGTGACTAATTAATTTTTTAATTAAGTTAAGCTATTTCTATTTAATTAAATTCTCATTTATAAAAACTGCGAGAATTCTTAATAATGATGTAAAAATTAAAAAGTACCATCCTTTGATGTACTTCAGAGCATTATTAAAATGATATATAACATTTCATAATTATTCATTTCAAAGAGAATTATTCAAATATTTCCAAATCTTAATTTATATTTCATTCTACTGTATTCTTCAAAGCACGCAAATATTTAAACAATTTATATTAAAACTTAAACAAACGATTTAAGTTATTAAATTTTACTTTGAAACTACCAATTTTTTGTATTTAAACATAATTTCCAGTTTTCAGCTCTATTCAATTTAATGTAATTATTTCAAAGTCTAGAACTGATGTTGGTGTACGTTCCTAGTCCCCTAATTAGCATCTATTATTAACTATCTTGCTAATGGTTTTGTGATATCATTATTACGGTCGTGAAATAAATTATTTAATATTCATTCAATGAAAACTAAATTTATGCTTGAATCAAGAGCTTGTGATGTCTCCATTTGACTGCTCTTTCACATACATAAAGGCACTTCGTCATACATCCAGATATTATAATACGGATGAATATAGTTGACGTCAAATAGAAGTGATTTAAAAGTCATGTGCCTTTTTCTACTTGACGTCTTCTCTATTGTTTGTTATTATTTACATCCACTGTTCTGGAAAGCTTTCTTCATTGTTGACTTGAGCCTCTATGTGATGATGTATTTTCGTTATTGTGTACAATGAACTCGTGTATGTCTTGATATAATATGTTTTGACGGTTACAATTGCTAATGATAAAGTATGTCTCTATTTGATAAAATTAAGTACAATATGCACATAAAGTTATATGAAGCTATAAAAACGTTTTTAATTGATAAATCCTTTTTCATTATACTTAATTACTTTATTGAACAACTGATTAATGTATCCATTTATATAAGTACTTTTCCAATTTCATATTGTGAACATAAAAACTATTGTCTTTTAAACCTAGATTAAACAGAACTTGTCGGCGTTCCTCGATACTCGCCAACAAGATTACTACATCGCACTACTAATTCATCTAGTTTAATTGAATAAGCGAGTAAACCGAAAACTTTACTGTAGATGATGAATTTACTCGCCAACTCGAAACGCGATTCGTGTAATTCACATTCTATAATCTAAAGTAATAACCACAATCCTAAAGAAAAATATAACTTATAATTAGTTGTATGTCTCTCGAATCAACTGATGTAGATTGTAATAGTATTAAATGTAGAAGTAGCGTTAGCGGACTAAGGAGGGCTAGGGGAGCGGTCCGTCTTGGGCCCCAGATACTAATGGATCCCTAGCCATGGCGAAGATCAAAAAAGGTCTTCAGGAATTTTTATGGCAAATTTTTTTTTTAAACAAAAAAATCTAACTTTATTCTTAATACGCCACTGGGGGGGGGGGGGTAAACTAACATTCCTTCACCAAAAAGTAGATATGCTTACGTGATTATATAAGTCTTTATTAACGTTTTACCCAGTGGTCATCAAACTTTGTCGACTCTTGGAACTCTTGAAAATAAAATTTTTTGGTGACTCCTTCCTACCTTTAGAAAAATATATATTGAAATAATATGCAAAGTAAGTTATAAAAGCAAAAAAATAACCATATATGGCTATTTTAAGCACACTATTAACTTCTTGGAATGCATTAATTTTCAAATATAACTAAATATATCTTTATATTTTTTGACGTGAATAACGTCTTGTTTTACGCCAGCCAGATACTGGGTGGGCATTTCAGAAACTTGATGTAACGTTTTCAGGGTGATCTAAAACCATTGAATAACTCAGAAACTAAAAGTTCGACTGGAATGATTTTGGTATCATTCGAATAAAAAAATTGTGAATATTTATGTTCGTACAAATCATATAAAATAACAAGAACAGAGCAAATTGTATAAAATAAAAGCGTTATTCCCTAAATTAATAGACAGACTTATCAATTTTATTGATATTAATCTATTTTTAATGTATTAATTACGAGATTTTATGAACAAACAAACGCGCAACGATCATTTTGCGTGCTGGCGTAAATTTAAAATCAGTATAGTTCCACACTCAGAGCAGCTAACATGCTGGTTATGTTCCCAAGTTATAGATCTCGATTAGATCTACGAGGTACAAGTACAAATTAAAACACTTAACCAGATTAAGTAAGTGAAAAACTTTATATAATAATAAAAAATCAGAATGAGAGGGTCAGGAGGTACAGGGTACGCAAAAACATCATGAGTCTGAGTTTTATTTAACCCCACTGCAACAAACAATGCGACCTTAGATTTGGAACGTATTCACGTCAATCCCTCGACTGCGCACCCCTAATCCCGATACAATCACGCCCATTTTTAATTAATAAGCACTAGTCAACTAGTGTGAGTGCTTTATAATTATTTTTTTTCGAATTTTTATTTTGTTTTGAAGACCACTAGTTTAACCCAAACAAAATATAATGTTTGAAATTCATTTATCTGACAAATTGTATGGTTATATGATGTGTTTATTCTATAGATATATTTCTAGCATTTCAAAATAAAATTGTTGATAACAATGATACAATTACATATAAATAATGAATCTTTTGTCCGTCTTGTAATATTTCACTATCGAATTAAACACATCTTACATAATAATCAATCAACCCTAAATAGATAAATCTACTCATTCACTGAACAATGGAGACAGGAGCATTCGCTCGCCATAATATCGATGCAATAAAAGGATAAGTGGAAAATAAAAATGTCTTTAAGATGTTTGGGTCGGAAGAAGAAAAACTTGAAGGAACAAAAGACATAATCGTTTCTTTTGTTTTTGTTGTCAAAGTTTTTATATTTTTTTATAATCGGAGGTAATATAAACTTCGATGTTATTATTTGAAAAATGTTTTTTTTTGTGATGTTAAAAAAGAATGAAGCCTTTGACTAAATGCAGGATATTATAAATCGTATTGGAAAATGACAATTCTTTTTTAATATTCATTAAATTAATACAAAAATAAATGATTAATTAATTAATGTCTATAATTCTGTTACAAAATGTCTAGTCTGTAGCAAATAATTTTATTAAAATAAGAATCAGAGTGTTTACAAAGTACAGTGTCATAGACAGCATAGTTTGTCACCTTATAGGCAAGTTTTTATTTTAATTTTACTTGATGCATTTTATTATTATACCTACTGGCAATAAAAAGAATTAACATTCTATTAAAATATACTATCAAATCGAAATACCTTTTGATGTATTCTTTAATGTAGTATATTTTACGAGTTTTGTTACTTCTGGAATATGAAGAAATAAAGTCAAAAGTCTTACAGTGAATATTGAATACATAATGAAAGGGAAACTACAATTTTTATACCTTTCCTCTCGTAGTAACTGAACTAAGAGCATTTGAGAACACAAATTATACGTTTTGATACTTTATTTGTTTTGTATTCATTCCGAAAACACAACAATGGTGCGGTGCAAAGATATTGTCGCAATAAATTCGGACCGTCCTGTACGAGAATCACGTACAATCACACAAAGAAGCACCTGCCAGTGTATGACCGACCAGGCAGCGGCAACAGCGGGTCGAGGGGTCCTGGAATCGATGCGGGGTAAAGCTCCTGTAGGATGCCACCGGCTCTCCTCTCTCGCGCGCACTGTTGCCCAGCAACCGGCCCGATCAATACAGCTTTTTCCCTTTCATGGTACACAATGCGACCGGCTGAATTTATAAGATAAAACAGCCGAACGAGAATTTGTTTGTAGTGGATATTATGTTTAAATGTACATGTATCAAATAAATTATTATTCTAAGGTTCTGGGGATAATTATGTGATGTGGAATTATAAACTGATACTTGGAATGCTCATCAAAATATCTTGTTAACAATTCCAAGAAATTTCTGTATTGTAATAATGCGATGATGTTTTGTCAAGAATTTGTGTGTACAATTATTATGGATACCTGTATTATTTGTTATATCATTCTTTGAAAATTATTGTTTAAACACTCTACATTTATAGGTCTACATACATATAAAACATTACATTATTACATTTTATAATATCATTACACGTTAAATTTACTCTATGTATTATGTAATTTTACAAAATTTTAATACAGAATTTACATTATGTCTATCTGTCTATCATAACCATCTAGCCACAGAACAGTTTGACCTATAAAGTTGAGATTCGCATAATTATAGATATTAGTAAATGGTGGACCAACAATTTAGATTTAGACCAACTGTTCTTCGTTTGACAAATGTTTAAAAAAATCGTAAACGTATTTTTTCTCTGTCCATATCTCCGAAAATAATAGTGAGAAAATTCTGAAGAAAATTGGGAATATGTTTAATGATACCGAGATAAAAAGAAAATTATCGGTATTTACCGCACTACGTTTTTTTTTTTTTAATACATAATTCGTAATTATAATCTAAACTGATCATTTTTTAAGGTTTTAAATTTTATGTAATCTAGTGTCCATGTGTTCATTAGTGAAATTCAAAATAAAATAATTGAATAAATTGAAAAATTGTATGATACAAAACACGTGCACACAAGATTCGACTCGCACTTCACAATTTTTGAAGTTATACTATGCATTTGAAACTTAAATTGTATATATTTGTCCCATCATTTGTAAAAATCATAAAAAAATAATACTGCACATTAGTATTGTTTATTGGTACAATTAATTATGTAAGAAAAATATACCTACACGTTAACAGAGAAATAAAATGTAAAGAATTAAATACCGGGTGGTCTTTTTATCTCGAAAAGTAAGGTTTATCAGAGAAAATGTTTGGTACAAAAGGTTCAGGGTTAGGAGGGAGAAAACTAATGAAGGTAAAAATTTTGACTTTGAGTAGAGATTTTAAGGTCATTTTAAGATTAACTTCATTTTTTTAATAAAAACCTATTTCTTTTTTTGTATATTCGTATTTTACAATAAAAGAAACAACTTTTAAAAAATTAATTGAAATTTTTTTTCCCTAAAATTGAGGTTTTTGAAAAAACTTTTCAGACATAGAGCACTCGATTTTTTTAATAGAAATTTCAGAAGAAAAACTTGTTTTCATCGATTTAAAAAATAACATATACAAATTACATAATCTTTATGATAATAATTTTTAAACTAATAGGTATATTTCATAAACAATAGTTTTTTCAGTTAAAATACCAACTATATTATACCATATTTACGACATATTTACTGATTTTATGTTAAACAAAGACACAATATCTTCAGTTTATCGCAATCACATTTTGTTTCTTTATTCATCCAATCCTATAAGCTCTTAATTTATATTTTGTACACTGTAAAAGAAAGACAGACGATAGCTCTTCAACGATGCTGTGCATTTGCTATCTCTTGTTATAATATAAACAGATTGTACATTGTGTTAATAATTTTCGTAAAAATTTGAGTTTGTATTGGGTCTCATACTATGCAGGTTTCTTAATATTGTAATAAAATACACCGTGGCTACCCCTTAATACTTTCGTCTCGTCTTTTATAGCTTTGCCCCACATTATAATGTGTTTTTTTAACTAAACTCCTCCCAATGGATATTTAAAAGTTAGAAACTTATTACGGATAGGTTGAGATTTTGTAATAAAGGAAAATGTATTTTCAGTTTTTCATTTATATTTTTGTTTTATTCATTATCCTGTATTTTTTTCCCAACTTTGTATATTTAACGTAATTACTACAAAAACCATTGTTATTGTCGCGTAATAACTTATGTAATTTCAGAAAATGTTTTGAGTTTTTAATGTTGTTTGTAAGGTGTAAAATAATCAAATCATATTTTCATTGTAAAGTTTTTAGTTGGATAATTTTTACTAGAAATTCCCAGCGAGCGGCTTCACCCGCGTTTGTTTCGACATCAAAAGTTTTTCCTTTATAAATATTTTATTAGTAAATCAAATATATTTCATTTTATTACATTATATTCAATTTTAATATTATTTCTTATGATTGCTAAAAATATTATATAAATAATTTTTTTAATAAATAGCGTCACCACCGGTTTAGCTAAAAATGGTGACGCAGTCATAACTCTTACTAGAGTATCTCTACGTTAGGAGTATCTTTTTTCTATGACGTAGGCACCCATTAGGAAGAGATTTTCTTAAATTCAACCTAAGATAATAAAAGGGTGGTAACCAGTTTTTTATTTTATTTTGATACGTTTATCAGCATAAATGCTTACGAGTATTTTATAAATATGAATTTTAGGCAACATACTTAACTATTAACATAAGAATACACGTGTATCACAATTTCCCCTGAACGGGGTACAAAAAATGTTCCTGACAAGCGGACCACTAATATTTATAATATGTTTATTACAAAATATTATATATATATTTTTAAATTGACCAACTCTAATTCAATTTTTTATCTATAGTTTAAACTGTTGTATTTTAGACTTATTTTTTTAAACAGTGAGTCCGATAAAAATCGGAGTTTTCATATCAAGTCAGAAGAAACAAATATACAGACAAAAATTTCAATGAAATATACAAATAATGATAAAATAACGTAATAGCATCAATACAGGCACTCTTAATACTGGTAATGTCTTATTTTACTCATCCTATTGAATATTTATTAACACACTAATTATAAGATAAAACGGATGTCAGTTTTAGATATTCCGTATATAAAGTAAGTAAACAAACTGTGACAAGAGCCATATAACGGTTAAGCACTCATTTGAAAGACATATAAAACATGTACTCGCACGCGCGCTTTTTACATAGCGCCTACACCATGTAAGTGTTGGGGCGGTTTCTCCCTACACCTGGAGCACCGACACCCACTGTTCGCATTTGACAGCCACTCATCAAATGCCATTGGCGACATGAGCACCAGACAGTGGCGGTGTGTCAGATCTTATACAATTTACTTTTTTAAGTTATGAATGTTATATTAGGTATATGCATTTTATAAATCTTTAATCTTATCCTATACTTTTAATTGTAAACTGTTTTATTTTGCAATCAGAGTTCTCGTCAATGTTTTCCACCAATCCAGCAATCCAGTAAAAAGAAACAAGCTACTTGCGCACTGCGATCTGTTTATTGTAATACCACCTGATGCTTAACTTCATTTGATATACTAGCACCAATTTTAAATTATTACTATAAGGTACTGGCACCAGTCTTGGATATGACCCCAGTAATGGTTATTTTTTAATTAAATATACTGAATTAGAAATATTTATTGATATTTGATTACTACCATTTCTGAATATTAATCTATATACATTTAACTGTCTTATAGCGTGATTTGATGACAATCGACCAATAGGTATCAAAATGGTGGACATTTAAACTAATTATTAATATAATTAAAATTTATTTATTAACTATTATTATATTATCATAGCAACTGCTTTACATTCTTTCAAATTTGACGATTCGTTATTTTATATCTTTTGTGTCGTAGTACTTATCATTTTGTAATCATTAGCAAGTGTCCATCACTGCGTGTTCATTACTACTTTTACTTTATCCATCACTGGAGAAAAAACATAAACAAAATAAGAGGCTATAATTAAAAAAAAACTATATTTGCGGACTTTGGTAATTAAATCGATTAATTTAGCTTGGCCAACGTTCACTAATTTCTACTTATTGTAAGCCATATTTTACTTATTGAATTTTTAACTCATCACAAGTGTTTAAAATTTTTACGGAATATACATATACTCAAGACAACAGAACGCTAAACATCAGTTTAAATTTTCAGAGAAATAAAATCACATACAAAAAGTCATGTACCTACATTTCTTGTAAATATATCTTCATCTGTTATGAGGATACTTACGATCTCTTTTTGGTACTAGTCGTTAAATTTGTTATATCAACATTCAAAGCATCAGTACATGTAATTTCCTTTTGACTTTCTTGCTCCTACAAAACGGCCGCTACTGAGAACATTACTTTCTCAAGTACGGTCACAGAAAGGTGTCTCTTTCCTAAACTTTGCATTAATATTTATGAAGGATGACTTTGTAACAAAGTAAGGAATAATTTAAGTTTAAATGTTTCTTTTTCTAGCGTTTACTTATGATAAATATAAATGTTAGGTAAAGAAGAAAGCTGAAAAGGACTTTGAGTTTGACTTCAAAAAAAGTTTTGAAGCCTTGAATGATTTTATTTGATATTCTGTTTTGCCAATTTTTCACATTGGAATAGAGAAAGTGAATTAATTTTGTCCTTTATTTGTACGAAAAAATACATCATTATTTATTTACTGATGACAACATATGTTATTATTATACAGATATAATTAATTCATTAATTAATTGCAGAAAATAGTATACCTTAAATTAAGCCAGAGCAGCCAAAGCTCAAATTTTATCTAAATGAAACTGAATGTTCACTTAAAACCAACATCTCTAAATCTGTACGTCTAAAAGTTACCTAAGCTTTTAACTGTTTTCAAATTTTTTTTTACAAAAACAAGTGCACAATCAATTCTACAACTAAGGTAAAAGTTATTCTGGCGCTGATCGCCTCAATTGTTAACTGTATTAATTTTATACACAATTCATGATATGCTATTTTCTATAATTTGGTAATAAAAAATAACCGAAGAGGAAATTTCAAATTAACAGTTTACGAATAGAAAAAAATAAAAATTTGTAAATTTTTAAATAACATCAATTTCCTTATATTTCGTACAATCTACAATATAGATAGGTACATATATAATAATATATACTATGTAAATGAACTTCTTATTTAATAATTGTCAGAAAGTAAAATAGTTATTTTACTTAAGGGAAATTCCACTGATTTTTTGAAAGTTTTTCGTTAAAAAAATGTGAAATTTTCAAATAAAAAAAGCTTCCGTACGACGTTAAGGAATGGCATGAAGAATGATGTGGCAAAATTTAAGACGTATAGCTTGAAAACTCTTCGTTTAAAATCTTCCACCGTTTTGAAAAACGCGTTTAAAGTTAGCATGTAAGATGCGCTCTGCTTTGCCTTATATACATATCTTGCACGCAGCTGGTCGGCTCATTTTCTAAAAAAATCTGTAGCGACCGGAATAATTCGAATGTCGTGATCAAAATTTAACACCATGTTTATGAAACTCCATATTTTTCGATAATGCAAAAAAATGCAGTGGAATGGCCCCTTAAGTATTATAATAAGTTCATACATATATAATCAGTACTATAAGTAAATAAACACAGCCATAAGCTCTAAAACTTGTGGGTCTGGTAATTTTGAACCCAATTCTAAGTTCCGATACGATATGTAAACACAGAGAGTGTAAAAGTTACATAGAGCACAAACTTAGCTCTCGACCAATACAATTACCTACACAAAACTCAAACACAAGCTGTGTGTAAGTTGCCCTTGTGCTGTTGCACTTTCAGCCAGTATTAATTGTTACCTAACTTATTTATCACGAGTGCCCGTGTACGAGCTCTGGTGTTTATCACTGATGGTAGTGAAGTTTCAACACAACAGTTAGCTAAGTGGGGTCGAATATTATAGAAAAGAAAATTAGAATTTTAGGGTTGTGAAAAATAACATATTAAATTTTGTTTTTAATTTAATTTTTGGATTTTATTGAGAATATGTCTTGTCTTATGTTAATAATACATTTTTGCTTCCTCGCAATATCGAAGATACGAGAAGCTTTGTGATCGTTTTAGAATGAGACAAAAAAAGTGTTTTCCGATTTTAAAATTTTAAATTGATCTTTCCGTTTCAGGTCAAGTCAAACACTTTTCCTTTCGTGTCCGCCTGTCTGGCTGTGTGTGTGTGTGTGTGTGTCTGTCCTCTGAATCCTTGTCAGGCGCATAACTCATGAACAACTGAATCGATATTAATGAAACTTGGGTGGATGGTTGGGTCTGGTTTGAGGACGGTCTCATTTCAAAATCATCAAAATCGTATGTAAGAGAGAGAGATAACATCCCGAACTATTTATTTTTTCAAGATATATCAAGAACGACCCATGTAATTTTATAATATAGATTTACAACGTTTGTTGTAAAATATTCCCTTACAAAGATTTATCTCAATTTGGTTTAAAAAATCGGCATTTGATTTTTTTTATTTGATATTAACTTTGACATATTAAATATCATTTTGACGTTTGCATAAATTTAGATTTAGATTGAAATTGTCAAAAAATTAAAAACATACGAAAAAATAATTAGGTGCGTCTTAAGAAAAATATATTATAGTATATTTTTTAGTAAAATTGTATAAAAATTAAAAGGTTAACCAATTCCAGACAATTTATCTGAACACTATCGGTTTTTATTTAAATTGTTCAATAATAATTAACTACCTTTGGTGAATTTAGCACGAGGAAATACTGTGCATTTATAGTTGGCAGATGTTTTCCGCTTTTTTTAGTTCCAGTTTGTTTTCAAAATCTAAAACTAATTCTTGTATGGAAGTGCATATTAGATAAAATTATAGTTGACGCAGAAGTATAAAATGTATTTAGTCATTTATTTTGTTTCAATTTTTAATATTTATTTTTTTGGCTCCTCTATTGCTAGATACAGTCAGTTATAACCAAACGTACACATCCTTCTTCCGATGTGGATATACTGGACTACTTATAAGACCCTTCAACTCACCGAGAGTTTCCTAAGATCATATTTATCTATGTATATTCCTTGCTGCATATTTTACAATCAAAGGCAACAAAAATATTAATATTTATATCTACTGTTAAGATGAGTAAAAACAATCATGATTGCCCATTATAAAGCATGTAAAAAATATTCAATTTCGTTTTACCTTATTACTGTAACATAAACTTATATATGTACAGTGGCGCATTATGATGATTGGGAGTTAGGTTTATTGAAGCCCAAAACAAAATTAAAAAATATAAAAATAAGTGTTGGGTTAACTTTTTGCATTTTTGTTTTTAGTGCGTACTGAGTAATGCGCCACTGTATGTCTGTATCTGTACAATTATTATCAGAGAGCATAAATAACGTTATATCGCTATTTGAATTCCACCACCCTCATTCACGCTTTGTATATTCTCGCTATCACATATCAAAAATTAACGAATCTTTTTTAGTGCACTAAAAAAGTTTTTTTGTACAATCGTCAACATTTAACATAACTGTGACACCCCGTTTAATAATCTCTACTCTTTGCCATGGAAAAAAGTAAAATCTATTATTAAAAATATAATTTGAATTTATTATATTAATAAATGCTAAATCTGCAACTATACTGGATAAATTATTCTAATTATCAAATACTCAAAGATTAGCATAGTATATGTATACAACATTACTATTGTAAGTACTATCGAAATGGTAGAAGATATTCTAGTGTACATGAAGCCACTAACACCGCCCGGATCGTTAGCTATGATTATCAGTACATGTTGTCTTATCTGAAATTAGCTCGTAATTGAATAAACATGCTAAACAGCCCGGCACAGAATGAGCTCGGGACAAACGGAGTTGAACGTATACTACACTGCATTGGTTCCAATTTTCACCACCGCTGGGACACTAAATACAGTGGCGGAACACGGATTTTATGTAAACGCAATTGTATTTAAAATATATGGTAATAAATTGATTAATTTACACACATTAAAACTAGTAGTTTAAATAGAATGATACCACAGAAAGACAGAATGTAATATTTTTACTAATTTATTGGGTGAAAATAAGAAGTCAACTTTTGACTCCGAATATGTTGGTCGCAGGGCATTCTTTTTTCGAACAGTATGTATAAAATATTTGGTCAAATGTCACCTACAATTGTATTTTATTCCAATGTGCTTCTATAATTGTTTTATGCCTATAAATGATGATATTTATAAATTCTGTTCCGGAGTTCTCTAAAAATCAACTACTTCTCATAATTATGAATATTAAAATGGTGTTTTTGAGTATCCTTGTTACAAACTAAATTACAGTACAAAAGATAACCTATAACTTAGGTTAACGAAATGTTAATACGTAGTTAAAGCGCGTTGAATCCCCACACACAGTAAGAGTGCGTTCACACGACGTACCGATTATTTCCCGTAACGTTTTTTTTTCGCGAGCTTTTTTACCCTCATGTTTACTCTAGGCAACATATGGATCGAAATCAAGCAATGTTAACTTAGATAGTGTAAGATGAACGGAATTACAAAATTTATTTTGGTTTTAAAATCAAATATTTACAAGCAACATGTGGCTCGTGAGACACGCATCGAATGCCACTGTTCTATATCAACAGTGGTATTATGTATAATTTTATTTATATTATACAATATGTTAATATATTTTTTGGTGTGGGCCGTGAATTACATTACAACAAAAAAATTCTCAGTATAAGGATATGCAATAGTCCTTTTGATATCATCTAGGTACGCCATTGTTTAGATCACATTTATTGCTTTATCTTTCGTAGGCAATATTGTGGTTTGCTGAAATTGCATATACTACCAAAATATTTTGTGGTTCCAGTAAAAAAAAAGAAAGAAACACATTCGTTTGTTTAGAAATTCGGTTTAATAATATATTTCATTACAATGATTACTTTATATAGGCGAATTTGTCTATTGTTTATCTACTTTAGTTTTAAACTCAAGATTACATAGAAATTAGAAAATTTTGAAGTAATATAAATTATGTAATCAAGAGAGGAAATACACAGTTATCAGTTACCCTATATATTTATGTCTATTCTAATACAGGTATATTAGTTATTATTAAAAATGATGTATTTTAAACAAAACGTTAATACAATTTATTATCCTCGTATTTTTCATTGTTCAGATACAGCTTTTGCTCGAATTGGATAGTATTATCGTAAGCTTCGTTTTCATTTAGAAATATGAGCTGTTTGTATTTGAAACGTACAAACTAATTTCTTTTAAAGCACACTAGATCCTCATCGATTGTTTTACCGAGCAGATTTTCTGTTATTATAGATAAAATAAAACGTTCTAGCCAGTAATAACGGGTAAAAGATAAATATTTTTATATTAAAGAAGTTCAAGTTATTCTGTTCTTATTTTAACACTGATTCTTTAAAAAAAACAAACAAAAAACGTTTTTCTCTAATAATTAGAATAAGAACAGAATAAACTGAACTCCATTAATATTGTAGGCCCTTTATAGTGTGAAGGGGTTTTAAAATCTAGATATATCTTATTATTATTTTAATCAATCAATAAAAGGTAACGAATTATCATTCTCTATGAAATATACAAAAATTCCGTTTTTTAATTATTACAATTTTATTTATGTTCAATCACGTAAATAAATAAAAATCTATATATACAAAAGTATTTTTATATTATTTTTTAAGCATATGGAAAGACACAGTCAGGTGAGTTTCCCCAAGCTTTATTGAAATGTACTATGTAGGATGTACATATTATGTGTAAGAATGTAAGTAGGTACATACAAACATTTCAAAGAAATTTTTTTCTGGAAATATTTGTAAAATTCCTTCTTAGAAATTGTGTCTTCATGAGAAATATATAGACATGTTGTATACGTGTACCTAATATGTTGAATTCGCAGAAATGGAAAAAGTAATATTCTCTTATTACAATTTTTACAAATACGTTAATATAGTATTTATTTATATCCGTACATGCCTGTGGTAGAACATATTCAAATACTTATTATTTTTCTTATTATTTTTTAAACTTATAGTTTGTATTTGTATACTCGTATGTTTAAAGTTTAAACCAAACCTTTTTTTTAGATTTTTTTCCACAAAGAATAAATAACTTATGGAGAAAAAAAATTTAAAAATAGCATTTTGAAGTTGAAACTCTGTACTTCCAAATGGCATTAAGACACTATCTAAAAAAAATTATATCCAATTCATCTTAACAAAATGTCATTTTTTTAATCATTTTTTTGCTTATAACTCTGAAAAACGAATAAAATTTTAATTTTCAAAAAAATTATCTGTATGTATGTACATACAATCATTTTTACCATAATTATAGAAGATTAAATATTGTCTTTGTTTTCTATAAATATTTTGATCCCTTCATTCTTTTATTGAGTGTATAACATTGATCTTGCAATTTTATACCCCATATAATATATTAACATTGTAAACGAACCGTAACTACACATTTAATATTCGATATCAATTTATTCAAATACGTATACTTACTTTATTGTATTACATTAACAATTTATCATTGTTCCATACAAAATATATTCACGAACATTCTCTGCTGTACTTAAAGAACTATAGAGCATGTTGGAACTGGTAACAGACGTGACTTATCTCTCTGAACTCTCCATAAAAAGTAAATAGTGAAATAAATGAGAGGTGGCTACGGTTATACATAACTTCACACGGTACAGTCATTATGTTCCCTCGAGCAGTAGTGGCGTCGTTTACTGGACATTACGACCCATTTGTCCACACGGGAAACTTATGTACAGGAAGTCAACCAATGGTCACATACAGTGTCTTGATTTTCTTTCAATATTTACACTGTGAAAATAAAATGTTGCTCGCGGATATTTTGAGTAGATTTTGGATTATTATAAATATAATGTCCGGTATTATTAAGGAGCTCGCAAAATTTGCTAGCTTGCAAGCATTATCAAATGGGGTATTAATTCTGTATAAGTATCTATGGATTAGCTATGGAATTTAGAGCAGTGATACTTCAAGTAATTGTAACACAGTCGGCGAATTTGACCGTACAAAATAATTTTCATAATATCACCACTGTTTACCTACAACGTGTGCGTGAAACTTATCTTCAACATCCTACAAGAGAACTGTCATATAAGTGATTCCTCATTCAGTTTGCAAGCTTCTTTATAATACCGGATATAAGGCTTAGAAATATAAGATTAATTACCTATATGTCACAGGGCCGTAACTAGTACCGGGGCAGCCGTCCCACTACAATTTATTGCCCACAAGCTATCAACGAGTCAATTTTTATTTTTAAATGTGTTTTTTAGCCGTTTTGATTTGGAACTTGTCACACTTACATATTTATAATCATAAAGAATATGTTTTTATTAATCGTTGAAATAAAAGTACTAATAGTGTTTTTTAGGTTATGTAATAAAATTATAAGATTTTAATTTTTTTCGAAAATAGTCACATACATAAAAATTGATCAAAATTTGTTTATAAGAGGCCCCTCGATCACTTGCTGCACCGGGGTCCTAGTGCCTCTAGTTACGGCCCTGATATGTTATTAAATGTATAGTATTTGTACTATTAAATACAAATGTTATTTGAAAAAACATTATTTGGAGTAAAAAAGGAACTATGGCGTAACCATGTATATTTGGTGGTCCCTCTTCGGAAAAAGTTTTTAATAAATACAACCCAACGTTGTCTATTAGAATGTGACTTGTTCGATTTGAGGCCCCTAACTTCTTAGCCCTATTTACACTATTGATTATTAGCATCAAAAAAGTACCAAAAGTTTTTTTTAATCTTTTTATCCTTATTAACACATTATTTATTTATCAACGGTTTGTTTGATTAAAATTTGTATAAGAAAATCAACAAAAATGACGTTACACCATAGGGAATCTATACCTAACTATTAATCATTAGACGTACATATGGGTTCAATATGAATAAATTTATTAACAAATATTAATATTAAGCCAGATAAATTTTACCACGAACATAAGCTATATTTAAATTATGCATACAACTAATTAATTCAAACTCCAGTCCCGTTTTTACCCCAAAACATGTTCCGTAACTGTTTACAAACTTTACTGAATAAAGTTAATAAATATTTACATTCATAATAAATAGTTTATATTTTCAGCAAATCTATGTATTTTCCAACATTGTGTCTCTTTCTCAAAATATTTTGTTTCAAGACTTTTTGCAGTGTAGACAACGCAACTCTGTTAAAGCAACACTTTTCTTTTATATGTAACATAACTTTATGTCAAGGTTTCTAAAACTTTCTGTGGTTTCAAACTTACTAAATTGAGGAAATGTCTATTTATGGCTTTTCGGTTCACCACGACTCTAGAAATTTACTTTGCGATGTTAATAAAGAAACCAAATGATTCTTATATTAAAATTTATGAAAATAGTTTTTTAAAGACAGTTTTACGAAAAAGAAAAGAAAAGTAGTTCATCATTTAATAAATTATAACTAAATTGAATTTATTTTATTTATAACCTAAATAGATGTTTTATAAATTTAATGTGAAAAAAACCCAAGAAAACATCGATTTTATACCTTTTTCTATGGACTATATTTTTAGATACAAACAAGTGCATCAAATTATTTAATTAATGTTACATATATTACTTACAGAGGTTGAAAACGGAAATTTAAGGTCCTAGGCGAAGTTCCCATTGCGGGCACTGTTAAAATCCAAAATACAAAATAGTTTTCTAAGAAATTAAATTTAAAAATTGCTATGTCTAACGATATTTTTTTCGCTTCCACTTTTGAAAATCCGGATCTCCAGAAATGACGGGCTCTAAGCAGTTACCTAATCTGTCTAGGTCAAAGTCCACCCATGATTATTTCCCCTTAGTTTAATTTAAAAATTCTTACATGTATTAAAATTAGAAAATTATCAAAAAGTAGAGTTAGTCGCTTTGGCATTTTCCAAATGGCAAATCCAGAACCGTACTTATGAACAGATGCATGATGTGCTAGCTGAAGGCCTCGTGAGGAACAGTGACGTGTTATATAGTAAGCAATTTAAAAATAAATTTTATCCCATAATTATTGTAACCTAACCTAACACAATTTTTTAATTATTATTTTCAATGGGGCCTCAATTTTTTACGCTTCAGGCCTCAAGATGTGTAACTGCGGCCCTAGAAAAGCAGCCACAACAAAGTATTTACTAAAATTGGTCATGGTGTCATCCGAGTATAAGCGAAAGAAACACAGTATTCTGAGGGTTACAAATTCCTGGGATCTCAAAGGCTTCAATAAGTTTAATAAATATGTGTATTTGTGTATAGAGGTAATGTTAATAAATTTTCTTATAAAATTTCAATTTCAAAGCACTAGAAATCGTCGAATCTGTATTCAACTACTGCCATCTTGTGGCGAAATTCCAGATGATGTCGGTAAAGTAGATTTCGTATTACAAATTTCTTTTTAAAATCAATGAACATAATGGAAATACATATGTACTCATAAATACAGTGAATATAATAATAAATACAATAAATTCATTACCTACATGATACTTTATTCAATCAAAATTAAAATTGGCGTTAATATTTTAAAAATAGAAAGATCTAAATTTAATATCCATCTGCCGGATTTTATGTTTAGTTTACAACCGAGCAAGTATGTCAGGATGGCCGAGCGGTCTAAGGCGCCAGACTCAAGGTTATACCTTGGCTGTGAAAAACAGCTATAATGAGCAATTCTGGTCCTCTCTGAGGGCGTGGGTTCGAATCCCACTTCTGACATTAACTTTTTATAAATTTATTTATGATATTTATGATTTTTAGTCCAATAATACTGTATTCAATAAAAAATATGTTTCATTTTCTATATATTGTAGTTCATCTGTACGAACACGGGTTCAATTCTCAGTATTGACATTTTTATTTTATTTTTATATCTCAAGTAATTTTATGAAATAATGTAGCTTATCCATTAAAAACACAAATTTTTTTGTTATATTGTATTATTTTATTAATATTTCATAAAAATGACAATGTCAGTAATAAATTAAATTAGTTGTGGACTAATCGTAAAGATAGAGAACGTCTATATGGTATTATTTTGTAAAATAAGAAAAACAATTTTTTTTGAACTCACAACAAATTTACTTTTATAACTAACAAAATTTAGCTTTTCGTACCGCCTAGGCCCCCCTAGCATTTGAGGCAGAGGGCGAACCCCTCTTCCCCACTGGTCTGCTACTGTTAATACCCTCTATTTTATCATACTTAACAAGGAACTATAACAACAGTAATGTAGCGATATTCTCTTATAAGATATATTTTTATGAGTATTTAATTAAATACTTACAATGCATATATCTAAAACATCAAGTAATCTATATGCATGTAACATGTGTATAATTTTAACCGAGGTCGCGCATATTCTAAAAATAATTTATTTGTCATTCAACATTTTTGATATATGTAAATTGTTATAAACTGTTAATTCCATTTTAAAATAATAAAAATTTACAATTGTACCTATTATATTTGTCGCAGTAAGTTTGGCATTGGTGATCGAGTTTTAATCGCACATTGTGTATCCCGCTCTTTGTACGAGGGGTTAAAATTCTATAGTATGTATTATAAACATCACCCACTGATAGCCGGTTCACCCCAAATAAATAATTCACTACCATCTCTCCCATCTCAATGTACCGTACGCGAGAGCAGGGTCGGGATAGTAAAAAATAAATCAATAATAAATAATGCCCGATCTGTTTTTATAAACATGAAATTTACTTTTAGTTTAAGAAACAGACAGTATAAGTCCCTGTCATATAACATATTACATTTGGTAAAATAAAAATTAATTTTGAACATAATATACAAACCAAGCACTTATTGATTTTTCATCATTCCGACCCTGCATACTGGGATGTACAGTGCATCGAACACGGTCGACCGGTCGCACAGTCGCCCGCGGAGAAATGTATGATCGACTATAGACTGTTCTGCTGTGTCTATGGCAAAACCAGTTTTGACAAGTCTAAATATTTCTAAACCAAAAATCATAGTGAATGTACTCACATGTACAGATAAAATAAAAAGTGTTAGTTCATAATCAACTGAAAGTAAGCATTAATCTAATTTTGATTTTTAGTATCAAGGATTGTGTTTAATTTTATTTATATTATTAACTTCATTTTAGGTGTTACTTGCTGCTATGAGTCATCCAAGCACAAGTGTCAAGAAACGCAAAACATATCACTTCCATAATGAGTGGGAGGAGGAATTTTTTTTCACTATGATAAAAGAAAAATGTACTTGCATTATTTGTAATTCAAGCGTAGCAATTCCCAAAAAATCCAATGTTGAAAGACATTTTCGAACGGTCCATAAGAATTACAACCAAATTTTTCCGCTAGGTACTGAGACTCGGAAAACAAAAGTAAAGCACCTAAAGTCACAATTGTCTATGCAGCAGTCTTTTATTACTAAATTTGGTACAAAATCAGAAGTAGCTAAAACTACAATAGCATCATTCAAAGTCGCAGAAGTTTTAATAAAGAATAAGAAACCATTTGAAGATGGCGAAATATGGAAAGAAGGTTTTATTAAAGCCGGAGAGATACTATTTGAAAATTTTAAGAATAAATCTGAGATAATGGCAGCCATCAACGACATGTCATTATTACGAAATACCATCATGCGAAGAACAGAAGCGATGTGTTTTAACTTGGAAGAGATTTTGCAGGTAAATATTAATAAATGCAAATTCCTATCTCTGCAATTTGACGAATCAACAGATTTTAACTATACTGCACAAATATGTGTTTTTGTTCGAATGGTTTTCCAAGACATGTCCGTAACAGAAGAATTGTTGACCATTATACCACTAAAAGAACGAATAAGTGGTGAAGATATTTACAAATCATTTAAGTCGTTTATTAATCGTGCGCAGTTTCCAGTCCATAAGGTTGTATCAATTACAACTAATGGAAGTCCTGCTATGGTTGAAAATGAAGTTGGTTTCGCTTCTCTTTGTAAAAACGATGAAACATTTCCAAAATTTACGAGTTATCATTGTATTATCCACGAACAATCATTATGCTCGAAAGTACTGAATTCGAAGGAAGTAATGGATGTTACATTTAAAATCGTTAATTCTATACGTGAGGACGTCTTGCTAAGACACCAATTTCGAACTTTATTAGATGAATGTGAATCTAAATGCGGAGAACTTTTATTGCATACAGATGTACGTTGGCTTAACCGTGCTAAGTTACTAAAAATATTCAGAGATCTCTTACCAGAAATACGAAAGTATTTGACGATAAAAGGACAAATATATCCACAAATTGAAGACAAAAATTGGATGCTTAACTTAGCTTTTCTATGTGACATTGCAGAAAAATTAAATCAGTTAAACTTAGAACTGCGGGGAAAGCATAATTCATTAATGGATTTAATGTGCACTGTGAAAACATTCAAAAATAAACTTTCGCTGTTGGAAGCACAATTAAGACGAGGTGATATAAAAAACTTTAATAATATGGTATCTGAGAGTAAAGATAATCAAAACACCGTCTACAATCAATATGCTGACCAAGTAGCTATGTTGCTAAATGAATTTAATGGAAGATTCAAAGATTTATCTAAATTAGAAGATATTGTTTCATTTATGTCATTTCCATTTAATGACTGCATAGATGTAGAAGAAATAGCTAATAAAATAGGGGAATTTCTAGGAATTGCCCCAAAATCACTTGAAGATGAAATATTGAAACTAAACAGCGATTTATTTCTCAAAACAAGAGCTTTGAGTATGAGCAATTTTTGGAACTTACTTTGTGAAAATAAATATCCACTTACGTGGATAGTTGCGGCATATTTGACTTCATTTTTCGGATCTACTTATCTTTGTGAATCAGCTTTCTCTTCGATGAATTCTATCAAAACAAACCAACGCTCTCATTTGACAAATGACCATTTGATTGCATGTTTGCGAATAACAATTAGCACGTGTGAGCCACAATTTGAAAAAATTGCTTCAAATATGCTGTGCGAAGTTTCAGATGCATCATTTCGAGAAGAAGAAGAAGAAGAATATTTTTGATTTTATATAAACTTTAATATACTTGTATTAGGTTTAATTAAACAATTATATTCATGAAATAATTAATTTCAACCCAAACAATAAAATTTTCATAATGATATTATTAAGATATATTTTTTCACATATTTAAGAAATGATATCTTCATGATATTATTCTGAAATTTTTTTCTGTTTGGGAAAGTTAATCACTCCTCATGAATCAGGAAGAATGGTTCAATTTATTTATTAAAGTTGTAACATTTAAAAGTGTGTCTGCAAAATGTAAAAAATATTTTTATATTATATATTTAAACATGAAAATATATAAATAAATATTAATTATACTCATGGCTTCCACAAGAGCGGCGAAGGACTGACAGGGCCGTGGCGTAGGGGTCCGTTGTTGTTATCAGTACAGATGCCAATGGGGGCCCTCCTCCCCATTGGCATCTGTACTTTATCCTTTTGGCACTGAATAATTACAAGTGAGAGCAAAAAAATATTCTGCTGACCTAACTTCTCCCTTTGAAAAAAATTCTAAAATTTTTTTTAAAACATCTTTCGAATGAGGCGAGTGGGCTGGAGTCCTGTCGTGGCGCCTGGTCTACACGGGTAGAAAAGTTGACTTGGGCCAAGAAATCCTTGTTTTTTATATAACGAAAAAAATATTTTCTTAATTTAAGAATATTCTCTTAATCCAGAAAATTTTTGTTTCCATTTAAAGAATATTGTTGAACGAAAACAATAATATACTTGGATTAAGAATACATTCTTATATTAAGAAAATATTGTTTTCGTTATATATAAAACAAGATTTTCTTGGCCCAAGTCACTTTTCTACCTGTGTAAGGGCCTTTAATAGGATGTCCCCCAATATTTAATAAATAAAATAATATCAAACTTTTTAAAAATTTTGTGCATATAAATTTTATTTAGTGGGTATAGGGGTTATTTTAGTGTGTAGTTGTTAATTTTTGTAGTTGAAAATTATAAACGTAGAGCAAAAAAATGTCATTACAACCAATAAACCATAAATATACTACAAGACGATACATCTGGTTGAAAAAGTACAAGTAGAATACAAAAAAAGGTCATATATATACAACAATTGGAATATATATATATACAAAAATCCAGTTGAAAAATTACAAGTACAAAGCAAAAAAAAAAAAGGAAAATGTGTAGTTGTAAAATTTTCTTAAAATAACCCCTGAGTAGATATATTATAAAATGCAAACAATCCAAATAAAAAAAATGATTTTCACAATTTTAATATCATAATACAGTTTTATTAGGTATGGAAACACCTGCAACAATTTCCAGTGCGTACCTGATGTACGTACACACAAACAATCAAATATTCAATACAATGATCAGGAATTAAAACCATCTTTGACTTACAGCCGATAGATGGCAGCACTACTAAACTTTTTCGGTTGTTCAATGGCGGCGGCCGTCGCGTGTACGGCAGTTGCCATAGTAACCGCATTCTCCTTTGTTCTCGCCTGGACCACCGGGCGACAATAATGTAATCCTCACCCCCATTTACCCCCACCCTGTCAGGATTCTGTAGTAACCGTCACCCTCCTCCGGGGAGATACATCTGTCAATTTTTCGCGTTCACAGCGGTACAGTGATTTTATTACGAGCTCAATGGACGTATTATTTATTTATTTATGTACAAGAAAGATTAAAATATGTACAAACCATTAGTGCATCATTGTTGGCAATATTTAGTATATAAATTCATGTGAAGTAATAATGATTAAATATACTGTGTTTATTTTATATACTAGTTCTGTGTTGATATTTGTGTCCAATTCGTAAAAGTAATTTTTTTTAATTCAAATTGACCAACAAAAAGATCATGTTTATATATATTTTTAAATATAAAAAACTACCAATGAATTAAATTGAGATGGGGAAAAAAATTCTATATTTAGTTTTAAAATCATTGTGCAAATAAAACTGTGAAAATTATAAAATTTATTATTTATAAAAAATGAAAAGTTACGATTGCGATTCGTCGTCGGATGGGGATGAAGATTTAGCGCAAGGACGTCGGGACGCTATAGCCCTCTCGCGGCAAGGTGCAGAATCAATTTGGGGTCGCTCGGTCGATCCCGCCTCCGCATGGGGATGGCATTCGGCGGTAAATTCAAATATTTATATTATTATTTAATTATGTTATCAAAAACGTATACAGATTTTTCTGTAAATATTGTTATGTAATATAAATACCTACTTAAACAAAGGCAAAAGAATTAGGTTATTCATGATCATTTGGAAAATGAAAAATATAATAGAATAGAAAATTCATAATTTATTTATATTTCGAAATGTCCTCAAACGCAGATATTTAGAAATAAAAAACGCAAATTAAATATAAATCCAATCCATTTCAGAACGCGCCTTCCAGTAGCATCCTTCCACCAACAACAACTTTACCATCCGGTATGGAGGCCGGAAACTTCTCTTCACACTTCCCCCACGGCGCCCCTCACGGGGAGGACGTGCCCACGACACACGCACAAGTTCCGGGTCGCAGGACTCCCTTGGGAGCAGTCAGTCTCAGCGGATACTATTTCTCCGGTGGCGGCACAGTACCGAGTCTGGTACACCATGGTCAAACCTCGTCCAGTGTCGCGAGCCATGCAGGACCTATGTGTGACGAGAACAGACCTGATTCAGGGGGACCTGTCGGATCTCAATCCGGAAACAGGTATAAATAAAGTATTTGTTAAATGCCTGTATTATTTTAACCTGAATCAGAGAAAAGTCTCTGAAACAGTGGAGCGTTATGTAAGTGGGCATTACATAGAATAAAAAAAAGCTAAACCAACCTTCAAAAAAATTTTATTTCACAATGCCTTTTTGCTTTCCAACAAAATTATATGAAAAACAAAAAAAAAGGTTTTCACCAAAATTATTTAGGGAGCCAAATCATCCTTGCTTATTTCTTCAGCTCCTCTACCCCCTAACACGGTTTTCTAATGAACCTACTGCGTAATGCGCCACTGCTGAAAAGTCAGTGACTTGTCACCGATTACAAAATATATAATATGGTTTGTACAATTGGAAATCAGTGATCACACCAGTGAAATCCATTGATTGATTCAGTGATATGATTCAATTACAATACATTATTCAATAATATCAACTTTTGAAATCTATTCAAAACTAGGATTGTTATAGGTCGTGTTCTTTGGTCTCTTCAGTTTGAGGATTTCTTTCAGGTGCATGCGCATAGTAAATTTACTGCTGCACGAAATTGATAAAGACACATGTTTTTTAATCTGTTGAGTGCATGCGCATTTTCGTAATGAAGAGACCAAAGAACACAACTTTAATGAACAATAGATGCTTTATAAATAATTTGAAAATGGGTACGTTTCTTTAGTTAGAGATAAATTCACTGATTTGTCAGTCAATGGCTGAGTTATAATAGCTGCTTATCAGATTCCTCATGTTTACTGGCGAATCAGTGATTATTTTTCACATATTCGAATAAGTACTTAACAATACACAGTTTTGGACATATTAATAGAATGTGGTGTTTATACCTCTATTTTTTTGTTATTCATTGATGATTAAAAAATATATATTCTATATTTATTCAGATCGCAGCATTCAAGATCCCCTAACAACAGTAACGTGAATGTACCCAACCAAAACTCCGCACCGGGTAAGACGAAAAACCGGCAAGGCAAATCCGTCCGATTGAATATAAATGCGCGCGAGAGACGACGTATGCACGATTTGAACGACGCCCTGGACGAACTGAGAGCGGTGATCCCGTACGCACACTCGCCGTCCGTTAGGAAGTTGTCCAAGATTGCCACATTGCTCCTTGCGAAGAACTACATTCTGATGCAGGCGAATGCGCTAGAAGAACTACGTCGACTGATTGCTTATTTACAAGGCACAGCTACGGCGTCCGGTATAGTGGCCCCTCCAGGGTTTGATTTACAGGTAGGGAACAATGAAGTTCTTAATACTAACATTTAACTGCGCACAGTGCTTCGGAAGTTAATCTAAATAAAAAAATGACCACCTCTGATCTGTTAGTACAATTCAATTGTTTAGTATTTTAGGAATATTTTAAGACCAAAAAGAAAAAATTGCCTCGACGCTTTTTTAATATTTCATAAAATAATAAATACATAAGTCGTGTGCAGGTCATAATACGATTTTTTATTATTTATTAACTTTTTACTTTATATGTATAATAAACAAAACAATAAAAAAATATTGAGTTTCGAACTCGGGACCCTTGGTTTACAAGATCTGTTATAATTTTTGTAAATTTTAAAATATCAACGAAATGGTAATTTATATTATTTAATTATGGTAAAATATTCAGCCATTCTCTGGTTAAAAAATTGTTAAACAGCTTAAAAATAAAAAAGTTATAAAGCTATAAATTTTTACAATTTGCAATGGCGATGTTGAATGTTTTCCTTTTTTCTCCCATTTTGGGCTACATATGAACCATCGTATCTATTTCAAACGCTAGATCTAATCAAAACTCAAGGGTAGAATAACAGTAAGTCCCAGATTCGATAGTATTCTAATGTCCGGTATTATAAACCAGCTAGCAAATGAGGGTTCAAACCTATCAGGTTCTCTTGTAGTTTCATGAAGTGGTTGACAATTTTCGCGCATGCGTGGTATGTAAACACCAACGGTATTAAAACTGTGGCGATATTATGAAAATTATTTTTTACGGTCAGAATCGCCAACTGTATTACAATAAGTTGAAGTATCACTGCTCTAAATTCCATAGCTAATCCATAGATACTATCACAGAATTAATACCTCGTGTGAAAGTGATCGCTAGCTCCTTTATAATACCGGACATAAGATTTTAAAGATGTATAATATAGTTCTATAAAAATGACAATTAGGCCTGATCCAGACTACAAATCACTCAACATTGGTTTCGAACATATACGCTCCTTATAAAAATTACATACATCTGTTCCACCCGATGCCATAGGTTGGTTAAATTATATTCGTTTCCCTCTTAACGAACAATGAAGAACAATGAACAAAACCAATTCAAATCTCGGTAGAAATGTCCTTATGTTACCCGACTAACATTATTGTCATAGTTTTATGTACAACAATCGTTATTTACACGTTCAATGTTTTAGAATTTTCAAGAGTTTTAACCTGTAACTTTTTTTTTCATTTAAACTTTCTTGCTTAAAATATATTTCTCGATCAACTATGTTAAAGTTTTTGCCTTCTGTTATGATTCGCACTGTACAGTAATTTGTAATATAATAAATTCGTTTGGATTTAGATAATATCAAAAAAAAATTTTTTACGTTGTTTTCTGAAATTTCAAAAAATTAAAACTATTTTTTTTTGCTAAATTAATATGTCTTGTCTTGACATTTTTGCTTCCTCACAATATCGAAGATACGAGAAGCTTTGAGATCGTTTTAGATTGAGACAAAAAAAATGTTCTCCGATTTCAAAATTTTAAATTGATCTTTCAGTTTCACGTCAAGACAAACACTTTACGTTCCGTGTCTGTCTGTCTGTCCGTCCGTCTGTCCCCTGAATCCTTGTCACACGCATAACTCATGAACCACTGAACCGATATTATTGAAACTTGGTCGGATGGTTGGGTCTGGCTTGAGGACGGTACCATTTCAAAATCATGTGTAAGGGGGAAGGGTGACATCCCAAAATATTAATTTTTTCAAGATATCTCAAGAACGACACATGTTAAATGGTCCACTGACGATACAATATGTAGTACAACATGTTGTACAATCTTAGTTGGTTCAACCGTTTGAACGATAATTGCAACGTTTGTGGCGTTGTAGTTCAATCTATCGTACGACGCGGTTGTATCGACGGAAGTTTAACATGTTTAAAAATCTGTTGTACAACTTGTAGATTGCATACAATTATAGATTGCAGTGATATTTTTCTGTATATTAATTTATCAAAAATTGTACGACTGATCGCTTTGGAATATGTTCACGTCTGTGGACAAAACTCTCTACGATCCGTCTTTTCGATTTACAGTTCAACTTATTGTACAACCTGTAGAACAACTAATTGTACCGTCAGTGGACCCTATTACGTGAAAATTTTATAAAATATTTTTTGTAGAACGTTAAATTTCCTATAATATGGATCTACAATATTTGTTGTAAAATATTTCCTTACAAAGATTTATTTCAATTTATGTTTAAAAAATCGTGTTTTGTTTTTTTAAACGGATATTTACTTTGATATATTAAATGTCATTTTGATGAAATTGTCAAAAAATTAAAAATATATGAAGAAATAATCAGGTGCGTCTTAAGAAAAATTTCGAACTAATATTTTTTAGTAAAATTGTATAAAAATTAAATGGTTAACCTATTCTAAGCAATTAATGTGTGCATTGGTTTTTATTTAAATTGTTCAATAATTAATTATCTTTGGTGAATTTAGCACGAGGAAGCACTGTGCATTTACTTAACAGATGTTTTTAAAATATTTATTGGGATTATAATTCTCGAAAATGACACACTTACGTCGGATCACAGCCCGCGCCCAACTCTATTTGCTATGTAATTTGAATACTCGTATAATGAAAAATAGAACCCCTGTCCTCATAATTTATTAATAATTTATAATATCTCCTGCATCAACATATTTTTATTCTTCAAATTACAGGGATTTCCGGCGGCAGCAAAATTCCTTCAGCAACAACAAGCAATGCAAAATGCTGCTGCAGCAGCAGCCTCGGCTGAAGCTTCAATACCGCCATCTGACAGCGGTGCGACAAACACCAGTGATACAACATAAGTCAAGAACTGATCTTTTTATTATGTAATATTTTTGAACTGATAGAAAAATAGAACTTTAAAGAGTAGGTAATGTTATAGTAGGTATATTAAAATATTATATTACATTTTATTATTAGCTAACAGTGCTCTTTTTGCTATGCAGCTACATAATTTAAATGTCAATTAAATAATTTTGTTTGTATTTTTATATATGAACAATTATTAAGTAAAATCCGTCTAATAGTACGTATATGTACAGTAGATTTTAAATATATATGCATGGAAAATAAGATTATTTATAATTAACAATTTAAAGGTGAGATCTAAAATTGTTTTATTAGATCCTATAAAGTTTTATCTCCAAATAATTCTCGTTTTACATTTACTTTAAAAAGAAATTAATGTCTGTTATTAAAAAAAAGCTAAACAGGGCCGGTGCTAGGGATTCAGTTAGTGTGCGAAAAATTCATATTGCCGCCTTTTTTTGTTATAATTACGATTTTGCGGCCCCATAATTTTACTTTTGCACCCTCTTTCTTTTTTTAGTTCTCAAATCACTTTTTACTTAATCCTGATAATGCTATTCTCACGCATTTCATTCAAATTCCGCCTTTGATGATTGGCGCCTGCATGAAAATCACGCATCGTACCCGCCTTCCGCCAACCCTGAGCTAACATTTTAGCTCACAAGCTCTTAATTATGTAAGAATTTTTATCATTTTGTTTTTGAATTTAGAACAGTGGTAGGTAATTTACTAAAACACAATTGGTGATCGAAAATATCGGATATCCGAAACTATTCTGATGAGGTTCCACTGTATTTCTATTTTTTTTTAACAAATAATACGATATTAATCAAGCCAAAAAAAATTGAAGTCAATTTTGAATTTTAAAAACGCCAAGTAAAGTTAGGTCAGCTTAATTTTTGATACCCCATTTGAAAGTGCTTGTTAGCTAACTTTATTTATTTCCTTTATAATACCAGACATTACAATATATGTTTCCTTATAACTAATGTTACATCCACCTATATGTACAATTGAATTTAAATTAATAATTTTTAAATAGGCCCAGTTAATATGTACCTATACCTATCTATACTTTTACTAAGCAGAGCTGTATTAATGAACAGGTGTGTGAAGTGCTAGCTAGGGGCCTCGTGAGGGACAGTGACGCATTGTATACTACGTAAATTAGATATTTATTTATGATTTCTGAGAGGTAGTTATTTAACTTTTTCTATTTGTGCCTCGGGCTTAAAAATGTTTAAGTACGGTTCTGCTTACGAGTGTGTTGCATTATATCATATATTAAACATACTAGTATGTTTAATATATGATTATATAATATAATGTATATTTTTAAATCAGAATTCTTATTGGGGAATTATTATGGGTATATCTATTACCTTCCCCTTTTTTCTTACAAAAGGTGATATTTTTATTTACCTCATATTATAAAAGAATTGTTGGGGGATCAATGTACCTCCAGCTTCTTTTCAGAAGAAGATGTAAGTAGTTTTTTAACAATATAGGTATCATATAGTTGTATTACTGCCAATTGAAAGTCTGTATGAACCTCGAATGTCTTAAAAAATTAAGTTACAAAGTGTTGAGTTCCAATTTACATTTAATTTGAGCAAAAACATACCACACTTTTAATATTATATATATATACTTATTTCTTTCTAACCAAAGATTATTAAAAATTACAAATGAAACAAAATGTCAATATATACTACAGCAATATGGCAAAATATGTACAAACACATATATTTATGTATTAATTATAATATTGTATATAATATGTAGTTATAGACTTGTAGTCTCAAAACTATTTTATTTAATATTAGATATATATATTTTTTATTTACCCTATATAATCAAAGGCCCTACACTTGTAACAGAAACATATACAATAAATTATTGGTAAATAACACAGCATTGAAGCATCGACCTTAAGAATCCAAACTGTATAAATGACTTAAGCCAACGTCGTTTTAATGCTAGCTAAAGTACCAGGTTCATTCATTTAAATGTTTTGGATCCTTAAAGTTGATGCTTCAATGTAAAATAATATCTAATTGACTAATTTAATTAAATAAATTCAATATAAATCTTTATAACGCTACAATGCTCATAAATACTATCTCGAGACTAAATACAAAACAAGACAGTTGCCTGTTGATTGAATAAGACTTAGCAACTAATTGATTGATAAATTGTTCCATGTATAAGGCCTTTAATACCATATCTAATATAAATTTCTTCTAGTCATTCAAAATGTATTTATTAATGAATCTATACTTGAACAAATGCTCACTCTCCTTAGCTTAGAATTAGAAAAATGTGTGGTTTATGATTTAAAAATAATTTTTTAGTAAAATGTGATATTATTGAAATGTAGATCCCTTGTGTACCTTTTAAATATTATTTTTAGAGCAGTTAGCATTAATAAAATGGTGAAAATTACAGAGATTAGAAGCAATAATTAATATAATATATATTTCATATTATTGAATAAATATTTATTAACAATTTAACATATGTAACTATTAGCAATAAACTATAAAATTTATATTTTTCTGTTATTTTACCAGTTTTATATATTTTGTTTATGATTATGATAGGAATACAACATAAAAAATACAATAAAAACACAAATTCCTAATATGTGTTTTATTAATTAATACAAATAAATTATAATTCTTGATCTAATAACGGTATACAAAAACAATGTTACTAAAATACCCCCAGAATTCTACAATGCACAAATAATAGTCAAAAACTATTATTGATGTTGTTTTACCACCTGAAAAATTAAAAAATTTGATTACTATCTTATAAAAGAAGTATTTTAAATGTTATTAATTCTAAATTAATCAGATAGAGCTAATTATAAATACATTATTATTCATATATATCTTCTTAAATTCATCATCCAGAGGTAAAAATAATTAATATATCATTCAAAACAGATATTTGAATCAATATCGTAATAATTTTCATATTTAGAACATTTTAATTGAAATCATTTTCTACAGTTATAAATAATATCATTAACCAGATTAGTAATTCTGTTTATAATTCTCTAACAATCAGTAATACTGTAGTATACTTACTTACATATAATTACATTACAATTTAGTTGAAAAGCATTGAACACAATGAAGAAAACTTGATGAATGTGTCTGCAGATCTAAAAATTGATTTCTAGTGCCAAATGATACATATACATCAGCGTCTTGTTTATTTCAATTTTTGATTGGGCCATTCATTTATTTACACTTGTAAGAACATCCATTTCCGAATCAAGAAAACAAGTTGGTTATTCTTCATCATATTTTCCATGTTATCTACATTACCAACCAACTTTCTACCCATTTCCTGTAGAGTGCCATTAACTATGGAATTACGGCACGGTCTTTTAACATGCTGTTGTGTAAATTTGTCCTATTTGTTTTAATCGTGAATACATTGATTTGCTTATATCAAATTGTTTATTATTAAAAGCTTCTGTACATTTATAAGCAATTCCATAAATATTTTCATTTTGTTTATAATTGGCATCAACTGATGAAATGATTGTAGTAATTAATCACTAAAAGAAACATGAATGTTAAATATTACAAAAATAAGTTAACGGATAATTCTTCATTTAAGTAAATATATTTTCAGTTAGAGCTAATATAGATCATTGATCATGGAATCAATCAAATTAATTTTATTTCATCATTTAAAAAACAATTATATATAAACCAGATGTAGATACACATGGAGGAACCACGTTTTTAATTTTTTTATAACTAAAGAACCATATATTAAAGAACGCGTTTACAATAAATGCTTATTTTATTTCCTTTATCATAGAATTAAATAACGTCTAATATAATATTAAATAATAATTATTAAATCAAAATTATTCTTACCTAGCATAACAGCTCTATACGCCTGAATTTCTACCATTTTAACACGTGCTGTTAATTGCTGTTAATGTCGTCACGATGGCATCTCAAGAAATTAAATATTTTAATCTATGCATCTATTTATATCTATTCTATGAAAACCAGTACCACCAACAGAAGCAAATAGAACATTTCTTGTGTGACATAATGATAAACTGTATTAAATTTTACAAATATTTGACATTTTCATTTATTACTGATATAGGTATAATTTCTTATTAATACATTTCCATTAAATAATTTAAACAAACAACTAAGTATGATAAAATTTATTAATATGTAAATAATTTTAAAAATTATGGACTGACATCTAGTGTACAATAAGAGTACTATAAATTGTATGTGTGGTGTTCTGTATAACCGACTGTAGTTATCTGATTTTTAAATTCAAAAATATTAGCGCCGATGTGATCAATAGGTGTCTTCATACAGAACACATTATTTAAAAATGTAGGAATAGAAAAACAATCGAGCAGCTATCAAATATGTAATTTATCTTAAAAAAAAGATTGCTTGTCATAAACACATACATAAAATATGTGCGAATGAGTTTAATTAATTATTTTGCATATATATAAAACTAAGACTAAGGAAGGCTGCGGCCCGGAGTAGAGTTTAGCACCCCCCCCCCCCCTCAATTGAGACACGTTATGAAAAAAAATATATAATAATAATAATAAATTTCTTTTTTTCTGTTAACTGTTTATAATCGGGGAGGTGAGCGACAAAAATTGCAACTACTTTATAAAAGCTGATTTTTTGATATTACGTCACATTTGTGGTGTAGAGATACAGCCTGCCGTCAGTCAGCTAGTTTCGTTAGCGTTTAGCTTAGGGACGGTTTTATTTTTGTAAAAATGTTGCAACTACTTTATAAAATCTGAAAATTTATTTGTAAGCAGTATACTAAGTAAGAACCCCTTTTATCATAATCAGCCTTCAAAATCTTGCAACCGAGCAGAGCGTTTAACTTAACGAGTTTAACGCGCTGCTGACGCGCCCGGTTGCAAGATTTTGAAGCCTGATTATGATAAAAGGGGTTTTTTAAATCACTACCAAAATTTAATATTTCTAAAGTTATATAAAAAAAAAATTTGTGCCTTATTAAATCCTGTAGTAATATTTTGGCACAAAACTTAAAAAAAAATTGTTTTTGACTCATTACTATACCAATCGAGTAACAGTTTCAAACTATGACCAAATGAAAGTTTATATATTTTTCTATTAAAAAATACATTGGTGCCATGTCAATGCCTGTTGGAAATGCCTGACACAATTTTTTTTATTTTTCTCAAAGGCTATAGCCAGGTAAGCATACAAAATCGGCCATTGCATAGAGGCTGATTTTTTTTTTTTGAAGTCACATTCTATGTAACTTTCAACTTGACCAAATATTAGCTTCCAAAAAATATAGTTTTCGAAAATAAAACATGAATTTTAAATAAATTTAATTTTATATACCTAGATGCACCCCCCTGAAAAAAATCCTGCTGGCGCTTATGACCCCACCCCTTGTCTACTCTCGCCATTAGGGGTTGAATGTAAAAAAAAAATGTATTGAAGACTATTTTGCAAAACTGGTTGTCAAATGAAAAATAATGCAAGTAACGTGCTCTAAATTCGTGTGCTGTTAAATAAGGGTATTTCGAATAATTATACATTTCATCAATATTTAGTAAATATTTTTAACCCAGCAAACGATCTTTTCAACAAACGTGCCGCTGACGCGCGGAAAATCTGGGAAATAAACTGCTCTAGAATTGAAAATATTGAATTATTATTATTATTCAATCTTATCGCGATTCTAAAAGTTTAAGCCGTTAACTTTCAGAATCGCGATAAAATTGAATAATTATATTTGCAAATTTTTTTTTTAATTGTTCACGTAATGCCTGATGACCTTTTTTTGCTCTACAATCAACATTACCAGTTTATTTCTTTACTGGAGGCTCATGGCGAACCACTCGACCTCACCCCATTCCCCTTAGTTAGCTACTGGGATTGTTACAAATTAAGTATCGAATTTCAGTGTTTTGGAGTAGGTATGCAATTCACGATGTACTATTAATTAAATCAAATTACCTAAATTAAATTATGAACAGGTTGATAAAAATATGTTTTTTCATAAATATAGAGCCGCAACTCGAATCTGGTTCGAAAATTGATTTTCACAAAAAATATAGAGCGTATTTTGGTTCTAGTTATGATTGTATTTATTTAAATAAGTGTAAAAAAGATAGAGTGTTGTTTGCATAGACATAGAGAATGGACAGTGCATTCTGTATTAATTATTAATGGTGTAACATCTGTTCAAAAAGTGAGAGAGATGCAATGTAGTTTGGAATATATCTATCTCTTTTTCTATGAATCTGATTGGTAGCTTACTATAGTTCAGGGTAGTATTACTGCCCGATATATTTTTGTATATCTATCTTGTGATTTTTGTGCAATAAGTTTTTTATTAGAAAAGTAAATAATATAAACAATAAACATACTATAATGGTTCATATTTCATCGAGGAAATTAAAAAAAAACATCAATTGATCTGATAGAAATTTGCAAAATTATGAACGGATATTCTGGGAAAATAACATTTTTGTTACCAAAAATATTAAATATATATTTAAAAAAATAATTTTAAAACAATTCCCACGTGGTTGCTACAAAATGATAAGGTGGATTGCACTTATAAACAGCACATACAAGATTTACTTAACAAAATTTTAATTTTTTTTTTTGATATTAGGTTACATTACGAAGCTACGAAAAAAGAAGAACAAGATATTAAAATTGGACCAAAAAATTCGAAACTTATACATATTATTTAGAAATTAATAATTGTTTTTTTTTTAATAAAATTTTTTTATAACGTTAATTATTTTTTGTTTTTTAACCTCTATATACAGGATGATTTACAACTAGTGTAAAAAAATTTAACAGTAGATCGAGGATGTAATTTTAAGCAAAAAACCTTATGTGAACCTATGTCCGGAAATTCTTCCTGAGGGAGCTACAGTCTTTTACCCAAAATTAGTGTTTATTTAATATCTAGAGAACCCATGCTATAGTTATGAAATTTGATACAGGGATTGGTATTTATAAGCGTTATCGATTTCCAATATCAAATAATTATAATTTAGACCAGGGGTGTATGGGGCCAGTAGGCCCGCCAATTTTTATCAAGTATTTTTTTGTTCTTCAATTTTTTCTTGAGTTGGATACTTGTAGAAGATTATATGACACAAAACTATACTTTGTTCATTTATCATAAGATTAACCGTTTTCGAAAAATAACGAAAAAAAAACACTGCACAACTTTTACTTAATACGGATGGTTCAAATTACACAAAATAAGTTTATATTCTTGTTTTATAAATAAAAATAAGATAAAAAGTTAATATAAATATACCTCCTAATACTTATCATCATAGAGCTATAGCCAATTGTATTACTGTTACACGTATTTTACTAACATGATTAAAAAACGAAACTATAAATAGCTGTTTGTTGTTAAAAATGTAATTTTGGAGCTATATTCATATTAACTTTTCATCTTATTTTTAATCATTGAACAAGAATATAAACTTATTTACTTATTTTGTGTAATTTGAAGCATCCGAATTAAGTAAAATTTTGCAGTACTTTCTTTTTTTCGATATTTTTCGAAAACAGTCGGTCTTATGATAAATGAACAAAGTATATTTTTGTGTATTTTGTATCATATAATCTTCTACAAGTATCCAACTCAGGAAAAAATTCAAGAACAAAAAAATACTTGATAAAAATCAGTGGGCCCACTGGCCCCATACACCCCTGGACTAAATGATTATTATTTGATACTCGAAATCAATAACTATTATTAATATCAAACCCTGTATCAAATTTTATAACTATAGTGTAATGGGTTCTCTAGATATTAAATAAACACTAATTTTGGGTAAAAGACTGTAGCTCCCTCAGGAAGAATTTCCGGACATAGATTCACATAAAGTTTTTTGCTTAAAATTACATCCTCGATCTACTGTTAAATTTTTTTACACTAGTTGTAAATCATCCTGTATATCTATGAATATTTTTAATATTAGGGGCCAAGAATGAAATAGTTACACTCCTGTTTAAAAAAAGGACAAGTATATTCCAAACCTGTTTCTATCTCTTTATTTTGACACGACTCTGTTTTCGAGTCAGATGCGTGGTCCATTCTCTATGTCTATGGTTGTTTGGGTTATACATATTTCTATCTATACTTATTATGTTAAAACAGAATGCGCAGTCCATGTCTCTATGCACTTATACGGTTTATTTTAAAACAAATGTATGGGCCTCAAAAGCTTTAAGCTATGATGGAGTCCCGCATCTTTTAAATTACATAATGAGACGCAAACTGTTCGTTAACATACAAGATAATGGAATGAGTGCGTCAATAAATGACTAAAACAAAATGTTTTGTAAAAAAATAAATTAGTTGTTTTAAATTAGAAAAAGCTTCCTTGTGAAGTTCTTTTTATCCTTTGGCATTGGTTCTGTGTATTTAAATATGATTTTAACATAAATATGCGTTTGAATGGTAGGGCACAGGCCCACCGGACGAGAGTGAAGGGGCGAGAAGGGTGGTCTCCTCGAGCACCGTGTGACTTCTATTTTTTAGGGTATATTACTTCAAGACCAAATTAATGATTTAATATAAATAGAATAATGTGAGAGGGCCCCCTAGTTTTACGTCGTTACACTCAAATATAATTCGAACAGTTTGTGCATAACATACAGTACCGGGGGCGCCAAAAAATATTGAATATTTTAAAGGAAAAAAGTTTATCTGTGCACGATTTTCTCAGTAACTGCTGAACGGATTGATGAATAGAGTGTTTCACGAGAAAGGTTTAAATGTATAATTTGTAGACAATTTGTGTAAATTTCAATAAATCAGAAATATATTCAATTGTGCTACATAAATAATTAGCGATAAATGAAAACAATGTTTAATAGATTTATTACAGATTAAATTTATATCCCCGGGTAACACCGGGTCCAATGTGCTAGTTCTAATACAAATCAAGAAAATTCGAATCTTTTTCTGCTTTTAATTCCTCAATGTTTATTATCTATTATAAGGATTTTATATCTATGTTTCTTGAAATTTAGAGTACCCAAGTAGTTTTTTCTATAGTGCATTTTTTTTCTTAACTTGTATGGCACCCTTTTGACGCATTTGGGAATTAACATAACATAAACATTCTGTTCTATTGTATCTACAATTTATTATTGAGTTGTCTGACTTATTACTAGAGGCCTAACATTTATTGTATAATGTAGATTAGGGCTTCGTATTATCCTAACCCGGCCCTGGTAGTAAATCGTACATTGGCGCTGGTTTGAATTCTGTATTTAATTAAGGTAAGTACCTGTATATATACACACATATTCCATCAGCCATATACGAGCATATAATCACAATACAACCCTTGTAATAACTATATATTATTATATTCTTATAATATTATATTTATCAATTATTCAAAATCAGTAGGTACTAGGGTCGCACACTGAAACTTTTCTCGGTCTCGGACGACCGAGACGACATGGCTTTAATTTCCGCGAGACGAGACTTACCAAGTGTGACCAGGTTTCAGATTTTGACGGAGTCTCAGGGTTTGCATACTGGGGGCTCAAGGTTTCGGTGCAATTTCTTCGGGTTTTGCAATAAACGATGACGAGTAAAAAAAGGTCAAAAATAGAGCAGGGGGTGCAAAAGTGCAGATTAAGGTAATAAATTTTATGAAAATAAAAATAAAAAGAATAAAATAAAATAAAAAGGGGTTTTCATTTAAATGTCAGGGTTTACAAAAATCAAAATCTGGTTACCCCAGAGTTATCTAGTTTTCATCTCGTGTGCAGCCCTAGATAATACTGACGTAAACAATAATGAATAATGAATATACCTAATATGTGATACACAACATATTATGTAGATTCGATAGATTTTATGTCATATAGACGAACTAAAAAAACCTTTTTGTCTGATAACAAAGTCAATGTTTATTTTCAACAGATTTATTTTTATTTGTGATCAATAATCCACTTGGCGCGAAAATTCCACCAATCCAGTAAAAAGAAACAAGCTACATGCGCACTGCGATCTGTTTATTGTAATATACCACCTGATGCTTAACATTTGATATACTAGCGCCAATTTTAAATTATTACTATAAGGTACTGGCACTACTCTTGGATATGACTCTAGTAATGGCTATTTTTTAATTAAATGTACTGAATTAGAAATATTTGATTAATTAACACCATTTCTGAATATTAATCTATATACATTTAACTGTCTTACAGCGTCATTTGATGATAATCGTCCAATAGGTGTCAAAATGGTGGACATTTAATAAACTAATTATTAGTATAATTTATTTATTAATTATTATATTACCATAGCAACTACATTACATTTTTCAAATTTGATGATTCTTTTATATCTTTTGTGTCGTAGTACTTATCATTTTATAATCATTAGCAAGTGTCCATCACTGCTTGTTCATTACTGTTTTTACTTTATCCATTACTGGAGAAAAAACAGAAACAAAATAAAAGGCTATAATTAAAAAAAACAAACTATATTTGCGGACTTTGGTAATTAAATTGATTTAATAAAGAGTTACTTGTTTTTTAGTAACATGAGTTCATAAGAATTACAAAAAATCAGTCCGTCAATCACAAAAACAGTAAACCTTGTTCTTATAGCGGCCATAACTGGTGCCAGTACCTTATTTCTAATTCACTACATTTAATTTAAAAACAGCCATTACTGGGGTCATAGCCAAGACTGGTACCAGTACCTGATATGGTTTTGGAATTCGCACATTATTAGTCTTAATTTTCTTAAATACCTGATAAAAATTATTTTTATAATATTTATAGGTAAGTAATCTTCCTATTTCAAAGCGAAATGAGCACAGATAAAAATAAACTATAAATGGACAGTAATGAACACTAACAATAAGTTTAAACTGTCGATAATCAATTAAATCAGTATATAATCACTCATTTGTGAAAGCTTTTTAATAACAATAAAATTTGATTGAAATGTGTACCTGTCACAAGTACAAAATAATCAGAGTAATATTCGGTGAATAGTAGATAATATGTTTGTAATTAAAATGAAATTAACAAAATGAACTCCACGAGAAATGTTGTAAAATAGTCCTATTGTTAAATAGAAATATGTAAAAGTATCATTGTTATCAAAAGATACTGATGAAGTCTGAAACATGACGAAACGTATATAATAATAAATAATATTATATCATATAACTATTTTACTGACATATAATGACCTAAAACCTCGAAGTCAAAATAAAAATTTGTAATTAAATATACCTGTCAATATATTTCAATTCATAAATGGGTATAATCATTTTATTTAGATTTTTCATATTAATTTTAATTTGATGTGAAATATACACAAATATTTGAACATAGCAAGTACTATATATTTGTGTGTATTTGTTATTAATGTTTTTAAATGCACATTATGAATTATAATATTAACTATTAGAACTGATATTTTGTATATGTAACCTAATACACCTAATATTTTAAAAGTTATATAAGTAGGTACTTAACATTAATTTTTATGTTCGATATTAAATATAAATACTTTTTTATTCTAAAAGTATATTAGTGAAGCACTTTTAATTAAAAAAAACCGAATGATATCGTTAATTTCCAGTATCGTAACGAAAATATATTTACACATTTTTAACGAAGAGTGTGCTTTTTCAAATAATGAGATAAGATCGTTATGTAATACTTATGCCCGGTATTATAAAGAATTTGCACGCAAATTTGCTTCCAGCTAACGCTATCTACTGAGAGTTAAATTGTTGTGAAATTGCTCGATATTTTAAAGCAGTGGTAATAAATGTATAGTAATGTAAATGTTATGCATTTTATGAGGTACACTTGGCAGCACTTATTTTAAGATTTCTACTTAATACGCATGCGTCAAAGTCATTATAGACCGAGCTCTGATAGCAAAAAATGGTACGTCATCGAACACCTCAAATTTAAAAAGTGAAAATGGTTGGAAATAATGTAAACAACATGTTAGACCCGGCAGACTATTAAAAATATGTTAATTGCTATGCTTAATGAATTTTTGAAATGAGTTAAAAAAACAATGAATATACCTTACAAAACACCTGCATGAAATTTACACAGTTTATAGTAAATAATGTGCAATTTTTGAAAAAAAAATGCTGCTTAGCAATTTTTGTTAATTACCTTGTCTGCCTTAAATTTTTATAAGTTATAATTTTCAACAAAAGTACGTCACATAACACCTTTTTTTATTTATAAAAAAATGAACTTTGAGATCTCCCCTATCTGTTAAAACTTTGCTGACTGGAAATTTTTGTTAATTACCTTGTCTGCCTTAAATTTTTATAAGCTATAATTTTTAACAAAAGTACGTCACATAACACCTTTTTTTTATTTTTTTTAAAATAAAGTTTGAGATCACCTCTATCTATTATAACTTGTCTGCCTAACAATTTTTATTAATTAATACCTGCAAACTTTTATTTTGCCTGCACTATTTTCATAGAATTTCGATAAATGGTAATATTCAAGAAATTTCCGAGCAAAGAAACATTTGGTCGTCTCAAACAATACACTGCAAGTCTTATCTCAAATCCCAATAGATCAGCGGTTCCCAACTTTCATTTTATTTATTTGTAGAGATCAGTTATCAAGTGCTCAGTGTTTAATTAACTTTTCACACAGCTTATGTTTTTTGTTGGGTGGAGGGGGTGTGCCACTGTATCTTTTTTCGCCATTATAAATTTTTTTTCGCGTACCCCTGAGAGTACGCGTACTCCAGGCAGAATATTCATCTATTAGGATTTTGGAATTCACGACAGTGATTTATTTAAATTTTAAACAAATAATTGTCCTGAATTAACAATCAAATCATTAAATTTTATAAAATTAATATTTCTATATATTATATATTCATCGGGAGCCGGATGTAAATCTTTGAAGGGCCGGCGCGCAGGTCCTATTTTGGTGATCGCTGGTCTAGGGTCTAGACTCTAGACTCTAGGGTAAACCCTATTTGTTTTATTTGAAATAATTATGAATGTTTATTAATATTTTTAACTATCCTGATACATTAAAAAATACTATAGTTCCAATAAATAATTGATTGAATCTAGCAAATTATTTATTTAAATCGTTGCAATGAAATATTTTATAAGTTCAATCAAATATCTGATAAATTCGATATAATTTATTGATTTAAAAAAATAATAAAAAATAGAATATTATTTAAAAGACATAAATTATAGATAATAATATTCTCTGCAGCATGTCTCAAATTAATTTTTTTAAACGTAATTACTAAACCGGAAGCGGATGTTTACTCTTGTCATTTTTTTTGAAAGGTTTTCAAAATAGGAAATTTTCTTCCCAGACAAAATTTAATCTTAAATATAAAATTTCACCCTTCGACGATTTGTCGTATTTGAGTTACTGCGCTTACAAACAGACAGACACACAGACATCATAGCGAAAATAATCAGAATAGATTCAGGGAAGGTATATTCTTTTTCTAAATTTCGATAACCCTTCACCAAAATTTCGATGTGACAATGGAGAGGAATTTATTTTTTTGGTCGTCACATCGAGGCCCATAACTTTTTTAATTTTTAATATTTTTCAATAAAAATTGGTATTCAATAAGTTGAATATATATTTAATAAGATGTCTACTACCTGATCGCAAAATAATATGGTATACCTATAAAATTTTTTCAAACATTGACAATCACATCACAGTGGCTTTCCCCCTTAAGACTGACCTGGTAAAAAACATTTTTTCGATAAAAAAACTCTCTTAATATATAAAAGAGATGTAAAACCTCGATTGATAATTAAAAAAAAAAAAAAAAAGTTGTCAACGGTTATATTACATTTTTTTTTAACAAAAAAATGTGGTCGTAGCGCTTAAAAAATTAAGACTGACAAAGTAACAAACGTTTTTTTTGCTGGCAGCAAAATTTTAATGCAATAAGAAGTCTCAAAGTTAATGTTAGAAAAAAAATTAAGATGGTGTTTTTTCACGGCCTGCGTATAAACTATTTAAACGAAAAAAAATCATTGGCACGGCGCTTAAAAATTAAGACTGACATAGTAAAAAACATTTTTTCGATGGCACACAAATTTATAAGCATAGATTAGATCTCAAACTTTATTTAAGAAAAAAAAAAAAAAGGTGTTATGTCACGCCAACGGTGGAGCCGGGCATCCATCTCATGCATGGATGCTGCACATTCAAAATTAAGGCAGACAAGGTAATTAACGAAAATTTGCAGTCAGCAAAGTTTTAACAGATAGGGGAGATCTCAAAGTTCATTTTTTTATAAATAAAAAAAAGGTGTTATGTGACGTACTTTTGTTGAAAATTATAACTTATAAAAATTTAAGGCAGACAAGGTAATTAACAAAAATTGCTAAGCAGCATTTTTTTTTCAAAAATTGCACATTATTTACTATAAACTGTGTAAATTTCATGCAGGTGTTTTGTAAGGTATATTCATTGTTTTTTTAACTCATTTCAAAAATTCATTAAGCATAGCAATTAACATATTTTTAATAGTCTGCCGGGTCTAACATGTTGTTTACATTATTTCCAACCATTTTCACTTTTTAAATTTGAGGTGTTCGATGACGTACCATTTTTTGCTATCAGAGCTCGGTCTATTATACATATGTACGATTTTTTGGCTACATTTGTGAGTGGTTGTCATTTATATTTAATACTTAGCAGATAGCATTAGCTGGGAGCTAATTTGCATTTGCAGCCTAGTGTTATTTCGTTTTAAGCTATCCTGCAACGCCACTATAAAGAATCAGTTATTGTTGTCAACTTTCTTTGTGAACACAACAATAACGCTGGCAGCAAATCGCGACAAAAGTCTTAGAAGTTCTCCCGCTTACAGGTATCTGATATTTAAGGACCTCCTTATTTATAAAAGGCGACTATTGCAAATTGCCTAAATTAAAATAATTGTGTTTATATATAGAACTAGTTACCCGCGGCTTCTCTTGTATGGATTTCGAAACCCCCATCCCCGTGATATTTTTTCCGCTGGATCGAATGAAACTAATTACAACCATGCATATGTAAAAGGGGGTGAAATAATATTGGACATTGTACCAATTGGTGTATTCATAAATAATATCTGATTATAATCTACTGAAATACCTGATGATTGAATGATCTTAATTACAAAGGCATTAAACAATATGTGTTAATCAATGCAAGCCGGTCAGATATGTCTGAGAGCGTTGTATTAACTCTGTTGAGCGCAACAATGGGTACATAATATATGAAACACTTAACAATATTACGTCGTGGCTGCGCGCCCCCGCAATGCCACCGCCCCCTCATCACCCCGTCCAATTCTAAATGGTCGCTATATATTCTGTCTATACGCGAAATCAATGTGCGCAGTCAGGTTGCCATGACGACCGGCCGTTGCCTGGCAACGCAAACAGAATGTAATATTGATACGGTCCGGGCATTGTTGCTCCGGTCTCCGGGCGTGCAAAATCCGGACAATACTCCGGTTGAAATTTTTTATGCATCTATTTAGTAAATGAGATGTCAGATTGTAAATTTTATTATTAATAATATAAACCTGTCACGTCGTATTTTATATTTTGGGTAACCTCTCCGAAAAGAAAAGTAATGATCGTTTCAGATGATGTGACAATGGATATTGTTTATAGACAGATTCACTGAACCAGTCGAGTGGAAAGGTGCTCTAGGCATGGCTAAATGGTATCAATTTGTATATAGAGTACATATTAATATAAAGGCGTTGACATAATCAAAAGGATATGTCAGTGGTGAATATTCAAATGCATTTTATAATTCACGACTGATATTATTTATAATTATAATTCATGTTGTACTCCATCCCTGATAATTCCGGGAATTTTTATATCCACTTAGGAATCCATGTACAAAAATAAATGATCAAATAAATTGAAATGTATCATACATTTCAATATAATTAAATATACCTACATCTTTATAAAGAATTTTTTTTCAAATATTGATTAAGAAAAGTTTATATTTTAGCATAATTTTTATAATTAAAATATCATATGAACTTATATGTATAAATGTACATGTTTTCATTAAACTACATATTTCCAATATATCGTGATAACACTTTTGTTGTTTCTCACTTAAAAATCAGCATTTTAAAAAGGTTTTTAGTGATAATATTATATGGCATGATCAATAATACCATCCAGTAGGTACACCGACTGAAGCCGATTTGTTCCGAATACACCCGATTGAATACATCAATAGATTCAGCGCAATATGGCTGCTAACAGGGATGTTAAATGTATCACTATAAAAAATGTAATCAACCTAGAACAAAAGCTTGCACTGTTATTAACATTTTGCTTTTAATTAAATTCTTATGGAAATATATGTGTTCTTATGATGTTGATGTGCTATTTTTTTAGTATTAGATGTAGTTTGAGTAGATTATCTAAAAGTATCTACAAAATAGTAGTATAAAGATAAATATGTAATTATATTTTCAAATTTGGGTAGGTATATTAAAAGTTTTGATACGAGTATCATATACATATAATTGTATCGTCAAAATAATTAATATCTAAAAACTAAAAATAAGTATGAAGATCATTTTTCAACATATGTAAAAGTTGTCTAATATTCAATAATATAGATTAAAGGTTCTAAAATAAATTCATACAGCGTCCTTCCTTGTTTATATATAGATAATAATTTTTAATTTAACAATTTAATTTTACGTATTTTACATAGATATGGCTCAACAGATTTTTTAAAAGTATTAGCATATAATAATATTAAAATTATAATGTTAAAAGTGTATGTGTATCTATTTCAAAGAGTTATTAAAGATATTTAAGTTAATAATATTTATTGTTTTATTTGCACGACATATGAATGTAAAATAAAAATCTTTTTTTTTAAACTTCCTTTTTTACTAATAATAATTGAAAGCGCATTTTAAAAACATATTTTCTATATTTAACAATTAAAATGTCAATTTTATTTCATAATTTATTGATGAAATCATTACAAATACGAGACAAAGGATTTATAATATTCCATTTTACACCAAACCCCTGTTTCCACCAGATTCGTTAGAAAATATATATTATGCAGACCGAATTTCGTTATACTTCTCATTTCCTCCTCGTTGTTTTCCATGCGCATGGTTCTTTTTAGACTTGTTTCCTTATCGCTCGTATCTACCATATGAGTGGATAGAGAGAGATAGGATTTATAAATAGGGTTCGAATATGTTTGGTAAAAATCAACTTTGGCAAAACCTCGCACGCTGTTGATAGCCGCTGAAAATCTCAACCACTCCACACGACAAAGCTTTCAGAGAAAGGTTTCGGACCCGGTATTATCACTGATAATGGTAAACCGTGTACTCTTAAGGGTAGATTAATACTTATTAACTAACACTTTTTGTGATCATTTCGTTGTTATCGATACACATATGTATGTACTTTTTTTTCGTTTTAGTAAATTATAATATTTTTAAAGTTGGGTGTAATTTTCCCCTTGGCTTTGCCTGCATGTATTTTGAAATCGATGAATATTCGTGCGACTGGTGGCTCTAAAAACAGACTTCACATTCTCATTATGACGTCAGTTATAATGGGTTTCATTTTTAACCATTTTTATTAGAAAAAATCAATTGTAAATTTCCTAAATACGGGCCTACCGTAAATCTATACGCCAGAACTATGCTATGGTTTAAAGCTTTTTAACAGTCAAAGTTCAATCAAAATTGGTTAAATAGTTTCGTATCAAATCGGACAAACAAATAGGCAGATAACACATAAAAAACTATATGGATTATATAGACTATAAAACGAAGTATAGACTCAAAAAAGTATTAAAATATTAACATTGTACGGACAGTGCATATACAATTTATATTCTATATAAGTACTGATAATCATGTTTTTGGCATATGTATTTTTAATAAAAGTTCGAAAAGGTTAAACTAATTAATTTGGTAACTATGTACGGGCGCGTATTGTATTTCTGATATCCGTGTGCCAAGCTCAGTTTTGTTACGCTACTTCCCCATTAAAAATAATTTAAAATATATAAGTTATCATTTTGTTTGACATGGTAAAAATATCGGTATGGAGAACCATATGTTACATGAATTCCATGTTATTTAATATCTTTTTAAATAATTTTTAATATATGAAACATTTCAATGGGATTTGTCAGAAATAAAACTCACATTTGTATAAGTATAAATATTAGTTTTCTAATATCCTAATGTCTAAAATATAATACACATTCGTAGCTAATTTGACAATTTGAATTTAGTTGCTTTTGTACATGAATTAGTGACGTATTAATTAGTATTTAAAATTCAAATTTTGAGGATGGTTTTCACCACTTCAATAGCTATTTAGGCACGTGCAAAAACAAATATCCCTTAGGTTCAATTGAAATACAAATGTACCAAGTCTTATCAAAATAAGTGAGATAATATTCGTAACATTTACTTTTTAGACGATAATAGTTATAAAGTTTCGAATATTTCCAAAACCCCTAATCCGATTAGCACCAAAATCAATAAGTCTAGAGTACTCACTAACAATAAGACAAAAAGTTTCAATTCAAATTTACATTCAGTCAATGCAGAGATAAACTTTTTTTAAGTTTTGAAGGTAGTACAATCAGAATCTGCTCTTATCTCGGACACGATTTTTCGACGGTATTACAATGCTTCCATTTCTTTCAGAACATGGAAGTAAAAATGAAGATTTATTTAAGAATTTATTCGCGCCATCTATAGTGACTAAATAAAAAATTAAACAAACCGTGGAGTGAATTTCTTTCAGATTATATTAACGTTAAAATGCTTCGATTGGCACCCCAACGAAGTCAATAGAATTTTTTATTTACGAGATTTCGTGCAGGAAAAAAATGACACGTACGTACGACATACACACACATACATCTTTCTGTAAATAGTGGAAATATACTATAGTGACCTTAAAAGATACAAATATGTTTAAAAAAAATTGTTTGCTTTCCTATTGGGAAGTTAAAAATAGTGTATTTATTTATTTTATTTAAATATAGTCTAATAATTTGTTAAGCCTCATGAAATTTTGTATTTACGAATTTCTTTGCGCCAACTATAGTAACTTTTTGTAAAAAGTATTTTTTTTAGAATAAGGTAAATGCACCAGTTATGGCCGCTATAAAAGCAAGTTTTCTATTTTTTTGGATTCATGGGCTTGTTTTTTGTAATTCTCATAAACTCATGTTACTAATAAAACAAGTAACTCTTTATTTAATCAATTTAATTACAAAAGTCCGCAACTATAGTTTGTTTTTTAAATTATAGCCTTTTATTTTGTTCATGTTTTTTCTCCAGTAATGAGCACACAGTGATGGACACTTGCTAATGTTTACAAAATGATAAGTACTTCGACACAAAAGATATGAAAGAAAGAATCGTCAAAGAAACAATGTAAAGCAGTTGCTATGATAATATAATAATTAATAAATAAATTATAATATTGGCCGATTATCAGCAAATCACGCTGTAAGACAGTTTAATGTATATAGATTAATATTCACAAATGATAGTAATCAAATATCGACACATATTTCTAATTCAGTACATTTAATTAAAAATTTGCCATTACTGGGGTCCTTGCCAAGACTGGTGCCACTACCTTATATCATATCATAAGCAATGAACATACAAAAAATATGGATTATATACTTTTCAGAACAACTTATTTTTTAGAATTGCAGCCAATTATGAAACTTCGTTAGTGCCAGCATAAAAACTTCCTTAGATAAGAAAGGCAAAACTTAAGAAAGCCTTGGAAGTTTGGATGCGATAAAGTAATCTTCTGTAATTCAAAAATCGAAATTTTAGCAGGGAAAGAAAATACAAAGTACTCAAATTTATATCTTAAGAAATGATTTATGCTCTCGTCAATACAATATGGGCTATTTATTTAATTACAAGATTACAGCATGTCTTTTAATAGGCTTCTGTATAACTTTAACAATCCAATATCCGTATTTCATATGTACAATATTGTACAACCTATAGTTTTTTTTTAAATTATAAGTTCATTTCCTCTTGTTTGCATAGGTTAGTTTTTCTTTCAGATTTTTATCAATATTTTCATAAATATTTATTTTTAAAATATAACTCAAAATATACTCTAACTTTTTGTAAGAAATTTTTCTAATGTATAATAAATGGAAATAATATTGGATTTACGAAGAGTTAGTTAATCAAAATTTCACTAAGTCCAGACCTGCTGTATAGTTTTGTCCCACTCGATGTTGGTAGATAAATAAACCTCTGCGTCCTACTGCAGTGGTGGGTGGGGGCAGGAAATGGGGCTAGTTGTTCCCATCATCCCTTAGTTTCTCTCACAATCATATTGGGTATACCACCTACATACTTTGTTATTTTAGTTGAATTTAAGTAATGTGGATTTATATATTATTTTGACAGATGATTTTTCGCACTGTGAGTAAGCTTTGTTCTACGAAAACGCTTTTAAAAGAGAAAACTAATGATTTTATATTTTTGTGGACCTATTTTTTATCGTTAAGCTTTATTTAAAAGGTAAGTATCGTTTTATCTATACCAATAATTTGAAATATCTAAAAAAAAATTTTAAAGTTCAATAATATTATATAATAGGTCATTTCGTTTGCCAAATTAGAGCGACGAATTTTTTTTTTCATGAAGTTTTATTGGCCCTTTAGCAATAAGAAAGTGCATGGTGCTAAAAGAGCTTTATGTTAGCAGTTATTGTTTATGGGTCATTTCATCTAAAATGACCTTTTTAAGAAAATTGGTTACTTGACTATTTTTGATTTTCTTCATATTTTGTATATAGTTTACCTTTTAATTGTCAATTCAAAACATTTTCTACAATATTTTTAAAGAAATAGGAAGTATGTTAAATGATTGACGATATATACAAAAAATTTTTTTTATGTATAACAGATAATAATTTCTGGTAGAAATCATTGAATTCTCTCAAAATTAGGCTACATTTTTCTTTTATCATAAATTTATTATGACATTAATTAAAGATTTGAAACTTAATAGTAAAAATGATTTTGTTTCAAATTTTAGGTCTAAAAATTTTCATGCTAATGAAGTTTTTCAAAATTCATATTAATTATACATAGTTACAAAATTAGATCTAAAGTACCTACAATTAAAATTTTCATTGCTTATCTTTAGACCCATGAAAATGAAGTCTGCACACATATTTAAATTATCAAAATCAAAAGATTATTTATCGAATAAATAAAAAATGTATAAATGTACCCATTCCATAAATACATTTATACATAAATTAACATACATATATTACAGAAGAAATTTAAACTCATAATAAATTTTATAATATTTTGAAAAAATAATAAGACTGGTAAAACGAAAACAAACTTTTCGTAAATAAATTTTTATTTGTATTATGTTAGAAGAAAGTTATATTATATTGTCCAATTAGTTTTTATTCCTGACACAATTGCAATGTTAACAAAGTAGAGAAAAACAAAAAAAATATAGAGGTAATTTTAGATTTAAACGAAATGTATATTAACCTGGAAAGCAAACATCATCAGTGTAAATCACACTTAACCTAGCCACAAACAAAAGCCACGGACATAGGGTAAATACGACAGTAGTTAGACAGTCAAATAAATATAGGACAATAAGATCTCAAATGTTTACTAAATAATCGAAATATTTTTTATATTATTAAAAATATAGTTTTCTACATCGATGTAATAAGATATAGAATTAAAACAGCAATTGTATTGTAAAATTTTGATTAAATTATAAAATTGTGGAAAATATTTTTTTTTAAATTATAATTTACAACTATTCCAAATATGAAAATTATTGACTTCTATTCAGTGGCGCGTTATGATAGTCGGGGACCTCAAACAGAATAAATATTCGAGGTTTCCATTTTTTTGTGGAATAAAAAAAATTTCAAGTTATTATCAACACTGAAACCTTTTTTATGTTCGTTTGAAAATCAGAAAAAGGTATATCGGGCCCTAGGCAGTTGTCTAAAAAATTTGTTAAATATTATAGGTGATCTTTTGTGTTTTTCCTGAATTTCGTTAAACACTATTAAATTTTTTTGTTTATTTAGGTATTAAATATTCAGGATTCGTATTTAAAATTCGTTACGATTAGTCAATATTAGACAAAATCGATTTATCTTTACATACATACTTAGAATCCAAGTAACATACATATTTATTAATTTAATAATGATGATAGATACTATTTATTTAAATGTATGCACAAAAAATAATTCCACATACGACTTATTAGGTGAACTCACCCAACATGAAGATTGAAAAAGTAATGCGGGAAATGGAGCGGGGAGTTATCCGTAACCGGAAGCGGTAGCGTGTATTACATCCGATAGATCTCTTGAACAATTCTTGGATGACACAGAACGTATTCTGTATACTTACTTACTTGTTACGTGTAGATATATTATTGTTCATTGATTTTTGATAAATGTCAGTAATTAGGATATACGTAGCTACCAGCTTATGGTAATTTCTTGGTTTACAATTCAATGGTTAATTATCAAATGGAGCCCCTAAAAAGTAATTTGATGAAGCTGCATCGGATTTTAAGTCTTTTTTATAAATCTATGGTATTAATTCTAAAGTCCTAGTAAAAGAAATATAATCAGAAAATAAAATCCAGTAATAAAAACTATAAAACATTTGCAAATTCAAAACAAATGAATGCGATTTCAAACTTATAAGTTTTCAAACGCAAATTCTAACTTTGAACTCATAATTGGCTTTTTCAGTTCATACATAATTTCATTTTATAGTTAGCATCAGTTCAACCATAATAATACCGCTACTTTTATATGACTGCTTGTTAACTCATAAATATATCCATATATTTCAAGTAAAGGTTAAATAAATGTATGTAATATTATATTTAACTTGATTTGTGAATTATATATTAAAATTTTACCATCCATTGATTAAATAAATTTAAGGAAAGTTTTAAGACAATCACTTATACATAGAGTTTGTCAATAGGTCCTTAAAACCATTCTTATTGAGGTTAGGCTTACACATTAACCAAAATAAAATATATTTAATTGAAATACACTATATTTTTATCATATTAGATAAAAATGAAATCGTTGTGAAATGAGCAATCTCAATCAAAATTTATTGACATTTTTTCTCTGTTTGTTTATTCTGACTAAACTCGAAAACTACTTAACAAATAAATGTTAATTATAATTATTAATTCACTATTAGTAAGCATAAATCCTTAAAATAAGTATATACTATAAAAGGTATAGTCGCAAAATACCGTCCTCTTTTTTAAAAACCTATGTATTTTCCATATTTTTAGAGATATATCAAAAATAAAAGCAGTATTACCAACAATTTATACTTTTATTTAAAATTGTTATCAAATTAACCAATCAGTTTGGCTATACTTTGTAAGCTTAGCTTCGACAAAAACAATTCATATTTCTAAAATTATATTTGGGCTCCAAATATCATGCCATACAAACTATTATGAAAAATATACTTCTGATCAGGATTAAAAGTCTTAAATTGAAAAATCAGTCCTCAAGGCAGGCAAAGCATATAAAAGGACCCGGATTTTCTATGTTGTTGATTGTTCTACGATGGGAACTGGTCTCAAGTCTACTTGAAAATAAAACAAAATTGAAAAAACAAAACAAAAAGTGATACAAACGATTAACCACAACAATGGTTTCTAATATCGTTCCCGGAACGATATTAAGATTTTCTCTCGAATTTGAAATTTAATTTTTTTTAATGAAACGGGTGCATAACCTCAATCTTATTTACATCGTCAATCATCATAAGAAATAACGAAAGATATATTGAGATTTTATGTTAACTACAATGTATATTTCTAATATAACTGTAATCAAAAGATATTTGATGAACAAAATTACCTTTTACCTTTTTTATAAAAAAAAAAAACAAATGCAAAATAGATTTGAGCCATCAACTCCAAAATTACCAAAATGTACGTGAAAAGTTAAATATTTTTAGTTCAGTAACTGATTTGAGATGATGTTTTCGGAGATAGACAAGGGGACGAAATTTGGCGGCTATATCTTATCATCACACTAATTTATTGAGGGGCTGAGCAGGGATAAAAATACGTACGGATACTTAGTAAATTACTACTGAACCGATTTTGATGATATTTTCTTCGTTACTGAGTGACATGGTGCAATAGAAGGAGGTGCTAATGTGATGAGATCTGGTATTTACTGACTAAGAGCAGTCGGTCGCGCAGCTTTAATCGATTCTGAAATACATGCGGCGAAACCGCAGGAAACCATAAATGATATAACATCTACTAACACTAGTGTACAAATATTTGTAAACCCAAAGAATGATTGTGTACCTATATTATATATACACAGGTAAACTCTCTCCTCCCCCGCTTTACTTATTATTTCGTTTTCACTACACTCTAAACGCCTCTGGCCTTGATTGAAATCTATTGACCCGAATTTTTTTTCGCGCGAGTATTGCATCAGAACGAGCCAACGAAGTAAATGATACGATATGTATAGACCAGTTCTCTCCACCCAATAATTTAAAATAAAAGTATATTCAAGCATAATATTTTAAGCAATAACTTTTTTTATTTTTTTTTCACACTGCATTTCATATAAGTGAATCAGCTACAAATAAAACGGCCAAGTGCGTGTTGGGCACGCACATGATAGGTTTCCGTAGTCATTACGATTTATAAACAAGAGTTATTTCAATTTTTTTTATAAACTATTCTAGCTACAGTGTTCGTTATAATTTTCATTGAAAGTACTAACTAAAAGCTACATTCTGGATTTTATTATAGATTTTTTGCATCGATAGTTTAGAAATTAAGGAAGGGGGACGCTCTGATAACCACATTGAAAAGCAAATATATCGTGACTAAAGGGTTAAAATCAAAAGGTCATATAATATTTTCTGTTGCATTTTAGGAGAGATCTAAAGATACCCCACTCAATGGGGTAAGTGAAAAAAATTTGAGTACAATTTTCAGTCTATGAGAGGAGGTCCAAAATAATTTTGACAGTGTTCGTTATAATTTTCAGTGAAAGTACTAAATAAAAGCTACATTCTGAATTTTTTTCAGATTTTTAAATTGATAGTTTAGAAATTATGGAGGAAGGGACGCTCTGATAGCGACATTTAAATGCAAATATAGAAGGGTTAAAATCAAAAGGTCATTTGACATTTTTTGTTTCATTTTACGAGACTTATCTAATGACACCCCACTCAATGGGATAAGTGAAAAAAAAGATGTGGGTTTTAGTCTATGGGAGGGGGGGCCAAAAAAAAATTTTTTTTCAAAAATCTTTTCTGTTTTTGTGTTATCAATCTTCGTCCGTATACCAAATTTCATCTTAATCGGCTTAAAATTTTTGAGGACGGACATGGCGAAACTATAAGGTTTCCTAGTTTTCTACGGAAACCAGTTTCACTAAAGTATATGTTATTTATATAACATCCTTTAATTTTTAGTAAATACATAGTTAGTAACAATATAAACATTAATTTAATATTCACTTTATTTATCAATGAATTGAAATACAATATATTCTTTTAATCTGCGATTGATTTACTAAATTGTTTGTAAAGTGGAGTTAAATGTCAAGTCTTCTGAATAACTCATATTTTCTAAAAAAAAAATCAGACAAAACTTTTTAACTTTATAAAATTCTTGGAACGATTTTTACATAATTTTTTATTCAAACTTATCTGAAAAGAATTTATTTGATCAAATTCTTTATTAAACTATTAATTATTTATAAAAACAATAACAATAGACCTAACCTTAAAAGTGTAACTCAGGAAAGTATGTCAAAGTGAAAACAATTAAATTATATAGGTACTTAAATAAACCGAGCCTACACTTACAAACTTATTAAGGTAATTTCTAAGTTTACTTAATTTATTAAAAACTACTTTTATTTTAAAAATGTGTCATAATTTATCGTCCGTCCGTCCGTCCTTTTCAGTCAAACAAAATGTCTCGTAAACTATATAAGCTAGAAACTTGAAATGTTTACTGAATATGTAAAATGATACCCTTTGGTAAAAGATTTTCAAAATTGTTGAAAAAATAATTTTTCAGGGGGGAGGGCGCCAATGAGCTAAAGCTGTGTAAAAAAATATTTTTTTTATAACAAGGCATGTGGTACGTCAAAATGTATGACCAAACCAGTGGAATTTGACTCATTTTCTTATTTTTTTCACATCAAAAATGGCGCCTGCAGGGGCCTCCAAGCAGTAATTTATTTTTCCACCCCCTCTAACTCGGTAACTACTAGCTCAAAAAATCTGAAAAAATTGGTAACCTGGCTTTGGTGAGAGTACCAACGACAAATACTAAAGTCAATAATTTCATTTCAAATTTTGGAGAAATAGAGAGGGGCATCATAGAATTTTTTCTCATATCTAGGCATGTGGAGTGTCAAAATGTAAATCTCAATTAGTAGAATATGACCCTATTTTTATATTATTTTCTAACTCAAAAATGCACCTGTACTCCACGTAGTACGTACATATTTCGGAACCCTTATGGCATACACCATACTGTATATTGTATATATGTCTTGATCGAATTATTATAAGTAACAGGGTACCAGACTAAAAAGCGCAGTATTTTTTATATATTTTTTAGAAATAAATCGCATATTTACTTTGTGTAAGTCGTTTAGATAATATGGACTTTTCAGAGGCTAAATAAACAAATCACTCAATATGTCGTTTAGTGAGATACTATGTATAAATAAACTGTACAATTGTTTGTATCTCCATTGTAACATTTATAAATAAGTGTGTTTATTGTTTATACATAATTTATCCTGACCGTTTATTAACTTCTGAAGGAGTCATACAGAAGTAAAAAATATATCCAATTTACTACATCTTCAAATTCAATATTGATATCTTCGAAAAACGTGAAAATTTTACAAATATGAAGGCAGTAAAAATATATACATACATACATATGTATATAAGAGCAGCCACTTACTTATCTTGAAAATAGTATGCATTTTTCACTTCACCTTTTAAACCCAAAGTGAAAAATAATAAAATAAATAGTAAATATGTTTCGAGTAACTACTATTTTTTATATTGTTGTTAGCATTTAAATTTTTAATAATAGTTTAAAATATTGGCAAAAAAGAAACAGCTTTAATTTCATGATAACAGAGTTTGCGAATCAAAATATAAATAACGAAAATAAAATACACTTTGAAATTGTAATTACTATGTGTAAAGTCTGAAACAAAGGAGTTGAAGTGTTTCCTGGACTCGGGGGAGACGAGAGAGCGTGGCTGTAGGCGTGTAATACGTCTATGATATGAAATTCAAAGAATTTGTTTGTATATATACATGAACATTATAGTATTCGGTGCTCTCAGTCTAAAAATAATATCTTTTCATGAATAAGTAATTTATAAATTGTAATTTAATTATTACAAAAAGTGTATGTGTATAGAATTGTATTTGTATAATACATTTATAAGGTACTGGCACCAGTCTTGGGTCATAATCCAGTGTTGGATTCTTGTTTTATTAAATGTACTAAATTCTAAAGATTTGTTGATATTTGGTTACTGCGATTTCTGAATCATAATCTATAGACACTTGCAATTGAACGCGAATTGAAATCTCTATATGCGTTCTCTACGTTTGGCAGAAACACAAAACTATTTATTTTTGTCGCTTGGTGGCGCTAGAAGTATTGCTATGCTGTTAAACGATGCGAGGGAAAATAAACAAACAGCGAGAGGGGAAATCATGTCTGTACATTAACTTTATTTTACCTGTCTTAATGGCAACATACACACATGATTTTTTTTGTGCACATCTATGGCACAGTACCTTTCGAATAATATAAGTTTCATTCATATCCTTTTATAATAAATACTAAAAAAACGTACGACAATTTTCGATATTCACGTATTAATATAATATATATGTAGATCTAGCATGTTTAGTTTCTATGCGGTTGTTAAACTCCCAATATTATGATATAGTATGTTGTTGAAGCTCCAATTTGGAAATATCACGTACGTACTGCGCATGCTCCGTTATTACGTACAGAATGCTTTGATTATATTTCACATGCACTGAAGCTCGGGAAATTCAACTCGTTGTCCTTGTGGTTTGTTTTAAATAAGTTATTAAATTCTCTATCAATAATAAGCGACTTGTTTAACAAGAGTATTTGTGATAATGCGGGTTGCGAGCTATTAGTGAACCGATTAAAATTGTAAATTGTTTTTTATCGTTCATAAGCATCGTAGTCGTAATAATTTTTGAACTGACATGGTTTTTTTTTCAAGGTAAAAATATTTTGGAATACCAATTAAATAATCAGCAATTTTCCAAAAAATGTAAAATGTATTATATACATATGAACACATACGTATACTTATTATACAGATGGAGAGATTTGTAATTGCTTCAATGACCTTTGAATGATTTAAATTATTTTTTCATGATTTTCTTTTAAAAATAACAAAAATTGAAAGGAAAAGAATAGAGATGCTAACAATAAATAATTTAATAGCTCTTACATAATTTAAAAAATTATTTGTGCTTAGTATAATTAACAATTGGTCTTATCTTAATCCATGACCTACAATAAATTTATTAGTGGTATTATTTAAAATATGCTTCTATAAAATTAAAATATGTATATGTATTATCCTAAATGGATTTAAAAAATGATAAATAGTACAAACGTTATAACATCTTATAAATGTACAGAAAACAACTCGAGTGAAGCCGCGAAGTACACAAATAAATTTAAAAAAAAACTCTGGGTACAAATATTTGAAAACATACATTAATACAATATTAAAGTGGTTTGCATAAGAACTTTAAAGAATAAAATAAATGAAAAACGATTATTGTATTAATTATTTCAATATGATTTTTCACATTGTTAAATGTTTATAACGAAATTATTTAATTAAAATTTAACAAAAAATATATAAATTCAATATAGGGGTATTTCAATAAAGTCAATGTTTTTTTTAATAATAATTTAAGAAAATTTTTATCTGCCTATATGGTAGTTATGTCCCATTGAATATAACTATAGGTAAAAAATATGATACTCGTATTAAAACAGAAAATTTTTACAAAATTTCTAATAAATTATAAAACAGATAGAGACATTTGCGTTTGTCTTTTTATTAATATCTGAAGCAAGTAGTTTTTTAAATTAAATTCTTTAAGGGCCATAATTTAAAGATATCATTTATAATGCAGATAGTAAATATATCCACTTAATACATATGTTACTAGCCTTCATAATCTAAAAAGTATCAAAAATAATTTTAATATAATCAAGTTTCAAAAATATATGTCAAGGCTGTTTAATGGACATTTATCTGACCTATACACATTAGAATGATATATCTGCCAAAAAATTAGCATACATTATATTATATTTCAAACACGCTTGGAATGCAATCCATCTAAAAACGGTCCTGAAAAAGAATCCATTTATGTTGTTTTGTTTTTTTTCTAAAATGTCGCCGGTTGGTATTCAAACATTTTATAAAAGGTAGCAGAAAAAGGAAAACGAAGAAAATGTACACGTATTATACGGTGCTGCATGAAGCGGCCATAATCATAACTGCTGAACGATGGCGCGAGATTTGAAATATACACATTATACATACCCCTTTTTATTATGTGTTCTCTGTCATGTTCGAAAGTCGCATTTATAACTTCTCTTTTCCTTTCAATACATTCGCTCATCTGGAGGACTTAAAACAGACGGGTCGCTGTAATTATATGCTTTCAGATTTTTTCAATTAACACTGTATCTTTAATGATGTAATATAATTTTTCAGACAACTCAAATTAAATATAAGTTTTGTTTTATTATAATCAATGATATAATAATAATTTAACTGTTTAATTAAGAGAATAAAATTTTTATGAGGTCATTATTTTTTTTGATTCATTATGAGATTGTTATGAAATAATATGGTTTTTGGCAAAATGTTATTGTACTATGTACTAAAAATAGTTTACTGTTTTGCGACATAGTACTTTGGAATTATAGGTACATTACAAAAACTTTTGAATAGCATTAAAATGTTTATTGTACATTATATATGCAGGGGCGCCGACTTATTAAAAATATTGGGGGGGGGGCAATTTTTTTGAACTCCCTCCTCCATTATATAAGATAAAATAATAATATCATGTAACCCCCCCCCCCCCCCAAACGTCATAAAATAAAGACATCGCTTAAATTTCACGTTTTTAGGTCCAAAGAAAAAAGATTTTTCGGACATTTCGACATACGAGAGTAAAAGCGGTAAAAAATGGTAAACTTTGAATGACTATATCATAGCCAATTTTCATCAAAAAAACTTTTTCGACCATCTTTACTCAGAAATAAGTAATGAGCAATTTAGTAAAAATTTGAAAAATTTTTGATTTTTTGAAATTTTCTTGATTTGTTTTTTTAAATACTTTTTGCATAAAAATTAAAAAAAATTTTTTTTAATCTTCTATTTTGATGGGAAATTTAATTTTCTTTAAAAAATTATCCTTGCAAAATTGTCAATTTTTGTTTAGTTTTTGAGTTATACTAAAAATATAGAAAAGTGACTTATTTAACCCCCCCCCCCCCCTCAAAAACGCAAGGGTGAATTTAGTAGAACTTTGTGATTTTATCATCTGTAGATGTCAAACAAACATATAAAACAATAAAAACCCTTTACCGCAATTGTTCCTTTCTACCTCTAATTTTCCGGTATAATCAATAGCCTATTAATGCCCGAAGACCGTCGAGAGTCGAGACCCCCTTATTCTATTATAAATAAATAAGCTTGGCGCGATCCTACAGACTCAATTTTTTTTTTAAATGTAGCTTACACTATTATCTTTAAGAGTATCACGCACTTAAAGACCCTCGCGACCTCCTTCCCTTTTTAAAAACAAATTAAAACTCATAAACTAACAAAGAAGTAAATTGAATAGTTAATATCTCAGCTTGGCGCGATCCTACAGACTCAATTTTTTTTTAAATGTAGCTTACACTATTATCTTTAAGAGTATCACGCACTTAAAGACCCTCGCGACCTCCTTCCCTTTTTAAAAACAAATTAAAACTCATAAACTAACAAAGAAGTAAATTGAATTGAATTAATTCAAAGAAAGTAAAATATAATATTTTCTGTCAAAATTATAATTGGAAAATTGCATTTTTTATTAATAGACCGAGGTTTTTGATACGGGTATTTTATATAAGTCTGTAACTACTAAACGCATTTCAAATTTTGTAATGTAAAGCTAGCATGTATAATATCAAACCTTTTAGGACTAACCTGAAGTTTGTATAATTTATAGTTTCAAAGTACTATGTCATGAAACAGGAATCTTTTTTAACAACCCAGTATATGAACATATATGTATGTATATCTATAAAGGCATATTTATATCACTGAATATTTACCATGTATGACATAATACGCAAATGCGGATGTGTAGCCAGATTAATTACAGATAATTTTCAAAATCCTATATACTGAATAATTTATTACAATAATTGTTTCACTAATAAATATTAAATACGTATGTTATAAAATTAATTAATTTTAAGATTTTGGTCTTCATGACTATTAATTTCATACTTTTCCCTTTGCACTTCTTTTTTTTGTTTATATTTTTAGTATGTAATATTATTATTTAATCAACTAATATTTGGCGAGAGACAGAAAGTTTGAGGAAGTTAAAAAAAATGGTTTAGTAAAAGTGATAGTGACCATCAAAAGTATAACGGGTCGAAAATAGACGAATATTATTATATGTCATTTTTTTTAATTTATCGGACGGAAATTTTTCTGAATGTCACATGTATACAGGTTGTGTATTTCACTAATTTCCGTTTAATAGATTTATAAAATTTGACATATTTTATATTGATGTTAAAATATACACTTTTGATCTATTATTGATTTTTTTCTGTTTCACTAAAAGTGGTCACTCATTTCAAAAGTTAGCTATCTGTCTCATATCTAGTACTACATATATTTATTTCAAATTATATGGTTTGCTTTAGTTTATAAAAATTTTTCACAAACTAAAAAACATCTGCCAAGTAAATGCACGGTGCTTCCTCGTGCTAAATTCAGTAAAACCGATTGTGTTCAGATAAATTGCCTGGCATTGGTTAACCATTTAATTTTTATACAAATTTTACTAAAAAATCTTAGTTCGAATTTTTTCTTAAAACGCACCTGAATATTTTTTCATATATTTTTAATTTTTTGACAATTTCAATCTAAATCTAAATTTATGCAAATGTCAAAATGACATTTAAAACGTCAAAGTGACATTTAAAACGCCAAAGTGACATTTAAAACGTCAAAATGACACTTAATATATCCAATCAAATATCAATTTAGAAAAACAAAACACGAATTTTTAAAATTAATTTAGATAAATCTTTGTAAGGGAATATTTTACAACAAACGTAGTAGACCCATATTATAGGAAATTTAATTCTCTACAAAAAATATTCTATAAAATTTTCTCGTAACATGTGTCGTTCTTGAGATATCTTGAAAAAATAAATATTTTGGGGTGTCACCCCTCCCCCTTACACACGATTTTGATGATTTTGAAATGGGACCGTCCTCAAACCAAACCCAACCATCCGACCAAGTTTCAATAATATCGGTTCAGTGGTTCATGAGTTATGCGTGTGACAAGGATTCAGGGGACAGACGGACGGACGGACGGACGGACGGACGGACGGACGGACACACGGACAGACAGACAGACACGGAACGAAAAGTGTTTGTCTTGACGTGAAACGGATAAATAAATTTAAAATTTTGAAATTGGAGAACTTTTTTTTTGTCTCAATCTGAAACGATCACATAGCTTCTCGTATCTTCGATATTGCGAGGAAGCAAAAATACACACTAATTGTATAGGTGTACATATAAATATATATTATATTCTTTAAAAAAAGAACAAAAGAATATATCAGTACGCCAGATCGAATTGAGGTTCTCAAACGCACTAGAAGTCGTTATGAATAACAGTAATATGTGTTTACAGTTATACACACAGTACAGTTAGATAAATAACAACATCGTAGTGGCGGAGACTAGTAAACGTCACGGACCGAATTGCATATCTCCGGTCTCATTCAGTCCTCATCAGTGTAGTATTCAGTGATGCCGTCAGGGGGTCGAGGATACCGTCGTTAGCACAATAAGGACGACGTTCCTGCTGGAATGTGGAGTTGTCATTTTTGGGAAATTTAAATATCGAATCCAGGCATCGCATAATTTAGTCATGTCCGATTTATTACTTGCAATTATTCTAATTTACTGAGTTTCGAATTAATTGTGTCATGTGATTAAAAACATCTGCTAAGTAAATGCATAGTGCTTCCTCGTGCTAAATTCACCAAAGGTAGTTAATTATCGAACAATTTTAATAAACACCGATAAAGTATGTCATTGGTTAACCATTTAATTTTTATACAATTTTTTCGTATATTTTTAATTTTTTGACAATTTCAATCTAAATCTAAATTTATGCAAACGTCAAAATGACATTTAAAAAGTAAATAACAATTTTAAAATATCGGTATGGAGAACCATACATGACTTCCATGTTCTTTCTATCTTTTTAAATAATTTTTAAATATACATTTTTTTAAATATTTTATTTATATAACCTACTACTATGAATATACATATCGTAATACATTAAAAAAACATATATACTTACAACGGTTACAGCTCTTTTTGCCATTTGTATATAAATATTAGTTTTCTAATGTCAAAAACATAATTCACATTCGTAGAAAAACTAATTTGACAATTTGAATTTAGTTGCATTTGTTTCCAAGGCAACATGAATTAATGACATATTAGTATTTAAAATTCAAATTTTAAGTGTGTTTTTCACCCCTTTAATGGCTGTTTAGGTACGTACAAATAATAAATGTCCTTTAGATTCAATTGAACTGCAAATGTACCAAATCTCATCAAAATTAGTGAGATAATACTCGCAATATTCACTTTTTAGACGAAAAAAGTTACAAAATTTCGAATATTTCCAAAACCCCTAATCAGATTAGCACCAAAAACAATAGGTCTGGAGTACTCACTGAGACAAACATTTTCCCCAAAAATAATTCAGATCGGTGCATTTTTACAGTAGTTATCGTGAACGAAAGAAAATTCTACATCCGCACAGACACACACACAGGCACACGCACAGCCGCCAAGCGGAAATTAACTTTTCTTTACGTTTTGAAGTTAGTACAATCAGAATTTGTCATTTTCTCGGACACGATTTTTCGATGGTATTACAATACTTCCATTTCCTTCGGAACATGGAAGTAAAAACAAAATACGATTTTTTAAAACAAATTGAGATATGTTATATAAGGGAATGTTTATAACAGACGTTGTAGACCTATGTCATAGGAAATTGAATGCTTTACAAAAAAGATTCTATAAAATTTTCACGTAACATATGTCGTTGAGATATCTTGAAAAAATAAATATTTTTGGATGTCATCATTAAAATCGTGTGTAACCTCTCTCTTACATGTACTCAAAGCCAGACAAAACCATCCGATCAAGTTTCATTAATATCGGTTCAGTGGTTCATGAGTTATGCGTGTGACAAGAATTCAGGGGATAGACAGACAGATAGACAGACACGGAGCGAAAAGTGTTTGTCTTGACCTGAAACGGAAAGATTAATTTAAATTTTTGAAACCGGAGAATAATTGTTTTGTCTCATTATAAAACGATCTCGTACCTTCGATATTACGAGGAAACAAAAATTATATATTTGTATAGTCCACATTTTGATAATTTGTAAACTTTTGATACCAGTAGCACGTATTTTTAGTGAACAAAACCGTACTGAACCGTTATATTTTAAGGTCAGCGAACCAGAACCTGAACCGAACCTTTTGATTCTTAACCGTTTATCATGTATTTTAAAAAGATTCGAGAAATTATTATTCATATTTTGTTTGTTTTTTCTTCGTTGATTAAAAAGTAAAAATAAGTTATAAGAAAAAATTCAATTTGTACAATCAACAATTTATTGGAACGCGAATCCGAACCTGAACCTAAAAAATCACGTTTATGAACTCAATTAATTTACAAGTTAACCCAACCCATATTCAGTTTTAAATCATTGCATGTAAACAAATTCAAATTTCGAACCTTTTTAATCAATACTAATCTAAAAGCTGTTAAAAATAACATGGTATCTACTCATTTTTATATTATTTTGAAAATGATTTTAAGTCAGCCCCATCTCTATCTCATTTTGAGAATGAAACTGATTGTGAGACAAAATCAGGAAGTCTTGTCTTGTCGTACAACCCTAAACAACAATAAAATATAATTTATTAATATTACAACTATATGTGACGATCAATAAAGCTTACCAATTAACTGATTAAATTTTAATTTAAAAAAAAACTTTTCCGTGTAGGTGTACCTATTCATCTACGTGCATATATTCCAGCAAAAGTTCAATATTATGTATATAAATGAAAGCACACCTACGTTCAACATTTTGTTAAATTAAACAACCGTATCTGTCAGTCGTTAAAAATAAATTTTCTCATTTTAAAAATAATATCAAATATCTACTGAAAAGATCCAACGCTGCGTCGTATTTGATATAAAATAAACTTCGGGATTATAAATTTTAATCTGAGGTAAAATGTTATTTTGACAATCAATAAGTAAATAAAATGATAAGGTAGTAGTTAGCATACAGATACAAGCTAAAATTTATAAAAATTTTCTGAAAGTATGAACTAAGTCTGAAATAATAAATGTAATTGCAAAAGCAAATACATATATATTTTTACTTTCTTATACCATGTATATGAAATATACATTAGTATAAGTAAGTATAGTGAAGCCGATTTTTTTCGAACCTCAGATTTTGACGGAATTATCTATTTTGACCTTCCCTTAATCCATTCTGACTATTTTCGCCATGATGTCTGTGTGTCCGTCTGTCTGTCTGTATGTAAGCGCTGTAACTCAAATACGACAAATCGTAGAAGAGTGATATTTTATATTTAAGATTAATTTTTGGCTGGGATAAAAACGTCTTATTTTCGAAAACGATCTTTCAACCGGATACGGATGTTTACCTACGTCGATTTTTTAATTTTTCAAATTACTCTGAAACAGTGCGAAATAGAGAAACATGGTCAAGTTAAAAAATGTAGGTAATGTCTATATCTATAATTTATGTTCTATTCATTTTTTTGTAAAAACGAATTTTTGAAAAAAAAAATTATTATTCAAATGGTTCATAACAGAGGAGAAATATCTGCCATGAGTGTCATGGGACTTTCTTATACGTATTACAGATATTGAACAGTGTGTGTATTTGCCGTAGGTAATATGGGACTTTCTTATACGTAATACTGAGAGTGAACTGTGTAGGTGAATCTAAATAATTACATAAAAAAATTCTTTCTGGCTAAATCATAAATGTTGGAAAAAAATGTATGGGGAATAAGTTATAGATAATAACATACTCGACATTTTTTATCTTAAACATTTTTTTCTTATTTCAAAAATAATTCAAAAATCCAAAAATTTACAAGACTAGTAAACATCCGTTTTCAGTTATTACGTTAAAAAAAATCACTTGTTATATAAATATAAAATTATTCATTTTGTTCTTTCTTGTTAGTTTGTTAGAAATGTTTTAATAAACAAAGAATCACGTATACAATTCACTGTTAGGTTAGGTTATGTTAGGTATAAGAAAGTCCCGTGGTTCCCAAGGCAGATATTTAAATGTGTTTCAGATCTAATTATTGATTTTATATTATTCGTATACGTTGATTTCAACGCTGTTTCCCATTTTTATCTATCACATCAAAATATTAAAAAAATTATAAAAAACACATGTTAATGACTCAAGCGTTATTTTAAGGAAATTTTAGAACTGCTCAATATGAGTGAAAGTAAAAAAAATCTAAATGCAATTGAATTACTTTCGTTTTTAGCACTGCACAAAAATACTTTTACAACTGCTCATCATTTTAATTTCAGAGTTGCACGAATAAGCTACAACTGTACACTAAAATAACCCCTGGTTAATTTTCATAAGATTGTATTGAATGTTCAAAATGCTGTCAGCGCAACCACCGCAATTCACTGCCAAATAAATGCACATAGCTCCTCGTGCTAATTAATCAATGGTGGTTAATTATCGAAGAATTTTAATAAATATCGAGAAAGTATTCAGATGAACTTACACTATTATATAAATTTCCAATGAATCAAAGCCACAAAAAAGTTATAGCTTTCAGGGGGTATTTTAAGAAAAATATTTTTTTTGCTCAACACTATATTTTTCTCTTACAAATTATAGTGACCTTTTTTTGCTCTACACTTACACTTTTTATATTTTTCTTATCACTTGCAATTTTTCATCTATACAAATTAGCTTTGACAACTGCAGTTTTCATTTTTGGAACTGCAGAAACAAGCCCTACCAGTATAATCCCAACATAATTCATCAAAATATGTGCCTTTTATTACAGATGAAATAGTGAAATAACCAAATAATATTAATGTATTTGATACTTTAACTTGTTGAAATGTTGCTAAGAACCAAGCAAAAAAAAATGGAAAACATTTTCTTGCAATTGAAGCAATGATACAAATATCAAAAGAAGTATTACTGTTCGAATTCTTCAACTAAATAGAACATCTGTTTTTTTTTGTATAACTAAAGGCTGAGTATATACGTCTTCTTTTCTTTTTGAACTTTCGCAATCTTTTCATATGTAAAACATTTCCAGCAGCGTCTTCGAATCTTTGTCGGATGTATCGTTTTATGTTCTCTTAATCCCGCCAGTTCCCTTTTAGTTTATCTTTTTGTGTATAAGCTTTTCACATTGGTCCTTTATTCTTGAACCATATGATTCTTGTTGTAATTAATTAATGTCTACGTAATATTAATATTATTTGATCGAATCATTTTAATCACTCGATTTTTTAAATTTCTCACTAGTGCAAATTTATCTGTTTCCACGACTGGCTTTTTAACAAATTATTTCCACACTTGTTTAATTACCTTATTATCAAGGTTCTATTTAGGTATTTTAAGAATTTGGTCATCATATTTGATAAATCTATATACATATAACATGTCCTGACTGATTCATCATCACTGAGCCGAAACCCCTGGACCTAGAAACGCGAAACTTCAAAGTCGTCTTCCTTTTATGACGTAAGCACCCACTAAGAAAATATTTTTCGAAATTCAACCCCTGCGGGAGTAAAAGGGGGTAGAAATATTTGTATGGGAAAAATATTTTTTTGGTCGGATTTACTTGAAACTTAGCATAAATACTCTACAATACAAATAAGAAATCTTGCATTTCAGCATTTCACAAAATTCAACCCATAAGACAGCCTAAAAGGTTGCAAGGTGGTAGAAAAGTGTGTATGGAAAAAATATTGTATTCACTCGAATGAAACTTCTCACAAATATTCTATATATCGGATACATATACATGTACATTTTTGCAATTTTTAACTAGGAGCCAAGATATTTACAATTCTTTTTAATGAATAAAGATAAAAAAATAAATTAATATTTCACTCCCTGTACATATGAAGGAGCTTTGGGGGGAAACAACCCCCCTATCTTGCATAGGATTTGAGATATTTACGATTTTATACAATGAATAAAAATCCAAAAAAAAATTATTATTTTTTCGTCCCCTGTGACGTATGGAGGGTTGTAATTAGTTGCATTCGAACCAACGGAAAAAATACCACTTCGGTGGGGGGTTTAGGGAACAAAACAAACCACAATTTATAATTGAATAAACGTATCACTGTACTGAGGTTGAAAGAGGTTAATGAACTTAGATTCAATTTTAAAAATAGATTAAACAACTTAATGGGACTGAAAATGTAGAAGTTACTTTAAGCTGAATTTAAGTTGAAAAGTTGAAATTTTTGACTCGGGCTCGTTAAACTCTTTCTCATTGATTCCAATATTTTCAAGTACATTCTTCTAGACCAGTGTGTCCCAAACTTTCAACGTTTGCGGACTCCTATTTAGACATTGATTATACTAGCGTACTACATGCTTGACAAAAATAATGAAGGGGGAGTAAACGATATTCGATATAACATATTTGAAATTCATATAAAATTGTAAATATTCAACCACGTATCTCTTGAAACTCATTCGCGCGTACCACACTTTGGGAAACACTGTACCTATAATAGTGTTTCTAATATAGAGCGTATCGAATATGAAATAATAATAAACATTTAAACAAAAATATGAATTAACAACTAATAAATTTCAATAGGAAAAAAAACAGTGGTCGGACCACAAAAAAAAATGTATGTAAAATAATAAAAGATAATTTTCGACATAATTTCTGATACAATCGACTTAATACGTAATTAGAAGTACAATGGCATATGCATATTGTAGTTCAACATAGTGTGTATCTGTATAATTAAGAAAATTGGACTGCTTGAAAAAGTTGAAATACACTGGATTATAAAGTACAAATATCAATAGCCTTTTAACATTGATTTCGTTTTAGACTTTACTGATAAAATCGATTGTACCTAACAATATAGCGGTGCATATATGTAGATTCTAATAAACATGATTCCACCTATTCAAATATTTAATGAAATCAGTACCACTATACAAATTTATATAGAACTACTGGTTTTGTTATATTGTTAGTTCGAATATTTCTCTCCACTAGAGTACAATCACTTCTCACGCTTTTCTCTTAGAAAAGCCACTGTACACAATTGCGCGGTTATTGAGTAACACGGACCTGATCTAACGGTAAAAACAAGTTGGGAATCCTTAGTTTAAAAAAATGCACACGCAAATCTGGCAACACCGTCAGCAGAAGCTATTACTTTAATAAAGAACTGTATCAAATGATACTTTTAACTTTTTATACACCAAAGTGGTTTCAAAACAGTTTAGTATATATCATGCACGGAAAAATATATACATAATAATATGATAGTTCGGAGTGATTTGGTAATATAATGAACCAGAAAGAGTAATTTAATAATTTATAATTATTACAAAAAACAAAAGTTACTAAGATTTAATAGTTATAAATAACTTATCTACTTTCAAATATTTTTATATACTTATACGATTATTGATTATTTAGTTTCCAAATTGAAAGTTTTAAATGTCCATTTTTAATCTAAATGTTACATTCTGGCTTAGATCAAAATCAATAAATTATTACAAATTAATTAAACAAATCATTTCTAAATATTTTAAATATTTGCTAAACATAGAACTTTACAAAATTTTATCTTACAATATTGAAAAAAAAACGAAGATATTTTTTAGATCACCACATAATAAATTATTATTTTTTATTGTGCTAACTATTACCTTTAAAAATTATATATTACTTATTAAAAAAATTAATAGATAATAAAACTATATAAAATCAATAAACTTTTAAAACTATTATGTATAAGAGCTATAACTTATTTTGGGTTGATGTATTTCAAATTAATTCGAATAAATATTTATATGGCCACTAGCTTATGTTTCAACGGTAGCTATAAAATTTTAATCGAATCAAAGTAAATATATGTGTACATACATTATACAAAAACCAATTCGCGTGGATAGCATAGCGAATGGAGTGGCCGCAGTTCCTCATAAATAAAAACTTTCGAAATTGTAATCTATTATCTTAGGAGAATTCCAGAAATACGAATATGTAGAGAATGATTTAAAAATCTAATAAAAAGGTACTATTTATAGTTCTTAATTTTATTGTTTAAATATACATAATATTGAAATATAGAGATATAAAGTTATAGATTAATATAGGGGTGTCGAATTAAGTAACTAAACTTGTAATGCGATTCACCTAAATCGGAAAAAGTAACACTAATGGAATCAACATTGCGTCTGTCTGTCTGTCGCAGCCTCCAAACTTGAGCTAGCAAGCTAATACTTGGCATAATAATAATAATAAATAGTGGACCAATAATAGACCTGAGTCATAAAAATAAAATTTTATGTTTTTAGCGCTTTTTGATAGGAATAAATGGGTTATCAAAAAAAAATTTTTCAATCCCGGCGATTGGAATTTAAATATGTAACATTTTGTTATGATATTCAAATCTTCATTAGACAAATTTTCAAAAAAAATTTGAAAAGTAATAACTAAGAAATCTGGAGAAGTTTCCGAGCTCATATGAAACTTATCAACAAGTACACTGAGAGACATATGAGTGGTTTTTACTTTTGTTAAAATTATATTAACATAATCAAATAAATTGTAAAACTATCTCCTGGATTTCGTTGTACATTGTTAAAAATATTTCTATAAAAGCCTTTTTAACAATTACTACGGAATCCTTTAAAGTTATTTTATTTATAATCTTTTTATGTAATTCACTCAAAGCATGGAAACGTTATTTAAGATTAAAAAATAAATAAATTAAAACTGAAAAAAATATTTCACAGAATTTGAAGACAATTCGGATGCTATGTACTTTTCAAGATAAGAGATAAAAATTGTTAATGACTCAAACTTCGTTTTAAAAAAGTAATGATATAATTATCTTACGTCAATTCAAACTGTATTGCATAGTAAGATACTTAATAATTTATAATCATATGTGCACAAACACATAAATATACTATAATATATAATTACTTGTAGCCAATGATCGTAGGTGGCCTGGTATGGCGGTGTGATAACGTCACATAATATCGACAAGTGCGATGTACCTCCCCCCTCCAACCGCCACACAAGGTCGTCCACCGAATCTAGGAACTGCATTTGGTAGACATACTCGTATACTGTTAACAATTCATTTTATATATTAATCATCTAAATATCTTTGTAAAATGCATTACATAAAGTATAATGTTTCAATCAGATTTCATTTAGGTAGTGGCACGTTATTACGGTTGAGGGCTATAGGCAGAATACAAATTTGGGGCCCTACTTAAAAAAATGTTTATATTGGGAAATTTTTTTAGATTTAAAGTGATCAAATCAGATCATGGTAGATTTGCATTTTGAGACAAAATCATATTTTTCACTGGTTTTTTATCTTTGGAAACCTGCAAAGATCTACAAAGATCTCTGATTAAAAACCAGTGAAAAAATATGATTTTGTCTCAAAATCAAGATCTGATTTGATCACTTTATATCTAAACATTTTTCCCAGGTGGTTTGGAAACAAAAAAATGAAAAGTTACCTAAAACAATTTAAAAAAGGTAGACATTTTTTGTTCTTCAGTCAATTTCACACTAATCACTAAAACTACCACCATAACTCGGGACCCTCAAATGCCTACTGTGTTACACGCCATTGCATTTAGGTACATTAAATGGATATGCAATATATATATTATATGTATGTATATGTATCGATATCTACAATGTTAGTTTGATTTAATTAATTAATTATAATGAAGAATTGAATGATTGACATTGTTGCAATCGACCGATCAATCTCATAAACTATTGTTCGACCTCTGATTTAGTGAATTAGTAACAAATATAATAAGCTCATAGTCTATTGTAAATGGTAAGTACATATATGTAATATATACATATCTAAATAAGTAAGAATATTTTTGTCGTTACGGATTTTATTTATCAAGAAACTTTTTTGATGATAAATTAAAAAATATTCGTATTCCCGAAGCATATGATATAGATACAATTGAACCTATTCAACGTGACCGTAGATGTCAGAATATTGTTGACGTCATCTTTAACTGGTACATTTCCGTGTGGTGACAGAATATCACACAACATTACAAAATACGATTTTGAACTATTGCGTGGGGTTTTGACATCCAAGGTAAACTAAACTATCCAATTGACACCCCTATATATAATTTAATATATTATTTAATCTACATAGTAACTGAAAATTGATATTGAAGATTTTACTATTACAAAAAATAAAAAACTAACCAATGCATGCACGGTTATTATACCTAATTTACCTTTAAAAAATTGTATAGTGTCATAAAATCCCTGCTACTATTAGTTTTATAGATTTTTGGAACCAGTACTGTTTCGAACCCCTTGTAGTTAAAATATTTAGTATTAAATTCTGCTTATGGGGGTCATTAAGTTAAACTTTCAAATTTCTGTCTTATATTCTATACGAAAAATTTTACTGTGACGATAACAGATAGATAAACAAACAGATAGTCTAGTCGTAAACCTATGGAACCTTAAAAAGATTTTATCAATACTAATACAAAAAGCATATTATTATATACACTTTTTATTTCATTATCTAATAATCTTAAAATAAAACTTTATTTTCTCTTTAAATCACATTCAATTTGCTTTGAATACATATAAGTATAATTTATAAACCTAAAATGTACCTACATACGTATGAACTACGTATGATACGCTTGTATGTAGGTATGTACTACATATTATGTTTAAATTGTTTTGTTACGAAATTCGGTTCACGTTATGACAAAACCGAGTCTATTTTGTGCGATAATTGCGCTTCGTACTGTTTATCAATAATTAATTAATCATTGGCCCAGTAAATTGTAACGCCATATGTGTAAATTGTAAATACATGATTTGTTTATTATACAAATAACTACATTTGTTATCGAAATTGTTTAAAGTTAATTTCATTTAAATTATAATAAATATACTTATGTACTGAAAAAATATCGATAAACAATCGCATTGATTTTGGTTTGTATATAGTTGATAACATAGTATTTTTAATTGTTCAGAAATCTTTTGTTTCTCTATTGGTCAAGCGACTGTGACGTCATCTGGTATTGACTAACATCAATTGACACATTTACGTATGCAGAATGAGAGGTTTTCAATCTGTTTTAATTATTATTCTACCTTTCTTAATACATATACATAAATATCAATGGTGTTAGATCATAATCAATATGTTTTCTCAGGAGAACGATTAAAAAATTTGAAGTGTGTGTGTACATGCTTTGTTAATAAATCGTTAAATTATCATTTATTTTAACATATTTCTCAAACGGATACAGACACCACGAATAGACTAAACGTTAATATACAAAACTAAATCGGAATAAGTGTTTATCAGAAAATGGCTACAATGTAACATCATCGACAGAACAGTAGCTAGTAAGGCCCCGCGGGTGGAGCGTTGTGGGGGTTCACTCTACTTTTGTAATTCTAGTAAATTAAATTATAACGCGAGCAAAAATTGTATTTTGTGGTAACTTTTATAACTGAAATTTTAGAATTTTGAATAAATAAATATAGATTATTTACTATTTACAGAAAATTTTAGGCCATTGTGTTGATGATACGTACCCTATCCCCCCCCCCCCCAAATGCTAATAATAAATATATAAATAAATAAAAATCGACTCCGGCACTGACTATCGATATGAATTCATAGGGTGCTGATCATAATCCCGACAATTAAAATCCCGACAAGTCAAAATCCAGATTAATCCTGTAAATAATTTGTTTTGTAATTAGAAATAATAATTTTATTCATTAACAGAATAACAAGTATTTTTATAAAAACTGGGTCTTTATAAAATACCACTTAAGTATATTTTTGTAAAAGATACTTGGCATTATATTAGTACTTAAGTAAGTACATTTTTTTGTACTTATATGCACAGCTCTGGTCTGTTTTAAAAAAAGTATTTTACTTATGGAAAGATTATACCTTCAGAGTAATTTATGTTATGTATATGATTATATAGTCGGAAAAAATTGAACCCTCACTTATAGATACATATAAAGGGTTTAATTAAATCTATATCAAATTCGGCGAAAACATATAATAATATCTATCTTTAATAGACTTCTTACGATGAGTTTTTTTTTATATAACACGCACGAAAACGAGCAGTTACAAATGTAAAGCATGTTATTAAACTACATTGATATCCACTGAAATATGTATTCGATGAAATGCAAAATGCGATAAATGATACGTAGAACAAATTACAACACAAGAACTCGAGAATAATATAACTTCATAACCCAATAAACTAGTATCTATTTGTTTATATAAAACACAGACACACTCCACGTGCGCATGGAATCGTTGATCAAGACATAGCAACAAATCTATAAGTAGAATTTGAAGGGAAACACAAAATAACAAATGTCTTCGAGACACAAAGCATTCGGCGGGCGTCTCGTGCACACACAGGGGTGCTAAATATAGGGGTGGTAAGCTGACTTATACGGCGTCCGCGTGGGGTCATGAATTGGTCCCGCGGAGGGGCGACGGTATTTACCGGGTTATCCCCCATCCGAAAGCTTGTGTGTTAAATACAACTATCTCGATTACGGCAAAGCTTTGTAAACCGAGAGACAAAGGATCATTTCACGATCACTGTGAAATCGTTCGCCGGATTTTAGTATTAAATATTACGCGTGTATTATGATACAGCGTTTTATTTATTTATTTATTTTTTTCATGGAATATAATCATTTAATTTGTCTCTAATACGATAGTTGTATCAGTTGTTATTTAAAAAATATGGATAAATAATGAAAATACAGATTTATTTATATATGATTTATTTATGTACTAATCATATTCATTTCATCACTTTAAAGAATTTTCTTAGATTTTACAACATTTTACTATAAACTTTGAATTTATAAATCTAAATTGATTTTTTTTTCCTATTTTATAGTAAAATTAATTCAGTGCATCAGACTATTCTGTACTTTTGACTAATTAAAATACATAATGCAATTTTATAGTTATTATATTATATACTTTAATGGGGGGGGGGGGGGGGGGGCAGGGCGACCGACAGAGGCGCCAGGCTAGGTGGGACGGCGCACAATGGGGCATAAGTGACTTTTTTTTTAATCTTGAAATTTTTTGTCGATCTGTTAAACCCGGTTTAGAAAAAAATATTTCTAAACATAAACAATGTTATTTTTTTTAAATCTAAGAAAAATCGATTATTTGATAGCTACTAACTAACAAATCCTCATTCAGCAACCCAGAAAACCTTTAATAAGGTTTTTTTGTAAGGGTTTTTGGGCAAGCGTTAAAGGTTGATGTTTATTTTTTCAAACTATCTTTTTTTCTTAAATATTTTCTTCAAATTCCTGTAAAAATTATACATTTCTATGAAAAAAGTACATGCACTGTTAGGCCAAGCTAAGATATTAACTATTAAAGTTATTTGTTAATTTATCAATTTTAAAATAGGAGAAGGGTGTCTCGATTATGAATAAAAAGCAAAAAAAAAAAATATTTCATCCCCTGTCTATATTACTTGTGTTGCCAGTCCGCTAGTACTGGAAAAAGTTATCTCTTCCTTTATTATATTGTATTTTCTTATGTATCCTTCTTCTTTTTTCATCTCGTATTTTTATCTATTCTAGTTAATAAATGAGGTATGTTATACCTAACTATCATATCAATATTCATGCATATTAAAAAGTTTCACACTAAAGTTTATTAATATTGAATACATAAAATATCATCCCTTCCCAATGAAAACTTTATTAATTATACAATTTCTCATTTAAACAAGCACTGCAACAATTATATCCTTTAGTATTTCAAAATGAACAGCCGTCATTGCTGTTTGACTAATGTGTATAGCTATTGTTGAATATTTACATTGCTCTCTCAATTATAATAATCCACAATTATGAATTAATTAATGACTATGATGAATATTTTATTATTTTATAAACATTGAAATAATTACTCTAATATAGTATACATGTGAGACTATATTTGTATTGGTATAATAATTGTAACTACCTACGTACCTAAATGCTGTATCTACTAGTAGGCTCATTTTAAGGGTTCCGTAAAAAACTAGAAACCTTTATAGTTTCCGTATGTCCATCTGTCTGTCTGTACGTATGTCACAGCCATCTCATTCTCTCCTATATTAAGATGAAATTTGGTACATGCTGACTAGAATAGAAATTTTAAAATAATTTTTGGACCTCCCATAGACTGAAATGTTACTCAAAATGTTTAACTTACCCCTTTAGATAGGTTTCCTAAAATGCAAAAAAAAAATTGATTTTAACCCTTAAGCCACGATATATTAACTTTCAAACCAAAATTAATTATATAATTCTAACTACTCGATGCAAAAAATCTGGAAAAAATCCAGAATACAGTTTTTAATGAGTATTTTCAATGAAAATTATAACGAACACTGTAGCAAAAATAGTTTATGAAAAATTTAAAAATAACTATTTTTTTTAAATCGTCACACAAACACGTATATTTTTATAAAGATTACATCTTTAGTTAACATGAAATAGCTCTTGATACGTATTATCAAATAGATAATATTAGTTGAAGATAATGTTAGTAAGAATGGCTACGGAACCCTATCAAGTGAATGTTTTATTTTTTATTTTTTAATAAATATTTGTATTAAATCAATCATTCATTGGCTCATCAAATTTCAGCCAGATGTCACTCGTAGTTCGTCTCCTTTTATATGATATTCTTACATGCATTATATAAAAAATATAAAACATTGTTTTAATAAATACTCCATTAATATTTTTTCAGATAAAAATAAATTTGCAGTATATTAAGTTGCCATGCGAAATTATTTGTATAGTTAAAAGTAAAAATTTAATTACTCAATATTACGGGTTAGCCGGTAGTATAATATATAAATACTTAAACAATTAATTATTATTAAAATATATTTTGTAAGAATATTCTTTATTAATCATTATATTAATATAAATCTACCACTCAAAACTAAATCGATCAATAAAGTAACTTTTTATGTAATCTTCATTACATACCATTAAGTTCATAAAATTTGCAAGAATTGATGTAGCAATAAAGAATGAAAATGCAGTAAATACGTGACTGAGCTTTTGCTATCAGTTTTTCAATATCCTGAAATTCCCTTCAGTAGCTAATAATGTTCGTTTATTACCAGATCGAAGTTGGTTTTGTAAATATTATGTGATAGTAGTGAAGACAATCGTTTACATTTAAAGCATGAAAACATTTCAGAGATGGATTACTGAGACAGCTAGAGCGGCTAACTTCACATTGGAAATATTCGAAAAATTCGATGATTATTAATTGATTTAATTAAAATTAATTAAATTAAATATTATTTCGACATTTTATTAATACACGCCTGGTTATTTTTTCGTATATTTTAAATTTTTTGACAAAACGTCTTAATGACATTTAATGTGTCAAAGTAAATAACGGTTGTAAAAAAACGTGATGATTTTTTATAGCAAATTGAGATAAATCTTTGAAAGGGAATATTTTTCAACAAACTATCGGAGGACAATTTTTTTTCTCATTTTAAAACAAGCACAAAGGTCGTATCTTCGATATGGCGATGAAGCTAATATCTTTTGCGGTATTAGTTTTTATCATAACCTGTAAATTTTTCTTAATGAGGTTTATGACCATATTTAAATATCTAATTAATATTTTAATATTATCCATAACTGTATACCAGTTTAGTGGAAATACAGTCTGCATTGCAAGGTTGATCAAGTTAAATCATGCTAGTTGGGTTAGATTTAGTAAAACATTTCTCGCGGGAAAGAGAACACAAAATGTATTTTGTGCGCGATGTAGGAGGAGGGGGTACCAAATTATAGTTACGCCACTGATACACTCACATATGAGGAGGAGGTGCGCACCTGGCGTTGACTGTGCCGCCGCCGCCTTCGTAGATGACGATGTGTTGGTGGTCGCCGTCGCGTCGCACTCCTGACAAATCGATGCAGCACGATGGAGTCCACGCGCGCCGCTCAAACACGACGTGTGTAGTACTACAAACATCCACATACACCTTGTATTTGTGTTCGTAGCCCGATAAATGATTTTAGAGACCCTAGGTGATTTTGTGGCCCTTCGAGTATAGTTGATATTTTTATAGTACAAATGAGTTTGTTCATTAATTCTTATTATTTATTAAGATTGCATATCTCCTCTAAGATAAAAGCGTAATTTCATATTTATCTCCTTTACAAGAGAAATAAAAAACATCGCAGTTTTGCAAACATATTATTTATAAAAAATTCGGGCAAGACATACACGAGTGTATGCCATAAGGGTTCCGAAGTACGTACTACGTGAAATGTTTGGAACCACTTACAGGTGCATTTTTAAGTTAGAAAAAAATATATAAAAGTGTCAAGTTTTACTAATTGAGATCTATATTTTGACACCCCACTTGCCTAGATATTAAAATAAAAAATTCTATGACGCCCCTCCCTATAATTCCAAAATTTAAAATTATATTGTTGATTTTAGTATTTGTCGTTGGTAGTCCCACCAAAGCCTCGTTACCAAATTTTTTTCAGATTTTTTGAGCCAGTAGTTACAGAGTTAGAGGGGGGGGGGCAGCATAAAACATTGCTTTTAGCCCCCTACAGGCGCCATTTTTGAATTAGAAAAAAAATAAAAAATATGGTCATGTTCTACTAATTGAGATGTACATTTTGACATACCACATGCCTAGATATGAAAATAAAAATTTAAAATTCTATTACACCCCTCCCTATTATTCCAAAATTTATAATTAAATTGTTGACTTTAGTATTTGTCGTTGGTAGTCTTACCAATACCTCGTTACCAAATTTTTTTTAGATTTTTTGAGCCGGTAGTTACAGAGTTAGAGGGGGGGGGGGGACAAAATAAAATACTGCTTTTAGCACCCTACCGGCGCCATTTTTGAGTTAGAAAAAAAAATAAAAAATATGGTCAAATTCTACAAATTGAGATGTACATTTTGACATGCCACACGTCTTGGTATACAATTTTTTTGTTTTTTTTGGATTTGCTTTAAAGCCCCCTACAGGCACCATTTTTGATTTAGAAAAATATAGAAAAAGGGTCAAATTCCGCTTGTTTGGTTATACATTTTAACGTGCCACATGCCTTGGTATAAAAAAAAATATTTTTTTAACTAGCTTTAACTTCTTATTGCCCCCCCTGAAAAATTATTTATTCAATAAATTTGTACATATTTAACTAGAGGGTGTCGTTTTACATGTTCAGTAAAAATTTCATGTTTCTAGCTTATATAGTTTACGAGCTATTTAGCTTTGAGTGAAAAGGACGGACGGACGGACGACAAAGTGAGATTAATAGGGTTTCTTCGGAACCCTAAAAATGGATACACATATGTTGGTAAATGTAGCGATTTTTTTATCCGACTACGCGAAGCCAAAATAAGTGTTTTGGTTTTTGTTTATTGATTTTTCATCAAACCCTATCATGATGGGTATTAAATTAAAGAGCTTCAAAAGACAATTCCATAAATATATTTAACACATGTAGGAAAAAAGTACGTAATAAATTAACATTTATAATCAAAACCAATATTAGATACCTACATATATTTGATTGCCTGTTCATATTATAACAAACTCGTAAATACATGTAGGTTGTTTGTTAATAGAAAAATTCGTAAATAATAATGAAAGTTTAAAAACTAAAACATTTCAACTAATGTAAGTTTCACAGAACAGACGTAATCGTATGTCACATAAAGGTGCAGAAGAAACACATGAAATTAAATTTTAGACAAGTGCGATTATGTAAAACATTTTCATTTTAATAAACTTCTTTATAACTTTTTAGTTTAAATAACTTAAATATAGCATTGTCGGGTTTTAGTATTTTATACTTTTATTATTGTTATAATTAACGAAATGCATTAATTTAATTTAGAAATCGAAATATGCTTAAGTTCATATCGTGGTGCGGCCACGCTATGGCCGTTGCGCGGCCGTGTGATGCAGCCTCGCCAAGGCCATAGCACGGTTGCATAACACGGCCGCACCACAGAGTTCAGACTGATTGCGAGCTGATTTTATTCGTAATAAAATATAAATTTATACCTAAATATTTTTCATCAGAGTCATTAAAAAAATATGTGAGATGATATACTGACAATGAGATATTAACTAGTCAACTTATTTGTTAATTTATCAATTTTAATTTGTTAATAATAGGGGAAAGGGGTTTTTGAAACGGAAGATTTCTTGGCGCCTGTACTATGATGAGAAATAAAATTACTGATAAAAATTTATACAATTTCTTAAGAGTAGGTATCAAAAATATTAAGGTATTTCTCGGAAAAATTAAAAGATTCAAGAGTAAGCTCAAATTTTGTAAAAAAACTAAAATAAGGTTATTAGAAGCTCCATTCAAAATATTAAAATGATTGACCATCTGTGAGCGAAGATATCGTCAAAATAAAATAAAAAAATTAACATTACGAGTATAGGGATTATGATATTTTAAGCGGATTTTCAATGAAAAAGTAAATAATTTTATGCGAAGGAAGATCAAGAAATTTATTAAATTTTGAGAAAAACTAAATTAATATAATTGGAGTTAATATAAAAAATCTCAAGTATTTTCACCACCCCGTTTTTAAGTTATAAGTAAAATAAAAACTTATTTTCTGATAAAAAATATCATGGTACTAGGTATGACAACGCCGCAAAATATTGACAATTGCCGCGGTATTTAAAAATCGTATATGCTGAATATATTGTTCTTTTAATTTCAAGGAATAATAAAAATAATAAAAACTATTTCTTAATTATAAACTTATAATATATAACAAATTCAGCTGCAAATAATAGTACACGTTATCACATCAAAACATTAAATAATATGTAGCTGTCATCGGGAATACAAAAGTCGCGCATGCGCAATATATACTCAATATTGCCAAATTTTATTTTAATTTATACCATGGGCATCTTGATTTTATAGTACACTTTTTTTTCCTTTTCTAACATATAGAGTACCTTGTTTCTCCCCGAGAAATACCTTAAGTAAATTTAACCAAATTATATTACCACTAAATAAAAGTTTGAGAATCGTTCGTGTGTCGATCACAAGCAAGAACAAATGTTTGCGGAACGTTTGAGTAGTGGGGGAACTGAACGTGCAGCGACCCTTTGTGTTCGTTTGAGATACAATGTTTGTGGAATATTCCATTGCATGTTGTGAAACATTTCAGTATTAAGCATAGTTTGACGTTGTGTGCCACGATACATTAATGTGTTTACTACGTATTTAGTTTAATATTGTAATTACATATTTATTAAGCAATCATTCTGTGTATTTTTGGTACTTTTTCAAATAGGTTTGTATAATTTGTATATAATAATTCGTTTCATCAATTTTTAAAATTAATTTTTAATTGAAAAATAAAAACTTCAGCCTTAACTAGGGCTTCACACCGAGACGTAATTTTTTTTGATCTCGGTCACGTGTACGATACGAGACTTTAAATTTTCACGAGACGAGACTGTTGGTTATAACATTCGAGACAGAGACGAAACTTATCAAAACCTAGTCTTCTCTCTTATCCTGTGAAGCCCTATTTATTTCAATTGTACTCTTGACAACTTGGATTTAATTATATTTATTTCGATAGTTCTGGATATTTTGATTTGTACAGTAGTGGATTTACCACGAAGCTTATTGTGCGGCTTTAAGTTGATTTTTTTTAATATTCAAAATTTATAAATACTTAATAATCAAATATAAATATTTACATATCAGGAACCAAAATGGCTGCATTTATCAACCATCCGAGTCCCCCCCCCCACACACACAAATAAACAGAAACGTAAAGTTTTTAAAAATCCATTATAATTTTATTTGAAATTGTATAAAAATAGATCATACTTATCATAATCTTAGTATGGTAAAGTCATATGTTATTTAATAACAAATGTTGACAACTGTATCCTCGAGAGTACCTTAACAAATAATAGACACAACAAGATCGACTAGCGACTTGAACGGATATCGTTAAAAGTTTGCGGATAGATGGCGCTGATGCAAGTACTCGTTTCAGGTTTAAATGCATGGACGTACCCGACGTACCTATATGAGAATAAAGTATATTTTTTAATTTAACAAAAAAACAAGTTTGTTTTTGTTCATTTGCATATAAGCGACATATTTCGATCGCAATGTGTATTTTTTTGGTAAACTTGTTTTTGAGGCAACAAATTTATTAACATCATTATAAAATATTAACACGATTCACTTAGACTAAATAAATACACCTTAACTACAAGAAAACAATGTCAGTTGACACGTGTTTCAACTTAAAAAAGGTTCTCATAATATTGTATTTATTATTCCACATATTTAATATTTATATTTGCCACCAGTTTCATTGATGCATCTTAAACTTAAATATTCGTCTATTTTTTTAATTCTTAACTACTTCTCAACAGATATATGTATTTAAGACTTTGAAAAAATGTTGACGACATAATATATTTTTATACATAAATTATATATAAGGCTTTGAGGGAGAGAAGGGGAGTTTTACATTAAACATAACGAATTCTTAAGTAGGGAGAGGGTCCATAGTGTTACTTACGTATGTTTTTTTCTGTTTCGGCTACTAAAAAAATCTAAAATCATCCATACGTAATTAATGAACGTTCACTCACTGAATCTAGATAAATATCTCGAAACGTCCAATAAATATCGAAATACAATCCAAAATAGCACATTCGTTGTTTTTGTATAACCATTTAGCTGATTTGTTTTATTATAGATTATAAACAATTATTTTAATTTCGGAATGCATACTACAAAAACGTGGTCAAAAGAAGAAACAATCAACCTTATCGAGTTATATGGAAAGCACAACCATTTATGGGATCCTAAGCATGAAGATAATAAAAATAGATACAAAAGGCAAAAATCTATATCTACTTTAGCATTGGTTTTCAATTGCCATCCAAAAGAGATTACCAAGAAAATGAACACTTTACTTACCCAATATCGCCGCGAAAGGTCTCTGCTTGTTGAACATCAAAATAGAAAAAATCCCTGGTTTGCTTATAGATACTTTGAATTTTTACCAAAAAAAGTTTGCTCAAATATTTTTCCACAAAATAATGAGGTTGGTATCACAAAAATCAAAGATATTATCTTAATTTTTTTAGTAGTTACAATTTTACAACTAGTACAAACAAAAATAATATTCGGTAATTAATTATATATACAGTGCGAATAAAAAGTAGGGAGCATTGATTTTGCTGCCTAAAATAATAACATTATAAAAAAATGTTTTTAAAATTTTGTTTGCCTGATTATATATCACAACTATCGCATTTTAATGTTACATTAATATACCGAGTCTTTTTTTAAAGACTTCCCAGCGGATAATTTCCATAATATCGAATTTTCAGAGAAAATGTTTCAGACAAAAGTTTCGTGGTTTTGAGGGAGCTAAATATTGACATTATCGAATAAAAAATTATTGAATATCCAGTAATTTCTTTTTGGTTTCTTCCATGTCATAAAAATTGACATTTTCAGAAAAAATGTTTCAGGTAAAAGTTGCTTATTTTACTTCGTAAATTACGAATCTGTAACAAAAAATATTTTTATATTTATATTTATTATATATTATATTTAATATTTAGCCCCTTCGAAACCATGAAACTTTTGTCTGAAAAATGTTCTCTGAAAATTTGTTATTTTGAAAATAATCCACTGGAAAGTCTTTAAAAAAATATCCGGTATGTATTGTTTTCGGCCTATTTTTAAATATTATTTTTATATAGATTAAGTATTAAAGTTTCTAGAAAACATTTTTTCATAAAGTAAATATTTTAGACTGTAAAATCAATAGTTCTTATTTTTTATTCACCCCCTATAGTGAATTATTTATTATAGAAGTTTATTGGATCTCATTCTTGAATTATTTTTACAACCACGTAAAGTTTCGACTAATTAATCGCTTTGTATTCTGAACAGCTCAACTATCTTTAAAATTATTTTCTACTTGGCTATTTTAAATATTGTTGCAGGAATCGATCTTTGCTGATTGGAGATTCGAGGAAGAAAGTGGTATTGAAAATAATGAAAGCGTTAATTGTAACTTAGATCAAAACGAAGTGAAAGATGGCTATAATGGACATGATTCTGAAATGAAGGACAACACTCCCGAAATTAACAATAGTGCAATAATAGTGAAAAGTGAATGTTCAAGTGTCATCAGTAATGAATTGGAATCTAACATGATTGACATTGTGAGCACAGACATAGAATGTTCTAACATTAAATTAAATCAAGAATCTCACAGTAGCGTCCAAATTCAATCACGTGATGAAATTAAAATGTTTGTTGAAATTGTTGAACACAGACTTAGAAAAATAAAAGATCAGAAAAAACTCTGCATTTTACAACATCAAATTAGCTCTTTACTTTTTGATGCTGAAATGGAAACATACAATACAAACTAGACCACGCAATATTTATATTTTTTGAATTTGTATCATAATTAATTCGATTCCAATCATGTTTATGGCATTTAAAAAAAATAAAGTCAAGATAAAAATATCCTAATTTTTTTCTTTGTTTTTATTTAAAACATAAAATAATATTGATATGAAATAAGGAAACAATACGTATTCGAATCTTCTTTAAATAAATATTTCATAAGGAAATAACGTGTTCCTGACTGCATAAAATATTAAAATATTCATCGGTTTTTTCCATCCACATATTTGAATGAAACATAAACAAATAAGATTTCATCGAAATTGAGTGAATCCGTTTCGAGATTTTAAAATCACATGTTTTTATAAAAATATAATTTAATAAGTACCTATGTACTGTGGGCTTCAGAAATCGTCTGCCACCCTAAAGGTCAGAATCGCTTACAACAAATTCAAAAATATTAAGACAAACATCATCGGTTATCTTTTTCTAGGGCAGAGCTTATACAGTTAATTTTTTTTTAAATAAAAACACAAATATATGTACGTCCATTTAATTATAATTTGATAAAAGTTTTATATCTTTTAACTTTTATACCTCCTTCAAAAAATTATATTATTATTTCTTTTTTTTGTAGAATTTTCAAATAATAATATTAAACATCAATCGATTTGTAATTTAATTAAAGTATTAAGTATTAATATTTTTATCAGCCCTTAAAATTTTAAATCACCCCTTAAAAACGGTATGAATATAAGCGGGTCTAGCAGATTTACCTCAATATTATGAGATAGATCGCTACTACTAGACTAGAGGGTTAAATACATTATATCCAGATCCCACATTGCATCGCTTCGGTTAACGATATTTTAAGAGCTGCGTTGTATAATAATTAAAACAAACAGTTTCCGTGTGCGTCGTTTTTATCAAGAACGTATCCTCGACGCAATGTGAGGTTTAGAAATCATATAAAAATACCTGTATTAATATCTGAAAGCCGTAAAGATACCAGTTTAACTCTCAAACGAGTGACTATTATTTTATTTCTTATAGCAGTTTCTTTTACAATATTTTTTACATGTTTCTAAAAATTTATATTTATATTAATTTTAAACGTCTACATTTCTGACACCTTCATTAATTATTATTATTGAACTACTCCTTTTGATTTTTAATCGATGATACTGGAAAAACATCAATGTTTCTCTGTCACCTCTTGTCCTGTTAGATTTCAAAATCAATTCGTCAGTTTGCCGGCGCCTCTAAAGTTTCTCCGCAATATTGTAGTTGGCGTCTACAAGCGTGGATCTAGAAAAATATATGTACATGGAAAATGGAAACCTTATTAATTACACTATAATAAATTTATTATTTTTAAAATATTACATTTTATATCCTAATACATAAAAATATTATGAAAAATATAGCATGCATATTCATATTTTTGAATAAAAATAATTAAATAATGATTCGACCAAAAAGACTTGGTATTTATTATTAATTAGATATTTAAATTCTTACAAGTTCATTTTTTTTATTAATAAAGTAGGTATATCGTCAGAATAAGGTTTTTATAGTTCCACAGCTTTGCCGCCAGATCTCGGGTCGCAGTCGTTACCGCTAGCGCCACTGACGGAGACGCGTAGCAACAACATACATACATCAAAGCTCTACTCACTACTATCAACTTCATACTCGCTGCATGTATACGTTAATGATTCTTGCGAACTTATCACAGGAGTATATTACAAATAACATTATGGGTTGATGAAAACCAAACTCAACTAAACTCAATTAATCACTATTTAGATTTTGTAATTTGATTGAAATTAATGTATGTTAGTTTTACAGAAAAACTTAATTATTATATTGTAAAGCAATATTTTTTACTATAATTTATCTACATAAGGTATTTACATATACAAGAAGTCGGCTAATCGATATGATCCACGGTAGAGCTGGGCGCGGGCCGTGAATTTTTCGGGTCATATTGGGTCACGACCGTGATTCAATGTGAGCGTGAGCGATTTTCAAATCGTGAGCGTGCGTCAGGGGTTATTTTAATAAAATTTTACGACTGGCCATTTTACTTAGTTTTTGTTTGTTTTCTACTTATAATTTTTCAACTGGATGTACTTTTCTTGCAGTACTTATTTTTTGTATACTATATAAAATATTTTATAATTTTCAACTACACAAATTAGCTTTTACAACTGCAATTTTCATTTTTAGAACTGCAGAAATAAGCTACAACTACACACTAAACTAACCCATGGCGTGCGTGATCGTGAGTCAAAGTACAACCATGCGTGAGTACATTTTTGTCATGCGTGAATCCGTGAATATATTTTGTAGGTAATTTTTTTTATAAATTAATTTAATCTTATTTTAATATCTGAACTAATAATATAACGTTCTAAAATGAATTTTTATATTAAAAAATACAATTTTAAAAATAAATGTCATTTTTAGAAGAACCACGTCCACAGTATTGCCAACTCTATCGTAGTACTTACCAAAAAAACTCCAGATTTAAAAATGCATTGTTGCTTTATGAGCGTGATCCGCCGTGCGGGATCGGGCGTGAGTAAAAAAATAGTATTTGTGAGCGTGCGTGAGTAAAAAAATAGGATTCGTGAGCGTGCGTGATCGTGATTTTTTTTCTGTAACCGTGAATGAGCAGGCGTGACTAAAAAAATTCTCCTCGTGAGCGTGCGTGATCGTGAGCAAAAATTACTCACGCGTCCAGCTCTAATCCACGATAATATAAATAAATGTTGAATATACCTGCATGTAAGAAATAGCATGGTATCTACTACTTCTACCGTAAACGGTACTGTTGAAGTTATCGGATAATGATTTTGTTGAGTTACTTATCGTGTTCCCAAAAAAAATGGATATAAGCATTTTGATTTCGTACTATATGAGCCATTAATTTATATAGCTACATTATTTCCGAAATTATATAAACAAGCTTATATATAAAATTTTGTTAGCTAACAAGCACTTTCCACGGGGTATTAATTATGTAATTTTCTCAATGGATTTGTTTTGGTGACTGACGGTACAAGATATTTATCACCACTGTTTTAATATCATTAGTGTTTACTTACTGCGCGTACGCGAAATTATCAAACACGTCAATAAACTTCAACGAAATTGCCATATACTCGTAAATTAAAGTTTTTAAATTGAAAGCAATACTTCCACATTTGAACAAAGAAGTACACAAAATAAAATGTAATGGTAAAATGTTTGATTCAAACAAAAATTACTGGACCAAATTTCTTAGGGGGGCTGCCAACAACTTCCAGTATGGAGGCCCGTGATATTGAATTTACAAAAACAACTAAGGCGCAAATTTCAGTCTCAGCTAGGGCGCATGAAATCCTCGCGCCGGTCCTGCAAATATATAACCATTTCGTTGACTGAATGAAATATTTTTATCGAACATATTTTTCTAGACGCTCATTAAATCAAAATTTGACATTGATATTTTATACAGATAGAAAACAAATTTACCATACCATTAAATATACACCAGTCAACAGAATTAGAGTTCAACATATGTAGTCAATGTTTTTTTCACCCGACAGTAATATGTTAATATAGCATTAAGATTTATAGAGCATTTAAAATATTGATAGAATTTTCAAGTCCCATTAAAGTGAGTGATATATGTGTATCTTCACAAAACTCTATTCTTTAAAAGAAACAACACAAACATTATAATTTTCATTCTTTTTTAATATATTCTTCAAACCTTTATCGTTTAACATGCATTATACCTATAATAAAAATTCGAACAAAGTTACCTACATAAATCATTAATGACTAAAGTAATTCATTTTTTTCATTGTAGCAAAAAAAACGTGAACACAATAAACATCAAATCCCGTACGACTTTTTTATAAACATATTCTTATTGAATTAAATATAAAAAACTCAAAAATATGACCGATAGTGGGGTCAAAATAATTATTATATTCGTAATCAGCAGCCTAAAATACTTTAAAATCCCTTTGGTATTTTTCGTAAAATCATTTTCTAGTCAGAATAAGTCTATAGGTAAAGTACGCAAAAATAACTTTTTATTTTATCGATTTTTTTAAATGATTTTTTAACTTTCTGCCCATGGAGACTTTTGATCAGAATGGCATGAAATATAACATACTACAATTTCAGCCAATTTAACTGGGAACTATTTTCCATAAGTTTAGTGCGGGGTTCTTTGTCAAAGGTCACAGAAAATAAATATAAAGCAACTACATAATTTCAACTTACAATTAGTTAACTTCTATTTTAACATTTCAATGTAATGAAACAAGTAGGTACTGTAACAATGCAAATAAATAATTACCTAGTTCAATATAGAATAAAGGTTCAAAACAGTAGAAGTCAGTAGGGTGTTACAACAATGGGCCGATCTCAGTATATGTATATAATCACAAACAAGCTGACACACGATTTATTAGTGCCATGGGTTCTATGCCATGTACTCTGTCTTAATAGATTGAAATAATTTATTGATGTGAAGATTTTGTATTAGTAATATAGGTGTTTATATTATTATTTAATTGATGTTAAAAATGTCTTAATTAACTACTTACAAATATTTAGGTTTCACCAAAACTTTTACAATTTTTATTTACCTAATTTAATTATTATATACACCATGACAATAATATTCTGATACAAATGAAAACGCTAAAATATTAAATTTATAATAAAGTTTTAGTTAAGTTTTTATTCAATTCTTAAAGTAGACATATGTTTTGAAAATTTATAATAAGTGTTTGGGAATAACTCCTTTTTTAACTTTGATAACTAGCTTCAATCTTCTTTCAAAGTCATTGCAAGCGGCACGCACTGTTTCTATTGGCATTTTGTCCCAAATTTTGAGAATAACATTCTTAAATTGCTGCAGATTTGAGAATTTGTAATCTGGGAGCTTAGACAACATATATGACCATACAAAATAGTCGGAGAAGTGCAATCGGGAGAGCTTGGCGGCCATTCATTCTGCAAAAAATCAACCAAATTATCCTTACGCCATGCTTGAATACTGTTTGCTGTGTGGGAGGAGGCTCCATGAATAATAATCATTTCCAAATATTTTTTTGGTATTTGACATGACATTTTTCTTCAATAGTTTCTCCAAATAGTATTTTTCATTGATTTTTACGACTTTTTCAATAAAAATTAAGAGCAATTTGCCTCTTGGGCTGATGGCGCTCCAAATCATGACCGACGCAGCATTATAGAATCTTGGAACGTGTCTTTTGTCTTCCGGGATGTTCTCAATCTTAGCAGACTAAACTCTGCCACACCGAGAGTTGTGAGATTGCTCCAGAACAAATAACTTCTCATCAGAAATATAAATTCATCACCAGCGTGCTAAGCCATTTTAAAAATATTATTTCTCGATATACTTTCATGCTCAAAATTTTTATTAAGACTCATTTAAATTGCATAACAATACTTTTAATTGTTTTTTGGTAAAGAATGGGTTGCAAAAATAACGTCGATAAAGAATTGTATCAAAATATAATTGTCACGATGTAAATATTTTGATATTTGGTTATAAAGGACTATTAGATAATATTTACTTTTCCCTTATACTAAATTATATTTCATTAGAATAAAACTCAAACTGAAAATTTCAATTGAATGACCTATTTTTAGTTAGTCCAAGTCTCCGATACAAATCATTATTAGCGATATTTCATTGGTAGACTATTTTACCAATATTAACATAAACGTTTTACAACTGATCAATAAATCGGGGTATGTATATTCAAGTATATAATTTAATGGTTGCAGTATGTATACACACAAATAACAAAAGTCAGAGGAGAAATCGGTTTCCGCGAAAAGGACGATAGAGATTTCCAAATATTTAATCAAATACGAGACCATTCATCTGTTGCGCGCTCAGCAACACAGAGAACTTTACGTATTATTGAATTTGTTTGGCATTCTTTAAATTGAAACGAAAATACGCACAGATTTGAAATTCTGCACATATTGTGATCAGATATTTCCTAATTGGAAAAAAATACAATTTTTAGGTTTCCGGATGCCATAATCTAATTACGTTTTTGGTGACATTTACAGTGTATGTGTAGGTATTTGAATAATAAAATCTGGAAATTTACAAAGCGCTCAGAAGCTAAATAGACCATAATTAACGATTTAGGTACGTAATTTCAGAATAAAATTAAAGTTTTCAATATTAAAGGACCCCGCAGAATCCTCATGGAAAACGGCCTCGATCAAACTCTTTGGGTTCTGATAGACCTTGCAATTTTTAACTAATAATAAGATTCGAGGTATGTACGGTTTTGTACAGGTAATGAATAAAAATAAATAATAATTTAATATTTCATCCTCTGTCACATATGGAAGATTGTAATTAATTTCATTCGATCCTGGGAAAAATTCTTCAGCGGAGGGGATTTAAGGGGAAAAACAACACGCTATCTCGTATAGCGTGGGTATTTCAGGGGAAGAAACAACCCCCAATCTCGCATAGGAGCCGAGATATTTACAATTTTGTATAATAAAAAGCCAATAAAGAAAAAATTAATATTTCACCCCATGTCACGTATGGAAGGTTGCAATTAGTTTCGAAATCCACGCGAGCGAAGCCGCGGGTATGCTGGTTATTAAATAAAATTATTAAGAAAAAAATTTGATATTACAAAATTTTGGAAAATTGCTAGGTATAGATACACAAGTTCCAGGATTATTTTGAGTACCGCTAAATTACTAACTCACACGTATAGTCAATCACGTAGCCGATCAACTATACCTATAAATCGAGAAGTCTGCGTGAATTCCGCTAAACACATCCTTCACTATTTGCTACATAATAAAATTCATTTATTTAATTCCATAAAATTAAACTGTATAAACGGCTCACCTTCAGGGCCAGAATAATTACTTTCGATGCCCTAAACACAACCAAGCAATGTTTAACAGAATATAGATCGTTATTTTTGTAGCATTGTAAGTCCAAGAAGCTTTACAGCTAAAACACAGACTCGAGGTTAAGATTTGTTATTTTATAAACAATTTTTTTATTATTATTTTTGCTTGATGCCATAAATTCGTATTTATTTTGAAAAATGCTTAACCATCCTTGCTTATATTTAGATTTAAAAATGATTTTTTTTTAAATTTAACATTTTCCGCTTTGGGTCTCATATATCCAGTATTTCAAGTAAAAATGACTTTTTGGGGTGTCCTATTACTATCAATATAATTATTTATTATATAATATACCGTCGAATACTTGGTTTAAATTATTTTTAATAATGTATAATATGACAAGCAATATAATTATGTAAAACGTATTCGTAAATAAAATATATTTGATATAACAACGGTCATAAGTCAAACCTAAATGTTGAAATTTTTCTTTTCAGCTGTCGAAATTCTTTGAATGGATAACTGCAATTCTGATTATTTATATAAATAAAATTATTTTATTAGCACACTGCAGTGTTATCTACCATGATAAATACGCATATACATATCTATGACAGTGTATCTCCCCACCATTTTTGTGCTAAAAATGGAACAAAATTCATAATAAGCTTACAAGGTCGCCACCACCACCACCATAGAGCTGCGGTGTCCCTGTACTGATAGAAGATCTCCCGCGCCGGCCAGCGCGCGAATACTGACCGCGTTTTTCTTACTTTCAAATATTATTCGCTGCCGGCGCGCGCGCATATTTACTCTGCATTGTCTTCTGTTTTCTGCGACGACGCTTGTGCTACACAAAAAATAGACGTGCCGTCATAACTGAGGATTCATTCGCATCATGCGTTTATTGGTTGGACAATTTAAAAGTATTCGTGTATTTAAAACATGAATTTTATATGGTAAGCGCCTTATATGAGAATTTCTAAAATACGACTTCGGATTCAGAAGTTTACAAATAATTTCAATCATTTTTGTGCATATAAGTTAAATTGTATATTACCACCAGTTTTTTCAGGAAGGGGGACAACATTTTTATGGAAGGCCATTAACAATTAATTTTGATATTTTACATATATAATATATAGTATAACCTTTCGGCCCCTCGCTAGTTACAACACTGCTGTAGCGCATTTCAAATGCAATTAAATAAAGACAATGTAGGTATATATAAGAATTAATGAATTTAGCTATCATGAAAACCATTAACTTACTCATTATGTAGGGTTGAGTGGGGTAAATATGAAACACCAAAAAATGGGGTAAAAGTGAAACAAGCTTGCAACTAAAAAACTAATTTGTTTATAGGAGAATTATAAAAACTGACATCATCATTAAAGGTTTGTTAAAGCGACCTGAAAATATGAATCGCCTAATAAGTGATGTGTCACCCCTACAGGTTTCCCTGTTAGTCGATGTCAAAACGTGTGAATTAAATTTTAATTCTTTGCCCATAACTTTCTGTAAAGCTCGGATATTAATTAAAGTTACAGTTTCACATTGATATGCCACAAAGAAGATAAATCAAAATTGCCTTTGTAACTTTTCTTTTAATTTTTCGAGAAATATTTTCCATTCCTGTTTCACTTTTTCCCTTACCTGTTTCACTTTTTTCCAAATAGGTTAAAAATGAAACACACTTTTTTCATTTTTAAAGTCCGTGTTGTATCGTACAGTTCAAATGACATAAGTATTTAAAATGGTTATTCATAAGTGCATCTAGTAGAAAAAATTAAAGTATGAATTTGTATCGTTAACTGTCAAATAACATGAAAGATTTGTATTTTGTTTCACTTTTACCCTAGTTAGTTGACCCTACTGATATCTTGATACACACACATATTAATGAAATAATAAGAACGATACGATAAAACAAATGAGAGTTAATACAACAGTCAATATTAACGCGAAAAAATTGTATATCTATTTATTAAATAAAAACCATACAATGACGTAACTCAAAAAAAAACTTATGTGCTAACTTAATAGATTTTTAAATTATTTTATATCGTTTTAAGTTTAAAATGTAACATAGAAATAACCAACACAAATAAATTAATTAATAAATTAAATGTAGTACATTCTGATATAATATCGAGCTCATTGATTTAAAAACTGAAACGTGCTAATACATTTTATAAATAGTTAATTGTCTATACAGTTTTTCTGTAGTTGAAATCAATATAATAAACTTTATATCTTTTTCATGCCCGGTATTAGAAAAGAATTTGCTTGAGTGCAAATACAAATTTGCTTCCAGCTAACGCTATCTGCTAGCTGTCAAATTGTTATGAAATTGCTCGATATTTTAAAGCAGTGGTAATAAGTGTATAATAATTCATTTTATGAGGTACACTTGAGAGCACTTATTTAAGGTTATCATATGTACGATTTCATTCGCTACATCTGTGAGTGTATTGTCATTTATATTTAATTCCTAGCAGATAGCGTTAGCTGGAAGCTAATTTGATTTTGCACTCATTCTTTATACGAAATACCGGGCATCAGTGTTGTTTATACTAGTACAGCGGTTAACAAAGTTATTTTGTCGCGAGACCCTTAACATGATGTTTCAAAAATTGCGAAACCATATTTATATTTTACGCCCCTCATCCTCAATTTTAATTTATTACAATTTACTTATCAAGCGAAGTTAGTTCATTGTATATCACTTAATTAAATAAAAAATTCGAAATTTTTTAGTAAAATTTCCTGCAGTGAACTTCAACTCGTCATACAAATATCGACTTAAATTCAGAAAAATAAGTAAAAGCTTTAACTTAGGGTATTTTATAACCAGTTTCTTTTTGTTAATAGAAGGGGGAGGATTCAATAAGCCTACTGTTATAACGGTTATTACCTACCTACTTATTTATTTTGACGAAATATGCTTCCCTTATTAATAATTTCACACCTCGCCACTGTTTTAAAAGTACTGTATTGAAAAATCAGCAACATCCGATGGTAATTTGTTCCACAAAACCTATTTTACCTATGTAGAAATAGTAGAAAATATCGTAACTTGATAATAATATTAAATTGTTTCAAGAATTACATATTTTAAAATAAAAAATCTTATGGAAAGTAAATCGGTTCCTGAATATATAAGATGTTATCGGAAGTAGAAAACATAATATACCTACTCGATCGGTTGGAAACTTATTTGAATAAAACTAAACCCGTATTGTTTATATTTTATATATCTGCTATTTTTAATACGAGAATTTATGTGAATAATGCATACAGGCTAACAGATAACAGAACAATACAAAATCTATAAATATATATCTTATACTTCAATTGCATAAAAAAAAACTTGCATTATGCAATTATGAACTCGAAATTTCATGGTAGGTAATTATTATTCGAGTTAATGAATAATTATTTTATAACCAGTGTCATATTAAAATAATTTGAAGTCTTGGCCTATGCTTTCTCATTCAGATTCGGGAAAAAATCTAATTTTTTGTGATATTCATAACTACTATTAATATAATAATTTACTTTTAAAAATATTTTTCTTCGTTTGAAATGATACTGCTAACCTTAATTATGACTTTTCGAGCAAGTTTTTACCAAGATATAGGAGGGGGGTATGAAATGACATGACTGGTTCGGACCCCTTGCTGGCGCCATTTTTTAGTTAGAAAAATAAAATTAAAATAGGATCAAGATCTATTGTTCTACAATTTGTTAACCCACATGTCTTGATATAAAAAACAAAATTTGGGTTAGTTTTATGTCTATGGTACTTAAAAAATCCAAAAATTTCACATACATATCTGAGGGTCATTTTCCCTGTTTTGATAAAATTTCAAGATTCTGACTTGTATACTTATTGTTAGTTACAACCAAGGTATATAAAGACAAGGTAGTCTCAATAGCTAGTTGATCAATCAGCGTTTGCGCGGGAATTACGTCACCACAGGGATATATTCAAATGTTATAAATGTATAATTAGTACAGTAAAAATAGATTTTTCGAACACAATAATTCCTTTAACAACGAAAATTGGTATAGAGATAGTTTAGTGCCTACACTTTAAGAAATTGATGAGTGTAGTTGATCAAGAGGTGTAAAGGTAGTTTTGCAGGAGGTGAAAGGGGCGAAACACTGTTTTTTTATGCGGATAACTTCAAAATAGCAACTCTGTGTAGTCACCATTTTCTTAAAGTGTAATAGGTATCAAACTATCTCTGTGCTAATTTTCGTTGATAAAGGAATTATTATATTCGAAAAATCTATTTTTACTGTACCGATTATACATTTATAACATTTGAATATATCCCCGTTGTGACGTAATTTCCGCGCAAACGCTGATTGGTCAAGGAGCTATTGAGACTACCTTGTCTCTATATACCTTGGTTTATAACATATTTTGCTGTAACAAATGAACAGACATACAGACAACCGGATGGACATGAGATTAATTAATTAAATTTTGGTTGTAGACCTACCAAATACAATTAATAATTAAAATTTAAAAAAAATACATTTTTGCCCGTTTATATATTTCATTAAAAAGCTTTTGAATAAAAAAGTATAGGTATGTCGGTTTAATTTATAAAATTTGATAATAATAATTATAATAAACGAGAATAAATTAAAAATTAATTTATTATAATCAATAAAAATACCATACGTACTCAAAATTCTTGGCAATTGTTTATTTTATCTATAGATACAAATGTAATCATTGTCAATGCATATGGTACATACATGTAGTACATATACATATATATATACCTAATACCTACATACGTATATATGTGCTATCGTGTTTTGCCGTCAAACACGAATACTGAGAAGTAGTGAGAAGGGCTGATCATCCCTCTCTTGAGTAGGTCTCTTTGAAATGAATATGTTAATATTTAAATAGAACGAAGAAAGACAGTTGTAGATGTACAGTGACTATCTCAGACATCAGACTAAAGACTAAAACAAAACACCAAAATAATAAAGCATGATTTGCATTTATATATAAGTATTTAAGTATATTTCCCTCTTTAATAAAATACATTTTACTATTCTTAATTTTTTGCTCATTTTTTATGTTAGTTTTATAAATTTTATTTATTAAAAAAAAATAATTGTAAGTTAAGATTATAAATAAAAAAATGGGAAAATTACACTGAACATGCAGGACTGATAAATCTTTTTTACATCTTTCATCAAGTTATTTATTAAAATATATATTTAGTATTTTTCTTAGATTTGAGGCTTTGAGTAAAGCTTTCTTAAAGCAATTGATTCTCCTAGAAAATCAACAATTAGAATTTTCGATATTACAAAGCCCGTAATATTAATAACACATGTAAATAATTAGAAAATGACAAATTATCCCAATTTTTAAACTAAAATCTTATGGACGTTTTTAAAAAAAGTCTAATTTTTCATTCTTGTAATACAAAAATATATTTATAAGCGTTTTCATAGAGAAATAACCCTTAGTAAAAACTAAGATAGAGACAATCAAAACAATGACGTTGAAGTAATTCGGCCCTGCTAATAATTTTTTAAAACGATTTTCTAAAACATGGTTGTTCAGTGTTTGGTAAATAAGAGTTTTTCAGATGCCTTCTAGCGTCATTTATCATCAAACCACGATGCCTCCACCTCTGTGATTACTATAAGCTTGACACAATCGAGACACATTGCAAACTGAATAAAACAGTGTACCTCAAACAATTTTTACGTACTGTTCTTATCGATTTATGTTTTTGGAGTTTTGTGTTGATATTGTTTATCAAAATAGATAAGATATACTTTTGTATATCTTTGTAGAGGGTTATCCTTATCCGAATAGTTGGTTATTTAAAAAAACTTTAAAACATTTTAGAAAGTTTATCATTTTAGTGTTCCAAATTATCATTTTTTTATAAATCTATATAATTACTTTTTATATTGTTTTATCCTTTTGTATGCTTTTCCCAAAAATGTATAATATAAATTCATATACATATAAATGTTTCACAAAGGGTTTGATATAGTTATTTCTATTTGACAAAGTGAACAAAGTAGGAACGTGTTACTTATCATAATTTGAAATCATCATTTTGTTATTTCAGAGAAGCCAATGTTTACTGTAAATTCTATAGGTATAGAGTATAGATAGTACTTTTACGACCAGCGGAATGACCAAATAAATATCCAAAAAATTGATTTTTAAATGAAAATAAAGATGATTTTTGTAGTAAAGAATTGTAACCTAAGTAAATTTACTCTGGCTGAGAGGCGTTGCCAACAAATGAACAATAAAAATATAAAGTTGATTTTCATAATGAAGGTCATAACCGTACTCCACCACTTTTTCCAATTCTACCATGTGAGAAAATTTTTAAATGTTACAATTGAGGGATTGACGTGAATACGCTCTAAATTCAAGGTCACGTCGTTTATGGCAGTGGGGTTGAATAAAACTCACTCATGATGTGCTTGCTCCGTCATTTACTGAGCCGCTGACTTTCGCATTTTGACGTTCTCTGTACCTCCTGACCCTCTCAGCAATTGGTAATAATATATTTTCCGATAGCTGCTAAGACGTTCTTTCCAATGCTATGCGTCTTTCATATTTCATACTGGCTTTTGCGTGTGTTTTAGCCGACATTATGATTGTATTTTTTATTATATGAAGTTTTTCACTCATTAAAACTGGTAAACTTTTTTGATTTGTACTTGAGACCAAAACCCACATGACTTTTGCTCTGAGTGTCGAGATATACTGATTATAAATTTACGCTAGCGCACAAGTTTCTGAAATGCCCACCCAGTATCTGACCTGTGTGAAGTTAACCCCCCTTTTGTGGAAATTCAAATTTTGTGCTATACTTGTGCTACATTGTGCCAAAATATTTCCCCCCTAAAATAAAAACAACACTAGAAAAACCCAAAAAACGATTTTTTGGTATTAGAGCAGTTTTTATTTTAGGGGGGAAATATTTTGGCACAATGTAGCACAAGTATAGCACAATTTGGCACAACTTTCAAAAATTTGAATTTCAATAAAAGGGGGGCTAACTTCACACAGGTCAGTATCTGGCGTGAAACACTAGAAGTTATTCAAGTCAAAAAGTGCCAGAACACCCGTGCATACTCGGTGCACTCCGGTTCGACTACACCACTGAATAAGACCCGCTGACAGATAAATAATAATAATTTAATGTATTGTCTTTTTGAAAAAAGATAAATTAATACGTATCGGCACCTTTTTGTTGTAAAGTCCAGCAAAATTTTAATATCCCCTAATAGTCCAGTAACTTTGTCGCCTGAATGTATGGGGTAGTATGCGTTAAATCCGGTAGTTCTGATTTTTTGCAGACATGTTTATGATGTTGGCCTAATGAATAATCCAAGTTTGTGACCTCGAGCGCCGAACGCAACTTTGTCAAAAATCGAAAAAACCGTGAAAAAATCGTTATTTTTTCAAATTTTGGCGATTATAACCCTAAAGGACTAGTTTTTGAAAAAACTTTTTTAGAACGTTTTTAAAGTAGACTAAATTTGCTACAATATGATACTAGAATTGTCTCTGTAGACCCAATAGTTTCCGAGATTAAGCTTTTCAAAGTTTATCATTTTTTTCGAACTTCGCAATTTTTTGCAATATTTTAGACGTCACTCGAATAACTCTAGCGGGATGAAGTTCCAATTACCTCCGACGGAGTGTGCTAGTATTGCTCGTGTGAAGTCACGAATCGGAACCTAGCAACTGGTCCCCAGTGCTCCGCCATCTTGTCTATTTTGCTACCTTACCAGTGGTTACAGAGACAGCATTAAATATAGAGTTGATCATTCCAGGATCTTCCAGGATCTCTTCTAGTGAGTCGTTCACAATTATCTCTGATAATGAAAACATGTCAACATCGTCGTCACGTAATATTAGATTAAGATTAAATAAACTGGTAAAGTTTTAATTTTTGTCTTCTTAGATAAACTTAGAATTTAATTTATTATTATTGGCATACACTATTTATTATTATTATTATTATTAAATAGTTATAATACAACAGAACTTTTAAAATATTGTATGGTATGGTGATGAACTATAAAGCCAAAATTTCATGCCTAAGTACTCCAAGCAGAGGAAGATGCTGATAGGCTCATCATCACTACAGCTGTAACTGCTGCCTCTACCTATGATATAGTGGTAGTCGTTGGTGAGGACATTGACTTGCTGATCATCCTTACAGCGATCTCAAACCAACGTGAAATTTTTTACAATAAATGTGGAAGAGGCAAAGCATCAGATGTCATGTATTCCAGCATCGCTTCTTCAAAATCCTCTTTGAAACCAGAGCTTTTCCTCTTCATCCATGCCTTTAGTGGTTGTGACTCGACATCCTGCTTCTTTGGCTTAGGGAAGATGCAAATGATGTCCATAGTCGAAAAAAATCCGGACGTTGAAAAGCAAGCTGCGATTTTTCTCGACACCAACTCTACACCTGACGAGATAGCAGCAGTAGGAGAGCGAGTCATAATTGCTCTATACGGAGGCAACCCCAACACCCATAACTTTGACGAGCTGCGGTACCAACTATTCACCAGGGCTGCGACGAAAACCAGCTTCAATCTAGCCAGGTTACCTCCTACACGAGATTCTGCTCGATTTCACTCCTGAACCCTCTCTCCTGGGGGTGGATATCCACGCCACAAGGCCTCAACTCCAAAATGATGACCAGAGATGCAGCCCCACAACACCTCTTGCGGATGATTTCTTGTGACTGCACGAAAAGTTGTGGGGACGCGTGCAGCTGCAGGAAGGTAGGATTAAAATGCTCATCAGTCTGCAGGCACAATATACCTGATGTTGCAGAAGTAGATATCCCAGAAGGCGACGATCTGTCCGATGTCGAAATGGAGGATGACTTGTGGGCACAAGAAATCGACGATTCATCACCATCCCCTGATGGGGATATGCCATCACAATACGTCCAGATACGGACGAACCTCAACCGGAACCTTTCAAGAGGGCTAAATTAATTTAAATTTTTGATTTTGAATATTACTCGATTTCCTAACAAATAAACTTATTAACTTTTGTTGTACTTATCTTTTTTACTTCATTATTCATAGCTTAGCTTAAACATCATCGTTCACACTTCTCATTTTCTTTTTTAACATCCCATCATAAAAGTACAGGGCTTCGATAGTATAATCAGGGTCAAAATTAATTCAGAACGACAGAATTGCAAAAAATTGCGAAGTTCGAAAAAAATGATAAACTTTGAAAGGCTTAATCTCGGAAACTATTGGGTCTACAGAGACAATTCTAGTATCATATTGTAGCAAATTTAGTCTACTTTAAAAACGGTCTAAAAAAGTTTTTTCAAAAACTAGTCCTTTAGGGTTATAATCGCCAAAATTTGAAAAAATAACGATTTTTTCACGGTTTTTTCGATTTTTGACAAAGTTGCGTTCGGCGCTCGAGGTCACAAACTTGGATTATTCATTAGGCCAACATCATAAACAAGTCTGCAAAAAATCAGAACTACCGGATTTAACGCATGCGGTGATGTATAAAGTTACTGGACTATAATAGGGTGACCAGATTTTAGTTTTGGTGAACCCTGAGATGTAAATGAAGACCTCTTTTTTACTTTATCTTATCTATTTTATTTTTATTTTCATAAAATTTCGTCATTTTTTGCAAAACCCGGAGAAATTGCACCCAAACCCGGAGATTCAGTGTGCAAATCCTGAGACTCCAGGTCAAAACCGGAGACCTTGTCACCCTATACCCTAACCATCATCTGGCTACGTCTCTGACTAAAAATCTTAAAACGCATCTGTTAAAAGTTGATGTTTTTATGGCGTTTGTAGTGTAATAAAGAGATCAGTGCTTCTCAACTAATGTTCCGTGGTACGAGTAGAAAAACTGTATCTATGATATTAATTTTTTACCGGTTTAGATTAAAATATTTTGTTGGAGATCAAACTAAAAATGCAATATTAGCATCAGCGTGATTAACTTACTATTAAACATTAGTTAATAATAAAGTGAATATTTTTTAATTAAAAATCTAATATTTTATAATTTTTCATTACAATAATTCAGTGCCACAGGTTTATACCGAATCATATATTAAGCAGGAAATATGATAGAATTTATTAAAGAATTACGATTTTCTTGACGAAATTGCGCTAGGTTTGAACGGAGAAATGATATCTACGTTATAGCGAGCCACGGTACGGGTGCGGGGAAATTCCGTAATGTCTGGCAATGATGGTGTTGTACGTCAGTTGGCAGCGCGGGTGTGCGGGACGTATGCTGTAGCGCGCATGCGCACGTCTACTTACCGAGCGAGACGTGGCGACTGAATGTGTGTCCTTGTCACACGCGCGACCGCTACCAAACCGATTTCAACGAGCATATAAATGAACATCTGTGCGTCAAGGCTTGCTTGTGACAAAGATGCTGTTCATGCGATGCTCTGTGTGAGCCGCTTGCCCTCTCTACTTGTAAACTTGCTGTAGTATTGTGTTTTGTGTACTATACTGACTCGCTGCTTGCTGCCCCCAATCCCTATGTGTTGAATTCGAAACAGTGTTGATCCAGTATGGTGTAGATTGTGGTACGTTGAACTGTTTCGTAGAGCACATTATATTTATTGTTTATTTATGTACAGTGTGTAGTGTAATTTTTAATAATATTCTTAAGGTACTCCTAAATAACCGACTTTTGTATGATGTTGTTAAATAAAATTTAAATGTACAAAATAGACCGCGTACAGACTGGCCACTACGGTATTTTTAAAATATTAACAAAATATAAGAAAAAAATAATTAAATAAAATTAAAAAAAAATATTTCCGAATAATTGAATCTGCAACCAAACTTCTTTCTGTTATAAAAAGAATCCGCCTTCTGTCATAAACCGGAATATGGCATGACGCGTCTGTTCCAATATACGACATGGTGCTGGTGTATCTATCTCTCTCTGCGGCATATTGACAATGGTGGTGCTCTCGCTGTCTGCTGCAGTACACAGTGCTCTGATCCATCGAGCTGATCAACTATAGTAGAGAAATTGTATGGCGAAGGGACCAATAGAACTTACAATTGCACACAACAAGAAATGCTATATTATATAGGTGAATAATTTAACAGTTTTTTCTTTGCTTGTTTTGTTTATATCATGAATTTCATTACATACACATTTCATTATCTATCTACTTGTTATATCTCTGATAAGATAGTACAAAGTAAAATATGAATTTAACTTCAAATAAATTCAAATTTAAACTTAAGAAGACCGCAAATAATAATATGTAAACAATTCGTTAAAACATTGAATATTTATTATATCTATCATCATTATACTAATATGCGAAATTAAAATTTTATACTTTTTTTATTATATAAAATAATTTTGAAAGTAAGAACTTTTAAAATATTTTCTATGTATGATAGTAGTTCGCGAAGTAAAAACGATCTTGAAGTTTTACCTACAAATTCCTTTCTCTTTTATAATGCTTATACAATGTTTCGTTAACAAATTAAAAACTACTTCTACATGGCAACCTACATTATTGTACGCTTTTCACTATATACTTTTTGTCTAATTATACAATAATAATGACAAGAAAATTAAACAATAAAACATCGGTAGGTATATTAAAACTAGTAAGCCCCTGTATATTTACAAAATAAAAATAAACAAACATCCTCAGCGCTGTGTATTTATTACAAAAACAACAGACATAATTTACCTTATATATTTTATTCTAATTCTGCTCATATTTTATTTTAAACTTATTTTTTATTATTGTTCTTAAAAATTAAATATTATTTGAAACATTTCTATTTTATATATACCCAAAAAGTTTAATATCAGAATGTTCATATTTATAGTTGGTATACCATACACAATATATTATATTAACTATAAGTTATATGTTATGAATATTAATTATCATTCAAAAAATATATAATATCTGTATAATAATAATCAGTAACTGATCTATCTTTTTATTTAAAATATAATTAATTATAAATACGTATATTATTTTCATATTATTATTTTGTCTTGACGTAACTACGCCACTGACAATATGAATTTGATACGTTATGATGTCATTATAAATATTGTTAAAATTTATTAATTGCTATGGTTGCACATAAGAATTTTATTATGTTCACAATAATTCTATTTTATCTGTAGATTTATTTAGTTATATTTCTTAACCTATATTAAACAACTAGTATTGATTAATACCAGTGGTGTATTTAGGGGGATGGACGCTAAAAATAGACATTTATAAGAAAATTGTTTTCAACTTATTGTGAACTATAATCTCCGGTACATCTAGCGTGTTTTATATTATTAAGACAAAACGTTGGCCGAAGTCATATCCAAAATGATACAATTTATACACCCAGAAGCCAAAGAATCATAGTTCAAAATTGGTTCATACTTTGCATTTTAATGTTCAGTCCATTTAAATTTTATTACGTATATAAGTACCAACTTATGATTGAATAGGTACATATATTAATTGTTACTTGTATATTTAATTATGACTAATACAAAAGATAATTCGTGGTAGGGAGACCAATCACTACTCCACTTAATTTTTAAAGAAAATTACTGGAGAGCAGTGGCGTAGTAAAGGGGGGGGGGGGGGTATGAAAAAAAAAGTAAGAAAATAATTTTTTTCTTACTACGCCACTGCTGGACAGAGTTGGCGTTTTGTATTTTAAATAATTAATTAGGTACATTATAAACATTAGAGGCGAAGAATAATAACAAAACTTTTATTCTGGTTTTTAATGTTAATATATTATCTACCAGTAAGGTAATATTACACTAATTTATAATACAAAAATGTTGGTTTTATACCAATATATACATTATACATATGTATACAGGCTAATTGATTATATAGTTTTAAAAATTATATTTATGAAAAAATGTTTTCTATGAAAATTTATTCGCTTAATATTTGCCATAACTATCTATTTTTTTATGTTACGTCATACTTAAATATATATGTTGTGTTTTAAAAATATCCTGTATTTTTTAATTATAACATAAGTTAGTGCTTTTATTCTCTTTACATCTATTTAAAAATATATTACAGTTGTACTCTAAAATTTCAAGAAAATAATGTTGAAAATTTTATTTGAACATTGTGTTTAATTATTTGTAAACTATTACAGTAAATTAAATAAACACTACTAACGACTTAAAAAAAATACAAGTCGATGACGTCATAATATCTCTGTAGTACAACGTTACATTAAAAAATAGAATAGCTAAATCGTCACAAAATAATTTACAAATATGTACTTTTTTTAAAGAAACCATTTTGTCATATAGCTGTCCTTTAGTTTTTATTTATGAAGAGTGGTGTAGCACTTGTATTCTTAAATAATTTTTCCCACCCCCATCCCATGCAGTAACACTGTACCTACTGTAATATAGTATCATTTTTCATTACCCATTTTATATAAATATGTATGTAATAAAAAGTTATCAACCATTAGGTTCTACTTTCGGTTTTTCAAAACAAAATCTATTTAAATGACAAATTATCCAAATTAAAACCATACAATATGTTAATTTTATTTAAATCACAATGAATCATCTTCGCAATACGAAAGAAAATATTTTTTTCGCAAAGTGATTCGCCATCATTCGCTCGTTCCCGTCGTCCTGTTAGTTTGCATGCATCTCTTAATATAGACAAGGACAACAACTAAGTCGAAGATATCCGAATATGAGGTCATTTGACCTCCCTGCATTGAGAGTTGACTCAGTATGTAGTAACGTAGCTCTACGCTTGTGCACATTTTATTGTTAGCACACCTGCCGATGGCTACCTGCACACTAGCCAGTCTCATCGTTGTAATATTTGCACCCTCCACTGTTATGGAATGCAGTGGTACCCTTTCTTAGTAGTGGCTTTGAAGTGTGGTAGAAACTACCCTAAACATAGTAACTCAACCTATTTAAATAATATTTTAACTCGTAATTATATTGGGGTCTAAAATATTAATATTACCTTGAAAATTGTTTGTATATGTAACTTTTTACTTTTTATAACGTGCCACAAACTAAGGGTTCTAAACATGTCCCTGGATTATTTAGGTATAATTTTTCATACCATCACACCGAGTCTCGTGCTCTGAAAGGTCCCCCTTTCTACATTTTTCACGTAGAAAAATAATTTTTTTAATAAAAAAAATAATTGAATAATCAGTTTTTCAAAATTTGATCACAAAAAATCCCTCAGAAAAATTTTATATAAAATATCTCAAAATTCCTTGGGGATCATAGTAATTTACTTTTTCCGAAAAGCCTACTGTTAAATATGGTACTCCTGTTTCGCAGCTATTTTTACGCGCACAAATTTTACACCGAGTCAAGGTATATAAACACAAGGTAGTCTCAATAGCTCCTTGACCAATCAGCGTTGGCGCAGGAATTGACGTCACCCAGAGGATATATTCAAATGTTATAATACAATATTAATTGTTTTCGTATTTTTTCAAAACTTAACAACATATACAATCAAATAACTACAAATTCGACATTGCAAAATTATAAAAAGCTGTCAGAATAATATTATAATACCAACTTAAGAATAGTAAAAATAACGCTTCCCGAATATACCAAATTATCTGTGACAGCTTTTTTATGATTTTGCAATGTCGAATTTGTACTTCTTTGATTGTATGTGTTGTTAAAATATCAACAAAAAAATTACGAAAACAATAATAAATAAAGGAATTTTTTGTAATTGATATTCTATTATACATTTATAAGTTTTATAACATTTGAATATATTCCCTGGGTAACGTCAATTCACGCGCCAACGCTGATTGGTCAAGGAGCTATTAAGATTACCTTTGTCTTTATATACCTCGACACCGGGTTATGTGATTTTTTATGCCGCCCGACTTCGATTAAATCGTGAACTATAAGGAATCCTAATTGAAAATAATAATCCCGAAAATATGATAAAATAAAATTCATGTTACTAACCATACATTAAAAAATGAAAAACATATTATATGTGTTTTAATTTTAACGTGAATGAAACATGCTACTTTAAATTTAGAGCTATACATTGTAGAATTCGATTGAAAAGTACTTCGATTCAAAATAGAACAAACTAATAACACGTGTATTCTTGCGTGTTTCATAAATGAATATCTTTCTAAAATGAAGAAAAACTAAACCTTTTTTCAAATTTGTTTAAATTGATCTCATATCATTTGTATTTTAAACAAAAATCATAATTTAATATTTTATTTATTTAAACTTATGGGCCTTTTGAGAAAAAAAGGTATATCAATAGTTCATGTTAAACTTTACAAAAAATCACACAAAGATAAGTATAGGTATGCATGGGTATACCCAGGATTTTGTTCAGGGTAGAGGGGCAAATTTCTTTTTTTAGAAACTGATTGATGTCCTGTATTATAAAGGAGCTAGCAAATTTGCTAGCTAGCAAGCACTTTCAACTGAGATATCAAACTTATATGACAGTTCTTTTGGAGTTTGTTGATGACTTTGACAAGTTTCGCGCACGCGTTGTTGGTATTAAAACAGTGGTGATGTTATGACAATTATTTTGTATAGTCAACGATGCCAACTGTGTTACAATTAGTTGAAGTGTTACTGCTCTAAATTCCATAGCTAATTCATAGATACTAGTACAGAATTAATACCCCATTTGAAAGTAATTGCTAGCTAGCAAATTTTGCTAGCTCCTTTATAATACCGGACATTAGTCGGCGCGTTTCGACTAGGACCTCGTGGTAAATGGTATGTAGGAGGGGGGACGAACAGGGGAAGCAACAGCACGGTTAATGAGAATTTCAATGAGCTTGTGGTATGTCAAACTAGAGCAAAAATAAAAAGACACGTGTCCAACAATTTGATCTCATAGGCCTTAATTACAAAGATAATTAACTTTGAAAATTTGTGTATTCAATATAACCGTGTATTATGTTCGCTCGAAATATAAGTGTGTTGGCCCTACGGTCAACGCGCTGGCGTCTCGCCTGGTTTTAAGATTTTGATTTTAATTTTTATTTACAATTATTTTTTATTTTTTTGTACACATTACCTCTCCCACTTGCGTAAAAATCGATAAATTAGACATAAATAAAACATATATTATTATTGACAATGAAAATATTGATATATACGCCAGTACATAATTATTAATTTGTTTTAAAGTAACTTTAATTTATTATTGACACAACTCATTAGTTTTTAATTAATAAATTGAAAAGTTTTAATAAAAAACAAACTTGAAAGAAACCACAAACATCTATTGTCAATAATAATATATGTTTTATTTATGTCTAATTTATCGATTTTTACGCAAGTGGGAGAGGTAATGTGTACAAAAAAATAAAAAATAATTGTAAATAAAAATTAAAATCAAAATCTTAAAACCAGGCGAGACGCCAGCGCGTTGACCGTAGGGCCAACACACTTATATTTCGAGCGAACATAATACACGGTTATATTGAATACACAAATTTTCAAAGTTAATTATCTTTGTAATTAAGGCCTATGAGATCAAATTGTTGGACACGTGTCTTTTTATTTTTGCTCTAGTTTGACATACCACAAGCTCATTGAAATTCTCATTAACCGTGCTGTTGCTTCCCCTTGTTAGTACTTAATATTTATTTTAAAAACTCCTGAAAAATCAATTTTTGTACAGTCAGATTGAAATGGCATACTATTTAATCTTTAATATTGCATTTAATAAGCGTGATAGTCATTGTTTCAAGAAACTAGAATGACCAAATAATTTACATAAATTGACATAATGGGTAAATACTATCTGACGTCAGAAAGCTTGTGTTTTATTTCTGATAATTATCTACAAACCACGTATTATCGGTTAAAGAATATTTATATTTTATCAATTAATAAAAATGTATTTGTTTCAGGTGTCTATTGTTTTACTAACCGTTGTACATTTTTTATTTATAATCTTTAAAAAAATTTAAGTGTTATCTTATATTCGTAGATAAAAAAAAATCCATTTTTTTAGTAAAATTATTGAATACAGCGCTTTAATAAATACGATATGTATTGTAATAAAATATTTTTTTATTAGATTAATAATACATTATGACGAAATTTACTTTGATAATTAATGTTAAAAATCATATATATTTTTTTGTAATTGGTCATTTTTGATTAAAACACGAGACGGTTTTTGTAACTGAAGTTTTGTCTCGGTCTCGAATTTTACAATTAACAGTCTCGTTTTGTGAAAATTGAAGCCATCTCGTCTCGGTCTCGTCTTGTAAAAAAATATGATTGTCTCGTCTCGGTGTACAATGCTATAATTTTGATAAATTTATTTACCATTTAAAAAATCAAAAGCTTCCTTTTTATATCTCAATTGTTTATTTATTATATTACCGTATTTGTACTGATAATACCCAGAGCTGTGTGGGATGTAATTTACGCTTTGATTAGAATTGAGCTTGTCGGTAATTTTCCATCTTTGATTAAATTTTCTTTGAAAAATAATCTGTTTGTAATGAATTTAGTGCGTCAGTAGTTACAAACGTTTGATTAAAAAGTAATAATTGATTTTATAGTTACAATATTTATACTTTAGTTCTAAACAAGCTTAACCTTTACCGATATGCTTATAAAATCATTTAGAAGTAATGCGTGAAAGCACGTCATTTTTTACTTGATTTTACGTCAACCGTTTCATGAATAATTGAAATAATAATGTGGTAGAAAATAATAGGCTTATCATAGATAGATGAAAACAAATATGGTTTTTGTGATGTTATAAATATATAGTCATTTATCGTGCATTTAACAATCTATTTACAATATTTGTATACAACATAAATAAATAGTAAATGTTTTATTACTGGCCCTTTATGTGCTCAGTTTTTATTAACCATAACTTTTTAGTCAATTATATTCCGTTATATTTTTTTTATTAAATTCGGATACTTCCGTTCTCAATTTCATTTAAACGGCTTTGTAATTTTATGGTCCAGTATGATATAATGAACAATTAAAAACAAAATAAGAATTATACTAATATGGTGAAAAAAATGTTTTGACAGCTTTGTAAATATACCTATTTCACATTCGAGATTACAGTTAATAATAAATGTGTGTAAATAAAACATACATAAAAATATTAAATATTCTTGTGTTAATAAATTTTTACATTTTTGAAACCTTTATAAAAATTATAAAATATAATACAGTGGAATCTCGTTTTTGAAGGGACAGGGGAACACACATACTAACGAGAAAAACGTATTAACGAAATATTTTAACATGGGGTTTTGAAAGCCGGGACCTAAAAATAAAAATGTACTAAAGCAAAACGTTCTCCACTGTTTGTAAATACAACAAAACGCATAAAATATCGTCCTCTAATATTTGACGCTCCAAGTAATTGTTGAGTTGCTGGTACTTTTAAATTGGCTGCATACTGTTTATTGTTAAAAGTTAATTTTAAAAATAACATCTTTCTTGAGGCAACATGTGCGTCACCCGTTTTCAGTTTGAAAAATCATCAACCCTATTCTTTTATCATTATATAAGTAAACACATCAAAACTGAAAGTTTTCTCTTTTATAAGAAGTAAACTCAAGTACCTATCTCAATGTCCACAAGCCAGACCCAACCATCCAACCAAGTTTCATTAATATCGATTCAGTGGTTCATGAGTTGTTATGCATGTGACAAGGATTCATGGAACAGACAGACATACACGGAACGAAAAGAGTTTGCCTTGACCTGAAACCTTAAGATCAATTTAAAGTTTTGAAATCGGAGAACAATTTTTTTGTCTCATTCTAAAACGATCACAAAGCTTCTCGTATCTTCAATATTGTAAGGAAGCAAAATAAAAATAAAAACAATTTTTCACACAAATACATAAATGTATTTTTTTCTAATCGATTCAGCAATAAAGGGCATTAAATTATCATTATTGTAACCTTCAAAATTAATCTACAATATTATCAAAACTTAAAACTATTTTAGGCATATCAAAACATTCACTATTAAAAAATTTCCTATTATAACTTTTTCAGTATACAACCTATAACAACCCGCTTTGCTACCGCATGTTACAACTGTTTCATATATTGTTAATAATCCCTTGTATTATAAACACTCACAAAACAGCAGCAGCAAAGAGGTCTATGACGACCTGTAAGGTTGACGGTCCCCCGCCCTCCCACGCACACACTGTTGCGTTACACACTCACACACGTGACATCGCGTCACAGCAGCAGCTGTCTACGTGTGTATGTGAGAAGTGTCCGGTGTGACGTCACAGATCAAACTCGCCTTGATAACACCAACCGGTCGAGGTGGTGAATGTTGAGCTTGAGTGGTTGGAGTTAATTATTTATCTATTATTTTTATTTTTTAAATTAATTAACAAATGAAATATTAAATAGCTCTGCAATATCTGCGGTACAATAAACTGATAAAACAGTATTTTAACGAAAATGATAAACTCTCGTTATTTTGATGTTCAATAATTGGCGCTGTATCAGACATTTTTATCATATAATATGTTAAGCAATATAATACCTATAGCCAAGGGCGTCTGCATGGAGGATAGCAAACTATTTTCCAAAAAATATCCTTAGGACTTTAGGTTAATAAAAGATTTTTCAATATAAGATTCATAAGATGACAAGACCAAAAAAAGGTCTTCCTTGCCAAAAGTTATAATATTCGGTTAGGAGGAGGGGCAATTTTTTTTAGAAAATAGTGCTAAATAATTACGTTAGCATGCATTACCGTAGGTTGGGTTACATCCAGTGCCGGATTAAGTCACCGCGGGGCCTGTAGCAAATGTTATAAAGAGGCCATTGGCAGTAGCGTTACTAGGGGAGGGGGGTGACTCAGGGTGGAAATCGATACCCCCTGTGAATTTTTTACGACAGAAAAAATATCAGTAGGCTCTATTTTTTTTAAAATAAATTGTACGGTTATCACCAAAAAAGGGAGGTAAATAGGCTTTTTTTATTAACAAATGAGACGGGTGGCACCCGGAGCGTTTAATGTGAGCAAATTTAGAAAAATCGATTCAAAAAATCAAAGATCGGAGCTTTAAAAACCAATTTTTCGATTAAATCAAGTCGAGATTGGAAACCCTAAAATTAAATGATTAATTACTGTAGATTTGAACAATCTGTATCAATCATTGGACGGTAGATGGTATAACCAATAAGAGATATTTTTCCGAAAAGCCGCGGGGCCCGTAGCATTTGTTACTCCTGCTACATAGTTAATCCGGCACTGGTTACATCCCAGGGGGAGGAAGTGCCCCGTTTGCCCACTCTCTGTTATATCTGTGTACTAACAAATCTATCTACATCATCAAAACTAGCAAAATCTCTTTTATTTATCAACTACCAAATATTTTTCATTTTTTACATTTTTATTAGAATATATCAAATGATTTGTGCAAGGTTTACTTATTGTTAGAGCATATTTTTTAAAACAGAATTTATTGTTTTCATTATTAAAAATGTTAAGTAATATTTTTAACAATTAGAATATTTTTTTGAACAAATAGTTAACTATTATTTTTCAGTACTATTTCAGTTAGCAAAATAATAATATATAAATAATAGGTAACATACTTATCTAAAAAATGCATTTTTTCGATAATAGTATAAAACAAAGTCTCCCGCCGCGTCTTATCTGTGCACGATTTTCTCTGTAACTACTGAACGGATTTTATTCCGGTTTTCACTAATGGATAGTGTTTCGCGAGAATAGTTTAGTTGTATAATTTGTGGATATTTTATATAAATTTCATGAAGTCAGGAGTTCAGGAGAGGTATCTTCACGTGCGCTGCGTAAATAATTTGCCAATGCGTTAGTTATTTATAATTTTTATAAATTCAATACTCATGATTACATGTACTTATATTTAGATATAAAATGGCTTTAAAAAGAGAGTTAAAATTTAATTATTTTACAATTATTGCCCCCTAACTCTTACAACCTTGCGAAATGTAATTTTTGTCAATCTAGCAAACATAGATCAATTTTAAACATTGCGTACTCCTTCCGTCTATTTAATTACGATATTTATGCGGCTATTAAGTACTTTATTCTTTTATCAAATTTAGTGCCTTGTTTATATGCAGTTGAACATTCGATTAATTATAATTTGCGTGAGCTTGAAAACAAATGAAGGTCATACTTATCAATGGAATACGAATTATTTACAATTTTGTAATGTTATATAAGAAATCAACTTTTTGAATTCAGTGTTAGTTAATCAAACTAGATGTGAAATAAATTTTCCATATAGGTATATATTTATATACATAATAAATCAATCATATGTATGAGATAAACATATTATTATGAACAGAATTATCTATATATGTATGTTCATATTTTACGTTTTTTATCAAATTCTTTAAACTTTTTATTACGATTTTATTTGATAAATAACAGAATGCAAATTTAAAAAAAAATGTTTGAACGGAAGTAAAATTTAAAATTTATACTTTCCAATATAAATTATTAAATAAAATATAAACACTAGTAGAAGTTATTTATACATATATGGGCGGACCAAAAATTTTGTTCAGGGGTGGGGGGACTCGATGAATATGTACATAGTTGAAATGAAAAAATAATAACAATTTTCCTTGATATTAAAAGGACAATGGCATTAACAGTTTATCCGCTTTAATAAGAGATCGTTTACAATTCAAAAAGTGACATTTTTTTCTGGATCTAAAATATAGATTCAAATTTTTAAGAAACATCCCTGTTTATCCAATAGATTGATTTACTTGTTTTTTTTTAGCAAAATCTAGGGGGAAGGCAAGCGCCCCATCTGCCCACCCTGAGTACGTCCATGTTCATAATATATAGTTATGAATTAGTGTGTATCTACTTATACTCTATTTGTAGCAACAGTTGCTACTTGATGTCAATAAGATAACGGGGTACATCAAATAATTAATATTTTATTAATTGTTTTATAGAACAGTTTTATCGTTTATACCTGTTTTTGGTTATACATAAAGTATGTTTATCGTATATTTTTAAACCTTGATATGATAACTATAATAAATTTTAAAAAAAACCAGTGTAACTCAAATTATGAAATATTCAAAATATCATCGCGTTTCTTAGCAAACAATAAGCAAGCAAGGAATAGAAATTAGTACCTTAATGAAAAACAAGTAGGTATCCTCGACTATCTGTACACATATTTGACTGCCACTGCGTGAATTTTCTAGTAAATCTCATTTTGGAAACCACTGATTTAACATGTTATAGGAAACTGAAATATTTTCGTAAAAATAAATTTTTGGTAATCTTATTTATTATAATAAATACTTAATAGTTTACATAAATCGTAAACGTTCATATACTTTCAGATTTGTTACAGTTAATTACCGATATATATATAATAAATAATTAATTATTCATCGTTTACACAGGACGCCACTGCATGTAACCAACATGACAACACTAATGATTATGTCCTAATAATAGCCGCATTGGCGAGCTTTATCCACGTAATTTCAAACCTCATTTTCTAAAAATCTCATGGAAAATTTGTTAATAATCAAACATTATTATTTCATCGAGTAATTATATTTTGCATATACATACTACAAACGTAACAGTAGGAGTGGGTAGTTCATAGTATGGGAGAATCTGCGTTAAGTGAAAAAATAATTAATACGATATGATAACAAATACTATTAATTTAACTGTTATTTTTATATAGTCATATAGTTCTTGTCGAAGAAAAGCATATTGTTTTTATGCATATAGCTTCCATGTTTAAAAATTATATACCACTTTTAATTATGTATATTTAAACAATATAGAAAATATATTGAGAAAAAAATATAATAAAAACATGTTTATTTTATATTTTTGATATTTATATGTTATATTTATAAATAAGATGACTCACGTTTGTGATTAATAGTTAAAATAATTATTTCTATTTTATATATTTATTAAAAAACGAGTAACCGTACATAGGGATACAAGGTAAAATAAAAAATTGTTTATGAACTTGCAATTTCAATTTTCTGTTGTATGTATTTTTATTATTATTAAATGTCTAGACGTCTATAGTGAAAGTTATTTTTGAACTTACTATGCGATCTAAATACCGTTATATTCTGATAAAACTGCAGTATTCATAAATATCATTAACAGGTAATGATTTTATTTTTAGAAATTTTGAAAAGCCAAGTAAAATCAAGATAATATACTCGTAATATAAATATTTCATTATAAGTAAAACTAGTTTATTCTTTCTGGAAAGTCAGGGAAGCCTTAAGTGGTCAGGGAAAGTCAGGGAATTTATTAATTTTTTTTTAGAAAGTCAGGGAAAAAAAGAAAAAGGTCATATGTATATAAAAGATAACTATGAAACTATTAAGAATAAGATACAGTATAATCATAACAAAAATGAAAAATAAAAATAATAATTTTCAGCATACAACACGATATTTCATATAAAAAAATATTATTACAAATAATAAGAGTTTTTTTAATGTGTGAACTCTTTAAATATATTACCCACAATTCTGGTCATTATGCTCGTAATGCTTTAACTTTCGTATTACTGATTTACTGATTTGTTATTAATATTTATTATATGTTGTAAAACTTATGTTTTGTAATACAAATAATAAAATAATCAATCAAGAAAAATGTATCATTAAAAATAACAAGCCAAATTGAAAATACATAGTTTTCAACGATAGTAAATGAAAAGTATGTAAATAATTATTTTATTGTTATATGTAATTCCATTTTGGATAATTTGTATGCAATTGTTATAAAATAGAATTATTTATTTCAGAAATATATGTATTTTATCAAAAATACCGTTTTGAGACTAATCAGTTCCAATGTTCAAAATTTTTAAAGTTGATTGATACCTATACATATCATATTTCAATTTAATAAAAGAAATGAAAATATTACAATATAATAAAATAGAAGTTAGTAAAAATTTGGCTAAATCATCGAAGTTGGAAGGGCAAAAAAATGTTGGTAAAAATTAAATTGCTTACTCGAAACAACCGTATTTTCTTTTTCGTCGTTTTGTTCCAGGCTTAACGATATAGTTATAGTTAAATATAGTTTTTTTTATCCCTTTTTTGTTCTGTAATATTAAGTAGATAATTAAATTAGAATCACTAAAAGTTATAATATTTTCTGTATGTTTAATTGTATTGCAGTATAATGTACACAACTTTTTTACTGGCACATTCTATACCATTCTTATGATCTAACAAAATAAAGTTGATTAGTATCATCGATGGTGGAAATTCGATCAATATTATTTTATTTACCGATTTTTAAAGTAATGATTTAACTTCGTAAATAGGTGTTGCCACTAACTATCTGTGCAATTTCATTTAATAAACATTCAATGATGTCATTGTTTGAAATTTTATTTCCGTTATACCTATATAAAACTTCTCGTAAGTGTTTTAAAACTAATTTGAGAAATTTTCATAGAAAACCATGAAATATAACAAATATATATAATATATTATTATATTATGAAACATTTTAATTGATCTAATTAACAATTAAAAATATTTCTGTATTAAAAATTTGTTGATCTTGGATTTATTTTTACTCTATATCTGAAATTATATTACATTTCTCACCTAACATTTTTTTTTGTTTACTTAATTTAATTATGTCTATACAGATGTGCTAAACAATGCAAATTCATTATTATTAGAAATAAGTTCAACGTAAACAAGTAAATAAAGTTGTAGTAAGTTGACCATATCACTGTAATATTATATTGTATTTTATCTATGTTTACAATGTTGAACTACTTCACATATTTTTTTATTATACCTAATAGTTTTAAGTGCATCATATTAAAAAGTTTTACAAAGTCCTGCAGTTGACCTATATTAAAATAAATCAATATTTAATATAAGTCGATTAATAACCTCAATTTATTATTATTATTCAATACAATCAGAGACTTGAACCGGAAATAATTTATGGTTTGGGTTCGGTTCGGGTTCAGCATGGTGCAAACTGTTTGGGTTCAAAAACCGTTATTTTTTCAAGTTTCAAGTTCGGGTTTGGGTTCAAGTTGTAATTGAAGGAAAATTATTTTGTTCGAAAAAAAATTTATAATTAACAAATAAAACATTTTCAGAAGAAGAAAAAATATTGATAGTCTACAGGGAAAATAAAATTACATTTTAAAGATTGAAATCTCTACTTTTCAGATTTTTTTGCGAATTAATATGTAATTCAGTTATAGAATTAAAAAAGAATGTAAAAAATATGTGAATTTTAGTAGTGGACTTAATAACTCACATCATACCATAAAATTTAAACTGATTTTCAGTTAGTACATTTTATAACCTCTTTTAAAAATCAATGGAGAAAAAAATAAAAATTATTTATTGAATCTTTTAAAAATATATGATTACCAGTTATCCATGAAAAGGTTCGGTTCGGGTTTAGGTTAATGAAATATACTGTTTTTTTCGAGTTTCGAGTTTGGGTTCATGTTCAAGTCCCTGAATACAATTATTGTTGATTTTCTATTGGACTTTTATAATTTCCATATTCAATAATCACGTTTTAATAAATTAATTCAACTCAAAATTATAATTTAGTTCTAAAATTGTTTATTGAATAAAATTTAAAAAATAGAAATTGTAGACAGATATATCAATATTATTTGTGTTCAATAAAATATATCAAATGGTATTGTTGCTACTATATACATATTACGAAACATATATGCGCACATGAATAATTAATAGAATATTTATTCCGTTATGTATGTATATTTTAAATGTATGATGTTTAAATTAATATTTTTGGTTTATTTTCATGAATTTGAAACATTGTATATTGCAAATTGTAAAGTTAACTTACAAGATTTAAATTTTTGACAGTTACCATCTGTATACTTCTGTTAAATGGCTTTAGATTTAAAAAGCATTGTACTTATAATAGTAATAAGGTTCTGGCACAAGTTATGGCCACTAAAAGAGCAAGGTTTACTGTTTTTGTGATTGACGGGCTTATTTTTTGTAATTCTCATGAACTCATGTTACTAATAAAACAAGTAATCAATTCAATTAACAAAGTCCGCAAATATCGTTTGTTTTTTAAATTATAGCCTTTTATTTTGTTTATGTTTTTTCTCCAGTAATGGATAAAGTAAAACCAGTAATGAGCACGCAGTGATGGACACTTGCTAATGATTACAAAATGATAAGTACTACGACATAAAAGATATAAAAGAAAAAATCTTCAAATTTGAAACAATATAAAGCAGTTGTTATGATAATATAATAATTAATTAATAAATTATACTAATAATTAGTTTAAATGTCCACCATTTTGACACCTATTGGCCGATTGTCATCAAATCACGCTGTAAGACAGTTAAATGTATATAGATTAATATTTAGAAATAGTAGTAATCAAATATCAACAAATATTTCTAATTCAGTACATTTAATTAAAAAATATCCATTACTGGGGTCATATCCAAGACTGGTGCCAGTACCTTATATGACGATACGTTAATCATATATATGATCAAGGGGACGTAGTTTATACACAGAAGTTAAGTAATATTCATGAGATACATATATAAAGTTGATATTCTTGAAAAAAACATTCAGAAAAAATCGATTTGAATTTCTTATTTAAATACATATGTCTCTTATATTGTCGTCATATACTAACAAGATCTGTTTTTATATAACCATAGTTATTAAGGTCACGGTGAAGGATATTCAGATATTTATTTTATAACTTTAAGAAATCTCTTTGGGCATTTGTTATAAAAATGAAATAAATGAGCAATGCACCATTTTTAGATGCATGCATGTATCTTGGTTTCGTTTATCTAGGTCAATGCAATCGAATCGAAATTTAAAAAAAATGTGTGTGTATTTTTCCGTTTTTCATCATTAATAATCTCATCCGCTTTTGCAATAAATCATTTTTTGTAACGGGAAATTCGTTATTCTTATTAATCAGTTAGAAATTAAATTAATCACAGATTTAATAATTTAATATATTTGTTTTCAACTTTCTTTCGCTTACAAATCTTCAATGAAATATTCAAAGCGCTTGATATTTTTACGAAGTTATAACTTAATAAGAAAAAAGAAATGAACATATGCATGAAACAATATAGCTCATTTTAAGTTTGCAAATATCTGAATATTATAAAGTTGATAATTTAGTTCTAGTATATATTTTCAGACATTTATTTTAAAATAACTATAATAATAGTTTTCTTCTTATATTTTATTTATAATATTTATAATATACAATAACATATAATAATAATAAATCAAATCGTTGTGTGCAAATTAAATTAAAAACTAATTAATGAAGAGCGAAAATAAATATCAATAAGACTAATTGAAATAGGTAATAAGTTAATAATGTAAGAACCCTAAAAATTTTCAAATTTGAATTTTTATTTGAAAAATATTTTTTATAATAATATAATATTATTAAAAATTATTATACTTTCTATTAATTTGATGTAAAATGTTCATATGTGTGTAAAGTATACAAACATATATATTATGTACTTACATTTAAAATAGTTTGATTTTACAAAACCTTGTTCGTATCAGTTTTTATCGTCTTCTGTAAAATCTTCTCAATGGAGGTTACGAATTATTAACATTAGTCCATCAATTAAACTAAATATATACACCTTAACCACAAGAAACCAATGTCACTCGACACGTGTTTCGACTTAACAACAAGTCCTCATCAGGAGCCTAACAGTTCCAGATTGACTGGAACTGCTACGCTCCTGATGAAACTTGTGAAGTCAAAACACGTGCCGAGTGACATTGTTTTCTTGTGATTAAGGTGTATATATATTTAATTTAAGTGACTAAGAAACCACAGTTTCTCCGTTTTCCAGTAGACGTCAATCAATATTCAAATTGATTGAATGTAGGTGAAATATAAAGAAATAACAAAATTAATTCTCTATACATATATACCTACATATGTATTTGATAATTATTAAATATTATACATTATATACAATATACATATTATATATTCAACATTTCTTAATAAAACCTAAGAAATATTTTTATCAGTATCTACAAGTTTTCGTACTTTATATATTTTTTAAGTAACCTCATTAATGCAAAAACAAATTAGCTTCAAGCTAACGCTATCTGCTAGGCACTGAATATAAATGACAATACCGACAACAGACTCACAGATGTAGCGAATGAAATCGTCCATATGATAACCTTGACGCATGCGCGATAAGTACGTTAAGTGCTGCTAAGTGTACCTCATAAAATGCATTGCATTTACATTATTATACATTTATTACCACTGCTTTAAAATATCGCGCAATTTCATAATAATTTAACACCTAGTTAGCTGAAAAATACTTTGCTTTTGCACTCAAGCAAATTCTTTGTATATAATACCGGGCATTAATATATCTAAACACCAATGATTATTATTCATTAATAAGTATATCTACTCTATATATTATAGACGCATGCTATATAAATATTTATTCAATGAATGTATAATATCACTGAAAAATAACATTTTTAGTCTCATCAATCAATTACTTAAATTTTCTAATAAAGTATTTATACCAAGGTATACAATATACATACATACGTCACCATAAACAACTAATTATAGAAGCTGCTCTAACTTTTCTAATTCTATTACAGTTGGTATATTATCTAGTTATACATTTGATTTAGTTTATGTGAATTTTAACTATTTAAGGCGTGTTTACTGTTTCTATTGTATTAGAGTAGTTTCCGCACTTCATTTGATTACAGACATAATAAAATTATCATAATAGAGATATGATATGTACACGTCTAATATACTGTTAGAATATTTTATTGGAATAAAAATTAGCATATACATAATATGTTTATTGCATATAATATAATGTTTTAGATTGAAATTAAATCCAAGCATTTTTTTTACTAAAATTATATAATTACATAAAATAAGTAAATAAGTATGTATTTCTATTATTAGTGATTTTCTCTGCCAACATTTGAGTTAGAGTTATTTTATGACTAAAAACGTAATCATATTATGTAAGTATATTAAGTAATTATGATAGCGCCGGTTTTAGCAACCCAGAAAACCTTTAATACTGTATTAACTGATTGTGAGATATTAACTAATCAACTTATTTGTTAATTTATAAATTTTAATTTGTTAACAATAGGGGAAAGAGATTTCGACGGTCTTAGGGCATTTGATAGTCTTAAAGTTAATGATAAAAGCTATATTTAAAAAAAAAAGTTGAGGTCCGTAGGATCGTGCCAATCTGAGATATTAACTATTCAATTTATTTGTTAATTTATCAATTTAATTTGTTAATAAGAGGGGAAGGGGGTCTCTAAGTCTTAGGGCATTTGATAGTCTTAAAATTAATGATATATACTAGAGGGCGGAAAAATAAATCTCGCCCAAGGCGCCAGACTTGCTAAAGTCGGCTTTGTATGCGTCATCAAAGTTTCAAAGAATTAATGCTCAAACGACATGACTATTTTAAAAAGAAACAATTGGTTAGTTTGAGAATCACAACGTGGTGTTAGATTTATTTTTATAAAACCACACAGATCAAAAATTTATGTTAGGGAAGGACGGATTCAAAATTCTTTTATGAGAGGGGCGATTCTATAAAAATGTAGGTATAATAATAATAAAATATAAATCGAAATTATTATCGTAACCCACTTTATAAGAAAAAATTAAATAATAAATAAATTCGAATTTATTTTTTGAAATCTCACTTTTTCCCGACTAACCTACGGTAATGTAAGTTTACGTAATTGTTTAGCACTATTTAAATTTTTTTACAAGATTGTTCTCCCCCTGGGTTGTAAGTGAACCTATTCCAAAATTTGACTAGCAAGGTTGTTTTGTTTTTACATTTTATGGTGACCTAAACCTAAAATTTTCTTTATAATTGGAAATCGCTCTTATTTGTTATATTCCAAGTGCCAAAAAAACTTTCATTTTTATGGCGACTAACCCGAATCTCCTTGCCAAGTTAAATTTGTTTTATAAAGAAAATTAATCTCTTCCCCTTTTTGGAAAGTTTTTTCGGTCGCCCTTAACTGACCCCCCTGTTATATAAACAAAACTGGAGCAGTGCAAGTGGAGCAATTAAATTGTATGTGTTCTATGCAGTGACGGACTAAAGAAAGTTGGTCACCGAGGCGGAAAGTTAGTTATTCACCTCCTCTCTCCATGCAATCGAATATCTTTTTTTCGGTATCGAATCAAATTTGGTACCCCCTAAAGCTTAATTTTGCGTCCTCTGCTATTATTAGTGACCTTTTTTTTGTTGTTACTTTTCGCCCTCCTGCAGTTTATGAAACCTCATCAAGTTCTTTTACATCATTATGGCACTCGGAGCGACCCCTCCCCTCCCCCCCTCCCCAGTCCGCCACTGGCTCTACACCGCTTCAGATCCGGACAAAAACCTATTCTCTGTGCTCCAGTCCGAGCTTCGCTCCCATTCCTATTATAAACTATATCGAATTTGTTGTTATATTGACTTTATTGTTTTGGCTTGTAAACAATCTAATATTATGACTTTTAACTTCGTATAATTTGTAATAAACGTCACAGTTTTAATTAAATCAATAAGACATGCCTTAAACCTTATTCCTAAAAGTAAAGTACATGTATAAATAGTATAGCAACTGCTTAAATTTCAATGGTTAATAAAACAAAATATATTTAATGAAAACCACGTTTTGTGTCATATCATACATACGTACAAACAATGATTTATTTTGTTCGCGATAAATTCAAATTTTACACGTGCTGCCATCTCCCAGACCACATTATTGATTAATATACATATGCTCAGTTGAAATGTATTCAGTGACCACGAAGTTTCAAATAAAGCAATATAGACTTAATCAGGTATGGTATGGATCGTAAAAGAACAGTGAGTTATTCAGTTCGTCATATTTATTTGCGTATATCTATATATTCATTTATGTTTTGACCGCGGGTCGCCAGGCGATCATTTGCATGCCGTGAAAATAAACATTGGTAACATTTTCTTCATACATACGAGCTGTATTAAAATTGTGTGTTTATCGCAGTTTTTTTAATAAAATAAAACAATGTATTTTTGGTTTGATAATTAATCTGTGATGAATTTATAATAAGGCACACTAGGTACCGGTCTAGGGCATCACCATAGAGGGGACATCACAAAAAGAGGTTACTTTTTTCCTAGTTAGAACTATTTCGGTTATTAAACTTTTGATTAAAAATTATGTTTGCACAGGACTTATAGCATTTATGATCAATTCATTATTGTTGCAGCACTTTTTAATGATAAGAATTATAATAAAAACTTATTGCAATATTCGCAAATCAAGGCGAAAACAATATTGTCTATTAATTGAAATGTTATTACCAATAATAATAATAAATCGTATTTTCTATTATATCTTCTACACAAAGTTTAAATTTATGCTGTATTTTATGGGAAAAATAGCATGTCGCTAGTCAATCAAAAAACAAATTAAATGCATTTATATTTGGTCGAGTTTGAAACATAATTCAAAATGAAAAAACTCCAGTGAAAATTTAATAACAAACGACAAAAAGAGAAAAATTAGAGCACCGTTCATTTTAAAACCCTAGGGCACCAAAAAGTTAAATCTGGCACTGGAATTAATGATACATTTCTAATTTCTACAAAGACTACGAGATCGTTATTTTTTTGCTTCAGATGAGTAACTAATAGTATATATACAGGGTAGTTCAATAGTGCGTCCGGCTTTCCTAGCGCTCTTCCCGTAGGAGATAGAAAAAAAAGTTTGGTACATAATATTATTGGTTTGAAAAGATCAACATCGTAAAATTATTTTCAATAATACAGGGTGTCCCATTTTTGCGGTATAACAAAAACAAATATTTTTTTAAATGGAATACCCTGTAACGTTTTATGTCTTTCGATGTCATTTTTTAACCTCTACATAAACGTCTGTTCATTTTTTAATTTAGTGACAGTGTTGCCAAATTAGAATTTTTTTTCCGAAACATAATCCATATTCAAGCTCAACTATAAAAAATCGTAGCGACCTCGTTTTTTTCTAAGTGATGCATTTTTTTTAGCAATTATGTTAGTCCAGGTAAAGAGTAACATTTTGATAATAAACAATTTTAATTTAGTTCCACAGGGTGTTAATAAAAAAATGCCAAAGTTTACAATCTTCAAAATGATAAAACTCATTTTTTTTAAATGTGACTACCCTTTTTTTATTTCACTATTCGATGGGATTTTTTCTCCTTTTCAATTTGTATAGGGGATATCTTATGTCTAAACCCCATACTTTCTGAGATATTCAATAATTTTCACAAAAGTAACCATTTCAAAACGTTTTTATGCACCGAAGTAGGTTGTGCTGATGCAAAAGAAATGCGAAACAATTACAAAACAAATGCCGGTAAATTGATTTGTGCCTGGATGAAAATGGAAGACATTTCGAACATTTATGTATTTTCAATTTTGTTACTTATCATAGTTTTTTGAATAAAATAAATAATTTTATTACATAAGTATTATCCGTTTTAATTATAAAATTTCATCAAATGTTACATTGATACTTAAGTACTTACATTTTGGTATTTGTTTTGCATCAGCACAGCCTACTTCGGTGCATAAAAACGTGTTGAAATGGTTACTTTTGTGAAAATTATTGAATATCTCAGAAAGTATGGGGTTTAGACATAAGATATCCCCTATACAAATTGAAAAGGAGAAAAAATCCCATCGAATAGTGAAATAAAAAAAGGGTAGTCACATTTAAAAAAAATGAGTTTTATCATTTTGAAGATTGTAAACTTTGGCATTTTTTTATTAACACCCTGTGGAACTAAATTAAAATTGTTTATTATCAAAATGTTACTTTTTACCTGGACTAACATAATTGCTAAAAAAAATGCATCACTTAGAAAAAAACGAGGTCGCTACGATTTTTTATAGTTGAGCTTGAATATGGATTATGTTTCGGAAAAAAAATTCTAATTTGGCAACACTGTCACTAAATTAAAAAATGAACAGACGTTTATGTAGAGGTTAAAAAATGACATCGAAAGACATAAAACGTTACAGGGTATTCCATTTAAAAAAATATTTGTTTTTGTTATACCGCAAAAATGGGACACCCTGTATTATTGAAAATAATTTTACGATGTTGATCTTTTCAAACCAATAATATTATGTACCAAACTTTTTTTTCTATCTCCTACGGGAAGAGCGCTAGGAAAGCCGGACGCACTATTGAACTACCCTGTATATTCATAAAAATAGTGTTAAAAATATATTCTTATTCCCGAAAATTATTCCGATTACTTGTTAGGGAGTTTTCCGGTGTAGATTATTATTTTACATATAGGAAATAACTCCGCTCCGAAATTTATTTTCCGTTTGTCCAGGTTTTTGATATATAGAGGGGAGAGTCCGGTTTAGACAGGTTTCACCGTACATATTTCATATTTTACAATTTATACTTGGATTTATTTCACAAAAATAACTAATTAGTTAGTTGGTATTTATTTGGACTTTATTTATACAGAAACTGTACGCTACTGCGCAGAAGTCAACGAATTGAAAAATTTTAATCCTTACTTGGGCAAAAAACAACATTTATAAATCGCGGCACCCTATCATTTTCTGGAGTGAAGAAACATCCCTTTTAGCTACGCCCCTGGCTACTGTGGTCACTTCACTTTATTCGTTGAATTCGGTATTACGGAAGACAATATTTGCAATAGTTAGCAGTTTCAACTTTGATTTAAAATTGTGATTTAAAACTTTATTTACGTTACTTAATATACCGGGTGTTTAAAATAAAAAGTTACGAATTTTTATTTTGAAAAGTAAGCTGTTTATAAAAATACTTTTCAGTTGAAAGTTATTCAGTTTGGAGGGGACATAATTATAATACCTATATTCTATATATTTTCTGTATTAAAAAACTTGTTAAATCTGAAGCAATTTTATGCATATGAATTTTAGAATTTTTTAAATAAATTAATTTAGAAAAAAGTAAAATATGTTTTTTTTATCACAAGTGTTTATATACTTTTTGTTAGTTTCTTATTTTTTCCACATGGAATTAGATCATTAACCCTAGAAGACTAACATCAGTTATTATCCTGATTCATTATACATGTAATTATTAAGTATATTTGAATTATGTTTGCATTTTTTTATAACTACATTACCTATTTTAGAGAAATATAAATGAAAAACTCAGTTTTTGTAATTTTTTATTAGTTTAAGTTACAAAAATCAATCTATTCTACTTTTACTGAGATCCTAATGAACTTTTATAGAAGGAACAAAACAAAAACTATATTCTTTTTTTTACTAAATAAACTTACTTTACCTAAACTCAAGGTTATTAAACTATTTGTAGTTTAATAAAATTGAAAAATTCAATTTTTTTTTTAAATATATATAACAAAAAAGTTCGTATATCGAAAATGGTGACACTTATCCCCTCAAACTACTTGCCGACGACTGAGTTGGCACGAGGATTCTACGCGATATATTAACTAGTTAAAAAGATAGAGCAATAAGCGTTCGCTGTGTTAGTTGAAACGATTAAAAGTAGCCCTCTAGAGCTAAAAGATAAAAATCTAGGTTTAAAAAGTTACTATTAAAAATGTTGCCTCTCCGAATTGACGTTTGTCTGAAAAGTTTTTTTTGTAAACAGCTTCTTTTTCGATATTAAATTCGTAACGTTTTATTTTGAACACTCTGTATATTAAGTATAATATTAAACATTCCTTTATTTCTCATCGATTGCTGAAATGCTCGTTAATTAAATGATTTAAATGTTTGACCAGAAAAAATCGTTCAAATTTCAAAACAACTAACTTTACAATGAATAAAAAATAAAAATAATAATCACTTCGGCCACTTGTCTAATAAAGAACATATTTCCATTTAACTAAAGTTTCTTCTAGTCCTAGCCAAATGCTTAGATTAAATATTTCAGAAGTAACTAATATATTATACTCGTATTATATTATTTGTAAATCACAAACACACGTAACCGCAAGTTCATTTTCTATTTATGTATATATAGGTATATCTACAAAATAATATATAACCTAAACGTGCTATATTTCTTTATTTAGTCTTCTCGACATAAATAGTTTCATTGTTGAAACAAAACGAACCATCGCAATGTTCTTGACCCTCTAATAGTATTGATTAATTTATTAACTAAACATGTTCTACATACGCATTTATTAAAAATGCTTTTGAATACACATATGTAAGTTAATATAGTTCTCGAGTTACAACACAATTTTTGTTTTTTATTTATTTTTACTTTCAAAACCTACACATCCATTTTAAATTCCATTGATGAGATCACTTAGAACTGATTAAATTATAATTAATTTTTTAAAATAAACTAAAAGTTTATTATTATTTGAATCGTTTTTTATCCTTGCAAACATATGCAGGTATAAGATAATTTTATGTAGCACATATTTTTTTACATGTACATTTTTGCATATAATGTAAAATATATCATATAAGTATGTACAACATGAGGTATATGGACTCAAAAAGAATTTTTGCATGTTAATTTTTTAACTTGTTATTCACAAGGGATGTTTGAATTTATATACTTCGTTGCCTAATTTTTATTATCCTGAAATAATTTTTCGCATGCAGTATTAGCAGATGTTCACGTAAATATCAAACCTCTGCGTGACCATGGTAGTGAGGTGAAGGGGTTGAAATATAAATATTAAATAAATAAAATGTATATATCTTCATAACAGTCCTTTTATTATGTCAGGAATTTGTATTATGCTTGAAAATTCCCGAAATTTTAAAAGAACATTGTTTTGTCTACACATGGTTTCCATCTTATGTAAGGAATTTTTATTTTTTCGAGTAAGGAAATGAAATACCGAATTACGTTTAGTTTTATTATTAGCGAAATTTGTCCTTTATTGTTTATAAACTAGGGTGTATCAAAAAAAGCAATTTTTTTTCTTCGCTCTCGTTATTAAAAAAAATTGCTAAGTGTTTAATTGATATTTATAGAAAATTGACATTAAAATGTTGATTTTTGTAAAAAAAATATATTTAAAACGCTTATAAGTTTCAACTCATTTCATTTACAGTTATAGCTGTTAAGACAATTTTTATAGAGAGTTAAATTTTCTACTAAATTATCATTTAACTTGTTTTTATAGCAACAATAGTTTAGTTGTGAGAACCTTTTAGACGTTCATTTTAACAAATAAATCACTTAGAATGCCTGTAACTTTTGATACGTTGAATTGAGGGTTAAGACTTTGAAGACACTTTTGTAGAGAATTTTATCTTCTACATAATGATGTGCTTAAATTTTTTTTAACAGTTATCATGAATCAGTAATACCAACTTGTTATTTAAATGGGAAACGGAACCTTTCTTTGCGGCACCTCTTAAAATTGAACTATAGGGTAATCCTTCGGTGAGGATTTATTTTAGGTTATAATGTTCATTGTTTTGACACACTCTAGTATGTACCATATAGATATTATCTCTATGGTATATACAATATATAAAATACGTTTTAAACATGAAAAATAAATTATTGAAAAAAAAATGTTGCATTATTTTAATTAAAAACCTTATAATGAGATAGATTTGTATTAATAATTAATAGATCAAAATGTATCTTAAAAAAAGACGGCAATATTCAAAGCTCTGTAATTATTGTAAAAAAATTATCAAACACAGAAAAAACGGATAAATGAAATGTATTCAAAGTTTTGAATATTGGAAATTTTTTCCAGAAATATTTTGATCTCGTAATTATTATTTTAATGATGAGTAGATAAATAAAATACATTCAAGAATAATTCAAGTCTGATTAATCATTAATATGACGAATACAAAAAATTGCAAAAATTCTGAATAATATAAAATGTTGGTAGCCTTGAGCCTCAGATACCGACGTCTCTACGAAGTTCTACTGTAATTGTAACAATCACTATAATATACTTACAGTATTCTAAATTCTATTAAAATTCTACACAGTGACGTCAGGATGGTTGAAGCGCGCTATGTAGACAGTACCTACATGATTCTATTTTTACAATTTACTAAAAGATTGAAATGTTCAACGGTAATCGGTGCAGCGGAAAATATATGCATGTTGTATTTGTTTACCTATAAATAATATTTGTTTACTCTGTTTACAATGTATTTTTAAAGTAACGAAATATTGTGTTGGTGACTATTATAATAAATTGAAAAAAAAGATGTGGTCTAAAAAAATAAACATTCATATATTGAACAAAAAATGTAATAGCTTTATGTCCGGTATTATAAAGAATTTGCACGCAAATTAGCTTCCAGCTAACGCTATCTACTAGGAGTCAAATTGTTGTGAAATTGCTTGATATATTAAAGCAGTGGTAATAAATAAATAATAATGTAAATGCTATGCATTTTATGAGGTACACTTGGCAGTACTTATTTAAGTCGCTGATTTCTACTTAATATGCATGCGTTAAAGTCATTTTGTGTATGATTTCATTGGCTACAACTGTGAGTGGTTGTCATTTATATTTAATACCTAGCAGATAGCGTTAGCTGGGAGCTAATTTGAATTTGCACTCAAACAAATTCTTTATAATACCGGGCATTAATGATTTAAAAATGATTCAATATTTGTTTATAAATATTTTTATCGAGCATTAAAAATAATAAATATTTGTTCGATTTAGTTGATTCTTAATATTTATTTATATTAACTGTAGAGTTGGCATAATAAAAAATAATATGTTTTGTGTTTCAGATAGCAATGTCAGCTGAAACACCTGAAGACATAGCTGCATCAAAGCACCAACTGCATATCCCTCAACAGGTTGACGAAAACAAAGTATCTGATCAAGGAACTAACACAACTTTAGAATCATCAATAACCGATATGGGAGGTAATAATTCAAAAGATGAAAGCATTCAATCAAAAGAACTAAACCAAAATGTAGATAACAATGTTAATAGCACAGTTAATTTATTAAGTGCAGATGGATCAATAATTAGGAATAATTTACCTATTGACAAAATACAGTGTTGTAGTACAAGAAACGGTGCTGTTTTATCTTGTGACGACAATATATCAAAGCGTAATGATTCTAAATGTGTAGATACCGAAAAACCAAAGTTAAATTTCAATAAAGACATTATCAATGAATCTCTGGTTCAGAACCATGACAGTGAAATGATGAGTATCAAAACAAATTCATTTGTAATCAATGACACAAACCATTTAGAAAATATATCTATGATTATAGATGAATCTGATAAGAATTCAACTCAAAATGAAAGTGCAACGGAGACAGAGTCACTTCTAGAAGACAATCTGGAAGTGCTCGATACATTGCTTCCTAAAACAGATTCAGTTATAAACACCGAAGGTGAAGATTCGGCTACAGAAAGTTTACCAAGTGATGTGGTTGCTTGCTCTACACAAGAAGAAGTGCATGATAGATCAGATGGCAGCGATTCTGGCTTGGGTTCTGAATTAGCTGAGGAACGTATTTTATCTGGAGTATCAGTTCCTACAGAAAGTGACAGTGAGACATCATTCTTGGATAGAATACCTGATGATATCATGCAAACAAGTATTACAGAACCAAAACTAAAATTACCTAGTAATGTCAATTCAACTTGTAAAGTCAATATTGAAAAAGAAATCAGAATGGAAACTGAACTAGCTATTGGAGATAAGTTTAATGTTTTGTGTGACAATAGTAAGGTTTGTAATCCCGATTATGAGTTACCTACAACTAGTATTTTTGAGCAACAAGAAAATAATAAAATTAATGCTGGCATTAGTTCATCAACAGCTTCAATCATAGATAAAGATATTGGTGCTATTTTAGAAGAAGCAAGCGGCAGTATTCCTCAACAAAAAACTAAGAGTAGTCTAAAAAGAAGGTTATCTGATATAGATGATTCACAACCTAAATGTAAAAAGAAGAGAAGTATTACATTTGATAATGTTACCGTATATTATTTTCCACGTGCACAAGGGTTTACCTGTGTTCCGTCTCAAGGAGGTTCCACTCTAGGAATGGGGGCTCAACACTCACATGTTCAGAAGTTTTCATTAAGTGAACATGCAATGGAACAACGAAGGCTGCATCGACAATTATTACAACAACTGCGTAATGAACGACACGCAAACAACACTGTACCTACTTCATCTAGTGATGATAGCGACAGTGAAGAAGAGCCTAGTGATGTTTCGGAATCTGAAATGGACATGGACAGTTATTATTTCTTACAACCAGTTCCGACAAGACAAAGGAGAGCTCTTTTGAGAGCTGCAGGTGTTAGGAAAATTGATGCTGTTGAAAAAGATGAATGCAGAGATATTCGCACATCTCGTGAATTCTGTGGTTGTGGTTGTAAGGTTTACTGTGACCCTGACACATGTTCATGTAGTCAAGCTGGCATTAAATGCCAAGTAGATCGATTAAACTTCCCTTGCGGTTGCACCAGAGATAACTGTGCAAATTCAAGTGGAAGAATAGAATTTAATCCCGTCAGAGTACGGACTCATTTTATACATACGCTCATGAGGCTTGAATTAGAGAAAAAGCAAAAATTAGAAATCGAAGATGAAAGTGTAAAACCAGAAACTCAATCAAACAGGCACGTTAGTTGGGCAAATGACAGATTAGCAATACCGTCTGGGTTTCAAGATCAAAATAAAAACACTAACGGTACTGAAATCAGTACATCCGGAAACAAATACAATGGTGGTTTGCTTAGAGATGTAAATTTATCATCTCATGTTGAAGTAGAATCATGCGTCCATAATGGAAGTTTCACAAATCTTCATTACGGTGCACCAGGAGAGGGACCTGGACCATCTCAAGCTTCAGGAATAGTTACTCCTTTCTCAGCAATAGGTGATTTACCGGCACGAGAAGATTCTCTTGATCTGTACACATTCAGAGAAGATTGTTACCCTACAGACGAAAATATGACAGACACTTCTGTAAGTTCTGAAAGTAATACACAAAGAAATTACAACAGTACAAATATGCCACAAAGAAAACTACAGCTATCTCATTCGCAACAGTATCAATCAACAACAAATTTTAGCTTCCCCACAAATACTGCAGACTCTGTAACACCAAGGTTTCCAGATCTTGGATTCAACAGTAACTCTACAGTCTCCTACTCTCAATCAACATCTATAACACCTACCAACAATCAGTATGCATCCCCATATCCAACTGGATTTACTGATTTCAGCCACCAACATACTAATGTTGGAGTTTTTAGTCATTATGGTAACATGTACGGACCAGAATTTGGCAATAAACATTTAAATAATACAACCAATAGTGACTTTCAGCAACATAACACGACAAGCAATAATTATGAAGCATTCAATATATCCAGTGAAGGATTTCAACAAACAAATAACACAAATAAAGAAACTGCGATTACGAGTCATCAATATACAAGTCTTGATCCAGTTTGCCCGGTTGGTAATAAAGTAGAATCTTTTGCTGATTTGCTCCAGGGTAGATACAATTATCAAGCATTTGATGAATTGAACACTAATAATACATTGGCTGCTCCAGTTGCTACTTATGCAAACAACTTGTCTACACCAGAAAATAACCATATTGAAGAAAAATGTAATGATGCAATAACTGAAACAATCACCAGTTCTAACACAAACATCAATACAAATACAGAAGAGTGTGATGAAAATTTCGGTGAAATAATTAAAAAGACCATGGTAGAAACAGTAACGGCGTAATTATTAAATAAATAAAATAAAAATGTATTATTAAACATATTATACTATAATTATTATTATTACGTTCCATAATTATATTCTAATGTATATTAAATTTATATAAAAGTAGATCAATTAAGTAGGACATATTTAGTGTTTTAATAAATGTTGTGAAAAAATATTGATTTTTTATTTTATTCTTATAATGTATATAGATATTATGTATATTATATTATGTAACTGAATTATTTTATATTAAAATGTTTGGTTATTTTAAGTTTATTTTTTATTTTTCAAATTATAAATAGGTACCTACCTGTTATAAGTAGGTATAGTATAAACATTTTAATTATAATAAGAATAATGTACATTATGCATCATATTCTAGGATATAAGAAAATATAAAATTTTCTAGTATTTAAATTAGGGATGTTAACAACAAATGTGACCTCTGAAACCAAAATAATTATTCAAAATATTATATTATTTTAGTTATGTATTTTTTTACTATTTTATAAAGTTGCATAAGTATTCATATAACTGATTTTTCTATATTATCAAGCTATATCAAATAACTTTATCTTTTAATTATCACTCTACTACTAGAAAAAACTTGAATATATAAGCGAAACTGCGAGCAAAAACAAATATACTAGCAATATCTAAGTAATAAAAATTGTTTTTGAAATAATTTCATATCCGTATCCAAACCGGAACAAAACAAAAAAAATATCAGTATTCAAAACCGAAACTAAGAAAAATATATCCTTACTTCTAACCGACATGTAATATCTCTAACAACCCTAATTCAAATTAATGAGATTATTTAACGTATTACAAATTATGTCTGTATTTTCAGAAATAATAAATCATTTATATTTTTAATTATAAATACATACAAGGTAAGTTTTAAAATTTAATATAGATATACCCGTAGACATAGAACATGGGCCGCGCATTCTGTATATAAATAATAGTATAACATTTCTTCAGAACAGTGAGAGAGATGCGGTGGCGTTTGGGATATATCTATCTCTTTCTGTTTAAATAAGGACAAGTATATCCCAAACCATTTTCTATCTCTTTCTTTTGACACGGCTCTATTTAGAGTCAGATGCGTGGTCCATGGATATACCGAATATACCTATTTACTATGTGTATTCATTTTGTTAGTTTTGATAATCAAAATAAAATAAATTGGCAGGTCTTTGTGCATAAGTCATTTTAGTTCAGAAACTGGATAGAAAGGATATAAATTAAAGTAAACTTCAGAAAGGCATTGAAATTCTTGTAGAACTCCTTGTAAATACAAATATGTTATAAATCAATTGTAAATAAAATAAATTCGGGCATCTTTAAATTTTTATTATTTTGAGAATTATGTATTTTTAGTTAAAAAAAAATAAAAAAAATATATTGTCTTTCTAAGATACGAACCAAAATAATATTATACAAATACAATTAGAACATACACGGTTTAATAGATGTCGCATACTAATCCAAAAATGTGCATATGTACCTATGTATTTATTTTGACAGCTTCCATGTGTTTATCAATACATATTTCTTAAATTGATTTTATGTATAATAGCCATTAAGAGTACAGTATGGTACAGTATACAGTTACGTGATAGAAATAAGATTTAAAAAAATAATCACAATGCTTCAGCCTATTATAAAAAACCTGTGTCAAAAACGTGTAGTTTTAGCTAGTCAATCACCAAGAAGAATAGAATTATTAAATTTAATTGTATGTAAAAACTCAACATATATTTATAAATAAAATTAATTTATTATTAAATAGGGGTTTACGAATATAGAGATAATTCCTTCAACATTCGAAGAAAATTTGAAGCCTGAAGATTTTTCGAATTATGCTGAATTTGTTGAAGAAACAGCTTTGCAAAAAGTACTTGAAGTAGATAAAAGAATAAGAAAGGAAAGTATTGAACCGCCAGCATTAATATGTGGAGCTGATACAATTGTTACATTAGATGGAGTGGTTTACGGTAAACCAAAAAATAAAGACGATGCTTTTAAAATACTTTCAAGGTAAGCATACCACTTAATGTATCAGTTTATTTCAAAATATCATAAAACTTTAATAATATTGATAAAATAAACAGGGGTATTAATAATAATATAAAACTTTAAATTTATCTTGTTAGAATTGTTCCGTTAGTTCTGTATTTTTTTTACAAACTAAGATCTATTCTTTTTTTGTAAATTCCATTTTTTTGACTGTGAAATTATAAATATATATTTTTATAAAAAAATATATGTCGATGGTTATTTCTGTCTTTAAAAATTGAGCACATTAATTAAGTGGCTGATTCTGTTAACCACTGGACAGTGGCGTAGCAAGGGGTTGGCGAGATCTGCCTTTACCAGGAGCGCAAGGTCCAGGAGGATGGCAAAATGAGGTAGAAGTACTTTAAGAGGCATAAAAACCGATTTGACAATAAAAAAAGGTCTTCGCTAGCTCCAAGAAGGCGGAAATCAGCTTTCACCAAAATCGACATGACAACAAAAAAAAGTAGTCACTAATACCAGGGGGTGGGCTTTTTCCAGTTTTCACCAAAGGCACAGGAATCTCTAGCTATGCCTCTGCCACTGAACACAATAACCAGCACCTATCTTTACTAATGACATAAAAAGTAAGTTAATTTTGTAATTTTTCATTCCAGTTTATCTGGAAGAACACATACTGTATATACAGGAGTTGTTTTAAAAATTAACAATGAAATAAAAAAATTCACAGAAAGTACAAAAGTGTCGATAACTGATTTAACACCTGAACGTATTAATGAATATATTGAGACAGGTGAACCAATGTAAGTTTTTTATAAATTTTATTAATGAAATGGTATCTATTTTATTTCTAAACATTCTAGGGATAAAGCTGGTGGGTATGGAATACAAGGTTACGGTTGTACAATAGTTGAAAAAATAGATGGAGATTTTTATACTGTAATCGGACTTCCGATTCCTCATTTAGTTAAAGAACTGTTGGAATTATTTCACAAATCAATACAATGAACGTAATACATTATAATAGTTTTTTTTTTTTAGATGTTTATAATTATATGTATATTAATGAGATTAAATATATATTTATTTTAATTAAATCAATAATAGATACACGTTACATTATTTGACAAACTTTTTTCTTTATAAATCTCATCAACGAACTTATTTGAACCTTTTGCACTCTGCTTTCAGGTAACTACAACTTTGTACAGTAGGACTCCTATAAGTTCTAAGCTACGGGACCGTAAATTCTAAGAATTAGAAGATACAGGGTACCCCTTCCATTACACACGCGTGGTTTGATCATGCTCAGTATTGCAAAGCGTTATACTGGGCATCACACAAAGACGGTAAGGAGTGAGGGAAACAACTGCTCCTCCGATGTAGGGGAACTCGAACTTAAATGGTTCGAACTTATAGGAGTCCAACTGTATAGCAAAATCACAATTTTTGAAAAATTTGCTCCGAGTTGTTAGTAGATATATCAGAAAAATATTCTGAGTGCAAAGGATTAAATAAATCAAATTTGTTTGTTATATGTCCAATAAGTAAAAATCATATAATAGTGGCAATTGCATTTTAAAACAATATTGCGTAAAAAAAACATCTATAAGTAAAATTACTTGTAGTAAGTTTATTGATTTTTTTAAGAACAAATGCAATAACTACAGAATATAACAATAGCGTAACAAATCAATAAATTTATAAAGAACTTTATTTATTTTAAAACTATTGTAACAAAAACAAAACTAAACGTAATTCAACTTAAGGATTCCGTAATAAGAAATTATGAGCTTCTAGATCATTGTGTTCAATTATATTTTCAGGATTCTGATTTTCTGGTTCCAAGGAGTTTAATTGAAGATGTTCCCTCGATAATTCCCAAGAGTGATTATAATCAACATTCATAACTGATATATAATCTGTTTCAGCTTCTTCTCTAGCTAATAAAAATTCTCTTACCTGTTTGGGTGAAGCATAGCCTGTATATCTAAATGGTTTTTCTGCAATTCCTTTACAAAGTGCTAGCAAACGATAAAATTTGCACGAAGTGAATTTTGTTCCATTTAAATTAATATCCGTTAATTCAGAACAGCGTTTTAGGATATTGCATAAAATATGTGCTCTAATATTTCGAGTATCTGCTTCCCCCCAGCAATCTATTACATACAGTTTTTCAAGGCATTTATTGTTTTTCAATACCTGATAAAAAATCAATAAATAATTATAAAATGCAACTAAATATTTACATATTTTGTAACAATACTTTTGTATTTTTTAAAGTTTCAGTTGAGCATTATTATAATTTATATTTCATGGGTGGTTAACTAAATTTTGTTCTTCAAAATGTAATGTGGTCTACCTACTCCAGAATTTTGTTACACATTATAAAAAGACAGAAAATCTACTAAAATAGAAGCTTGAACTTGTTAGTCATGTCTGATGTAGCTGATATATGATAAAAAACTACTTTTAACAAATATATACTACTTTTGTGAGCGCCAATCACTAAAATATAAACTCACTATAAACATATACTATAAATGTATGTAGATGTAAAATGCAAACATAAATTAAATGCAAGAAATGTGCAATCTCATGTATTATGTTGGTTTTAATTGGTAATATAATTAGTGTTCTGTATTAATAAAGAAAATTCAATATTTTATATGATGATTTGGACTTACGGCTTGCTATGTAATAAAAATGCTGTGACGCAACGCGTCAAACTCAAAAATCTGTGTCATGTTATTAAATAGGCATGGCATGTAACACTCCATCGAAACACTAAGTGTTAGATGCCATTCGTATTTAATAACGTAAAACGAATTTTCGAGGTTGACGCATCACGTCACAGCGTTTTTGTTAGATGTCAAGCCTTTAAGGCATAAAATTGATCTAATACAAAACCATAACTTGTATATGTACTCCATAATCTATGTTCATAGAAAACTATGACTTGTGCAGACAAAATGGTACTTGTTAATTATTCTCCTGCAAATATGAACACAGACTATAAGTGCATGTATGCACTGAGTCTGACATTAATACAACTGTCCAATTTCTGCAGGCCCGATCTGCAGGGGCAAAGCTGAGGGTTAATATAGTTGAAAATGAAGACTCAATCTCCATTGAACGAACTATTTTTAAATGCTATACACTTCACTCACATTGGTGCAATTGCGCAATATTTGTGTGTACATACACTTATAGTCTACGACTATTTGCAGGAGGAAAATTAATAAGTAGGTACCCACAAAACAGCAAGTACTTAATAAAATATACATTAAAAAAAATACTAACCTCTTTAAGAATTTCATCCACATCAAATCTTCTGTATATATGTAGTTCTTTTAAATATTTTGCTGTCTTCAGCCACTGTATTACTGTCTGCAATGGTATTTGATGACCTTGTAACTTTACTTTTTTCCATAAACAAGAAGATTTAGTTATATTACTCCATCGTTTACAAACAAGTCTCATATTAGTCCATACATCTTCTATAGGAAGGTTTTTAAATATATTTAATAGTAATTCATCTGGTACTTTATCAATGTAATTTTCATTTTGCATTTGCTTAAAACGTTTTGATCTGTGAAGAGGTTCATTTTCACTAGCAATTTTCTTTTTCCTTATTTTTTCCATATCTGATTTAATTTGAAGAATTTTTTACATTTCCGTTTTTTTTTGTAAATATAAATTGACAATTCAGAAACCTAGATCACACATTACTTTGTATTGTTATGATTAAAATAGCTAATAAATATAAAAAGATACTGTATGTATTGCCAATACACGTTTGCTACCTATTATTTATCATTGAATAAATCATATTTATAATCTTAAAAAACATTAAACTTTTTAAGAGTTCTGTTTGTAACACATACAAATACTAACCTTGAATAATAACACAGTTTTGTACTAAATTACTACATTCGTTGTCTTTGATTACTACACAGAACAAAATTTATATTGTTCAGAAACCAAAATGATTAAATACCTACAAAAATGTTTTTCAAATTATTGGCAAAGATAAGACAAATATATTTTAAATACTTACATTGAAGGATTTTTTTATTGTTTAGAAAATACTTAGTTATCCATGTGAGTACTTTGACTTTTGACTGGTACCAAAATTAGCAATTGACACAAAAATTACTTAATCACAATGGCAACTGAGTGACTCATATTGCCTTGTATGTATTCTGTGGTCTGAGCTACATTGAAAATAAAATGACAGCAAAGTTACAAGCTTCACTAAATTTAATTTTAGTTTTGCTAATTTACCTTGTTTCATTTCAATTTTTGTTAGTAACAATTGATCTTTTTGTACAACAATAGAGTATTTGACTACATTTTAAAATATATTGTAAATTGTGCGTATATAGTTATATAATATGTATTTCTTTCGTTTCTTTATCCAAAATAATATCAAAAATGGGTTTGACTGTGTCGGGATGCACTGTCAAAGGATTGACGTGGGTGGGGTTAAATAAAACTCAAACTCGTGGATGGATTGATACATTTTCTTTTTTTTTGTTACATAGAAACGTTTGAATATTTGTAAAATGGACATAAAACACTGCCGTAAACAAAGTCTAAATAAAATATATACAGTGTATTCCAAGTTGATTAAGACAGGAAATTTAACATGGGGACAATCAGAAATGTTGTAGTAACCTTTGGTCAAATTTAACGATGTGTGATTGGTGCATTTTGAAATGCTGCCTCGAAACACTGATGAATTTTAAATTAATCAACAGTATTTTGTTTTCAACTTTAATAAAGAATAAAATACATTAAAAGTAAGTAGACCGGGAGCTAGAAGGAAGTGAGTGAACATAATATGACTAGGGTGACCAGGTCTCCGGTTTTGACCCGGAGTCTCAGGGTTTGCACACTGGATCTTCGGGTTCAGGGTTTGGGTGCAATTACTCCAGGTTTTGCAAAAATTGACGACTTAAAAAAAAGAGCAGGGGACATAACAATGCAGATTATCGTAACAAATTTATGAAAATAAAAAGAATAAAATAAAAATAAAAAGATAAGATAAAATAAAAAAGGGGTCTTCATTTAAATCTCAGGGTTTACCAAAACTAAAATCTGGTCACCCTAAATATGACAACCGGCAACTATGTATGTTCAGATTCGTATACACCTGCGACCTCAAAGAACTTAAAAAGTCAAGGTGCCAGTCGGTAAATTAGGGAGTAAAAAACAAACGAACTACAAAATGGGTTAGCACCTTTCAGAATATTAATCTTTGGGCTCTTGTGAGCTTATGTCAATTGAGAAAATTCAGTTGTCATATTATTTCCACTCACTTCCTTCGTAGAAGTGTTAGTGAGAGGGCTATATGAGCGCGCAGAGTAGAAAAACGCACATAGTTGTGAATTAAAATAAAGGTGGGTGCCGGTAATAATCTTAAAATTGAAGTATACCATATTGTTAACATTCGTTTGAAGATTATATATTTTTTTTAAATATGATAATATTAGTTTTAAAGTGTACATTTTCATGATTGAAAACACCCAAATTCAAGGTTTTATAAACTTTTAAAAAATTATAACAAATAAATGAGTAGAGTTACAGTTATGAGTGTAAGAACCTTTTTTAAGCGGAAAGTCCTAATGATGATACAAAAAAAGTTTTGATTAAAAAAAATATTTTTTATTTTTTTATTTGATTCTTGAAAATGTTACACTTATTACAAAAAAGGTCATTAAAATCTACCTTATAAATAAATTTTACATTTCTTCAATTTTTCATATTTTAGTAGGCCCTGCATGCAATTTTACCTTAACAGGTGGCTTCTAAAACAGTTGCAGTCTGCAATTCTAGATTTCCTGTAGTACCTACCGGGGTTGTATGAATTGTAATATTTGCAGCATATTTGAGCAAAAACATTTAGCGCACATGTCACACATCCGCTTCCGTACTAAATAGGATTCAAGGGCATCATGTTATCTCTTCTATGAATGGATGTTATAATGAGATTAAAAATCGTATCAATGGACTAGTTCATATATTCGTTATTCAGTTTATATACCCTTATTTTTGTGATAATGTTACATAACATAATAACATCATATATTATGTTTAACACATATATGATAACATATATGTATTATGTCTTTATAGAGGTATCATTTGCCATTTACCATTTTTATACTCTCTGTTCTTGAAAAGATAAGGTACTGGCACCAGTCTTGAATATGACCCCAGTAATGGCTATATTTTAATTAAATGTACTGAACTAGAAATTAATATTTGTTGATATTTGATTACTACCATTTCTGAATATTAATCTATATACATTTAACTGTCTTACAGCGTGATTTGATGACAATCAGCCAATAGGTGCCAAAATGGTGGACATTTAAACTAACTATTAGTATAATTTATTTATTAATTATTATATTATCATAGCAACTGCTTTGTCACATAGCTTATTGTATTCTAATCGTCATAAGACCCGGTCCCCTGGGGACTTCAGGAGCCCTGAAAATTATTTATATTTTACATAAATATTCATAATTTATATTATCTTACATAATACTATCTATCTGCGAACTAAAATAATATTAGAAAATAAGAAGCTTAAGTTCAAACTAAATTTAAGGATAATACGGAATTTGGGAATAGGACCCCCGAAATGTTGTTTAACCCCATTGAAGATCTCTCAGAACTTGCCTATAAGTATTTGATTGGGAAAAAATAAAACAAAATGCATAAATTGGTAGATACAATTGTTCAGTCATTTTCCAATAAGAAAAATCGGCTTTTTTAACGGAGGAAGGTCTCAAATCAATATAGTTTTTTTCCAAATCTGACCATGGACTTCAAAAAAGGATTGTTCTTTATATATATTTTATCATATATTAAACATATATAGGGTAAGGTTGCTTAAGTCGTACTACCGCCTAAATCGTACCCCGTCAATATCTCAGCTTGTTTAATAATCACATTACCTCTAGTAGTTGTAAAGTGTACTTCCCAATTAGCCATTGTAGTAAACATTTTGAATCGTTCAGTTAGAGTGTTTATTTGAAAAATATTTAACAAATAAGTTTTTTTACATGTTTCTTGTTATTTTTTAACTAGATTCAGTAGAGTTTTTACTTGATAATATGGTGATATAGGCAATTTTAATGTTAGCTACGGATTTTGTAGCATTTAGTAAGTTACTTATGTAAAACAATCGACTTGCAGTTTTTAGGTTATGTGATTGTGGTTTTTTTAAATTTAAATTAACACGTGTCTTAAGTCGTACCCCTATAAAATTCGTAAGTCGTACCATTACGAGCATGATAAATGTTAGAAAAAAAAAGTTTAGCAAATAATGAAAATTGGTTCTGCAAGCTGTGCAAGGAGAACAGAAAAAAAGTATGATTCAATGTACAAAATGTATTTTAAACGGCGGTGATGTGAAATTAAAAAAAAAAAAAAAATTTTTTATTATTATTTCCTTGGTTGCTTCTACCAAAGTTTATTATAATTTTGTTTATCATTATTTATTATAATAGAATTTGATTTACATAATTTCTTTTATAAATTACTTAATAAATGTTATATGCTGTTTATTTTATAATGGTACGACTTAAGCTATAGGTGGTACGACTTAGGACCGAATGTGTTTTTTTTTTTAATTAAGAAAATTATTATCAAAATGATAAAAAAATCGTTCTTTGTTGTAGCAAACAGATACCTAAATAATTAAATTTACAAATAATGCATACACGTGTTTTTTTATTAATCAATCCTTCAATCTATATCCATTTTCCCTTATGGGGTACGACTTAAGCAACCTTACCCTATGTGTACTATATACTAGTATGTTTAATATATGATTTTATGTATTTTCGTGTATAACTTCGACAAATATGCACGATTTGGACGATTTTTTTTGTTTGAAAGAGTATACACTTGATTTAACTCCTATATAATTTTTTCAAAATCTGACCATGGACTTCAAAAAAGTATTGTTCTGTATATATTTTTTATGTATTTTCGAGCATAACTCCGACAAACATGCACCTATTTGGTGAATTTTTGTTTGTTTGAAAGAGTATGTATACTCCCGAGGCGGTCCCATATAAATTGCATTAGAATCTGACCATGGACGCTACTCAAAAAAAAAACTTTTTAAGAAAAAATAAAACTGACAAAAAATCCTAAAAACACTAAAAACTAAAAAGTATATCCTATAATTAAATTTATTAGTTTTTGAAGTCGGTGCCAAGCCAATAAAAAAACTTTTTAATAAAGAAAAAATGAAAACTGACTTCGAAAACTGTTTTTAATTATTAGGTACCTATACTTTTCAGTGTTTATAGGGTTTTTTTGAAGTCGGTTTTATTTTTTGGCTAATACGGAGAGTATGGGTGTCCCGACGTCACTTTAACTGTCCATGGTTAAGGTAATCTATTGGGGCGAAATCGAATTGATTAGTTTTGAGTTGGTTAGTTTTGGTTAGGTTATGGTTAGGTTAAAAACGGGGATTCAATCTCCACCACAATAAACTGTTTTAAAATAATCCTATCAAATAAAATAAACATAAAAATGGTACTTATAAATGTTTTAGTCGCACATGCGCATCAACTCGATTCTGAATTACTATATACGCATAGACATAGAGAATGGACATTGCATTCTGTATTAACACAATGGTGTAACATCTGTTCAAAAAGTGAGAGAGAGATGCAGTGTAGTTTGGAATATATCTATCTCTTTTTCTAAGAATCTGATGGGTAGCTTACTATAGTTCAGGGTATTATTTCTGTCCGATATATTTTTGTATATCTATCTTGTGATTTTAGTACAATAAGTTTTTTATTAGAAAAGTAAATAATATAAACAATGAACATACTAATTAAAAAAAAAACATCAATTGATCTGATTGAAATTTGCAAAATTATGAACGGATATTCCGGGAAAATAACATTTTTGCTATTAAAAATACTGAATATATATTAATAAAAAATAGTTTTAAATCAATTCCCATGTTTGGTTGCTACAAAATGATGAGGTGGATTGCACTTACCTACAAACAGCACATAAAAGATTTACTTAACAAAATTTTAAATATTTTTTTTGATATTAGGTTACATTACGAAGCTACGAAAAAAGAAGAACAAGATATTAAAATTGGGTCAAAAAATTCGAAACTTATATTATTTAGAAATCAATAATCATTTTTTTTTTTATAACGTTAATTATTTTTTGTTTTATAACTTCTTTATAAACATATATATCTATGAATATTTTTAATGTTCGGGACCAAGAATGAAATAGTTACACATCTGTTTAAAAAAAGGACAAGTATATTCCAAACCTGTTTCTATCTCTTTCTTTTGACACGACTCTGTTTTCGAGTCAGATGTGTGGTCCATTCTATATGTCTATGTATATACGTGATTTTTGACAATTCTGACAGGGGACATCCATACACTAATTAACCTATTTTTTTCTTTAAAAGTGTTTTTCTTGAAGTTTTTATCAAGAAGGAAGTGTTATTTTTGATATTTCAGATTTATTATTACAACACTATACTGCAAAGCAAACATACAATATATCCAATTCAACTATTTCCACTGTTGCAATACACAACCAGAAGATACCTACCCGATAAAACAATTGCGATAATTACGAGTGACTGTGTATTGTTTATGTACTTTCCTCCTCCACAACAGGCAGCACGGCTGGCCGCGCAAGAACGTCCTAGCGCCAGTCATACGTTTGCTTGCATATCGTGTGGTCGCACGCACCGCTTATCTCTACTCCGTGCATGTGCGCTTCTAACGTGATTGTTACGTATAAATATTATTGTTGTCAGTGTGTTCTCTTGGACTGTTTCTTGTGGAAAAACTGTTTGTAGTTATATCATGTAGTAGTTTTGTTGACAGTGGATGTTTTGTGAAATATGCGTTAATGTTTTTGAAATAAACACCGTGTTTTTCCTGGATTAAGGAATACACTCTTAAGATTTCAAGGTAAAATTTATACTTATTTAGTTTTAGTTTCTTTGATGCTACTGAAAAGTATTTAATGCACATAATATACAGTTCAGAAGTAATATATGCATAATTGGAATTTTTAAAATTCTTCGACAGGTAAATGCAAAGTTGTGAATATTTTTATGTACGAGTACTTGTAGATTAAATGCACATATTATATTTAATAAAAAACGATTGTATTATATACCTTCTTATAGATATACTGAAATACTTAATAATATTACAGTGCATTTAGTGGTAGTGTACTTGTACTCAAATATATAGTTTTTAAGTTTGTACTTAAGTACAATAAAAAACATAAAGCTTTTAATTATTAAATTATATTAGTCATTTTGAGTTGATAATAAGTAAGTATGTACACGGGTAAAAAATATAATTAAGCAATAATAATTTGTATTAACAGTTCCCTATGACGTTTTTTTTTCATAATCATTTTTTTTAATTAGAAAATACCAATTGTATTTTTTTCTTAATACGTACCGGACGTTATTATTCAATAAAGATTTTTTGTTTAAGTACATCAATATCACATTTATTTTTGATTGTTATTTTCATTTCAAAAATATTTTTATTATTAAATATCAATAGTAAATTGTTCTTTATACGGGGCTTATTCAATTGCCATATAACATAGTCTTAACTAATTCTAGGATCTTAGATTTCCCAACATTGAAAGTCCCATCTAAATTGATTCGGAAGTTTTTGTATCAAGTTTATACGAGGAGTAGCAGAATAAAACAGGATAAATCCACTTTGAATCGAAAATACTTTTTTTTCGATTCGGCATTTTAAACCATCACCGAATTGACTGACCAAAGATCATGGATCAAATATTACTAAAATCCCTTTAAGAGACTTATACACGTGTCTCGGGACAAAAGCTAACAAATTCACTATAAAAAGACAGAAAAAGTTTTAAAAATTGTTTGACAAAATGTGCCTTATTGATTAAAAAGTTTAATTATTATTGTTTTCTTTTTTAACAACTTTTTGTCATTAGGTACAGGTTATTATGTCTCTAATTTTTTTAAAATTAACCATCTTCCAACTTGTGCAAAGACGCTAGTTCAAAATTAGGGTATTAAAAAATCTCCACTGTATATTTACCTATATACATTTTAACCTATCTTGTAAAATTGGATTTATCCGGTTTTGTTCTGCTGTTCCTCATGTTTTAGTATCAATTGTCAATTTTACTGTATTCGAGTCTCCCTAATTAATTTGATTATCTTATCAGAGAGCTTAAACTAATTCTAGTGTCTTACTGTCTTCGAACAGTAAGTCTCACCAGTTTAGATTCAGTCGGAACAAACAGACAGACGAAATTAAAAAATTGTTAATATATGTAAGAACTGTTAAAATATACAAGACCGATCTATTGACACTAATAGAAACTCATATTTTAATACACTTATTTTGCATGTCCCGTGTCTCTGCAAAAGGTAAATCATGACGTAAACCTATTGTCTGAGTCTTATAAACATTTTTCTTGGAATATGAACTGTATGTATATAAATGAATGAATAAATGAAGTATGACATTACCGTTTCTATATACATCTATGTATATTATATATTAGATATAATTATAAATTAAATATTGCTTTCAATATAATCTAGTATGGTCAACATATTTTATTTTCTTCAAATTCAGATCCAAAAGAAAAACATGTCAAAGAGAATCATTCAAATTTTACATTCTGTACCCTCCACTAATCAAAAGCAATAAGAATAAGATTTTAATAAATTGATCCATTTTTTAAATGGTTACATCTTATTATGATACTTAATATATAAACTTTTTTATTGCATAGATTTGTATAGGTACCTAAATTAAAACAAAATCTAATGCGTTATTAATGATAATATGATTTCGTATTGTATATAATTAAACATATAATACATAATACACACATATATTATTATAATATATGTATACTTCATTTTATTATTATTAATAATATTTGAGTGTATTTTAAGATAAAACACAATTAGATATTAAGTTATGTAATTTTAATTAATATATGTTTGCAATTTGGCTCATTCGCATAAATGCATCTTAAATCTTCGCGGCCTTGCGTCTGTGTAGATGTTGGAAATTGCTCACCTGTGAATGACTCAGTAATTTGTTGAGGTCAGGTAGCTTAGCATTAAACGTAAAATAATAACTAGCTTTTCTTCAACTATGTGGTTTATGTTAGGAAGTATTTTAATATGTTTAAATTCTCTTGAGAATTTTTTGTTTTTTAGTTTTAATAGAAATCCCGTTAAAATGTGTAGTATAGTCATATTTAATTGTATATAATTTTTAAGCGATTTATAATTACAATTTGATATTGTACCTACGTACAGTAGATAAAATAGAAATCGATAAACCTTTGTGATGTAAAACTTCATTTACAATAATTATTTTATAAACAATATATAAGACGTGCATTCGTTTGATAAAAAAATATATATTTTTATTATTTGAACGTAAAATCATTTCATATATAAAAATCAAAAAAGAAAATTATCAATTACCTACTAATTTTTAACATAAAAATTAAAACAAAAACAATGCATTTAATAACACAAGTTAATATGATTAACGTAAAATCAATCGATTCCAATAAAACCACAACAATAATGTAAATAGATACCTACTAACAATAAACATATTCACAATAACTATATTTATCCGATAAAACGACACAGTGACATGTAAATTACACGCAATTAATCACTTAAAAACAACTCATCCACTTGTTAGAAGTGCAACGCGCGTTCCGCCCACGAAACGTTTGCTAATTAACGCATACATTACATCATATGTGGAATCTTGCTACATTCCGTATTTTGACCATATGTTTTGTATCACCCACCCACTGCTACGGCTTTTAGCATCGGTCCCTATGCATTGGTGTTATGTAAAACGGTGCGTAGGACGAGTGCCGTGAGCCTACGTACAGAACCGGGTCACAGGTTTTATTACCCTGATTGTATTAATCCTTTTGCCGTACGAGAATATGCAGTCGAAATTTTATGTAATATTTTAGGAGTGCCGATAAGGTACTAAATCGGCCCTCTGATGTGCATTGCAGTATCTCAAACTTTTTTAGGTATATTATGACTTATGTACAATGTACATTACATACCTATAGATTGACGCTAGAAAGAAATTTTGTTGTAAAAGCTGAAATTACAAGACAAACAACAATTAAATTTTTGGAAAATTAAATAGTACTTTCAACTATATTTTTCAAAAATCCTAAACAATAAATAGTCCACGCGAGCGAAGCTATTAAATAAAAAAGTAGAGGCTGCATTTTTATAAATGTAAATAGAAAAAGTAGTTTTCCCCTTAAACCACTTTCACAATTAGTGGCCAAGTGTGAAAGGGGTTTTATACTTATCTTAATTTATTTTGAACTCAAGTACATAACATACTAATATGTACTAATACTAATTAAAAATAAAATTTATCAGTAAATACATGCAACAAAAAAGTTATTACGTGAATTCCACTCTATAATCCTCTCATTAATACAGAATATAAAAGACCAACTGATACTTCAAAGTGCTAGCTAATCCAATTCACGTTCAAAGAAATAAACAAACGAAATAACCAATACCGTTGTATACATATTATAACAATCTATTAGTTATTGAACCTTGTTTACATTTACAGAAACTTTGTTTGGGTGGTTTGTATCGGGTGGTATTGATCATTACCCAGCGTTATGTTTTATTCATCTTCATTATTATTTATCTTGCTAACTGTTTCAGGTGGGTGTTTTATAACAAGTTACTTACAGATAGAACAATTTTATTATTTTGAATACCACTTTTGATTGTTGATTTAATAAATATAAGACACACGGTTGCTATATTCATCAGCAAATGTTTTTTGATTAAATTATAATTCACTTGTTCCAATGGTCCTCTAATATTTCGATACCAGACTGAAAGTGGTTTACGTCAAGTCCCTCAAAATAGGCGTTTGTTTCCAACTGGACCTCTTCATTAGAGTAAAATCTGAGAGCCACATTTTCAATTTCGCGCAATTCCTTCAATATATCGGTCGTAACGTGAGCCTTGTGAGATGGTGCATTGTCTTGGAGAATGTGGTGCATCATTTGTGCTCGTACGGTCCGACTAAACTCAGCAAACCAATAATTTACGGTTGAATAAGCTGGGGAAGATGTACCGTAATACTTATCAAGTCATTCCTTTGTTTGGACGGTATTTTTCTTAATCATCAAACAATGTTTAATAAAATATGAAATTCACTTTTTTCATGATTAAAAAAATAACAAAAGTCACTTCGAAAGCTGTAACTTGGACAAGATTACAATAAATGTCATTAAATTTTGACAGTATTCTAGTTAAGGTTGGTACTCTATGGAAAGCATAAGGATTTTTTGTTTATGTCGCCATCTGTATGTCAGGCCAAAGACTTTTCAGCCCATGTATAAGTAAGTTAAGATAAATCTGGATTTTCTTGGTCAATACGCGGTATCATAAAACAGATAACAGCATATATTTTGAATTCTATCTAGTAGTATGTTTTGAATAAAATACTACTACATTTTTAGGTAAAATAGTTGTTAGTTAACAATAGTATTAAATTTAACCCACAAAGCGGTTTCAACCACCATTGTAAAGGATTTACTAAAGACCATTCATCTTGTCAGTTTTACGATTGTATACATCAACAACAACCAAGTAAAATACTAACAATATGGGTTTCATTTGTTTTACAAATGGTTATTTTGTTTTGTTGTATAAATGAAATGCTGAAGACAAGCGTTAACACTAATTGTAAGTCTTTAGCTCATTACCATACGTATTTTTATACGTGAAGATATTAAAAATGCATCGTATGTATCCATCAGTTTATACTACACTGTTAAAAATTTTTGTAAATTTACTACATTTTTACTAAGCAGTTGCTTTGTAAAATTACAAACTCTCGTATTGTATTGGAATTTTCAAACGCATTCGTAGTAATATTGCAATTTGTAATAACAAGAGTACTAAGCAGGTTGCAATTTTACAAATTTTTTGTATTCGTCAGAAACTTGTTGTAATTTTACCATTCAAAGTTGTAGAATTAAATCTAAAGTTTTGTAAAATTTCCATACATATTCGGAATTTAATTTTACCACAATTATCTGTAAAATTACTAACCAAAATTTGCAATTACAATCTCAAGAAGTGATTGGAAATTTACAAATCATTATTTATTTTTTCAAATTCTGTTTGCATTTTTACAAAAATTCATTCAAGTCATGAGCGCTATGTATTTTTACAAGTCTTGTTTGTAATTTTAAGTCTAAAACTTTGTAAAATTTCTACACATATTCGGAATTTAATTTTACCACATTTATCTGTAAAATTACTAACCAAAATTTGCAATTACAATCTCAAGAAGTGATTGGAAATTTACAAATTATTATTTATTTTTTCAAATTCTGTTTGCATTTTTACAAAAATTCATTCAAGTCATGAGCGCTATGTATTTTTACAATTCTTATTTGTAATTTCAAGTCTAAAACTTTGTAAAATTTCTACACATATTCGGATTTTGATTTTACCAAGATTAATAGTAAAATTACTAACCGAAACTTGCAGTTACAATTACAGGAAATTTACAAATCATTACTTTTTTTTTGAAAATTCTGTTTGCATTTTTACAAAATTTCTTTCAAGTCATGAGCGCTATGTATTTTTACAATTCTTGTTTGTAATTTCAAGTCTAAAATTTTGTAAAATTTCTATACCTATTTGTAGTCTAATCTTACTACAGTTATCAAAAAAATGACTAACTGAAATACGTAATCCAAATTGCAAAAAGTGATTGAAAAATTGTAAAACTTTAATTACTTTAGATTTGTTTATATTTTTACTAGTGTCTCTTACAATCATATAGTTTTATGTAATCTTCTAATTCTGCTGTGTAGTTTCAAGTATAATGCCCGGTATTATAAAGGACCTAACAAATTTGTTAGCTAACAAACACTTTCAACTGAGGTATCAAACATATATGACAGTTCTTTTGGAGTTTGTTGATGACTTTGACAAGTTTCGCGCACGCGTTGAAGGTAAATACAAACGGTATTAAAACAGTGGTGATGTTATGAAAATTATTTTGTACGGTCAAAGATGCCAACTGTGTTACAATTAATTGAAGTGTCACTGCTCTAAATTCCATAACTAATCCATAGATACTAGTACAGTATTAATACCTCATATGAATGTAATTGCTAGCTAACAAATTTTGTTAGGTCCTTTATAATACCGGGCATAAAACTTGGTATATTTATTTTGCATTTTTATAAAATTGTGACTTATGCAGATTTAAAATTTAATTTGAATGCAGTTCTAAGTAAAATTAGTAGCAAACATTTATACTTGAATTGCAAGTATGAAGTATAGATTATAAAAAAATATTTTTTTTTTATTAAAATGTTTTAATATACATGTTGTTTCTGAATATGAAATATGTTAGTTTTATAAAAAAAACCTCATAGAATCGATCAAGTGTATAAAAAAAATTGTGAAAGAACCGAATTATTCACTGTGGTAAAAAATAGTGATAAAATTTAATTGTAAGTGTAATAGGGTATGTTCAAATCTGCATATCAACATTTTTTATATTTGAAAGTAAGTAAATCTTTGCTAATTATTATTTATGAATTATATATAAACTGGTCAAAATGCCTAAAACAACCTTTATAAATGCTCCATATGCCGGTGTAAAACAACCTTTAATTTTATTCGAATTTGCAAGTCCCGACCAGCATAGAAAAAATCATTGTTGCGTTTCTTTTGACATGCCGACACAAGTATAGAACAGTGATTCTCAAAGTGTGGGTCGCGACTCCTAGGAAGGTCGCAGAAAAATTGATGACATAAACCGAGTTTAGTAAGCAAACAATTATTTTTTACTTGGTGTGAAAACAGTGTCCACTATTCGCTGAATTAACAATGACAGTTCTCTTGCCATTTGCAACCAACTTATTTATAGGCGAGCGGATTATCGAGTCTAGCTCGCTTAGAAATGACAATAACCGACCAATCGACGTTCTAGTGGCTAAAAATGATTTTATTAAATTCTTTATATTTTTCTGAGAAAAAACATCTATATACATGATATTTTTTTATGCGGTCCTTCAATAGGTACACACATTTTTTTGTTTAATAAATCTAAATCTGCATTAAAAAATCTGAAAAAATTATGTAAGCTTCATTGGATTAAAATGAACATTTTTTGTCTCATAAACTTTTTTTTAAAATCAATTGTTTTGAAGATAAAAAATATTTATACTTTAAAAATAGCGAAAAATTAGTATATTTGTGATTTTTATTCTCGGAAACTAATTGTTCAATCAAAATAAATCAAAAACAAAAAGAATCAGCCAACTTTGAACTATAACTATATTTTTTTTCATTTTGATCATTACTGTAATTAAATGTAAAAACTTCATTAGAGCCGAACTCACTCTTTGCGCCGTAAATCGATACCATGGCTGGCTACAACATTCATTTAATAATAATTGAAATATTTAAATACTGGGATGAATGCATCAATAAAAACACTTTAGAATATTTTTATTGCACATTTATTTGTCACGATTATTTTCTTTATTATAATATTATACTTATCAGAACATCTACAAAAAATATTTCTGTTCTTGTTGCGGAAAATTTCCTTGTACAGCTAAAACATGCTCTTGTTTGGATTTAGATTTAAAATGTTGTTCAGTTTGTAGATGTTTTGATAAGTGTAACAATAAAGAAAATAATTGTAACAAATAAATGTGCAATAAAAATATTCTAAAGTGTTTTTATTGAAACTTTCATCCCAGTATTTAAATATTTCAATTATTAAACGAAAATTGTAGCCAGCCATGGTATCGATTTACGGCGCAAGGAGTGAGTTCGGCTCTAATGAAGTTTTTACATTTAATTACAGTAATAATCAAAATGAAAAAAAATCTAATTATAGTTTAAAGTTGGCTGATTCTTTTTGTTTATGTTTTATTCTGATTGAACAATTAGTTACCGAGAAAAAAATTCACAAATATACGAATTTTTCGCTATTTTTAAAGTTAAAATATTTTTTATCTTCAAAACTATAGCTTTAAAAAAAAAGTTTATGAGACAAAAAATGTTTATTTTAATCCAATGAAGCTTACATAATTTTTTCAGATTTTTTAATGTAGATTTAGATTTATTAAACAAAAAAATGTGTGTACCTATTGAAGGACCGCATAAAAAAATATCATGTATATAGATGTTTTTTCTCAGAAAAATATAAAGAATTTAATAAAATCATTTTTAGCCACTAGAACGTCGATTGGTTGGTTAGTGTACTCGAAATAGCTGTAATCCGCTCGCCCTATTATACGAAATGGTATTTTCAGTACTGACCAACATCAAAACAAAGCCGCGCTCACTCATCACATTAAATTTAATTTAAAATATTTTAAGTAAACTCAATTAGTTAGTTAAGTTAATGTCGAAAAATATACAAATAATATTTTGTTCAAAGATGTACTCGAGATAAGTTATTAACTTGTTATTAATTATTATTGATATTAAATTTCGCTATTAATCACAATTATGAGTGATTCAATTCAAAAAGTTTGAGAAATACTGGTATAGAACATAGTTTCATGTGAACGCGCTGGCGGAAGGGGTAAATTTTGTTACATTTTATTTTCTCACGATGCTAAGCTACTGCGTATGAGCAATAATACGATTTTTGAACAGTCGTTATTAAAAATTTGTTGTGTAAAGATTGATGCTGCTACAAGTGATTTTTTATAATTCTGTTGTTTAATCCAATAATTGTTTTTAACGTTTATTGAATATATATCTGTTATAATTCAGGTAACTTTTTCACCTACTTACATCTTTAAGCTGTAGCCATTTGTCTAAACAAATGATTTTTATTTTTGGAGTTAAAATTTTAAGGCAAAAGAAATATTTTCTTGTTTCAAATAATTTTTTTCCAAAACTAAGATTTTAATATTTGAAATGTGTAATCAAATTTTGATCAGTGTTTTAAAATTTCACGACAAATAAGTATAACTTCTAACGCGTGTACATAAGTACACATACCCACTTTTTGTTTTGTTTTTTATAGACATGGATCATAAATATCGTCTTATATTATATTATATTATATATACATGGCTTCATTTTGAAGAAGATTCTGATAAGGTATATTGCAAATATATGCCAGGCCTGCTTGATGATCCAAATGTATGCGAAGAACTGCAAGAAATGGTGAAAAATTTAGAACCACCCAAATCTACATAGCCAACATTTCTAGTGGATATTCGCGGAAGTGCTCGTAAGTAATGATATGTTATTTTAAAATAAATTCTTTACCACAATATTAATTTTTTTACATTTTATTAATTTTTTATGAGCAAAAAAAATATTTTGACATATTATTAATCAATTTTTTAGATACTTATAAAGAAGCTGAAAATAAAATCGTTGAGTTAGAAACAAAACCATATGTATACTCGACAGCAAATGAAGAATCTGCAAAAAAAAAGCAGATACTGATAAGAAGGCTCTGAAGCGCAAATTTGTTGCAAAGAATAAAGAGCTCATTAACAAACAATTTAGTCAAGCAGCATTGAAATGGACAGACGATCTTGGTATAAAAATTCGTAAGTAGTTTTAATTTTTTTTGGTAAAATTTTTTGTTATAAATATGCAACAAATATATTTTTTTTAATGTTAGATTCATCTAATCCTAAAAGTCAACACACAAAAAGAAAAAAATTGAATTCTAAATCGATTTCAATCCCAAGTTGTCACCCATCTGATGACACTGACATTAAGTCAACTTCAACGGAATTTTCCAGTGATGAAGACAACACTAACGGATTAGATCCAAACAATATATTAAATCCAAAAAGGATTGTAAAAAAAAAACGCTGAAGAAAAACTCGAGACCAGTGCAAATCAACCAATGACAATAGGTAAAAACATACATCGTTTTTTTTTTCTTTAATGTGTATTGGAAACGTGATTTTTTTTGTTACAGAAGATCTGCATCAATTCATATCGAGCTGTTTTGTAAGCATCGGCAAACGTTTGTCAAATTTAGGAAGTCAATTAACCAATTATTCAACCAGATTACAAAGCCTTGAAAATGTCATTGAAAAACTTCATAATTCAACAAGCATTTTGAGTGACGAAATCAGTAACTCTGAGAGTGAATTTGACATGATTCTTCCACTACAAAATGAAGAAAGTTTTATTAAATTTAATGATAAAATTAAAAATGATGTTGATTTTAAAAAAAAATTGGTAAGTAATCACAAATAAAATTATTATTTTTTTATATAAGCCCTATTTTATATAATTCGTTTATAAGACATGAATAATAATTTTCTTTTTTTAGATTTACAAATTGTTATGCTAAATAAACAAGACAGTAGATATAACCAAGAATATTGGAAAGATACTCCGTGCCTACATTACTCGTGATTTGGCAATTAATTATGTGGCAATCAAAACGTCAGAATAATCTTCAAAAAAAATTTAAAATTTGTGTTAGCATTAAATTATGTTATTATTTTCATAATATAAATTATTGATAACACTGTTATAATTAATGACATATGTTTAATTGTTAATTAAATAATTAATAAATTAATATTTAATAAATATTTTATATTTAACACTAAAATACGCTGTTGTAGCATTCATTGATTTAACAATTTTTTTCAGTAAAATTACAGTCTGATATTGAAATAAAGCTATGCAAGTTATATCCCGATGCATAGTAATATTGCAACGAGCGGTTTGTATTTTTTTCAAATTGACTTGATGTAAGTTGGGTAGTAAAAATTCAATACTGCAACAAATAGTTTGTAATTTTTCGAAACTAAATTGGTATTAGTTGGGTTGAAAAATTACGATATATGGTTGTAAAATTACTAAATGTATTTAATCTAATTTGTTTAGTAAAATTCCGACTATTGTATTGTAATATTACTAAACAATTTTTTAATAAAGGTTAGTAATATTGCAACAAATAGTTTGTAATTTTTCTAAACTAAATTGGTATAAATTGTCTAGTATAATTACAATAAATTTTTGTAAAATTACTAAAATTATTAGAAACATTTGGCTTAGTAAAATTACGAATAATGTACAGTAATATTACTAAACATAAGTCTAGTAAATGATTAGTAATTTTGCGACAGATGATTTGTAATAGTTTAAAATTGAGTTGTGATAAATTGTATAGTAAATTTACAAAACTGTGTTCCATAATTCCGAAAATTGTGGTGCGTAAAAACTTCCTACACATTTTTGTAAAATTACTAAAATTATTAGAAACATTTGGCTTAGTAAAATTACGAATAATGTACAGTAATATTACTAAACATAAGTCTAGTAAATGATTAGTAATTTTGCGACAGATGATTTGTAATAGTTTAAAATTGAGTTGTGATAAATTGTATAGTAAATTTACAAAACTGTGTTCCATAATTCCGAAAATTGTGGTGCGTAAAAACTTCCTACACATTTTTGTAAAATTACTAAAGAAATTTTTGACAGTGTATGTACGAATCACATTATAATATGTTTACTATTTTATACTCTTATGTGTTTATTTGTCTTATATAAATGGGTTGGGTCAGTACCGTATTAGGAATTGGTACTTATATGATGTTTCTAAAATAATAATGTTACTTTTAATTTGGCAGTTTAAATTAACAGTTGAATAATGTTATAGATATGGATAATTCTTAATTAATTAATTGTTATCAGAAATAACTTAATAATTCTGGCTCTTTATATTTATAATATATTTTTTTAAGTAAAATAATATTGAAGAATTAGTTATAAGTTATAAAAACAAAATTATAGCGTCGTGAGTTAAAGTACGTTTAATATTCTTATAAATACCATTCATATACGATGAATTGATCAATTGAACATATTTTTTTAAATGATTAAAAAATCAAACGAATTAAATTGCACATAGTAGAATCACCTGATCTACGAGTCAATTAATTACCATCAATAATAGTATTTGTCTGTTATGTAGCTCATGAAGTTAGCTGCACAACTAAACGTAATAAAGAATTGAAATTTACATATCTATAAAAAATTAAGATTCTTTACTAAGCTACCAGGGCTAGTTTGCAAAGCACCCAAAAGCAGAGTTCCTACTGAATCAATAAGAACGAATCATTTTAATGAACTGATTCAAATGTCTACAAAGACTCATATTTCCTATATCTACTACATATATACCTATATATTATTAAAATTGTACTATTCAGTTACATAATTTAAAAAATAAACAAACTTTATAATGATATAAAAATAATATATTATATGTATACGTATCCGCAAAGATAATTGCTATAACTATAAATACAAATTCACGTGTTGTTTATATCTGCATATATAAATATTTATTTGTTAAATTTATTCAAGTATTATTAATTCTAAACCAAACGCTCACCCCCATCATTTATACGGCCTTGATTTAATCGTATTAAAAAAAGCTTTATATGCGCTAACAGCCTGTAGTCCTTGTGAAAGATTAAAAGGGGTACCTTGCAAATTATATTCCCAATTAAGGGGTCATTACTTTGGTGACATACCTGCATGTGAACATTTCTTGTCGGTTCGTGAATGTAGAATAATTTAATCGAAATCTTGTAATCATGCTTCTAACCGCGGTGGAAGTATCACGTCACAAGAAAGAAATCAGAAAAGGAGACGATTCGGTTGAATTCTTTATGTTTCCGCATTCTAGATTTTTGTAGAGTTATTGCTGAGAATAAAGTGAAGAATTTTAATTTTTTGAATACCTAAGTTAACGATGGCTAAGTACAGTAAATTCATTAATTATTAAATTAAAGTCCTATCGTGCTTTGTTGATTTATAAGATAAGTTAATATAATTTATTCATATTAATTTCTTTCATTGCACAATTATATTTAAATTAAATATATATAAAATAATTAAATTATTTTTTACATCCAAATACATGTTATACAAAGTAATCAAACAAGATTAAAGGCAGTAATATGTAAATTAGTAGATTATTGTTTGTTTGTTATACATTTTGATCATTCAATTAGTGTAGGATTATAATAGTTGTCAATAAATGTTGATTTACATATTATAATAATTTCAATCTATACCATAATTTCTGCAGAAGCTATAATACATACGCACTAGCAGCCTAGATAGAGGGGGGGGGGCTAAGAGGGCTATATGGCACGGGCCCCTGAAGTTTCGGGGTCCCGGCACTCCGAAAATGATATATATTTTATATAAATATTTATAATTTATATTATCTTACATTTGCCAATTATATTTAGAATATTTTTGAGTTTACCCGCTTTTGTTGCTTTCGCTGAAAGAAGCTTTAGTACCCTGAAAAGAATAAAAACATTTAACATATCGACAGTGTCTCAAGAAATTCTAAATGGTTTGTCAATCTTGAATATAAATTGTAATTATGCACGAAAAGTTAATTTTTCAAAAATCATTATGAATTTGCAAATTCTAAACACGCAAAGCATTTTAAAAACTCAATAAAATAAATATTTTTATTTTTAATTTATTGGTTGTTAATTTTAGCTGTTAATTTTAATTTTTATTATTTCACAATTTAAGGGAGTTTGTCTTTAATTTTTGAATATTTAAAAATTACAAGTTTTTTATAATAAAAAGGGGGGGGGGGGTATAGGGCTCCCGAAATGTTGTTTTACTCGGGCTCAATTGAAGCTCTCTCAGGGCCTGCGAACTACATAGTATAATACTCGTAGTATTACCTACTAACAAAGTTAATTTTAATTCATTTACTATATATACATATGCATAAGATGAAGTTTTATTGCATCTTTAAAATTTCTGCATACATTATAACACAAAAAACTAATTATGGTTTTAATTTCAAACAAAAAGTCTATATCTATTAACATCGACGCCAAAATTGCCAATGTAATTTATTGGTATAATAAAATGGCAATTATAATTTAATGTTATTATAGACTTAAACCATAGCAATTCATTAAAACTATATAAATAACTTAATTCAAAACATGAGTTAATTTTAGTTTTCAGATAAACACCTCAGGTATATTACAAATATTTGAATACCTAATCGTGAGAACTTGGTCAGTATTATGGAGTTTCAAACTATTTCTTCCGAGATTTTATCATCAGACTAGTGTTACTTTAAATTATATATGCAAAGATGGTTTTGCTCAAATAAGGAAAATCGATATATAATATAAATATAGGTACTTCTATTATGCCGACACCAGTCATTGAATTATAAAAACACTATGGGCATTGAGCATAGATTATAAGTACAATATGCACACATAAATTAGAATAAAGAAGTTAATTAACTGTTCTTGGTCGGGATAATTTCCAATCTGCATTCACTACAGTGATTTTTTCTTAAATAATTTTATTTTAATTTATATTACGAAAATACAAAAAAAAATTAAACATAGAACTATAGAATACGTAGAAGAAGCGCGTAGGAAGACTACTATGTATAATATATGTACTAAATAATATATTAAATATGCATTTTGAAAATAATCGCTGAAAATTATAATCAGTCAAAGATAATTAGCGTTTATTCGTATATAGTATACATTCATTAGCTATAGTTAAATATTTTAGGGGTTATTTTAATGTCTAGTTGTAGCTTGTTTCTGCAGTTGTAAAAATGAAAAGTACAGTTGTAAACGCTAATTTATGTAGTGCAGAAAATTGAAAAAATGTATAAAAGCAAAAAATGTGTGGAAAAAAGGTCATTGCACTTGTAAAAGCGAAAAATGTAAGAAATGTAGAGCAAAAAAAGGTCATTGCGGTTGTAAAAGTAAAAATGTAAGAAATATAGAGCAAGAAAAGGTCATTGCGGTTGTAAAAGTAAAAATGTAAGAAGTGCAGATGCAAAAAGTAAAGGTCATTGCAATTGAAAAGCAGAAATTGTATGGAGCAAAAAAAAGTCGTTGCAGTTGTAAATTTTTTTAAAATAACCCCTGAATCCACTTGTATAAATACACGTCATAATCATTCATAATGTTCGTTAAACGTAAATTTATGTCCGGAATCGCCATGTTAGGCATATTTTGATAGAACAGGTGTAAACATACAAATTATAGGTACAAATGTGTATAAATATAGGTATGTATGTGTGTTGATTTGAAGATGATTTCCTTGTAGAAACATCGTGGGTGCGGTTTTTTTGAATAATATTACCTACATGTATCTAATGTTCACATAAATACGGTAATTATAAATTGAGATATCAGTTGAATTGTTTTTGTTCTTTGTGTAGGCACTAAATTAAATATTAATAATGTACTATGTATGAATAATGTGATGGTTTTTGTTATGTCAGTAAATTTATTGTTCAATAAATTATAGAAATAATTTAATTGTTTTAAATTTTGTATTATTGATTTTTTAAGAGTTTTTAGTAATGTTACTCCGATACAAATAAACTTATTTGATTGTTTTATATCTAAATAACAAGTTATTTCGATTAAAAATAATTATTCTTTTATTAATGTTTACATGTTATGTCATTTATAAATGTATGTTGTTATTTTTTGACAGTGTCCCTGTCAACAATATTAATTTAATTTAAGGTCAAAATTAATTCAGAAATTGAATAAACAAAAAAAATCTCAATTTTAAAAGTGCGTGAGAAAATTTTCACACAAAAATTACGATAAAAAATATAATCATTAATGTATAATGGCTACTTCAAATACAAGCGCATAGTACACTTAAGGTCATTAGTGTAATGACTATTCTATAATTGAACTGTGTTAGAAAATATGTCTCTTTTAGAAAACCTTGAACTTGATGACCATAGAGTTATTTTTGACGGGATGTGCATGTCATCTGCAATTAATGTTGTTTTTTATTTTTCACACTGAATTGTTCCTCTTTTTGCTCTTCCAATATTTCTGCTTGATCATTTGTTTATACAACCTTCACACTCAATTTTATTTTTAGATTTCAGTATCGTTTAATTGTTTGTCTTTGAAGCGTTCATTGTAACTATTATTCCTTTTTTTAATCTGTAAAGTGCATTGAAATAGAATTAATTGTATTGTGCAAAATGTAAAGATTCTCCGGTCAAATTATTCTGGATTTCTTTTACTCGTTTGTTTCGCCAATATTTTAATTAGTACCTACAAAAAAAATCACAAAACACAACTCACCATATCTATAAAAACTATCGAGTGTGTATTCTGTAATTTTATTGTCAGTAGCTAATAAAGAAATAAAGCAATTATGCAAAAAATATGTTAATTAAAATTTCATAAACAGATCATTAAAAGAAGAATGTCTAATAGTAACAAGCAAACTAACAAATTGTTTATTATCCGGAATAGATGCATAGAAGCATCTTACATTATTATTAATTTACCGATTAATGTTGTTTTCAAAATCCAAAGTTGCATTTCGTGGGAGAGTCGGCATTCACTCTTGTTACAGTAAAATTTTGAGCTACTGAACAACAATGGAGAAAGTTATTTGCTTTGCTGAGAAATTGTAGAGACAGTTTTTCGTGTAACAAGTTAGCTACGATATTATGCACTAATAATAATAATTCTTTTATTACATGTGAATACTTAATTAATATTTCTTATAAGTTTATTAGATAAAAGGTCATTATTCCGTGGATTTAGTCTTTCTTTATTCTCAACAATTTATTCTTGTTCTCATTGTTGATAGAAATAACAAATAATACAGTAATTAAAATAGTTTTTATTTGTTCTAAGGGGTTGTTAAACTAATTGCTTCTTTAGTTCTTTTAAATTATTTAATTTGTACCAGCATTAAGAAAGCAATTAAAACGTTTAATTTAAAGAAAATTTAAATAATATCAATTATACCTTTGATCTTAGATATATTTAATTAATCTGAGAGACGTTTTATATTTTGTTATATTTATTTCTTGTAAAAAAACGTGAAAGCTGCTACTTAATTCTTTGAGAAATTCGCGGAATTTTATTTTATCACCAGTTTTTACTTTTTAAATTTATAATTGGTGCAATGCGTGAATACTTAAAAATAGACTGGTTGTTTAATAATTAATTATACATTAAAACCAATAGATATTTTAACTAATTAATTGATGTGTATTATTTATAATTTGATTGATATTATCACTCAGATTTTCATGTTTGTATACATATATTGTTTTAATTTAACTGTATATATTAGTCTATAATAAATAATAACAACTTGATTGTCTAAACGTTAAAATTTATTAAAGAAAAAGTATATGCAAGCTTTCGACTCACAGAATAATCGTCAGGCTAAAAATATAAAAAATAACAATTAAATACAATCATATAATGTAAAAATATCGATGTTTTAAATTAAAAATTCAGAAATATACCTTTCAGGAGGAAATAAAATTTGAGTCTATATTATATCCTTATTCTTATTAAAATGTTAACTTTTCTATAGATTCGATAATTTGTAGGTATCTATTAGTAATTTTTAATTACTGTGCTATAATTCTAAATTCTAATATACATACATTATTAATAACTAACAAAAAAAACTGAGTTATAGAATGGTACGGAAACAATTAATTTGCCAACAAGATTCTGCTGTACTTTTGGCATGGTGACCATATGTTTGCTTTATAAACAGGAATACAAGTGTTGTCCCTCCCTCGGGCACTTGTCCACTGTCCCGCCCACTAGTCTGACGGGCGGCGGCCCCGAGCTCCTTGGACATTGCTGACTGTTACCGTTGATATTCGATACACTGTGAGTGCGGAAGGGTCTGGATAATTAAAATATTCTATTTTTGGAAAGATTCCTGTAAATTTGTTCGCATTGCTACATCTAAAGAAGTATTTTATTTCCATTTATTATATCTGTACTTATTTTTGAATTTGAAATCCATTTATATTTTTACAAACGTTTCCATTATTTTCTTTAACTAATATGTAATGATTTTTCTTTAATACTAATTTAAAATTCATAACATGGATTGTTTTGTGAAAACAAAAATTGTCTATTTGTATCATGCAATTTTGTTTCTAAACTGTTTTCAAAGTGATTCTGGAGCAACAGTAGGTAACACAAACAAACTTTCGCTATTTTTCACACATTCAACATATTTAAAAAAAAAACAAGTCGATTAGATATTCACAACAGATACAGGTAATAAATCTCTGATATCGATTGTTATGCAGACGTATGTTTTCAGATAAATAAATTTGTGATTCCAGCAAAGCTCCAAGAATTGATGCGGCGACAATGAGATCCGTTTACCTACCATAAATTTTCAGTGGCGGAATATAATTATTTTTCCCGCAGTAATAAATATGTATGTTAAAAGATTTTTGATACTTTTTTTATAAGAATGCATTTATTTATTGTTTTACATTTTTTATAAATATCGCTTTATATATAAATATCGATTTATATTATTTCACTATTAAAATAAAGATGGATAATATATTATGTGCAGGCTTTTTCTATACGTGTCGTCTAAAATACAAGTTCAATAATTTGAGGAGCAATATCGATGGTTAAAATTTTAGTTGGCATAAGGGGCAGAACACGACAATTATCACTTTTTTGTTTATGTATGAATTTCATTGTTATTAAGAAAGAAACTATTTTCTTATCAAAATTATTAAAAGTATTCTTCTACCAAGTTTTTTATAAAATAAAAAAAACATATTTAAGGTTCCAAAAATGTATTAACTGTAAAACAAACAAAAATAAGAGGCTCAAATTTTAAATGTAGATACTAATCAATAGAGAAAGAAATACTGACTTAATATGTACCACAAACCAATTTTCGCTTATAAAAGACAATCTTTCAAATAGATGACTCCAAGTTCTAGAAAGTACTAAATATTTTTATAGTGGACTTTTTACTACCCAAAAATGACTCTAAGATGCAAAAAGGTTCCCCGTCTCATTGATAATAATAATAATAATATGAGCGTATATTTTTCAAACTTTAATTACTTTTTTTAATACATGGAGAAAGAGAGGGGACATTGACAGGGTCACGTACTTGCGAAGGACGTTCGTGCGATTCAAAATGTTGAGTATGCAACGCATGGAGTTTTCCCAGAAATTCGAAAGCGGTGTGTAGTTTTATTAATGTGAAAGACAAATATATGTCTAGAGGTTTGGTGAAGTGCGAGACATTGCGCTAAACAACTATCAGGTTTTTTTTATCGTTTTGATTTCATTCATAGTTTGAAATGACTATATTTATTAATTTATACTTTCACAATGTTCATCTTGCTGTCATCAAATAATCGAATCTTTACTAATTATCTCTACCAGAATTTTTTTCGTAATATCATAGTATTGCATTTTATGTATGAAACAGTATAATATCTAAAAATCTTTTTTTATTCATATTAAATACCTATATACATACCTGTACTCAGAGAAGCACAAGTACAAAAAATGTACCTAAGTACAAGTATAATTACTCTACAAAATTATGTACTTCTATACAAGTACATTACGGAAAAAATAAACTTAAATTTATGTAATTTCAATTACAATTACATTCGTTTGAAACTAAAATTGTACTTTTTATGTACTTAAGTACTTTAAAAGTACTTAACTACATTTTTATGTATATAAGGATCGGAATTAAATAGCGGCTAAAAAGAGTTACGTGTGGTCAATTTTACCTACTGTTAAATGTACAATCAGCTATAATACGTACAAACACATAAAACTCTTCTTTATCAAGTGAGAAGTATCATAGAATACGACGTTTATTTTCTAATAATCGTTTAGATTAATATCTGATTAATGCATTTAGTATGCAAAACGACTTTCGATTTCTGAACTTTTAATTTAAACGCTGTAAATAATTTTATAAATATATTAGTGATGGCAATGACTAATTGTTGAAACACGTGCCAAAATGTGTTTACTTTTGATTGTTCAATACAGGTGACATTTATATTAATTAATGAAATTTCCCGCTGGGTTTTCCGTTTTGGAATATTATATAATTATAATGATATGTAAAAACGTTCAAAGAATATAAAGTTATATAAAAAGAGAAATATTATATATGTATGTACCTACCTATACCAAGAATTCTTTAGGTAGGTATTTAAAATAATATCATTATATATCTTACAGAGCAGTTTTCTGTCAACTTCAAAGAAATATATTCGTTTAAATTTTGTTTATTTTTTCAGATAAACAGTACATACCTACATAAAAACAATATCACAAAGAAAATTTTTTATCGCTTTCAGCAGAAAATGTCTAGGGATTGTGACTTGTATATTGTACAATACATCAACTTATAGAAAGTGACCTTCTTGAAAATATCATAACAAATATTAAAAATCTTATATTCCAAGTCTCAAAAGGTTTTTATTCCAGTTGTAAAAAAATGCCGCTTGCGCAAATATACCGAGAACAAAAATAAATTATTTCGTTTTTAATGTCTTGAGGCAAAGTAAATTCCATATTTACAATACGTTATTTAGTTCACATAGACTATGCAATGTCGATATATGAATGTTTTATTCTGTATAGTGCTCAGTGAAGATTTGTTACACTTGTCGATATGCAACTCTTTCTTAATTTCCCGTATTTAAAACATCAGACTGTTTCCTGTTATGTGATCGTTTTAAGAGAAATCTGATTTATATTATTACATAAAGTTATTGTTTTTTCTAGATCAGAAAGGAAGATGTATGATGTAATTATTATAAATTTAATTAATTAAGTTATAATAAGCTTGGATGTTGTTACGAGTAATTATTGCATATTCTTGTTTTATATCCTCCAGTCTAAATCATATCAGAACATAAAATCGTTAAACTAAAATACTTTGAAATCAGAATTTTGAAGTTGATACAAATGGAGTTAGTAGCTTTATCTTCTGAATAGTCTATCTGTACAATTCATTATTGTAGATACACTCTACCCTGCAAAAGTTTAAGACCACCAGAATTTTTTTCTTTTTTGGACTTTTGCGAATATTTCTCGGTCTCTGACCGCTATATTCAACGTATTTGTATTTACTGGTAATAAAATATGTTCCCCGTTCGATAACTGAACGGTCGATTAGTAACCCAGCGCTCACATGTATTTTGAAGTGTCAATTGAAATTGTCTCAGCTTTGCCATAATGACAATTTCTTTTTCCCTAACATTAGTGAGTATATTCTATATTTAGAATACCTATTGTCATGTTATTACCTTGTGTTTCGATTTTCTGCACCGACAATTACAGTGTTTTCACATTTCAAATGACCTAACCTCAATATTGTGTGATCCCCAAAAAAATATTTTTTTTACAGAAAATCACGAACATGGGGAAAGCACAGCAAATTTCGAAAGAAAAACTAGCTCTAATAGTCATTTTGAATAAATTGGGTCATTCACAGTGAAAAATTACTGATTGCGAGACGAATTGATTATATTAAATCGATCAAAAATATTAACAAAAAGTCCAAAAATCGACATTTTTTCAGATGGTCTTATACTTTTGCAGGGTAGTGTACATTCTGTACATGCATGTGGCTTTCCTTATAGAAAAAAATAACAGGATGTTATTGAAAAGTAAGGAACATGTAATTTTTGTAAAAACAGCAGTGTTATGTTTATTTCTATGGTAACCAGTTGAATCAACAACTTTCATTTCTTTTGTTTTCAAATCACAAGATAATTTTCAGAAAAATATGAATGCATACATATGTATAATGTATATACCTACACATATTAATGTGTTATATTTTTCTTATATTTATGTATATCTCAATATAGCAATCTACAATTTATATTTTATACTGAATCTAGGTTACATCAACGTATGTAGTCTGAATTCTACTACCCATATTTAAACATAATAAGATCTTAAGAGATAATAAAATGCATGTATCTCACAGAATTCGTGCCGTAACACTCTTGTATTATTCTACTCATTGCTAATTATATAGTTTTCGGTTGCAGGTACATTCATATTGAAACCATTTCCTAAATAATTAAGTAGATATAGGTAGCTTACTAATTAACATATTACATTAATTTGTTTTGTAATTGTATTGTACAGTTCGTAGTGATATTGTGTTGTTAAATTGTTGTAATTATTTTAATAATCTGTAGTAATTTGTCTGCATTAAGACTGAATTACTTTTATGTATAGGAATGTGCAAAGGTGGCTGACTATTGACTTATTAACATTACTTTTTGTATCAGGAAGTTTAAGTTGTTTACCTATACTTGATAATGTTTTCTAATTATTATTATAGAGATTATTACTTGGGTGGCAGTAGTAATTTAAAGTTTAAATTTTCATTCATATTTATCATCCATCGATATTAAAATTTTATTAAATATATAACTTCCATCAAAATTTCTTTCATTTCAAAATCTCTACAGCCTGAAGCAGTACAATGCAATGGCCATATGTTTTACCATTATTCATACATCTATTCAAATGCAAATGTGCCATTTTCAGTCACAAAACAGGTTAAAGATGACAAGAAAAATACATAAAATTCCAATAATACAATATCACTTTTGAGTAATACATTTAAAAATCGGTGTATTGTTATAAATTCATTCTTAAAATAATCACATCGACATTTGTTCGTGTGATTCATTTCCTTTTTATTACAAAACATTATTATATGGTCTATATTGTTCCAACGACACGATTTCAGCCGACAATTCCCCAAACAGATGTTTATCTACACGGTGTTATTGTATTCGAACAGTTGTCACTTGTAATTTGTGCAGATATGTATGTATTTGTGTTGGTAAATTTACCTTTCAATACCAAATCTGCATTGCCAACTATCGATGTTTCGCGTATTTCATTTTATGCCGCTTCTCGGATGAGGTTTCCAACAAAATTAAATCGAATCGAAGAGCCTGTTGAATGTGAATGTACAGTGGAGCGTTAAACTATATTTTTATAGGTTGATATATTTTTTTCTATCTCTGAAAATATAATTTATTTTACATATATATATATTTTTTAATAAAAGTAAAGATGTGGCAAAGATAAGGTTTTCTTTCCATTTAAAAAAAGGGCTGATTTATTTTATATATGGATTAATAAAAAGAATTATATACCATTTTAATATACATACATATAATAGCTTCTATCTATATATTAGCAAGAGTTTTTAAAAATAGCCATTATGATAAATAGCTAATAATATATAAATAAAAATTATGTAATTGCTTGTATAGGTATACTTTAGTATTAATAAGTTAAATTTAAAATAAATGAGCTTTAATTAAGTAATGTATGTTTTTGAATATTTTAATTATATCTAATATAAATTCTAACACTTTATAATTACAAATATATCTGAATACACCTACGATTCGACAGTAATATATGTAGCTATATTCAGGGTAGGTGTAAAAATATAAATATAAATTCATGTTATTTATTATCTACAACTTTCAAAGCATAATTACTACACAGAAAAAATCTATTAACTGATAATGACATCATCCAAATGTAATATTTTACGTAAACTTAATGAGCCAATGAAATAATAATCACTTATGAATATTTATTTACTTCTTTGAAAATTAAATACAAAATTGTTATCTTTGAGGAAGAATTTTTAGTGTAAACTTTTAAAGAAATGAGTCATCGTCTCAAAATTTGTTTCAGCTTTTTAAAAGTAAATAAAAACCCGCGCAAATATTTAAATTATATGCACGCGACAAATTGAAACGGTACACACATACATATTTAACTGTCTTACAGCATGATTTAATGACAATCAGCCAATAAGTGTCGAAATGGTGGACATTTAAACTAATTATTAGTATAATTTATTAATTAATTATTATATTATCATAGCAACTGCTTGTTTCAAATTTGACTATTCTATTTTTTATATCTTTTGTCTCGTAGTACTTATCATTTTATAATCATTAGTAAGTGTTCATCACTGCGTGCTCATTACTGATTTTACTTTTTCCATTACTGGAGAAAAAAAAAACAAAATAAAAGGCTGTAATTTAAAAAATAAACTATATTTGCGGACTTTGGTAATTAAATTGATTAAATAAAGAGTTACTTGTTTTCATGAGAATTCCAAAAAAGAAGCCCGTCAATCACAAAAACAGTAAACCTTGCTCTTATAGCGGCCATAAATGGTGCCACTAACTTAATACTATTTTAATCTTATAATCTGGTTGTAATCTATGTTATTTTGGTAGATATAATCACCAAAATGAAGTGACTCAAATAATCAGATAAAAATATCAGGATAAATATTTGTAACTATATACAAACGTCATGATTAATGAATATAGATTGGAAACAATAAAATCAAAATGCATTTAAAAAACTATAAACTTGTGTATCATAAAAGTATATCTGAAATTCCTCAGGTCACTAACCAACAAAAGTCATTAAAATTCGCACTGATATAATTATTACTTCTACATTATCCCTCCCCCTCTTTCTATCAATTTCATATCCTCTATGGTAAAATAATTACACAATGTAATTCCAATGCATTCAAATAATAAAGATAACATGTATCCGTAACGATAAAAATGCACGCTGCATCTCATTCCATCGAAACACGATATAAGATTGTATCGATAATAAAATATAAATTTTAAAATGAGTTAGTTATATGTTGCTGTGTATTGTTCCCTTTCACTCTCGCATGAGTTGCTGTTTGATTTGTTATCCCTCCCCCTCTTTCTATCAATTTCATATCCTCTATGGTAAAATAATTACACAATGTAATTCCAATGCATTCAAATAATAAAGATAACATGTATCCGTAACGATAAAAATGCACGCTGCATCTCATTCCATCGAAACACGATATAAGATTGTATCGATAATAAAATATAAATTTTAAAATGAGTTAGTTATATGTTGCTGTGTATTGTTCCCTTTCACTCTCGCATGAGTTGCTGTTTGATTTGTTGAGGAATTTAAATACCTCGATATAGTGGGTCCGCGCATAAAGCGATTACCACGACGGTATTCGACCCATGTATACCTTGCCCGAGGCTAAGGAAGTCGCTACCGACAGAATGTATGGACCACAGCAGCACTGCGTGCTCTTTTGCTCTCTTGATGATACATGCACCGTACTTATGATGGTAGTTGATAGTAGAAATCGTGTATATTAAAACATTAATATAATAGGAATTGATATTACGTCTGATAATGAACTTATGATTTTGTTGTTAAGTACATAGCAGTTTTTATTTGTGTTTACGGTATCTACATTGAAAACTAACTAATATAATTGTTTGTTTTTGGATTCAGTTATAGTATAGTACACATTTTTTGAACACAATAATTCCTTAATAAACGAAAATTGGTACATATGTAGTCTTATATCTACACTTTATGAAACCGCCCAGGAAATTTTTTATGATATTGGTTTAAAATAAATAACAAATTAACAGTTTTAAAAGACTTTTTAAAGTGTAGGTATAAAACTACATACATATATGTGTTTTTGTTGTATATATTTGAATATTTTTACTGTACTATGTACGTCTTCTTAATTTTAACTTTCTTAAAAAGTTTGTAATATTTGTATAACTTTGAACTAAATCTAACCATTATTTTATATTCGAATATGGATAATCGTAGTAAGACTATGTATTTTTAAATCTATTAAAAACCGATAAATTATAACCCATTTAAATTATCAAAGCATTCATAATGTTCGTTACATATAATGATACAACAAAATATCTTTGCAATGAAATTCCTCTATTCATCGTTATTAGTATTGTATTTATTTTTAATAGGCTTCAAGCTTAGTGGGGTTTACACAGATAAAGGATTTACCTCTGTATGTTCTATGTAATAATTATCAAACATTGTCTTCAAACTTGTAATTAACGTGGAATAATAATTGTGCTATTAATATAATAAATACGACACGGTGTGTGCAATTATAATATCAGAAATACGATAAACTCCAAAATAACTCATTTAATAGATCTATATAAATATCTATAGTGGTGTACATTATACAAGTCTTGAGGCTTCCGCGGTGATCTTGATATGGATCTTGGCTTCTGAGTGTAAGCCGCGTCGATTTGGTCGTGTTATCGACTAACGTTTCGTCACACATTGCAGTGAACATCTTCAGGGCTCTTCTTTTTAGAAGATAATACGACCAAATCGACGCGGCTTACACCCAGAAGCCAAGTTCCGTGGTGTACATTATTTTATATATGTATAATGTATATAATATACATCTTTCTACAACATTTTTAAATCAGAAAGAGTATAACAGCTCAAAAAAAAAGTATTCCCAAAATAATCTATATAGATATGGCATATAAATATATAGATATGCCAGAGTAAAAATGCAACCACATTCCATACATGGAGCGTGTGGTAAAAAATTCACACGGTACCTGAACTAAATCAATGCAAAAATTGTTAACTGGTAAAAAAGTAGCGGAGTAATTTTTTATGTAATTTGTAAGCGACCAGAATAAACTTTAATGCGTATATTTATATTAAAAACAAATGAGTGAAAAGTATTCCCGTTATTGTACTAAACGTTTCTGAGACAAATGAATGAGTAATTAGAAATTAGGCTAGTATGATTTATGTGTATCCGCGCGAAATATGTAACGAGATCAACCTCGTAAGCGGCGAGAATTTATGCTGCTATCATTTCTTGGACAGTAAAAGTAATTGCAGGTTTTGACACATACGTTTAAAGGTGTGTCACATGTTAATGGCATTAGAAGTATTATTTTAAATATTCTTATGATGATTAGACCAGTTTTAAGGATATCGAAAAGTAGGTAAGTATTAAAATAATCAACTTTTGAGTTTTTTCTGCAGTTATTTCAGTGTTCCATTGATAACAAAATAATACTGTTTTAATAAACAACTTCTAAAATGTGTATTATTAAATTCAATCTAATTTTTTGGCAATATATTCAGCTATGAGAAAAGGTATAGCTTTTGCTGCGATGGACTCTTATATTAACGCTTAAATAGAAGGAATTAAAACAATATGTCCAGCTTTGTTGGATTTAAAAAATAAAAATTAAATTCATAATGACTAGCCTATATACATATAAGCAATATTTTTTTAGAAAAATCATTACGAAAATGTAAAATATAAAACTTAAGGTCATGTGAAATGACTTCTATAAAGACACGAATACAAATTTAATTCTTTTTAAATATTCATTAAATTGTTAGAAAGGTAAATGAATTGATACCAAGAAAGTAAAATAAAAAAATCATTCAAGTATTTTCACGTCATTTAAACTATTACGTTATAAAGTAATACCGCGAATCGAAAATACATTAAAATAAATTATAGAATGGCATATTTTCATTGCCAACTATAATGATGAAATGTGTGGGTACGTCATTATAAACATACATGATTCTCTCAATACAACTGATATATTATATTATTATATAACATGTATGTAATTGAACTTGTTTTACTAAAAGTAGCAAAGCAGTAATTATTTTGAAATGTTTGCTATCTGTGCCAGGTGCAAATATTACTTTGTCATTTGCGATAAATATGGAATTATCTAATGTTAACGAGGCTTTGTGGTTTTATTACTTTATATGGAAAGTATTCATTTTTTCTTTTCATTGTGAATCATTTAACCTATTTAAATTTTAATAGAAAATTAAATAGACTTATTTTATTGTATAAGTAAATTATTTGAAATAAAACATTATAAGATACTGGCACCAGTCTTCGATATGACCCCAGTAATAGCTATATTTTAATTAAATGTACTGAACTAGAAATTAATATTTGTTGATATTTGATTATTACCATTTCTGAATATTATTCTATATACATTTAACTGTCTTACAGCGTGATTTGATAAAAATCGGCCAATAGCTGTCGAAATGGTGGACATTTAAACTAATTATTAGTATAATTAATTAATTAATTATTATATTATCATAGCAACTGCTTTACATTGTTTCAAATTTGACGATTATTTCTTTTATATCTTTTGTGTCGTAGTACTTATCATTTTGTAATCATTAGTAAGTGTCCATTACTGCGTGCTCATTACTGGTTTTACTTTATCCATTATTGGAGAAAAAACATAAACAAAATAAAAAGTTATAAAAACAAACTATATTTGCGGTCTCTGGTAATTAAATTGATTAAATAAAGAGTTACTTGTTTTATTAGTAACATGAGTTCATGAGAATTACAAAAAAGAAGTCCGTCAATCACAAAAACAGTAAACTTTGCTCTTATAGCGGCCATAACTGGTGCCAATACCTTATATCTTGTTAAAAATATTTTACGTATTATTCTCTTTAAAATTTTCTCTGGATAAACATTAACGCATAGTTAATATTTAATCTCTAATAAAAATAAACTAAAAAATTAGCATGAATGGTCTAATAATCAGTTAGCAAAAACAAATAGAAAGATAAAAATTTGAAATGCAAACACGGAAATATTAAACAACGGATGTTAAAATAAATTAAACACTTCAAGTCAATATGAATGGACAGACAGTTAAAACGAACTATTTATTAATTTGACACTTGGGTTAGCATCAATCTTTTATTTTTAATTTGTCATTTTACATAATAAACAAATTAAATTAAAAATATCTATCAGTTCTAATAATTTTATCATTAATCAAAACAGGCAGAATTGACTTTCACTCGACAGATCAGGTAGTAAGTAATAAATTTGAGAAAAAATGTGAATGTTTGACGGTGTCACGTGAGATAGTGTTCTTTTATTGTTTTTTCTATTGTTCCTTTTCCTTAAAAGCGGCTGCGGTTATAGAAATAATTCTCACCAAACATTCTTAACCAGAATATCTCAATCAATTAAAACACAAGTTATAGTTCTGATGAAACAATAAAATTAGTTTAAAATTTAATTATAAATATTATTTTTATCATGTAATTTTTCTCTATAAACTCTTAACGCAGTTCAGTGATCAGTCGTTTTGTTAAACCATTTTGATGTATTCACTGCTGAATGAATTTTTTTAAAGCACACACTACGTGATCATCTTATGTCAATTTTTGATAGATATTTTTTTCCTTTTAACAATTATTACAGTTCAGTGTTCTATAAAATTGAATACCGATTAGCGACAGTGGTAGCATAGCAGTCCACACATGGGTTGGAAGGGGTTATAGGAATCAAAAAGCTTTTTTTTATTCGTTTTATTATTATTAATAACTAACCCAAAAGAAAGCCTGTGTAGAAATGTTTATTTTATAAATATATATTAAAAGATTGTTTTATGAAGAATAATATCATAATTTAAGACATTTGTACGAGTGGAATAAAAAAAAATTCAAACAAACAATAAAAATACCAAATTTTAAAAGGACGAAGAAACTGTAAACACCGTAAAATTTGCATAAAAATAAAATTGTCTCCACCACTTTTTTTTTAAATTATTCCCTGATGATGCTTCAAAACGTATTCGTGTACACTGCAACGCGAAAAAACGCCTTAGCCCTTTATCCCTGAGGCGAAAAAGCTTCAATAATTGATGTTAATGTGCCTGTGGGATATGTATTAGGTATATTTTGATTTAAATAAAAAATTAATTTAAAAAAGAGGGAGGGGTAAAACTTAGTATCTGTTTTAGAAAAATATAATTTTTAGTTTTGTTTAATTGGATTTTAATAAAAACATTTAAAAAGACGTACTACTCAGATATTTCAAGTCGACTGATTTTTGTTAATAATCTTAAGATGGGTAAAGGGGAAGATATTATTAATCTAGAGTTTCTAGGAAAAGGTACAAAAAGAGTTGCCTGAATTACTTGCGTACGTGCCTCATACTTTGCGGGTAAAGGGTTACGTATCTAATGTTTTACCTTCAATTTTTCAAATTCTGAACATGATGCAAATAAGTTGAGAACTACTGATATATTGGACATTTGCGTCACGCACAGAATGTGTTGTCGTGTGGTGTGCAGATGTGTTGCTACAGAGGCAAACCGGAAACCCGGCCACTGGGTCCCACAACAACACAATGTGCGTTTCGGACATATCCGATCTCAAATCGGAAGTTGTCGCTGATATTTTGTCTAGTTACAATCATATTTAAATTATCGTATTGTAGTGCAATTATCTACCAGCTTGCATAACGTTAGTCGAAATTTTATGGGTCAATAATGGAAGTAAGGTACTGGAACCAGTTATGGCCGCTATAAGAGCAAGGTTTACAGTTTTTGTGATTGACGGGTTTCTTTTTTGTAATTCTTATGAACTCATGTTACTAATAAAACAAGTAAATCTTTATTTACTCAATTTAATTACCAAAGTCCATCAAATATAGTTTGTTTTTTAAATTATAGCCTTTTATTTAATTTATGTTTTTTATCCAGTAATGGATAAAGTAAAATCAGTAATGAGCACGCAGTGATGGACACTTGCTAATGATTACAAAATGATATGTATTACGACACAAAAGATATAAAAGAATAAATCGTCAAATATGAAACAATGTAAAGCAGTTGCTATGATAATATAATAATTAATTAATTAATTATACTAGTTTAAATGTCCATCATTTTGACACCTATTGGATGATTGTCATCAAATCACGCTGTAATTAGACATTTAAATGTATATAGTATATATCTATAGAATAATATTCAGAAATGGTAATAATCAAACATCGAAAAATATTTCTATTTCAGTACATTTAATTAAAAAATAGCCATTACTAGAGTCATATCCAGGACTGATGCCAGTACCTTATCAAATATTTTAATGATACAAAATCAAGAATTATTCTAGATTAAGATATTTCTTATTTATTTTTAATTTTATTACCTTATTTCGTGTCTCGATTAAATTTCCTTAATCATTATTCATTTGAGTAGTTTTATTGTTTTAATAACAAAAGCATATCCTATACTTTATTAAAGTAATGCATGAAATAAAAGTAACAATATTTTATACTATGTATATGATTAAATCTAATTAAACACTATTTTATATAATGATGAGATAAATACATTTCACTTTGCTATTTGCAAACATTCTGAATTACAATATATTCCCATGAAAATATGCTTTACATATAATTCTTGTACACCTACTGACACTGAAACCTATATGCATTCTAAAACCTACCAAATTATTCTAAAGTACCTATTATGTTTGAAATATGAGTATAAAAAAACAGACCGTATTACTCCCCCGTCCATTGCTGTTTAGGGATCGTTCCGCACATGAACACACATCCTCCAATGTCTCTCCCGAAAATATTGAATTTCCTATTCCGGCGGAATTGGCGTGACTCCGGTAGCGGAAGTAAACGCGTAGGGAACCACTCAGATGTGACCCTTCCTGTAGGTTTGCTGATGCAGTGATATTCAACACGTGGACTTGTTGGTGTTCTTTTTAGTACAAATATGATAACATGTCGAAATAAAATGTGTTGAATATTTGTAATGTGAAATAATTATAGATACAATTAAAAACATTATACAAAAAAAAAACAGCAGGCAAATATTAATTACCTGATTATGTATAATTTCATATATGATTTAAAATGATTACTATTAGCTGCTATATCAATTTTTTTTAGAAGTAAGGGTCGAATGCTAGAAAGTGTTTAAAAAAAAAACATAATTACTGGAAATTTCCAAATTTGTAAAGCTATTTTGTAAATACTTTCTTTATAACCTTGAAATATATATTTTCTTAAATCATGTATAATACTTTAAACTAAACTTTAAAAAATAATGTGAAAAAATCAACTTTTAAAAATAGGACAAAAAGATTGTTGATCACATGACAATTTATTTTAATCAAGGGAAAAAAAACATATTTTATAATAAATATTTTAGAAAAACGTTTACAACCTCTGGTTTAATGTGTACATGAACAACATCACTCCCTCATCCACCTCACCCTTAACGGGCTACTAAAAGACATATCGGGTGTTGAGGTGCCGATATGGTTTATTTTAACTTTGATTTATTGAAATTGTTTTTTGCTAATTTGTTGTAGTTTTTATAACTTTGCTTGAAATATTTATGATACGCGTTTAAAGGAAACAGTATGTTTACCTTTTGTAAAAATGATGTAAATTTAAAGAAACTTGTTAGACTACCCACATAATTATTAAATAAATCAATATTTAATGGTGTCAATAAAATTAATAGACTTTAATTTGTTTTTTTCATGTTTCTGTATTATTTTCATCAATATTTATCGTACTTAATGAAAAATTATAAAGATACATAAGGTACTGGTACCAGTCTTGGATATGACCCCAGTAATGGCTTTTTTAAAATTAAATGTAGTAAATTAGAAATATTTGTTGATATTTGATTACTACTATTTCTGAATATAAATCTATATACATTTAACTGTCTTACAACGTGATTTGATGACAATCGGCCAATAGGTGTCAAAATGGTGGACATTTAATAAACTAATTATTCGTATAATTAATTAATTTATTAATTATAATATTATCATAGCAACTGCTTTACATTGTTTCAAATTTGACGATTCTTTCTTTTATATCTTTTGTGTCGTAGTACTTATCATTTTGTAATCATTAGCAAGTGTCCCATCACTGCGCGATCATTACTGGTTTTACTTTATGCATTACTGGAGAAAAAACATAAACAAAATAAAAGGCTATAATTTAAAAAACAAACTATATTTGCGGAATTTGGTAATTAAATTGATTAAATAAAGAGTTACTTGTTTTGTGAGTAACATGAGTTCATGAGAATTACAAAACAGTAAACCTTGCTCTTATAGCAGCCATAACTGGTGCCAGTACCTTACTGAAGTTTTGTATTTAAACTGTAATGATTTCTTTGTACTCATATAATGTTTTGAACGTATTTTGTGGTGTAAATATAGTACTTATTTGTCATACATGTTTCTACTTTCCCTATAATTATCGTATATTATACATATATATAATACATCCATTAAGTAATTGTTTATTATAAAGTAAATAAATTCATCAGCATTAATACTTAATTTATATTTTAATGACTGCTTATTAAATTTAAAATTCATCTATTCATTTGCTTGTATCTAAAAATAATCATAATTGCAATTAAAAATGAAACAAAAACAATCCACACTCTTCGTTTTTTTAAATTAAACAATATCCTCTTTGACGTTAATTCAGTGATCTCTTTTACGAAGGCATCTTAATTAAAAATAATAATAAATAATTTGTTTTGGTGTCCGGACGTCGCCAGACCCTCAGCCGGATGTTACAAACGTCTCCTTTCATTACTTAATCCTGGCTCCAGCCTCAACGAGACTGAGCACGTGCGTGAACACGCACACTGAGATCGTAATTTCAAATCAAATGAGGTGTTAAGTGCATCGTTAGCTTCCGTACAGAAATAATTTTTCTCATTGTAAAAATGTTACAATCTTAATCAAAGTTTTACAATTACTGTTCTTACTTTTACGAGTATGTTTTATTATTGAAGAATATAAGAAAGATGAATACTCGTTTATAACATGTATTGTAAATGTTTCAAATGAGTATAATACCTGATTTATGAAAAATAAAGCATTAGCAGATATAAATTAAATATCTGCATTTATGGACATTATAGTTTAAAAACAGCAATCAAACCACAGTAAAATAACGAATTGTATTGTTACTTACCTAAATTAAAACAGTGTAATTACATAATTAACAAAAACTAACAGAGTTAATTTGGTGTATGCATTTCAATAAATTATTCATATGTACGTCACAAAAACATACAATTTTTTTATTATTAGATTATTCTACGTATGTTGTACATTATTCTTTTAATTAAAAATTATAGGTAGTAAATATGCTTACACGCATATGAATATATGCATTATCCTGTTTTAGTTTTTCTAATAATAAATACCTAAATCTATAAATATACATATTTTCTTATATTTATAAAAAATATTTTTTTAGTATATTATTTCATGTTAATGATGTTAAGGTATAAGATTTTTCAATAGAAATTACTAAAACAGAAAGAACACAAAAAATAAGTATACATTTTAAAAATATAATCATATATTTCATACAAGATAAATTATTTAAAGATATATTTAAATAACAATTCGACTATCAAGAAAATTTGACGTGCTTTTCCCAAGTTGAGTTTATTATTTCTGTGATATATGATTTGAATTCGTGAAGCCTGTTGAAACGATGTGCGACGGAACTCTTTTATTGTTCTCCGCTCTACGGAATATGTAGGCGAAGTAGATACAACTGGAGGCTGAACTTGTGTCCTTGGACCAAGGAGGCTGTTGTTTCCCATCTCAGACCTCTCCCGTGAACGCCCCTCGGTGATACCAATGACCTCTTTAGGACCACACTTTAACCCGGACCGATATTATTTGTTTTATATCTGTTTTATTGTATTAACACTTCCACATAATTTGTATGGGCTAATATTGTATTTCATTAGGGTTTTGTGCGTATGTCTGTTTGTATTATTTTTTGTTTTTATTTAAACATATGTAAAAAGTTTACTTATTGGTTCCTGGATGTACATATGTATGTCATGGTTACATCATTATTAGATCAACGTTAACGCAAAACATGTGTGACTCAACGAAACATAAATTAAATTAGGAAATATATTATTAGCGTCTTAGGAATATAATATACTGAAAATTGTATAAGGTAGTGGCACCAGTCTTGGATATGATCCCAGTAATGGCTATTCTTAAATTAAATGTACCTACTGAACTCGAAATATTTGTTGATATTTAATTACTACTATTTCTGAATATTAATCTATATACATTTAACTGTCTTACAGCGTGATTTGATGACAATCGGCCAATAGGTGTCAAAATGATGGACATTTAAACTACTTATTAGTATAATTTATTTATTAATTATGATATTATCATAGCAACTGCTTTACATTGTTTCAAATTTGACGATTCTTTCTTTTATTTATTTTGTGTCGTAGTACTTATCATTTTGTAATCATTAGCAAGTGTCCATCACTGCGTGCTCATTACTGGTTTTACCTTTGCCATTACTGGAGAAAAAACATGAACAAAATAAAAGGCTATAATTAAAAAACAAACTATATTTACGGACTTTGGTAACTAAATTGATTAGATAAAGAGTTACTTGTTTTATTAGTAACATGAGTTCATGAGAATTACAAAAAACAAGCCTATTAATCCAAAAAAACGAAAACTTGCTCTTATAGCGACCATAACTGGTGTCTTTACCTTATATAGAAAAAATATTGATTATCAAATAACACCGATCGATTCATAATTACATACATTATGATATCTGAATTATAACACACATATTCATTCGACATAAAAGTAATGTATTATAATGATTTTTAAACTATTTAAAAGGCATACAAGCTAAGAATTTATAATCATTACGTCACTAATATTTACAAAGTTTTTAGATTGAAAAATACCTATTCTTGACTTCTGAATGTTTTTGAAGAATTCGAAGGTACATATCCCAATTTCCGTATGCACATATGGGATAAATCAATTTAAATAATATAATCTTATGTAAAGGAACTAAAATAAATTAACACGTTTTCGGTTTCATCAAACATGACATTTCTAGGAATTTATATGACATCTTCAACGTCCCGTGTCCATACGGTATACAGTATAACATTTATGATTTCCTTATGGTATTTCGTTTGTAGATGTATGGTAGCATCTTGGAATTCAAACCTTATACAAGAGATTTATTTTCTGAAAGTTTAAGGCTTCCTAACTATGTAAGTAAGGAAAGTGATACTACTTATGATTAATATTATTGTTTACTTAAAAGTAACTGACAGGACACTAGTCCGGTGGCTTGGAGCTAGATTTCATAGCAGGAGGGAGCCCGTCAAAAATCCTGACCCAGGAGCCTGTGATAGGATATAGGATGTGTATAATATAGGTTATAGAAAAAAATCTATGTATTCAATAAAGTAAAATATTCCGACAATAAAGAATATGTGCTATGTACATTAGAGGTAATGCAATATAGCCAAAGTATAATAAAAAAAAGAGAGATATATAACTAAGAAAAATTTCTAACAGATGTTGGAGTCTGAGAAAAAATAAATAAAATGTTCTCGGCCGGAAATTAACCCTTCCATGAGAGTACGGTATGGGTAACCCCGCGGTAAATATAAAAGCATCCTGTAAAAACAAACTCTTACAAATTACAAAGGCATTTGCCAATGGTTCTTTTTTACCGCTCAGAAAGGATGTTGAAATTGATACAAAGAAAATTTTGTTACGTTTATTGTTCTATCAATTGCTGCATAATGAAAATAAAGTCAATAATAAACATTTACTTTGATATTCTTATCTAAATATGATAGAGAAATGCGTTTTGTTTTTGAAGTTTCGTAGATTTCTTTTGTTTTATATGATTGTATATAGTTCATACATAAGAGACTACAGAAATATAAAATTTACTTTAAAATTTGGATTTACATATTTATACTATAACTGTAGATATGTACATATATAGAAATACATTAAGAATTGCATGCTACATATAGAATAAAAGGTACTATTGTATAATATTATAACTGTGTTGATAATTATTATTTTATAATATTTATTTGCAATGTCATTTTTATTTCATCCAGTTGTAAATGTATTCTTTAAATTGAAATTAAAAAATTTAAATATTATAGGCGATTTCAAACATCCATTGAATAAAATTGAATTACTGTCAAGTAATTATCCCATTCGAATGTATAATAACTTTATAATTATTCGCTAATGAATATTTAATTGTGGGGTTGTTGAAAATGAATTTGTAATTTTATATATCCTACTTTATATAAATTGCAAGTAAATAATTGAAATGTATATGACCGCCAAATTTTATATTTATTAGTAAAACATGTATAAGTATATCGTGCACATCCATAGTAGAAATTTATTTTCTAACCATATATATTGTGTTTTTAATCTAAAACAGATAATATCAACAGATTTATTCAGTTTATTGAAATTGCTTTAAAAATACAAGCCTCGTTCATAATTTTTCAAAAAAATTTTTTTTTTAAATGTCGTACGGCCAACATTAAAAAAATGACAAATTGCTGTCGAAAATTTTAAATTCTGTAGCTTGACTTAAAAAATGGCAATAAAAAATTATTAATTAATTATTTTTACATAAAATATATTACAACTCCAATAATATATCTAACATTTGCTAAATGCAGATAATGAAATTCTCGCTCTTTGCTTTGAAAAATATTTTAAATATTGATAATGTTTCTCATTTATTTAAAATTTGATGTATGGTAAATTCAAAACAGTAATTATCAATAAGATCAAATAAAATATTTTAAACGGCTTTTTGTATAAAAAAGTAATAATAATTAAATATCTGCACTGAAGGACATACTTGCATTCAAATATTTTTAAACATTCCAAAAATGCGTGCATAAATCTCAAATATTTGAGAGCAAACTCTTACAAAAGGACACTTGAATAATATCAGGACGTCCTTTCATTTAACTTCAATAGAAAAGCAATAATCACCATAAACTTCCTGTCCGTCAATTCTTCCCTAAAAGGCGACAAATGTCTCCGCAAAAATACACCATAAATTACACCATAACCAGATAAGATTTCACGCTCAATTATCCCAAATACAATTATTATTTGCGACAAAGTATGTATGTGTGAAACAGGCCATAGAGAATAAAGGGATGTTTTTTCAAAGCAGGTAAGTAAACTATTTTGACTTTAATTGTTCGCTGCGTGGTATGGAGGATCCACGGTTGAGTGGTTCTTTTTTATCATTACTGTTTATCTATGCAGAGGGTGCAGTATTGTAGGTTACAGAGAGACCCTCTGCTACACCTGTGCCGGCGATTCATGTGCGTGATTTTTACTTGCTGGTTAGTTTTGTACGTAATGTGAATATCCTGTAATATTGTATGTATAATATACGTACATTAATATTGATCTTAAAAACCATGTTCAATAATTATATTTACATATATCTGTTATATTTTGAATGCATTTATCGTGTATATGTAAAATACTGATTTCCTTTCATGAGTATCTTATATATTTTTCAAGATTTCCGGAAATTTTATAATTTTTTTTTAGATTAACTTTTTTCTGTTATCGCCTAAAACTATCAAACAAATTTGATATTTTCTTTGATTATTGTTTCTTTTTCTTTTCTAGTCATAACACCCTCTCAAAAACAATTTCTTATTACAACCATCCTCACTCGCATGAGAGGGCACTAGGTACTAGGTACACACCTATTGAAAAATCCGTCACTACTGTTATTGTTCAAAGGCCAAAATATCTACAAATCAAATAATCGAGAAAATCCATGTTTTGTAAACATTACTTAACATACAGATACAAAGAAGGTTTTTAATTTTCAATCGATAGTGGACAAGTGGACTTACAATTAGTCATATTGGCAACTAAGTGACTCATATATCGTTATAATTATACTTTCTACAACAAAATACTGTACAAATATAACTTGTTTATGAAATAAATATTAAAATTAATAAAATTATCAGCACATTTTTCGTATTCCTATTTCCTGAATTATTTCTATACCAATTAAAATCAATGATTGCATATCATATTATCCATTTTAAGATAATAAAAACGTTAATACTATCTCATATCTTAAATATTTTAAATCTGAACTGTTATCTGCATAAAATCTTAACATTAGTATACTAATTAAACATGTTTGTTAGATAATTATGAAAAGTTGCTAAATAGATAAGGAGGAATGCATGTCAAACTAGATACCAGGAGAGAAATAGAATTATGTATAACATGGATACAAATCAAATACTTTAGGCGGTCTACCAAAAAGACCAGATCATGACGAATTCCGTTTCAAAAGAATAAATGCTCTGTGAAACATGGCAGGTTGAATGACTTGAAAAATTTTGTGTATTTTTATTTGAATCTATTCAATACAATTAATAACATAACGGTTGGGAATGCAATGTTTTTGAAATCTGTTGGTTTATTTATTTGAATAAATAAAATAAAAAATATATAATGACATTTCAAGAATAAATATCAAATAAAAACATTGATTTGGTTTCCCATCAATTGTATTTACCACTGAAATAAAATTTTAGAATTTTTGTATAAATTAATAATCAGTGAGACGTCTTTATTCGTGTTTACTCTTCTTACATTTTAACATCAACGCTTCGAATTTTAGAATTTATTATCGTGAAAATCCCATTGAAAAATTGAATATTAAAATGTGTACCTATGTTAAGTTATACGATAATGTATATTCATAATATGAAAGGTCACCTTTCAAAATTTAAGAAATAATTCGTTCTGTTACTTCTTCTTCCTTTATGTGTTTTTTGTCAGCATATTATATTAGATATATTTAAAATATACATATAAAGATAACATTTTTTCATTTTCACATTATCTTTACTAACACTATTAATAACATATTTTCATTCAAGCGTAACTATCTATTTAACTATTTTTAAATACTTTTTTTCTACATGTCAAATATAGATAAAGCAAAATGCAACACTAATTTTATTCTGACTTGTGTAAACTAAGCAAATAAAGAAATATTATAATCGATTTTGTAAAATTCTGTTCATACTCCATGGACTTCATGGACTATAATTTAATAAAGAAGTTTCATCGGGTATATGGAAATAATATTAGAATATTAATTCAATTTTACCGAACCTTCATTCAAAAGCGCTCGGAAAAGTACAGTAATATTTTCTTTATGTCCGTTGACATCACTTTTCCAGTAGTACATATATTTCACTTCTTTCAGGATTTTTTTATCTACAATATCTTAAAATAACTGTATACAATATACGTATACCAAATTATTCTTGACAAAAAAATCAATCTTTAATATATTAAAAGCTCTTTCTACTATATTGAAATATTAGATGTGAGAGATTAAATACATACATTTCATTTTAATACATAATATTTTTTTAATATTTTGGTTATTTTTATATTAATTTACTTGTATTATTATCCAAAAATTTAAAGCTGTGATGTAGGTGAACTAAATTTAATATTTTAAGTGATAGAAATGTAGATAAAAGTATATGAATTATTTTGGATTTAACCTAATAAATCATTATAGAAATCTGCTCCCTACTTATGATATAATTAATTGGTAAATATCCTTCGTTAACGAAGATAAACTATTAAATGTCAAACATAAATCAATAAAAACAATGTAGGTATACCTTATATCGGTATAACAATGCATCCATATGTGTTTATAAATATGATCCCGGGGTTATTTGAGGTTAAGTACACTCTGAGCAAGGGTAATGTAATGTTCTAGGCGTGGTCCATTAGAGGGTATTAAAAAACCTAAACGAAAATAGATACGTTTTTAGTTAAAAAAAATGCAAATCATGATGTTTACGCAAACTAAATATGTATAAGGTATATTTATAGATAATTTGTATAAACAAGGAGTTTGTTTATTTTTTATTGTTAAATAATATTCAAAACTATGTAAGTACATGTATTGTGTTTATAAAATACATATTGGTTTGTTGTTGTAAGTAATATAAGAGTAATTAAATGTAAATAATTTTTTTAGTGAATCAAAAAACGTAATGATACAAAATAAATAAAATAATTGAGATTTTCTTTACAGTCTTGTAGAAACTGTAATGATACATTGAAATAAATTCAATTTATATTGATATATGTATAAATAAATTATCGAGTACTTTCACCAATACGCAAATATCAAAATCAGCTATTTTATTTGGCTTCTGAAAAGCAAACTTATAAGTATTCTGTCTATGGTATAGCTTACGATATACGAGTATATGTTTTTAAAATGTTAAACTGCATAATATATTGTATTTAAAGACCACAGTGGTTGCTTCGGACTTTATGTTTAATTAAAACGAGAGTAAAGTATGATATATTTTGATGAGCACTGTGACTCATAGATCACGAGGTAAATCCCCGGTGTGGGGCCCAGGGCGGCGCACCTTTCGGTCACGGCATGCGAGTGGTTTAATTGGAGGCAGTTATCGCGTGCCCCAACAACCATGACGGAAATGGTTTCTTGTATATCCTTGCTCTTGTCTTCAGATGATGATTCCTTAACACGTGTAGTGCATGAGATTACTCCAGACGTCATAGGTTGTTATTCTTTTTAAGTTGGGGTTTTCCTGACTGTTTTTTTCCTTGGGAACAGGAAATATATAGAAATATATTAAACGTTGTTATATCCAGAGCCTTTGAGATAGATAACTAATTGTAAATATAAACATACAAATTGATTACATAGCTTATCAAAAATCCATTATAATTTCAATTAAATTTTATTTTATATTTTTCCTTTATTTATACAAGTCTTGAGGTTTCCGCGGTAATCTTGATATGGATCTTGGCTCTGGGTATAAGCCGCGCCGATTTGGTCGTGTTATCGGTCAACATTTTGTCTTCTAAATTTCCTTTATATAATTTTTCAAAAACTTGGTGACAATTTTTTTAGTCCTCATTTTTGAGCCCGTTAAAGCCCAGAGCGCTAATCAATTATACTACCAGACTCTCCTCACTAATAAGGACTGGTTTTACCTATACACATTTATTTTTTAATATTAAAATATGAAGAATCTTTAAAATTAATAAATTCGATCAGAAGAGAATTTTTAATTAACATATATAAAATACTGTTGGTATATATTTTTTAATTATTTTTTGATAGCAATCATATTAGTTCGTAAAAAATTTCTTATTAATCGTCGAAGAATTTTGTTTTAATTATTAAGTTATTTACACTAATAAGTGTTCTAATCATGACTCCTCTCAATTTAATTAATAAATAAAATTATAAATTTAATGATATTTTAATTTAATTGTTTGTAATTTTTGATGCAGCATTATATATAAATATTTTTATTTAATAGATTATTAATTCATTACATTCATTCAAAAAACTTCATATAAGACCGGCTGAAGTCCATCAAAATATCTAGGATAACATTTTTAAATAGTAATATCTTCCTTTCCTAGAAAAACCCTCTCTAAATTATATACCAGATTATACACAAAAAACGATATTTTGATTAAAAGTAAAAACACCGCTCTGTTATCAACCCTGTCAACAAAACCATAACGAGCATATAATTTATATCTATTAAAATAGTGATTTATGAAAATCGGCAATCTATACAAAAATTACTGTACCTACATATTTTATTAAATTATAGTAAAAATAGTTAATTAAGCTTCATTAAATTCATTAAAATAATTGTATACAATGTTTCAAAGATCACTTTCCAGAATGGCGTCATCAACCCATCGTCTTGCTGATTCATAAATTGAGTGTTGATCCATACCATGCAAATCTCTATAACTATCAGTGACTCTATCACACTGGTAAGATGTTCTGGGAAATGTGATTCCGGTTTATAAATGAGTAACTTATTTGTTTAGAGGATTGTTTAATAGTCCTTAATTGTTTTATTATGTTCGGTAGCTAATTGAGATATGTGAGAAATGTCAGTAATAAAAATTTATTTATTTTATTCATGTTGCAATATTGAAATAGTTTTGCATTGATATAAAATATCAACGTATTAATACCCTAATTTTCAGCATATTGAGTTTAAACTGCAAAAGATTAACGACCTTTAAAAACATCTACCTACCACTTTTTACACTAGTTTATCTGCGGTGACCGCAAGGAAATGCCACGTGTAAAATACATTTTAACCGGGCGGCAGCATTGAGAAAAAATATTACTGAAAAAATTAGGACCGAGTATTACAAAATTGCAAATTTAATGCACCGCGACGTTAAGTGTCGCGGTTCGATGAGTTCTCATTAAGCTGACTGTAGACGGGGAAAATGTGCAATCATACCGTGAAATAATGAGTGATATGTTATAGTAATAAAGATGATAAATATTATAATATCTATGTTTAATGTATTTGGTGATGTAAATGCACATAACTATTTTTACTTTTTCGAATATTTTAACATCTTCAGATCATCTTCACAGAAAAATATTTTTTTATATAGGGCGGAAAAAGATTAAATAAAAATAATCATAATATATTTAGGTATCTATTTTATAAAGATTATTTTACAAATTAATTCTAAATATTCGTTGAGAATTTTTATACTTAAGTTGACATCTTACATATCGCTCATTTGCTGCAACGTCATAACTCAAAAATTGCTGTTTTTGAGTTGTTTATTTTGGAAAAATCATTCGCACATATCTGAGCTTCTTTAACCAACTACGAGAGAGCATAAATATATCTGGAAATTATCATATAAGTTATATCAATTCAAAACTTTAAACGTGTCTCTTGAAAAATCACAAATTTTTGAGTTATGACGTTGCAGCAAATAAGCGATATCAAGAAAATGTATTAAACAAAAAAATTAAGTTTAATTATTTATAATGGAGTATATTCAGTCTTAAAATAACTTAACACCCGTCTTTGTATTCTTGTAATGCAACTTCTGGTTGTAAATGATTCATTTCACTCCCCTGTGTAGGTTGTATATTATCAAGCTGCAATTAAACTTACATGAATTATATTTTCTTAGAATCACTGTACAAATATGCGAGCCAAGACAGATGTGCATAAGAATGAATAATTTTACCATTCATATTTTTTTATGTATATTTTTATTTTTTCACAATAAAAATTTTAAATTTCAATACCGTTAACCCCCGGTTCTATAGAATTTGAAAAGCTGACACAAACTTTATTTTTAATTTATGGATTAGTTGTAAATTTTGTTTTTATTTAAAAACCTGTTGTATAAAAATCTGATATTTAAAAACAGTTTATTTTATTTTTAATGAGTAATTAAAATTTAAATAAAAATTTAATAATAAATAAATATTTATCCACAACCTTTTAATTGTACATAATTAATTATCTTCCAATATGTATTTTTATTATAAATTATAAATATCAACTGTTTATGACATGTGATTTAAAATATTGTATATAATATATCAAAATTGCATTGTGTACAAGGTCTTGTCGTTTTCGATCAGTTATTTACAGATGTAATGAAACTGTGGGCGAATTAATCAACGCCGTGCCTTAGTTTTACTCAAATTAATACATCAGGGCTTAGTACAAATATTGTTTATAAAAAATTATATTTACTTATATAGTGTTAATTATTCTTTCGGCTTTTGTTAGTAATATATTTAACCTAACATTATAATTAATATTATATTCAGTATCTATTTATTATCTTAATATAACAAAAATCTAGGTTTTGGTGCGTATGTACGTGAGATCATTAGGTCTAAACCACTGGAAGTGTCGAAGCTATATTCACACCATATGTTCGTTTGGAGCTCCGTTAAGTTTATCTTTTTTGGGCCTAGAAGGTGGCACTGGAGTCGAGATCGTGTATTTTTGGTTCGATTTTGCTTATATTCAGAATATATGTTAGTTACGTGGAAAAAAATTTTTTTACAAAAAAAGAGTCCGGTGGGTGGCGCTAGAGTCGAGATATTTATAGTCTGATTTTTAAACAAATTATTTTTGAGTAGAACAACGTTTGCCGGGTTAGCTAAAACAACAATTACAATTCTCCATACGTGACAGAGGGTGAAAGTTATTATATAAATAAAAGATTGATTATCTTTGACACTTTCCTGATCTAAACCTATTCGAGCTATGACAATAATATGTCCAACGTAGTCACTGAACTTGTCATGTATTAACTAAAAACTACCCTTTTATCAACAGAGGTTGAATATCACAGAAATTATCTTGAAAAATATAATTCATACTTATATATCAGATTTAAAGAAGTACACGTATACTTAAATAAAAATGACATTTAAATCGATTGTCCACCCCTGTGCATTACCACGGTCGTCTACAGGTGTGCTTTAACGTACGCCTACCCTCGTTGCAGGTACACACACTCACACAATGTACACGAACAGACAGACAGACAGACTCGTATGGTGAGAACGTATTTACCTACATACAGCCACACATGTTATATGTACGTGGGCATCAAAAACAAAACAAGAACGTTACAGTGGTGACCCAAGGATAATTACTGAACGTTCGAAATGTAGATTACCTTATCTTATTCATGGGCAGTCTGTCTAATAGTTGAGAACATATACTAGGTTTGATAAATACCAAATTGAAATTAGCTGAATTGAAATAATAAGATATAATAATATTAATTAACCTGTATACTTCTTTATGTCAACACTGTCAAACGCAGAAAGAACACTTGAATAGAAATGAAAAGGTGACATGTACCTCTAGTCTCTACCTACGTAAAATTTATTGACGCAAATTGATTCACTAATAAACAAGACGTCATCTTCATTCAAGATGATATACATACACAATATTTGCAGGTTTCATATAAAATTTTAAGAATGTGCGAGTATTTTGATTTATTGAAATAAGGCATGTTTTATTTTTTTACTTATTTTTCATTTTATAAAACAAATCGTAACTAAATGACAAATAATAAGGGCCGATCCACAGTATCGTGCCGGTCCCAGTCCGGTCTCGCTCCAGTCAAATATAAAGGATCATTATTCAGTTATCATTTTGACGTGAATAACGTCTAGTGTTTCACGCCAGATACTGGGTAGCCATTTTAGAAACTCGATGTAACGTTTTCAGGGTGATCTAAAACCATTGAATAACTCAGAAACTAAAAGTCCAACTGGGATGATTTTTATGTCATTCTAACCGGCGTATTGGTCTGTGCCCATTAAACACTGAGCAACTCCCGCGGAAATGCGGTACGGACGGAGGTGGGGCTAAACGCGCAATGATCATTTTGCGCGCTAGCGTAATTTTAAAATCAGTATAGTTCGATAGACAGAGCAGCTATCACACTGATTTTAGTCCCAAGTTATAGATCTCGATTAGATCTACGAGGTACAAGTACAAATCAAAACATTTAACCTGTTTTAGTGAGTGAAAAAAATCAGAATGTCTGCTAAAACATGTGCAAAAGCAAGCATGAAATTTTAAAGACGCATAGCATTAGAAATATCGTCTCAGTAACTATCGGAAATTATACCATTACCAGTAGCTGAGAGGGTCAGGAGATACAAGGTACGTAAGCACATCATGAGTCTGAGTTTTATTTAACCCCACTGCCACAAATGATGCGACCTTAGATTTGAAATGTATTCACGTCAATGACCAATAAATATTTTATTTCCAAGCAACGAATTGATGTAAAATATCTAGCTTATTCAATAATATCAGCGATTAGGAAAATAATTATGTATACATATAATTAACCAATGCATCTATGTATACATATAGATATTTATGTATGTACGTAAAATACGTATTATTATATGAGATACCTGCTCATAAATATTTATACATTTGCAGCCACTGCTCTACAATTTTTTACCTGCGAACAATTTGCCGAGTAAATAGTGATATTGGACTCGTGTCAAATTATTTGTTTGTGTACTGTCTGATGTCAATGAATATTGTTGATTTTTAAACTTTTAGCAACTTTGCATGTAGAGGTGTTTTAAGCTAGCTGAGTCTAGACGCTAGACATATCGATTCGTATATATTATATATATATTCAGTACTTATACATATGTACATACATATATTATGCTGAGTGAGAAGATTAAATTTACTTTTTGCAAATGTAAATATTACTGAATATTGCAACAGTCGACGTTAAAAAAATACGCTGGAATTTATAGAATTTATAACGTTTTAGTATGTGAAAATAATGTGTACGTATGTTAATTAAAATTGTTCAATAATATGTATAATGTATAATTAGTAATACGTAAAATAGTGTCATTGAGTTGACCATATCAGATTTAAGTATACATTTTCAATATTGAGTAATTAAAAACAATAATGCACGTTTGAGTTACCGTTATAATTGTATGTATTGTTAATTATGTTCCATTTCAGTAATCACAATATAAATATTGTTCTACCACATATTTTTAAAGTTTATAAATAAGACTATAAATAAATCTCATTATAAATACTTTATGGAAAACCTGAATGTAAAACTTTATTTATAAATTGCATATTTAGTTAGTATAACCGAACCTTTGTAATTATAATTAATAAAACATATTTTTGATATTGTGAAATTTAAATTTGATTCATTGGAGTAAAATTCATTTGTAATAAGTGTATATACATATATATATTCATTATTAATTTGTATATTATTATATATTATATTTAAATCACGTAAAAATTATTGATTATTTTAAAAATACATACGATTTAAAAAATCCTTCTAAAATCTAGAATAAATATTATAAGGGTTGGCTGTATTATGTCTGCTATTAACCGAAATAGAAAATGTTTCTTATGGCTCAAAGATACCGATATATTTATAGGCATTATAATATATCAATTTTATTGTTTTTTTTTCACAATAGTTATTTTTTTAGTGAAATATAAAACGTAGGATTTAATATTTCTAACTTACAATATTTTAATAATTTTCCCATGCACAATAGCCTTGGATATGAATGATATGATAAATATCAAATTTTACGATACAACTAAAACATTTGAAATTATAATTTGAAAAAAAAAAAACGATAAAACTTTATTAACATATTTTGGTTGGAAGGCACTGCGTAGGTGAGTAAAAGACGACACCTTCGACCCACGCTCAGGTCAGAGGTCAAGTTATATGGCGTCACATTGCTATTGTACACGACACGTTGGATGTGAATATTGCATTATCCAATTGTAATTTTTTAACAATACAAGGGTTGTCAAATGTATTTTATTATCTGAGAAAGAGAATTATAATATATCTAGTAAAGAGAATTATTTAAATACCATATATAAATATTTTAACTAATTAAATATAGGTATATTATAATTAATATTTTTCGTAAATTTTAAACATTATATTTTTAGTCATTTTTTTAACAAAAATTTTATTAATTAATGTAAATACATTTTATACGATATTTAATTAATATTAAATCAAAAGTTAATTAAATATATATATTTGTCATTAATGTACCTATATCTAATAAAATACGCGGAATTATATTTATAAAAATAATATATGTAGTGGTATATACAATATAACAATTATTTATTGGCCCCATAAATCAGATAAAAATAGTTTTTTGTTTGTTTTTAAATATTAAAAATAAAATAAAAAATAAATGCAAAAATATTATAAATACTTTAGCCCAAAATACCTGATTATATCATTTAATTCAACCTATAAACAATAATTTATTAAAGGTTAAAGAAAAATATAAATTTATAAATCGGTTGTCAACACAACGTCACAGAAACAGAAAACTGCATAAGAGATAAAAAAAAGACAAGCAACTCGTTACATCTGATAAACAATGCAGTCCTTACACGCAAGGAATACCTAATCTGTAGAATATAATTGTGAGGTTGTGCTAGGTCAAGTCGCACATGATGTATGGAACTTTAACGCAGTATAAATTAACAAGATAGGCGGATTGTACATTTTTATTCAAATTTTATATAAGTGGTATTTAAATAACAAGCGTTTGATGTTTTAATAATTTTCTTAGAAACAATTATGTTGACAGTTCTTAAGTTTGTTGTCTTGTAATTTTCTATTTGAGTATTAGATAAATCATTGAAAAAATGCGATATGAAAATTATAATGAATGGTTTTCAGTTGTGTGATATGGTAGGAATTATTGGCTGGCAGATTAAACATGTACGAATATTTTAATGATACAAAGAATAGATATATCACTAAATAAATAACTAAAATTTTGAATCAGATATAAAAATTAATACTTCACCGTATTATTTGATAGTTCTATTATGTACAAAGTGATCAGATTTTCTAAAGGTGAATTCAGTACATTTAATTGTACTGTAATTTATTATGTTTGGGGTATAATTAAACTTGTTACCTGTTTTTTTTTTACAATGGCTAGTTTTTTAAAATTGTATCGTAATAGTACTAAATAAAGGATAACCTCGGGAACACGAATGCAACGAAATATGTCACACTTTGAAAATTAAAATTGCGGAACTAATAATCGTAGAGCAATAAATAGAAATATAACGTCTAAAAATGTAAAGTCTATACTACAAGAACTCTCAATATGATTCGCATTAGGTGCCACAATTTCATTTTATGTGAGTTTTTGTACATATATTTTATTTTTTGTTGGTTTTCCAATCAACATGATCATTCTAGAATCGTCAAAGTTCGAATTCATTATATAATACATACGTGCATAAAAATATATGTACATATCTACATAAAATAAATTGTGACTTTGATTTCTGTCTACGTTTTTTATTGGAAATTTTGTTCAATACATTTAGCGAAAGTATATTTGATAAGATTACTGTAACGGCAATGTAAAATCAGTCAATACGAAAGATTGGTATATAATATATTTCTTTTGATCTTTTGATTTGGGCAAATCAACACTTATATATCAGGACATCCAATCACTTGTATTTGTTCATTTGTATATGGAAAATATCTACCAGCTACGGGACTTTTTTATACGTAATACTGACAGTGAACAGTGTACGTGATTTTTATTTTATTAAAACATTACTGAGAAACTAATAAAAGATAGAATAAAATCAAAGGGACATAAATTATACATAATAATATTATCTACAACATGTATCAAATGAATTTTTTAATCAATTTTTGAATTTTCGAATTATTTTTGAAATAAGAAAAAAAGTTTTTTGATAGAAAATGTCGAGTATGTTATTATTTATAATTTATTCTCCATACATTTTTTCCAACATTTATGATTTAGCCAGAAAGATTTTTTTTAAATAATTTTTTAGAATCACCCGCACTGTTCACTCTCAGTATTTTTTTTTTTTTAAATTTATTTCATGGCTTTAATTATACATATGCAGCCAGCTATTTGTTTAATTGACGTCACGGCCTTCACCAAACATGGATGACTGGTGGGATTGGGATATGCCCCGGGGCGATCAGGGCAGGATACATTCACGAAGCCCAGAGGACCACAGGTTCTTTCCTAGGGGCTATACAATAGGTTCTACTCTATCTTAATCTATACCTCCTGTCCGAGCGCGTCTGGGCCCTATCCCGCCCCGTCCCGAGGCTGGATACGGCCAAGCCCTCGCACAGGATAGTATTACAATACTTGAGCTGACTGTTATTATAAACTCTATAAACTTTATAAACTCTCAGTATTATTACGTATAAGAAAGTCCCATGGTACCAATTGTTCAATCTCTGTAATACGTATAAGAAAGTACCATGACACTCATGGCAGATATTTCTTCTCTGTTATGAACCATTTGAATTATAATAAAAAAGTTAATTATAATGCAAGTGGCATTATAATTAATTTTATTCAAAAATTTGTTTTTTTATAAATATTAAAATTAATCTTAAATATAAAATTTCACCCTTCTACGATTTGTCGTATTTGAGTTATAGCGCTTACAAACAGACACACAGAGATCATGGTGAAAATAGTCAGAATGGATTCAGGGAAGGTCAAAATGGATAATTCCATTAAAATCCGGATTTCGAAAAAAATCGGCTTCACTATACTTATACTATGATATATTTCATATACATGGTATAAGAAAGTAAAAAACATTTTACATCAAAGATAATAAAATGTTTATTTTATTTGTAATTATGTAGATACATAGGATCTTTATATGCTACTAATTATATATAATTATATGTATATATATAATAACTAGAGATAATATAGATACGTATACCATACATATTTACAAATATATTTACGTACAAACATGCAAACTATGATGTATTATTACGTATTTGAAACACAAATATTTCTTGTTTGGTTCCGGCTGTTGGACAGCGCGACCTTCTCGATGACCGCTCTTGTATTTCTCTGTTGTCTGTCGTACTCCGGTCGTAGAAGGCCGGCGGTGACGTATTTGCGTGCCAATAGTATTCCAGCTAAGAATCCTGCCATCTACGATCTGAATAAAATAAGATGCATTCATTTGTAGTGAAATCTTTCAGATGTCGCTCTTGTATCAGAGCGAACTTTGTTCCAGTTGAGTGATTATGTCGATTTGATTTCTGATATAAAGTTGCTACTGGTTTTTGAACATGATTTACGTATTTGGGATTTTGGTGTAGGCAGTGTTTTATAATGTTTTTTGTTGTATAACAATGAGGAAATCATTATAAAATTGAGTTGTCAAAATATTTTATTGTCTCTGAAGATTTGACATTAAATATAAATCTGCATTTTAAAGTTTTATTTACACAAGAAAAACTCGTTTAGTAAATTTTTTGTGCACAATGATAATAAAGAAATTATTTGCCTACTTGTATTACCATAATCATTCTAGAAAAACAAAAAGTTAATGGTACATTATAAAGACATTAAATATGAATATGAGTTTTAAAACTTTATTTTGTTTATAAAAAGTCGGTATACTTTATTTTACTATAATACAATATATACTTCCTATAGGTATAACATAAGTGATAATTGTTTAAAGAAAAGGAAACGTTATATCAATATTTGATTAATTAACAATTTGAAACAGACATTTAAAAGTATGTTTGTCTTTTATTAAACTTCTCATGATTTTCTGTCCATCTTACATAATATGATTACACAAGAGTCGTCAAGTTGTGCAGGAATTTTCTGTTTTGCTTATGTTTTTCTTGCCGGATATGTTTTGTGTAACTTTTTGTCGAGTTCCATTATTATAATCGTTTCACATTCTTTCAAGTTTGTTTCAACACCGCTTATGTACATAACATTTATGTCATTTGGGATATAATATTGATTTCGCATTTATTATGCTACCCCTTGGGAATAAACAATGCGTTTAACATGATTTATTAAATTGGAAAATGCTATTCCTTTTGAATGATATAATTGATAACATTGTAAAATATTAAATTCTAGAAATCATTAATTTTTATTAAATGAAAAAGAAATACAAAAAATGATTTATAGATATGTTTATTTTATTTTATAAAATGTGTTGATTATTATAAAAAACACATATTGTAAGTACATAAACAATTAATACTTAAAAATGGCAAGAATAGTTAATCATAATAACAATTGTTATTTATCATTTTAACAATATATTTATACGTCATACTTTATTACCAATTTATTATAAATTTATTTCAATTCCAATACGATAAATAATTTATTCAAATATTTGAAAAATGTGGTTAATGTATTCTTATAAAAAGTATGTATAATTTATAATATATGTATATGTCGTATGTACCTATGTACTGAAAAAGCAGTGCTTTTATACTTACAAGAATTTAATTTGCAATATCCTCTTATAAAATGAAGCGTACGTTTCTTTAATAGATATCTTTTTAATTAAAAACTGTATAATATTGAAAATAGGATTAAAGTATTTTAAAGTAATTTATTTATTATGAGAGATGCAAAAAAGAAACGACCAGCATTATATTTGTACAATTTTATTATTCGTAACTACTAGGTTCTATATGTGTTTTAAATTTTTCTAATAAAAGAACAATGCTTGTTATGACTAACAATGACCATAAAGAAATTCCCGGTTCTGTAATTGTGCTTGCCATTTAGCTAACAAGTGTTAAATACTTTATTTATGATGAATTTAACCTTCGCACCTAAGTATGTATTTATAAATGACCATAATATATCAATTCAGATGCAAATGCAGTTATTTTGGTGACATTGTAAGAATGATAGTCCAAATTTATTTACAAATTAAATGGTAAATTACAATACCGGTAATAGAGGGCATCAGGAACTTGAATATAAATCCGAAAAAAACATGTTTTTTGTGAACCTGAACCCAAACCGATATTTCAAGATCAGCGAACTTGAACTTGAACTGAATCTTTTTATTGTTAAAGGTTTATTTTTAAAATAAATATTTTAATCATTTTTAGAAGAAACTAAACAGAAATAGATAATATCGTATCAGTATTAGTGCCAGCAAAGGTTGCAATTTAAAAAAAATTATCATAATATTTAAAAGTAATAATAAGGTTAAAGAAATTCCAAAAAAATGTGCACGTTATTGAACTTGAATCATAAACCGAATCGATATTATATATTGAACCCGAACAATAAATAAATTCAGGTATAGGTCCCTGGAGGTCACACGTCTTTAAATAAAATATATACAATACAGCTTTAGCTGTGAAGCAGTTAAATATACATTTTACCTTTTAAGTCTCACAGGTGAAATCAAAACCGAAACCACAGAATATCAACACGTATTATTTGTGGCGGGATGTCATAAGGTATCAACAGTAGGTTTAAAATATTTGGTTGTATTTTATGTCAATATTCGTATTATACCGTTATCAGATATACTTACTTTAGTTTTTCGTATTAGAAGACGTCAGATTTAGCTTTGACGGTAATCCTTCGGTTATGAAAGTAAATACAATTTTCCTCGGTTGTGAATGTAATTATAATTTTCTCAGTAATCATATTTTTATCTCATCCAACATTTTAAGTATAATATAATTGAATTAAATTCAAATTGATTCAGTGGAGCAGCTAGGGGTTGACGAAACTGTCTCCCGCTGAAAGCGCAAGGCCCAAGGAGACGGCAAATTGAGTCAGAGAAATAGCGAGTTTATGAGTAAAAAGTTCCTCAATACTGCATAAGGCAGCTGAAGGTGGATATACAAGAGGGACGTCAGCTGAATGAGATACCGAATATCAGATAGTAACGAAAAAAAAGATTGAAGAGGGGGGGGGGGTCATTTTAAGTTTTTGCTAGGGGCGCAGTCACCTCTAACTTCACCTCTGAATCGATGCATAGTTCATATTTTTATACCTAAGCAATTTATTAGTTTTAAGTAAGAAGTAAAAATAACTATTTTGTTTATTTAATACAAAAATATGTACTGGTATTTTCCGCCTTTACGAGCTAAAGCGGAAACAATGAAAAACAATTAAGTCACGACGCGAAAACATTTGTAAAACTGGAAACTGTTAAACGGAAAATATCTTTAAATCGTATCTAGTTTTTTTTCTTGAGTAGTTCAACTATTCAAATACAAAACGTACGTTAATTGCACTCAATGTATGCATGTATAAATCAATTAAATAACAGATTATTAACGTTATATTTACATATATGCATTACATATTTATTGACTATTAATGCGAGTCCCGCTACGCTACACCAATAGAGCTTCCGATCGCATTCCTTCACAACCGCGAGACCTGGGCTCGCCGACCTCACACTGCACGGCGCTAACCCTCGCAGTTGACAAGCTGCTGGATACATCGCCGTGTGTTTATCTCCCACACATTCATTCTCTCACACACACACACATGTGATCACCACTTGTTGATCCGTTGTCATCAGCTTGTTTGTATATCATATATTGTAATGAAGGCTGGATTTGACAATCTAATGCGACGAATTCCACTTTACATCGATCTTTTTTAAATTTTAATACATATATGTAAATAAAAACATTTTATTTATTTATTTTATAATTTATGTACTTATAATAACAATATCGTTAATAGTGTCAATATCTACTCTTCAGAAAGAGTAAATAAAATTTTTTATTTCATTAATAAAATAATAGTTCATGGTTTTACTTAAAATTAAAAAATGTTGAAATGAGCAGTACAAAATTCACTGCTTAATAAATATGACACTTTTTTTAATTGTTTGATGGTCAAATCAATGTAAAACATATTAATGTAGCAAATAATGTTTTAATTGTCGCTTCAAATAACGTAAAGGATATTTTTTCATTCATTGAGAAAAATATGTATTGTGTGTCAAGGTTGTAGTTTAAAATATAACAATTATTTTGATAGAGTAATATATAAACTGCATGCTTCATTAATTGAAATTTTATGTTCGTATTATTTTGTTGGAATATATTTGATGTACGTACATGTGATTATGAAAACATTTCTTTATTTATTATTCTTTACTCCTATATTAATTCAAGTTCGTAGATTGATTCAACATTTTGAATATTATTTCTTTAATGTACATTAAGTATTTATATGCAGTTAAATTATTTAGAAATTTAAATTTAAATGGTAGTTTAATAAAATGTCAATATACCCCATATAAAGGCTCTGTCAAACAGGAGGCAGATAAATTCTGTCCGCGGCGGACAGCGAACAGGTTGTAAATTTTTACAGAGTTCGCGCGCGGACTGGATGGCAAAATGAGTAAAAGAGAAGATAATGATGAACAGTTTATTGATCTTGTAAGGTAGTGCAGTTGTTTGTATGATATCGCTTCAGTACTTAGCTTGGAAAACAACCCTCTCGAACGTAGAATGCCTAGTCACTATATAGAATGCCTGAATTATGCACATTGACTATGGCATACCCATTTCCTTTTTCGTCTTGCTGCTAAACTCACAGCTAAGAAAATAAGTAATTTTTCTTCGTCAGACGAACTGCTGGACATGATGATCACTAGATGAAGAAAGAATTTGCCCTGTTTCACCGTCACTTGCGCGTTATGTTTGACCATTCACCCTAGTCCGCGGCGGAAAGCAGACTGTCCGCGCGGACAGTCCGCTTCCTGTTTGACAGAGCCTTAAGCAAAATATGTATAGCGAAAAAAGTAGATTATTATTTATAAGCGATGGTGCTTGCATTTCCCCAACTTCACCCTACATTTAACTATAAATTACTGAACAATCAATTTTCCAATTTAGAAGTATCTATACTCAAAAATAAATAATATAAACTATATACAACAAGCAAAAAATATTATATTATCATTTATCTACTTTATTAACCAGTAATTTATTTTCAATCGATTTAAAATCAGTTATTTAATCAGAAACCATTCATTATATTGTAGTGCACACATCGTTATACGATATACGATTTACATTACATCTGTAATACAAGTCGTAATAACTCCCTTCAGTATCAGTGGCAGTAATCAAATGTGTACATTATTAATGATCTCGATTCGTTCTAATATGGTTACCCGGATGTATAAATTAAAGGCAGCAATGAACCGGACCGTTGGACGTAGATCTCGAATTGACATTCATTAAGATGTCTGTTGTTTTTGTCTCTTTGATTCGAAGAATGTGTCATTTCTTTAAGTTGTCACAATGGAACTGCTATTTAGATATTATTATGTTTCTTGTTAATATTACATAGCATAAAATATATAAGGTACTGGCACCAGTTATGACCGCTATAAGAGCAGGGTTAGCTATTTTTGAGATTGACGAGCTTCTTTTTTGTAATTCTCATGAACTCATGTTACTAATAATACAAGTACCTCTTTATTTAATTACCAAAGTCCGCAAATATAGTTTGTTTTTGAAATTATAGCATTTTATTTTGTTTATGTTTTTACTGATGATGACTTGCTAATGATTAAAAAATGATAAGTATACTACGAGACAACAGATATAAAAGAAAAAATCATCAAGTTTGTTGCTATGATAATATAATAATTAATAAATAAATTATACTAATAATTAGTTTAAATGTCCACCATTTTGACATCTATTGGTCGATTGTCATCAAATTACGCTGTAAAATAGTTAAATGTATAATGATTTATATTCAGAAATGGTAATAATCAAATATCAACAAATATTTCTAATTCAGTATATTTAATTTAAAAACAGCCATTACTGGGGTCATATTCAAGACTGGTGCCAGTACCTTGTCTTCACATTCATGTATATATGTATATATATGGAATTTTAATTTTTCAAAATAAAAATGTGGCATTTAATCGTATCAAATTTTGTTACAATATCTACTTGACTGATATTATATGTTTGTTTATAATAACAATCAAAACCAAACGGTAAAAAATGATTTATATTTTCTCAGTAGTTATTGTAATGTCATGATACACGCGAAACGACCTAAAGTACATTTAAATTTATTTTATAACGAATAAATCTTTTTATTTATATTTAATTTTATCATCACCGCTATAAGATGACTTTTACACGTAATTCCATTCATATAAAAGTTGTTTCAATTTCTATTCAAAAAGCAATGTTTTACGACTGCACGTATCTTTCTTTTTATTGTAACACAATGAGATACTATTCATAACACATAATAGAATTACTGTAAGTTGTAATTAATATTTAATTATTCATACAATTTTATATAAATCATAAATCACAATAATTATTTATTTCATACAATGATAAACATTGTATGTGCGATCTTCTATTATTAATTCTGCAAACGATCTATAGAAGTACTTATACAAATTATTTTACAATATTTCTATCTTGAAGACATTGTCAAATGCTTCTTCATATAAAAATTAATATGACTAACAATTTATTGTTTCTAGATATTTTTCATTATACCTAACACAAATATAATTTACTTTAAGTTTAAAAATAAGATACCAGAAGTTATTAACTGTAAGATAAAGTTAGATATCATTTTAATTAATTTTTTCTCTAAACTTCATTTTATCTTAAACAGTTTTTTTATGAAATTGAATTATGATCAGTTTTTTTTGTATTATTTTCCAATCATCGAATAATTATAATATCACCATGATAAGGATATATGTATTACATAAGACGTCCAGTATTAAATATAATAAAAAATTGGATAGGTTATATAATATGTAATATTAATATTTATTAAATTTATATGTATACACGTCATTTAATAATAAAGAAAAACAAAAGTGTTGTGATCTGTGAAACAACATGAACCAGTTCTCTTTCTCGTCAATAGTGGAAATAAAATAATGACGCAATATTTTTATTACTATTTCTTATAAGGAATGGTATGTGTATATTAGCAAAAACTGACTCTATAAATTTCAATAACTTCATTTTCCTAAACAAATACTACGTCGCAATGCATATCTACGTAAATTTACAGTGCTGCGAATTTTCAAAGAACCCAAAATAAATCAATTAGATTATACTAAAAAGTTATGTAAGTACAACCAAATGGTATTCTTTCATATAACTGGACATATAGTTAAAAATAAATAATCAAACCAAATATCGAATACCAAAAGAAAATAACAATAGAGTTTATTTGACGGTCTATCTGGTAAATAAAAGTGAACAACAAGAAATAGCAAGAATCTCCGTGAGAACGAGCGGTTTTCGATGAGATAGGACGTGCGTATGGCATTCCGGTCGCGGTCCGGTAACTGCAGTAACAGGATACATACAATACACACCATTTCAAACCCGGTGTGAACCTGGAATACGCTTACCAACCCGCTAACCACTAATTGTCGAAATTATACTAAAACGTAAGATATTGATTGAATGGTATAGTAATAATAATAATAACATCTGAATCATCGGTTTTATGTATATTTTTAACCACATACTGTATGCTAGTTAGTTTTAAATTGCTTCTAAAACAAATGTATGTAGAGTAATCTAAAATCTAACCTTATCCTCTGAGAATAAGCAGACATTGAATTTAAAGAATCTTCATGGTCGTTCAAAACACAAAATAATTAACAATTAAGAATACTACGTTTTAAGCAAACTTATAAGAAGTTATCTACACATAAATTAAGCATTGATTTTTTTGTTTTCTGAAAAGTATGTCCTCAATCTACGTGTTTTGTATAAAAATTAGAAAATGTTTCAAAAAACATTAAATTAATTTTTACTCTTCATTACGTTGGTATTGATTACAAATATATTAAACTTATATTGGTGTGAGTGTCTATCTGTTTGTCCGGCAAACTAACTGAATGGTTTTAAAAAAAAACGTATAAAAATTAAAATTTTGTACGTTTATTTCACAATAAAAAATTGCTATTTGCTATTTAAATAAGACTTTCGGTTTTCCGGAAATAGATTTAAAAAATTATTTTTGACTATAAAATGATAATTTTTTTCTAGAAGTTGATAGAGTATGTTGATTTTATTTTTTTAAGTGATGAACATTTCCGGGTAAATGATTTGCGACATGTCTAGAGAATTTAAAAAAAAAATGGAACTCTATTACTAATAAGAATAAAACACAGCTTTTATATAGTATATTTAACATATTTTTTCTGTTTATTATAGATGATGAAACACGTGCAATTATCGCCGTATCGGGCTCGCGCGGACTCCGTGTCCCTGAGCTCCACTACATCGTACGCGAGCAGTGTTAGTCCGGAACCGCCAAGTCGCGCTTCTAGCTACTCCAGCCTCAGTGATGCTTCGCCTCAGGTCAGTACACCTAAATATGTTACAAAGCGTATCTACAATGCATGGTTTCCTATTATTCGTTATAAAAAGTATTTTTTTTTATAAAAACCAAAATTATGAATAAGTATAGAGACCTAAATGTAAAGTTAAAAAACATTTTAAAAAAAACCTATTTTTTATGTACCTACTTAGATTTAATTATTTTGGTAATACTCGTAATTATATTTGAATAATTTCAATAGATGAGTCACCATGACATCCCCCCCCCCCAAAGGGGAAAGTCTGATAGGACTATTTATTATCATCTATATACAGGGTGGGGCAATAGTGTGTGGAAGTTCGATAGCTCTTAGACCATAACAGATAAAAAAAAATTTCTAATGCAGATGTAAACTGTGGGTAAATGCTCATACATAGAAATTATTTTCAAATATACAGGGTGCTACAAAAAAGTGTAGCACGCTTAAGGTAATTTTTTTTAAATGGAATGCCCTCATTATTTTTGCATATTTAAAACTTCTCTTGGGATGTTTATTCATATCAAAAATATTAGCCCCATCTGATGTCCGGTTTAGAAGAAATCATATTTTTTTCAAAAAAATTGACTTTTACATTACTCCACTTAAAAATTCACCACTTCCGCGGCCGCAGCTTTGAAGGCGAAATTAAATATGGACCTTATTGTAGGAGGTTGGTGGGTGTTTTCGTTTAAATATCTTAGAGCCACCATGTATAGGGTGTTCAAAATTAATTTTCAAATTTTGAGAACTTCAAAGTTATTTTTCTCAACTATTTCAAATGGAACACCCTATATATTTTTTAATGATGTTATGTAGAATTACATAACGAACATTTTTTGTTTATTCATCCTTATGGTTATTTGTAACCATTTTTGAATTATTGAGCAAAAAGTACAAAATTCAACAATATTTACTAAAAAAAATTAATTTTTTTTCAAATAAAATAAAACACCATGTACAGAATGTTCATGTTGCCCATAAAAACAGCATTTTATGTTTCTATCTCAATTTCACACTGCTCATTAATGAATTTATATGATTGTAAATTATTTTGGTTGTTTGTGTTCAATAAAATAATAAAGCATCTGTTTGCTAGCTGAAAAAAATTCAAGCTGTTTTTATGGGCAACATGAACATTCTGTACATGGTGTTTTATTTTATTTGAAAAAAAATTAATTTTTTTTAGTAAATATTGTTGAATTTTGTACTTTTTGCTCAATAATTCAAAAATGGTTACAAATAACTATAAGGATGAATAAACAAAAAATGTTCGTTATGTAATTCTACATAACATCATTAAAAAATATATAGGGTGTTCCATTTGAAATAGTTGAGAAAAATAACTTTGAAGTTCTCAAAATTTGAAAATTAATTTTGAACACCCTATACATGGTGGCTCTAAGATATTTAAACGAAAACACCCACCAACCTCCTACAATAAGGTCCATATTTAATTTCGCCTTCAAAGCTGCGGCCGCGGAAGTGGTGAATTTTTAAGTGGACTAATGTAAAAGTCAATTTTTTTGAAAAAAATATGATTACTTCTAAACCGGACATCAGATGGGGCTAATATTTTTGATATGAATAAACATCCCAAGAAAAGTTTTAAATATGCAAAAATAATGAGGGCATTCCATTTAAAAAAAATTACCTTAAGCGTGCTACACTTTTTTGTAGCACCCTGTATATTTGAAAATAATTTCTATGTATGCGCATTTACCCACAGTTTACATCTGCATTAGAAATTTTTTTTAATCTGTTATGGTACAAGAGCTATCGAACTTCCACACACTATTGCCCCACCCTGTATATAAAAATGAATGTTCGTTTGTGTGTGGCTTATAGACTCCGAAATTACTGAACCGATTTCAATGCGGTTTTCAGCAATAGTCAGATCATTTTTACGAGCAGTATCGTGGCTAATAATATTTTATGAAAATCTAAAATTTAACATCAAAAGATGAAAAGGAATCTTTTGCACAGCGTCTTTTGTTTCTATGATGTCAGAACATAAAACTGTCATTTATAGAAAAACACAGCAGCTATGGAATATAAGACGCTGAAAACAATTACTATATTATTATGTGAATGTCAGTTTGAATCATGATACCTACAAATATATATCTTTCCACCATGAGTTTGAATGAAAAATATGTAATTTACAATATAAATAAACGGATTTTTATAAATTACAATAAAGAACTTCCAAGAAAGGTAACCTATTTATTTATTTTTGATTTTCATACAAATTCTAAGATAAGACCTGGTGTTTCATGGGAGAAAATATAATTTTACACGATTTTTTCAATAACTACTGAATGGATTTTATTCCGGTTTTCAATAATGGATAGGTTAAGTTTAGGTGTATAATTTGTGGATATTTTATGTAAATTTCATGAAGCCGAAAAAAACAGTTCGTGGTGAACCGTGTGTTGTTAGCATGTTGAGTGGGAATGTTGGGTGAGCATGTTGGGTGGGCATGTTGGGTGGGCATGTTGGGTGAGCATGTTGGGTGGGCATGTCGAGTGGGCATGATTACTTTATGTTTAATTAAATTAATATCTCCGGGTAACACCGGGCCAATGCGCTAGTATATTATAAAAAAAGGCTTTTCCTTAAAAAATAAATCGTGGGGGGTGGAGGCAAAAAACCTGGCTGACAAACTTTATTTTTCAATGAAATATTTTACGAGCTTCAAGATAACACATTCAATTTACGTCTAACTTTTTCGACAGGAAAAAAGACAAATTGTCACTTAGGATTATAACTTTCTTTATGACATTTGTGATACAAGAGTGTTAAAAACTTCTATACTCTACAACTCTACACTAATCCCACTTACTTGCTTATATGCGAATACAAATTTTAAAAACTATAACTATAAAGTAACCCAACATAATAATTTTAAAGGCATTGTACTAATTTTGAATATTATTATGTTGTCAATTTTTTTACTGATTTTAAGAAAAGACAATCTAAAATTACGAATAAAAATGTTCTACTATTATTGACAATGTCGAGTTGAAATAACAATAAGAATTAATAGACAACGATAAAAGTTTTGAAAAAATGTACTTGGTTTTCGAAAATTCTGGCCCCTTTAATGTTTTATTACGAATCTTTTGCCGACCACTGGTATAAATTATCTTACATGAAAAATAATTAAATCATCACTGAGAAAGATTTCATCTATCCATACAAATATGTACATATTCTTTAATTACATAAAATTAAAAGAAAGGTCTGAATAACAAAGAGCATCTCTTTAATATCATTAACTCACATTGTTTGAAAATTCGGCTAAGAACACCGGAAGTTTTAAAGAATCGACTACCTTCAACAACCTTGCATCAAGGCTCTTCTTCTTCAACACGAGATATAAATCAAGTTGTTGGTATTTTTACAGTTGCGCTAGTATTATTCTTTAAAAACGGTGTTAAGTATTTCATTTGAATTTCAGAACAACTCGCGTGTAAATTAAATCAAAATATTCTTGTTTTAATTTTAATCTGATTTTAGATGTTTTTAAATGATTTTACATTAAATTTAACCTTTTGTGTTGTTATTTATATTATATTTTAATTAATTATATATACATATTTAATTAAAAAATCGATAAAGCATAACATTTTTCGAGGCATAACTAAATTAACTTTGACCTACCCGAGATTTTCTTGTAGATATTAATTTCAGCAAGAAGCTTAGGTACGTTTTAAAAAATTAAATAAGCATAAGGCGTTTCAAAAGAAATTAATTATTTTCTTAATTGTAAATAAATTAAATTTGATTATTTATTTTTCGCTTCCTTGCTAATATCCGGAAGACAGGGGAAGCTATTTTTTGATAAATTCGTACATAAATATTTAAGGGTGTTTTCTTAGTGCCATTTTAGATCGGCTTCGTTTTTTACAAAATATGAATTTCATCATAACTATAGTTTGTTATAAAACATTGTTTCGTTTAAAAAAAAAAAAGAATTCGCACGAGACCGGTTACGTTTATAAGACGAGACACACCCAAACCTATTCTCATCTCATTTCATGTGAAGCCCTATAAATAACTATGTGTGTATAATTGTATAATAAATACACATTTTAGTAAATATCTCGACTCCAGCGCCACCTACCGGAACAATTTTTTGTAAAAATATTTCTTTACACGTAACCAATATACATTCTGATATATCAATATAATTTTTCGAAATATCTCGACCCCAGCGCCACCCACTGGGTCCAAAACAAACATATGGTGTGAATATGACTTCGAGTAGTTTAGGTGTGATAATGTTTATATAAAAATCACGCCTGGAAAAAGAAAACAATTTTGAAGAAAAATGATATAATTACTTCAATAATAGTTTGACATCATCAATACATATTGATTGCCTTATCAATTACACTTAACAAATAACCATAAATATTTAAAATAGTTTAAAAAGGAAACATATCCGCTGATAATTGTTCCGAAGAAATTCAATACTCATATTTATATTTGACACATATACCTAATCATTGTCACTAACGCCTTCAACCGCAAACCTATAATAACATTAATGTTGACATGGCATGACAAAATAAATATTCTATCTAGATACAGTGTTCCCACATTGTCTTGAACACTTGTGTTAATTAGCTATGAAATAATTAATCTTTGAAAGGATTCGTGAGTAAATCGTGTAAATATGCGTGCATTCTTTCAACAACGTGACGTTTCTGCAAATGTACAAAGAAATCATTGGAAATTGAGATTATGTGAAATATGTGCTATTTATTTATTAATCACATTATATTTCTTTATCCTAAGTTCCTGACTGTAACTTTATATTTTACCATAAGTCCTTTACTTTTAATCTACATATAATGCACTAACCCAATCAGGAGCCAAAGCAATTTATATTGAATTTTTTTAAACAAAATAAAATAATATTGAGTATTTTTTCTATTCAAAAGTAGATACATAATTTCATTATTTAAAAAACGAGGCGTTCTTTCGCGTTGCAGCGTCTTCAAGAACATGCATTTTTGCATTTGAATAATGAAATTATATTTAATTACACCTAAAGCATTTTACAGCATAGGTATACTCAAAAAGGAATGAAGAAAATATTTATATTACGCATTGTAATTTTTATTTTGATTTTGATTGATAGGTAGTTTGAATCTTTGAATAGTTCTTAATTTTTAATTTTATAAAAACACCGAACTGAAATGATTGTTGATTGGAAAATATTTTTTTTTTAAATTGAAGTTAATCGTGATATCGTGCTTCAAAACATCAATTTTGCTCTGTTCAAAACAATGACGTCACATTGAAGATACTATAAAGCATTTAAAATAATCTGCAATACGAAAAAATCACAAACAAAAAAATTACTCTACGTGGTATTTCCAAGGGTGTTATATGTTATTTATGTATTTTAGCAAATCAATTTCCACAAAGTCTAAATTCTTAAATAACATAGCTTAGTTCGATTCCCTGTGTAATGATACTGATTTGGTTTTATTGTTAGTCGAAATCAAATTCATTATAATTTTTTTTTTATTCATTCGAACCATTAGCGGAGATTATCTAGATCATTTCATTTAGTTGAAAGATGTTAAAAATGAATAGTATTTGTGCCAATTAGTTGTTACACATTTTCTGCTAAATATATCGGAATAATAACCAGTTTGATATGTTGTAAAAGTGACAAAATCAGTTCTTTCGCCGCTCGATTGCACAATTCTAGCTCGTGGCAAGGCAACTCGTATGTTCTACATATTTGCTCGAAGAAATGATAACTTCGTTTATTAAATGTTTTTATTTTTTTAATTGACTCTTAAATTATTTCAGATGCATGCCATGTCTTAAAATATCCCGTCTCTCGTTTGTAATTTTATTTGAATTGGTTTTAATGGTGCTATTAAAGATGTCGCTGAATTTAATTTCCTTTCGTTGATTAACGGATAAAAATTTTTAATGCTTAGGAAAATTTATTTGAATTTTTATATATTAGTCTGGAATGTTGAAATAATAAAGGTACTCGTTTTATTTATTTGTATCTTCCATTAAGTAAACGGTTTATGTATTTTTTATGAGTATTTAAAAAATGTTGTTATTTTTAAATATATATTTAACATAATGTTTGGATAATTTTTTCACGTTTTATATTCTGGTTAAAATGACTAAAAATACCGTAAATGAACTTTTATTATATTTTAAATTAAATATTTAAAGGGGTGAGATGGTTTAAATGTGGGAAGAGTATATTTAAAATTGATGATATAAATTCTTTGATGTTCCATTTTTGGCTTACCGTGAGCGCCAATTTAATATTTATTAATAATTTATCACATGGGCGCTAAGAGAGAATCATCGGTGTAAAAGTAGTGGTGATTGGTGTACATCATAGAAAGGATAGCAGCTTTACATAATTAAAAATTTATTAACATTATAACATTTTTTTTTAATTTTAGAAAAAAATCCCTTTTTTTACCCGCAGACCCTTTAAATTTATTAAAACTATTTCTGTACATATATTTTATCGACCCTGACAATAAACAGCAATCATTCACCTGCCAGATTTAAAAAAAAGCATATTCTCACGCTTACATTCTATACTTTATAATACTCAGATCAAAAAAATCGGGGGTGTGAAAATACTTATTGTTGACATGTCCTTCTATAATAACAGGTTGTTTCGGTTTAGATTACATACCATCAAAAATAAACATATTGTTTTTTATGTCATTATTTTATTATGTGGTATTATCCATGAGAAAATATATTAATGACTTATAAACTTCATGTATGATATTAAATTAAATATAATAAAAATTACAATTAGTTACATAAGACATTCAAAAAATAAATTAAAGCGTAATCGATTATAATTTAATTTAATTACTTCGGCCAATTGAAATCATTAATTTATACGTAACGCAAATTATAGTTCAGCTTATATCGAAATAACGTACGTTTACATATCCAAAAATTTTATATATCTATTTCTATAGATCATATGTGTATTTTACTAAAAGTTATTTTAATTGATAATTAATTAATAAGTATCCGAACTAAAAAAAATTTGTAATTTTTTATTTATTGTTGGTTGTATTGTGTGGTTGTGTAACTGTAGCAAGAAAACACTAGAAAGGATGATCATAGCAGATTTTAACGATTATAACGTGTGGTGGATTAATTTTACGAAAATAATTTTTTACACTTATAAGTGACCATTTAAAAAATATTTTATTATTACTTTTTGACAAAACTGTGTCATTGTAGATATTTTTGAACTGGTTATTTTAAACGATTGCTTAAAACATTTATTTTAGAATATAAAAAATACAAATAAATCTTGAGTGCAAATCGAAATCGACAAAACACATAATGTGTAAGCAGTAGTTATTATTTTTTTATGGATCACATTTCAAAGACATTTTTCTCACAATCCCAAGCTGGATTCGAAAACAGATGGTTTCGTTTTACTCCCAGGCGTTTGTAAATGGTGTACTCTTTTTATAATATTTTCATCTCCACGGTTCGGCACTTATCAAACAATGAAATATAAGTCTCGACTACTTACGGTTTGTGACAATTAAAGTTTTTTTCTTTTTAAATGGTGGTACAAGTAATGTATTTCTTAATTACTTAAGGGTATTTTAACATAAATAGTTTAAAACAGTAGTGTTAAACTAACGAATTGCAATTACATTCTTAAATAAAAATTATAAAAGCAGCTCAAAATTAAATGTTTTTCTTAATTACTACAAACAAAAATAAATTATTAAATATTCTTTTTTTTCTATATCAAAAAAAATAAGGTACTGGCACCAGTCTTGGATATGACCCCAGTATGGCTATTTTTTATTTAAATGTACTGAATTAGAAATTTTTTGTTGATATTTGATTACTACCATTTCTGAATATTAAATCTATATACATTTAACTGTCTTACAGCGTGATTTGATTATTATAATTTATTTATTAATTATTATATTATTATAACAACGGCTTTACATTGTTTCAAATTTGACGATTCTTTATTTTATATCTTTTGTGTCGTAGTACACAGAGAGAAAAGTCATGATAATTTTTATACAGAAAATCTTAGAAAAATTACTGTGCTCTCTTATAATGCGTGCGCAATCGACGATACAAGTAAAAAATATTTATACGTCCATATAAAAATTATCAGTGCTTACATTATATAAATTGCTTTTTTATCACGGTAGAAATTACGGTGCTAGCATGGTAATATTTGGAACGCTGTATCAGAAAACTGCCTTACCGGCCTTACCGATTCAGTAAAATTTCTATAGCTTATTATTTTTTTTTTCAAACAGAAAGGTAAAAACAATAAAAAGCAATTTCATTTTAAGAAAGTTATCGATTTATTTATATAATATACATTGTTTTGAATTTTACAACTAATAATAGTTTACAAATATAGTTGTAGAACAATTTACATAAAGATATGACAACCAATACATGTGCAAAGAGACCGATTCACAGAACAAATTAAATATAAAATAACGTATTTTCAATATCTAAAATCTAAACTAACCTATATCTGTCAAAACTTATTTTACAAATAAAACTTCTAAAAATAACACATTAAAACCGAACAAAACATTATTGTAAAACATTTATCACCCACATTCATTTAAAATTCGCACAAAACAATAATTTTAATAAAATAAAAACAATCATAGCCAGGGCCTAGTCATTTGAATAGGACGCCATTTGCATTTTTTTTATAATTAATACGCGTCAAAAGATGGCACCACTTGAGCTTTTAGAATTAAAGAATTTTATTTTTGATCACGTTACTTCGATAACGAATTTTGTTTTATATGACATTCATATTTTCATGATTTTTGCAATGTATTTTGGTGAATTGTTGAGAATTTCACGGTTAATTTCTTAATTATTTGAAGTAAAATGCAGTGAATCGTTGTTAAGAAGGTAAGTTTAACATAAAATATATTTGTCTAAAAAAAATTGATAAAATCTGGTATTTCTTGATTCTGTTTGAAAATTCTATGAATAATATGTGATTACAATAATAATTATAGAAATACCTATTTTAATCATAAATTTTAGTTATTTTTTTATTATAAATTATACACTTATAATTAAAATTACTTATGTATTCGTGTTTTTTTTTCAGAATTAAGATGTGCAGGAAATACATATTTCAACTTTCAATGTATATATCTACAAGAAATGAATTGTTAAAATTGTGCCCATACATAGTATGATTGAACATCTCACATTAAAAATACACCGTTTAATAAAAAAATGGATCTACAATAAGTATTGCTAATAATCAGATTTATAATACACGAATTAGAGTTGTAAAATCACGATATGTAAATATTCAGTCGTAATACCAGACTTAACCAGACAGCAGTGATAATCAAACTGAATTTTAATTATTGTGATTTAATTATATTATAGATACTTATTGTCTTGTTTTACCTCTAGTAACAAATTTCATTTACCTTACGAATAAACTAACAATAATTTCTCTGTTAATATGTAGATTTATACCATCATTATAACGGTTCATAACTTTTTTTCAAATTTTGTTATTGTTGTAATTATATTATAGTAAAGTACATTATCAATATTTTAAACTTTTAAAATCATTATTGGCAAAGAAATTATATTAAATATTGTTTCAATTAAATATTAAATAACGTGTGTCATTAATATAGATATATAAGTAACACGAAAGTAAAAACTCTTAACAGGCAACAGTTACCAAAATCATGTTATTGTTATACAAATTATTGATAAAATCGTATATTAATAATATTTATGATAAATTGTTTTTATTCTGTGTTATATTTCAAAATAAAATGATTGATATTTTAATAATTTCTGTTATAATTAAGATTTTTTTCAGGAAATGTTAATATTTGCTATTAATATCATTGTTTTCATGTATTTATAACTAATTATGATTTTATACTTATTTTATACTTAAAAAATACATGAGAACAATTTTATTATTACTTAAAATGAAAAATTCTGTAAATAAATAAATAGATTTGTATTTCCCGCCGCCGGTTCTAGTTGTCATAGAAAACACTAGATGGACAAAATTACAGTTATTAAAATTAGATGGCCCTTCTTCGCAATTATACTTCGAGATATTAATACGCGTCACGAGAGGCGCTGTATGACCACATTTTTTAACATTATATGTCCCTTCTACTTGTATAATGTTCTGTGATCATAGCCATTTTAAATCTAAATATGCTACACGTCCCGCTTTAAATATTATTCACACTAAAAACAATTTTGAATATAAATTAAAATATAATACTTTAAAATCACGATAACATAGAAAAATATCTTTAAAATAGAAAACACTACACAATTACAATATGTACTTTTAAAACAAATATACATTCTAAATATGTATGTAACTGTCAGCTTATAGGCCGTCGGAAGATCGAAAATAGCCGACTGTACTCGAACCTTACTACCTTGTTTATGCTGATAGTAAAATTTGCTTTATATCCTAACTTTCTATTAAGATATATCGAAAACCATAAATCTGAGATCTAGACATGATGCGTATGATTTTTAGAGAATCGTTTTACAAACAAAATAAAACCATACATACATCTCCACGATAAACAGTTAATGAGATATCACATTTTTAGTTTTTGTGTTTTCAACATAATTGGTATCTTCTGTCTTTTTCTTTCTTTCTGCTTTTGCCAGATATCTTTGAAATATCATTGAATTTTATAAGTCAGTATTGTAAAATTTATCAGACCGCCTAATAATTTACATCAACTTAAATAGCATTTTTTTTAAGAAAAACAATTAAAAAATACAAATTTGTCGAGATAGGAACTTTTTACTGTGCTGTTTTATAAATTTCGCTGGCCTGTATTTTAAAAAATACTATTGTGTCCTTTACTTTTTATATTATGAATTTTAATTTTTCTTATTTTACCGTATAAAATTGACCATATTCGACTTTCGCACATCGTTTATAGTGCAGAGCACAGTAATTTTTCTAAGATTTTTCTCTCCGTGTACTTATCATTTTGTAATTATTAGCATGTGTCCATCACTGCGTGCTCATTACTGGTTTTACTTTATCCATTCCTGGAGAAAAAACATAAACAAAATAAAAGGCTATAATTTAAAAAACAAAAAACTATATTTGCGGATTTTGGTAATTAAATTGATTAAATAAAGAGTTACTTGTTTTATTAGTAACATGAGTTCATGAGAATTACAAAAAAGAAACCCGTCAATCACAGAAACAGTAAGCTCTTATAGCGGCCATAACTGGTGCCAGTACCTTATTTACAAAGTATTCTATAAAATAGTTACATTTATAATGTAAATACTCGTCCTATAAAAGCATATCGATTAAAATTTCTTCTTCACTTTAAACGCATTCGATGTTTGTTTCCTTTCAACACAAGAATTTAAAACTGTTATTGCCTACCAACAGGTAATTTCCTGCGTCATTATTTATTCAATTAAATCTAATAGTTCTTACATAAATTTTATGTTACGAAAAAATGCATGTGTGTAAGTACAAAATTTAGAATCAATTAGTATGTAGAAGTTCAATTAAAATAACTCTTCCACAGCTACCTAAAAATAAATATTACTAGTTATTATCTTGTTGTGACTATAATATGGTACTGAGAATAAAATTTCAAAATTATTGTATTTTATTGATTTTTAATGTAATATCATAAAATTTATTCTAGTTTGTTTCGTTCAAATCATAAGTATTTGTTTCCTTTACATGTACCATCATTAAGTACCTATATAACTACACCGTTTATATACAGGAATACCCTTATTACGTTGAACAATAAAACATTCTTTATATCAATTAATGTGCTTATTACCTTTTATTTTTGTAATTAATATGAAAAGATTCTTATCATTGATTTTTTGTATCATAGTGTACTTACTTGTTTTTTTTTTTAGAATATTGTATTCTTTTTTTGCGTAAATCAAGTAAATATGTAGTCTACAGGGGTTATTTTAGTGTGTAGTTGTAGCTTTTTTCTGTAGTTCCAAAAATGAAAAGCTAATTTGTGTAGTTGAAAAATTGCAAGTAGAAAGAAAAGTATAAAATGTGTATATGTTATTATTTATATTATTATATTAATTATAATTAACTATATTATAATTATAATTAATATAATTATAATTAAGAAAAAATATACAAAGTGTAGAGCAAAAAAAGAGATATTTGCAGTTGAAAAATTTTCTTAAAATAAAAATAACCTCTGGTAGTCTAAATTTCTATGTTTGAAATAATATATTTGAGATTTGTAATTATAAAAACAATATTATTTTAATTTTAACTATCATAGATTATTATATAGTAAATAATTTTACATTTTCCAATTTAAAACGAAACATCGCAATGCATGCAATCTATGGTTAGATATTTTTTTATACTTGCACTTGCAGTTGCAAGACTAATTAATTTGTTATGGGAACAAGCTGTATCGTATTTGTATTTTTCTATATCTCACTTTATCTTTCATAAGTCAGCAGAGCATTATCTATCCCTTGATGAGAATATTGTCAGATAAGCTGGTTACATCGTCTCATTTTTCAGCCACAGCTTTGTTGTACGGTTTTTGTAACATGAATCCTTTGGCGTCTCTTTATATCACTTTTATTTTATTTTATTTTTTTATATGAAGTAAAAAAATTATATTTAAAGCAAGCTTGTATATTTTTTTCACAATCGTGTTTTACGTACTCATTATTTTGCAGATAGTATTTTCTTGTAATTGTTTTTATTGTTAGATTTATCTAACCTAAGCATTACAAAGAAATATATAAATGTAATTATAATATGTATTACAAGATGGAGTTTATCAAATTACAAATCATTTGGCACACTGAAGACTAATTAAAATCAAATTGAATCAGATAGGTATGAATAGGAATACTGATAAATGTTCTCGATTGTTCTAAAGATCCCTTTACTTATGGGAATTTTAAGATTATCCTATTTACAAAGATCTTAAATATTGTCGTACTTGTTTCTATCAAATAAGATATGACTGTCATTTATTTAAAATGTGTTAGTAGGTTTTTTATTCAGTATTCTGATTAATAAAGTACCGATAAATAACAACGTCCATCTCGTTTATATAGTACACTTGAAAATTTAAATTACTATAGTTTCAAGGCTGATATAAAATAATATGTTCATTATCAACCACTATAATAAAGTTAGAATTGCCCCTACTAACACCAAATGTTAACTACTCTGAAGAATTGCCCTCTGCAATTGACTTTATCAATTATATTTTTTAAACACATATGGCGCCATAATAAGATATGCTTACTTTACTTTGTCAGTGTGACTAAACACTCCTGATAAATATGTCAATTTTGTTACATTCTGTAACGGATTTTCAATTGGGCATTACGGGCCCATATCTTGGGTGGTATTATTTATAGGGTGTCAAAAATCCTGAAATAGTATTGAAATGTAAACATTTTTTGGGGACTATAATATAATATTAATGTTAGTTGCACATTTTAATTATAAGTTGGCCAAATAAATGTCTGTTTTGTCTATAAATTTCGACTCGGTCTCGAATTTTACAAATGAAAGTTTTATTTCGGTCTTGTTTCGTAAAAATATAAATCATCTTGTCTTGATCTCTTCTCACCAAAAATCAATCATATCACGTCTTGGTGTGAAGTAAAAGCCAAATATTATAACCACCGACCACCCCAGGTTATTTTCTGTAGGTTTTTAATTTAAAATTTAATTTCGAATTATTTCGGTATGTTTATATAATGTCTTTATTATTTTTCAATTAGTTTTTGATGCATTCTTATAAAATGAAAAAATCAAATTCGTAAAAAAGGTTAATTAACATTACTTAATATTACACAAAACAGAAATTGCGACAAACCAACTACCTACATTAAAATGTAATACATTTAGAAACAAGATTAAGGTAAAGCATTTCAGTTTTTTTACAAAACAAAACAAGGCAAAATACCATATATGACAATGCAGCGTGGTACACACACACGCACACACAAGTCGAGTGTTTTTTGCCGTAAGCGTGTTCTAATCGCAATTAGAGATGTTTGGTGTAGGCGTAGACTGTAGGAGGTCCACACGCAGCCAGCCCGCAATGTTTAACCGTCCTGTGTCTTGTTACAGATGATTAGCTTTTGCGAACATATGCACGATCCTACATCTCATCTCCTAATGCAGTGATATGCAAACTAAATGCCTGATTAAAGGCTAAATGATTTATTTATTTGTTTAAGAATTTGATTCTTGATCTTACGTAAATAATGAACACATTTGAAGTCGGTACTATTGACTTGTTTATTTCAAAGCTTCTTATGATTGATTCAATATTTTATTTATTTAACAATAAAGTATAAAATTTTATTTAATATTTTAACTTTTTAAGTCTTCGTTTCAATTTATTTTTCATGAAGTTTTACTTGTAACCAAAAAGTATATCGTTATAATAGTTTAAATTTTATAAATAATAAGTATAATTAGTCAAAATTTGATTTTTTTGCCTTATCAAAATTAAGCAATTGATAATTTTTATAAAATGTTTGGGAATCACAGTCTTTATAATATATGTTTAAAATCGTACATATGCATTCCTTGTACTAATTATCTACGGTAGTACTTTGTTGCATATGTAATATGTTTTGTCTTTGTGGTAAAAAATACTTGGGGGATATCTTTTAAAATTCTCGGTGGTAATTGTTTTGATATATTAGACAGTGTTTATTTCATCAGGCGTCGACTAATGTGTAATTTATAATGTTGTTGACATTGTTATAAGTAAAATAAAGAGGATAGTATTACAGATATTTAGTAATAGTAGAATTTATTAAACAACCTCATTTTTTTATTTGTTTCGAAAATATATTTACCACCTTACAAAAATAAATATTGATTTTGAAAATATCACAGTATAATGATATTTATAATAATTATTAGAAATCAATCCGACATCTTTCACTAATTTGATATTTGATATCTATTATCGGTTAAACTGAAAATTGAACTGAATAAATTCAATCTATTCTGGGATTATTTCGTTTTCAAAATGAAATATATTTTGAACTCTATAATTAATACGCTCATTAAGCATAAAAAAATTGTCAAGGGCGAGTTGAGTTTCGCGTACTAATGTCCCGTTTCGTATATATATTTTTATTATTATTCGATTATGTTATTTTAATTTAATTTCAACAAAATAAAAAACCACTAGTTATATTTAATAGCTAGTCTATTAGAGAACAAATGGCTTTAAATTTACTATATGCATATGTTTTTAAAACATATTTTAAGTATTTGTGAATGCTAATAATTTTCTTTCGATCTCGGCATCATTATACATATTTTATATTGTTTCTAATTTTTCTCAAAATTAATTTTGGATATATAGGCAGGAAATTGTCAGCTTTTATTTGATACCCAACTCGCCGGAATTGGATAAATAAAAAAATTGGTAACTCATTTGCGCTGCCACCCCCAAAAAGCACCAAGAACATATAATACTAGAAATCTGTGACAGACAGACAGACACAGTATTGATTCCACTAAAAAGAATTAAAGGCTGTAGCCGGGTAAGCATGCAAAACATGCCTTTACATGGATTTGGCTGATTATTTTTTTGGAAGTCACATTCTATTAAACATTCAACCTGACCAAATATTAGCTTCCAAAAATTTATAGTTTTCGAAAAAAAAAATTTTTTTGATTTTCAAAAAAAATTTTTTTTTTTATAATCTGTCAGTCGAATTTGATGGTGCTTAAAATATATTATAGAGGTACTTATGACTCATCAGAGGTAATTTTATTATGATCCTCTGTACATAATAAACCAGAAAAAAAAATTAATAAAATTTAAAAAATCAAAAAAGACCATGTTGTCTTCGGAGGGCAATCACAATTTTTTTATATATTATACCTTGTATGTACCCAAACAACATATCAAAATCCCAAATTGATACAAAGGGTATAACATACTCGTATAAATTCGCATGCGGTCGTATCGGAGTGGCGCGAGCGTGGCGCGGGCGAGTGCAAGTGTCTTAATACTTTTAAAATATCTCTAATTTGTTGCTAAACAGGACTGGGCTAGCCCAGAGGCATATCGAAAATTTGACGGGGCCCATAGTCTGACAAAAACAAAGTATAGAGGCCGTAGCCGGGAATATATGGGAACTGCTCCATTGAATCAATTTAACAAATTTTTTTCTCATAGGTTGCTTTTTAAGTAAAATTAAATCGCCCTAAATGTCTGTGCTTCAATATATTCATTTTTGCTCAGATAATTTTTATTAAAAAAAAAAAATCTTGTCTATAGTTTTTAATGGAAGAAGATTCGCTAGTTCACAGCGGAAATGTGATTTGTTACTACTAAAGTCGATTATAAACATTTCTAAGCGATTTGGGGCGATTTTTTGTTACTTAAAAAGCAACCTATGAGAAAAAAAATTGTAAAATTAATTCAATGGAACAGTTCCCATATATTCCCGGCTACGGCCTCTATACTTTGTTTTTGTCAGACTATGGGCCCCGTCAAATTTTCGATATGCCTCTGGGCTAGCCCAGTCCTGTTTAGCAACAAATTAGAGATATTTTAAAAGTATTAAGACACTTGCACTCGCCCGCGCCACGCTCGCGCCACTCCGATACGACCGCATGCGAATTTATACGAGTATGTTATACCCTTTGTATCAATTTGGGATTTTGATATGTTGTTTGGGTACATACAAGGTATAATATATAAAAAAATTGTGATTGCCCTCCGAAGACAACATGGTCTTTTTTGATTTTTTAAATTTTATTAATTTTTTTTTCTGGTTTATTATGTACAGAGGATCATAATAAAATTACCTCTGATGAGTCATAAGTACCTCTATAATATATTTCAAGCACCATCAAATTCGACTGATAGATTATCAAAAAAAAATTTTTTTTTGAAAACCAAAAAAAATTTTTTTTTCGAAAACTATAAATTTTTGGAAGCTAATATTTGGTCAGGTTGAATGTTTAATAGAATGTGACTTCCAAAAAAATAATCAGCCAAATCCATGTAAAGGCATGTTTTGCATGCTTACCCGGCTATAGCCTTTAAAACTATTTTTTTGTAAAGAAATCCAATCACATTTTAATAAAATTAAATACTACCGTTAAATGTATATCGAATTTAATAAGAGGTACTATTATAGTTAACAGAACTGTACTATTTCTTAATAGTAAATAAAGATTCGGGTCATATCAGGGGTACAACTTTTATCTAGCGCTGATAACAAGAACAACCATTTAGTAGTAAACATAACAATCAGTCTATTTATAATTCATCTTGATTTCCTGTTACATCATTTTATCAATGTCAATAACAATAATTATTTATTTGTAGTTGCTTTAATATATAAATATTTTATATACTTGTATCCGGTTTTTCTTAATGCTGCTTTATTAAATGTTATCAGCGATTTTTTTTCAGTTACAAATTTCCATATCGGATTTTTTGATGTGTTTGTAATTTTAAGTTACATATATTTGTTAATACGTGAGAATCTTTCTTATACAAAAATAATAAACGTTTACATATAGGTAAATTAGAAACATAACAATATTGTACTTATTTTGTACACCTGTTTATATAACTGTAAGTTATTAAATACATACAAATACCTTATTTCAAAATATAAATATAACGTTCTACAATTTTTGACTGGCAAAAATCTATATTAAAAACAATATTTTTTAGTCGTTAAATTTAACTTTAATTTTTTATTTAGTTTACCTACCGTCGTGTGCCGCGTCCATCAAACAAACACAGTAGAGTGCAGGCTGCGTTAACAGCCTCAATTACTTTGCACGTGCCTTTGTTGTGTCAGCGGCTTCTGGAAGCTAAACACCCACCAATTACCGCTGGTCATACTTCAGATATTTATTTTAAACCACCATTATTATATATACATATTGGTGTATATAAACTAATACAATTTTTGATAGTTATTTTTAATATTAAACACATAGTTTTGTATGATAATAATAAAATATGAAACTATTTAATGTTATAAAATACATTTTCAACTATGTATATTAAAAAAAATATTTTTATCTATCCAAAGCTATCTATTGCCGATCTAATTAATAGTTTATTTTTTGGCTAACAAATTTGTTTAATAATTCTTTTCTGATCAATTCCATAAAAATATTTTTGTAAATTTTTTTATTTTTCTAGCCTTTATTACACATATTTTGATACTTCTTAGAATGATGGTTCTTATTTAACACGAAAACTACTTTAGCGATTTTAATTAGACTATCGCTATTTGAAAGCCTAATGACCCTCGAATTAGTGAAGGCTTGTACTAAGAAAAATATAACAATTTTTTCTAATAAAAATGGCAAGAAAAAATCAAATGTAGATGTGATATTGATGTATAACTAATTAAACCAACAATTTTGGATTGTATTTAAAAAAATTATATTTAGTTAATATATTTTAACAAAAATCAAAAATAAACAAGGCGAAATTTCTACTGTACCTACTTCCAAAAGCATTGGTTTTTCTAAATTTTGTTTCTGAAACGGGTTACATCAACAATTATCCAAATTAGAACATAGGTGTATTTCAGGTTTAGTTCTAATTTTAAATTTACATATTATGTACACACTACACAGTACACACATTTTTTAAATTGATTATCTGTAGGGCCCCACAGCTACTGATAGCTTTATTTATAATTACCACATTGAGAGCGTAGGCCGGTGAAACTGATGCTGCTTCAATAAATGTCATGTAAGAATTGTTTGAATTTGATTAGTAAACAAGCAATAATATCGGTAGTAAAAAAAGTTATCTAGTAGTAGGCGTTGCAATTTTTTATCGCTACCAAATTTGGTAACACACACAGAAAATTCTAGAGGTTATAAACGGCTAATTTTCATATCTATTACATAATTGTATACTTCAAGGCGGTCTTCATAACCTATATAATATTATTTTTTTATGCGTTTAATTATAATGTTAATTATTATTATCGTTATTATTACTGTGTGCTTTAGAATGGACCTGTTACTTTATTATTGGATATTATTTTGAAATACTCCCACTGATAACCTTTTACTATCAACATAAACTACCCACCTTCAAATATATTGTATTTAATTATTTATTGAACTGATATTACTTCAGTATTTGGAAACAAAAAATTATAATACGAGAAAATGGAAATTTGATATGTATAATGTACTTCATAATATTCTTAAAACTTTTACCACAAAGACAATTGAAGAATTTCATCCCTATTTAAGGAATATTGCAATAATAATAATAATAATATATCTACCAACTAATATTTTGTTATAGTATAAGAAATAATATGAAAATTGTGGTTAGTAAATGTAAACATTATTATTCATCGAATCATTACTAATTGGTTTACTATTTATAAGGTATTTTAATGCAATAGTTTTGCGGTTTTACATAAAACAATATATGAATAATAATAATCCATTTATTACTTAATTATAAAACTATTTATTCTTATCACTTATATTATTACGTTTTTTGTATTGAAATTTGAAATAGCATTTCTGTTATGAAACTAATGATTCAAATATGTATATTTATTAAAGTGTTTCTTCATAAAAAGAAAAATGAAGTTAAGTTTTCTGTAATAATTGTAGGTACAAATTGTTGAAAAAATTAAATAATATATCTGTGATTTTTTTTATTTTGAAACATTTGTAACTAATTGTAAAATAGAAAATCAACTAAATTAAAAATATACACCTTAACCACAATAAAACAATGTCACTCGACATGTTTCGACTTCACAATAAGTCCTCATCAGGAACCTAACAGTTCCAGACTGTGGTTAATTTTTATTTTGTGACTAAGAAACCACAGTTTTTCCGTTTTTCAGTAATAGAAAATCAAGATCAAATTGGCATTTATTCAACTAAAATTATAACTTTAATATCCTCATAACGCAATATTGATTAAATAAATACTGTGTTTAAATTCAATTTGAAAGCATAAATACCAATTTAAAAATCAGTTATACTAATTTAATCATTGACATATAATAAATGCAGCAAACATATATCATTTCAATCTCTGACTTGAGGCGATGTCAACATTATCACTTGTCATGCTCTGGTTATCCAAGTGAACTTAAAAACTTACTATGCTTAGATATAGGTACTTATTTATACGTACAGTAGTGAAATGAAAATACAAAGCCCATTTCTACATATTTATGATATTTATAAATCAAAATTCTTTTAATTATGTATAATTACTATCCTTTTCTACTCTTATTCCTGGTGCATCCAACATTTTTTTTGTTGTGACGTCCTATGCAAAATCTTATAATCACCAATACCTTAACTATCAAGCAAATACAATATATTAACATACGAGTACAGAACAGTTCATATACTAATATGTTTATTTTTACAAGAATATATATATATACATATTTCCTTCAAACTCAACACATTGTTGCAGCGTGAAACCGAATGATTTACAAGTTGAATTTTCATCACTTTTAATTTACTGCTATTTTCACGGTTGTAAATCAATTTTAAATATATTTACATTTTAACATATGTATGTGTGTACATTTATCATAAATAGATATAGTATGTACGTAGGTACTGTTTGTAATCGTTTTTGATGATATATTGATAGAAGTTATTTATAATAAATAATTATCTATTAAATTAATGAACTGTAATTATTATTCAATAATACAAATAAATGATTAAACGTTGTATGGGCGTATAGTACATCAAATTCAGGGCAGTACTTATATGTAAATACCCCACACTAATTTATTATTGTAAAATTAATAAAAAAAACTGCGCAGAATATTAATCGAGTAAATTCGAACAAAAGAAAACTAGCTTAGATAATTCTAGTTCGTTTTAATAAGTATGTGCAATAATGTGCATATGTATAGTTTAGTATGTACAGGGTGTCCCACGGGAAGATGTTGAAACTAATTATCTGTCATTTTCAAATTGATACAGTTATTGAAAAAACAAAAATATCGTTGAAAAGAAGAAAGTCTGCAGTTTTTAATGGATATAAATAAAATTTAATAAAATATTTGAGCATCGATTTATTTGATTGATGAAAAATATGCTGAAATTATTGATAATTCTGTTAAAAATAATACAAAAAATGATTTCAATGCAGATTTATTGCCAAATGGAGTGACATAACGCTTAAGTTTAACTAAATAATGAGTTCTAACCTTTTTAATGTGGTTTCACTCTTAACTTTATGTTTTTCGTAATTAATACGAAATCCCCAACAAGAACTGCCATACACTTTTCCTCTCCAAAAGAACCACTTTTTCGAGAGTAAAAGTCAGATTATTCAAATAAAATTGCAGACACTCCTCTTTTCAACGCAATTTTTGTTTTTTTAATGACTAAGAACTAGCATCCATTTGAAAATGACAGCTGATTAGTTTCAACACCTTCCCGTGGGACATCCTGTACCTTTATTTTGATGTACTGAGGTTAAAGTTAGAATCAAGTCTACATATATTGATAAACACATTACTCTTATCATGCGTGTAACATCGGCTAATAAAATATCAATTTTTTCCTTTCTGCAAATGCAACTTTATTATTGAGAACTAGCATCTCCAAAAAGATTAATAATGATATAATTAAAGATATTATTTTACAAAATCATAAATACGATTTAAATAAAATACTCATAACTTATATAAACATACCTAATCATTTATAATTAAATCAAATTTTACGATGTACTAAATTTCCATTTCACTACTAATATCAGATATCATTATTTTTTAAATTTAAAATAATGATCGTTGTACACAACTCATAAATTTACTTTAACATACATTATTATTTCGTGGATTGGTATTTAAAAGAGCCGTTAGTAAATGTAGATTACTGTATTAATAACAACCTTTCAGCGTTGATATCAATAGCAATTTAAAAATTATATACTACTGCGTATGGTAATTTTTAATATCAAATCATTTTGATATCATTTTTTTCTGAAACTTCCTCAATAATAAATGCTTTCTCTGAACGCGTGTAATCAATTTTGACACTAATTACTTAAATATATTTATTTTGAAAAAGAGGAATTTATAAATTTTTTAATGTGGTATTTTTTATAAAGTAACTTTTAATTAATAATATTTGCTATCATGTTTATCTAAATTTACGTTAATTTATTCCTTTTTCATTTTCCAAGCAACATATATAATATCAAATACAAATCCCCTAACCATAAAAATTGTAAGAGTTTAGACTTACACGTGTTTCAATAGCAATGCTATCATCATCAGAGTCTTAAAGACACAGAGTGTCTTTAAGACTCTGATGATGATAGCATTGCTATTGAAACACGTGTAAGTCTAAACTCTTACAATTTTTATGGTTAGGGGATTTGTATTTGATAAGTCATAACCATAGTTTTTGTCTGTTGTTTGTTACAACATATATAAATAAACATTAAACATAAATATACTACAGAAAAAAGTACAAGCGGAAAAGGAATTAAAAATAAGTCGACAATGTGATAACTATGTTATTAAATTGTCTTTGTAGCATGCATAATTATATTCATATATCAGAGAAAGCGCTCCATCTTCAATTGAAATTCCTTAATGATTTTTCATTCGGATGAAAAACGTCAACGATAATAATAACATGGATAATTTAATTGTAAACTTATAATTATGTGTTTTCTAGAATTTGAGTTCATTTGTCATGACTTACATTGTAATTATTGTAAATTACTTTTTGCGTGATCGCGTTGAGGCAGCACGTATATCCGGATTTTAGGGCAGATATTAGAAATAATTGATGGAAAATATACACAAACTTTCAATATTTTCACTTATTTATTTTTAAATTGATACGTACCTATATAATTTGTGTCACTTTTTTATTATTATTATAAATACATACTTCACCAACTTTTTCTTTAAAAAAATACCCCCTTCTTTTTTAATCAACATTTTAAAAATTCATGAATCTACGCCAAGAATCTAAAAAAGTAGTTTTAAAATATTAAATTAAATTAAATTTTAAATTTCAATTTTTTGAGGCGTAGCGCCAACTTTCATTTAACCAATCACAAATTTAATTCGCTCCATTGCACACTTTTTAATTCGTTCTTCCTCTTAGCTGTAGAAAAGAGCATAATTATTACATCGCAATTTAAATATCCCTGTACTAACTTTCAATAAACACATAAACATTAGCGAGAGATTATACCTCAGGGCTGTAACAACTTCCCGAAAGGAAATTCCGCCTTCACCATCAATGATCTCTGTAATAGATAGTCCAATCTGCATAATGATATCCATCTGTTAACAGTGGTCAGCTGTGCATAGAATAAAACGGGGGTTTTACTTATCTAGATATTTATCTTAAATAACACTGTAATGTATCTGGTCTTCTGAGCATATAAGCTTTGACATATTCTTAATTTTCGTCAAGTATTCGGAAAGCAAAATGTCATTAATCGATCTTATTGTTGTATGTACAGGTACAATTGGTACAGTAAGAAAAATACCGAGATACATGTAAAATTTAAAAAATCAACATAAAGTAATACAACGACTCTTATATTTTATTATTATCTATGTATTATAATATAGAAAATCAAATACTCTGTTATAGGAGTAAACAGTAAAGAAGTATGACACAAGCCGGAAAAAAAATCATATAAAGATATATCAAAATAGTGTAAAGAAGAATTCTATTATTCGATAGCCTTACTTAACCGATTTGGTAACATTCCGACATCCATACCCAGGTTACGCCGAGTACAACTGTTAATGAATAATAAAATTATTAAAAGTAAAAGTTACAAATACATTTGATATCAATTCTCCTCTAAATTATAATTTGTCTGTCCGTCACTGCATGCTTACTGACCGGTCGCCTCGTACAGGAGTTCTCACTACAGGAAGTCACCACGCGGCCAGCAGATTGGAATTCTGGGTGTTGTCGAGTTATGTGGGCAGGCAGGACATAAACAGTGGCTCTATTTATTTGCCACACTACTTTACATGATTAGATTATTAATTAAATGATATTTTTGATAGTATACTATAAATGCAAATGAAAACAAGTAGTTATAAACGCCTAATACTATATATACTACAAACAAAGTCTATTGTTTGAATTATATGACTGATATGTGAATCATTGAAAAACCAAAACGATTAAATCCAGTGAAGAAACAATTGAAGAAACAAGTGATCGATATTTTATTAGATACACTACCGCCAAAAAATATCAATCAGCACAGAATGATTCGATGTTACCCGAGGATTTAAGTTTAATCTGTAATAAACCTATTAAACATAGTTTTCACTTATCTCTAATTATTTACGTAGCGTACGCGAAGACACCTCTCCGACGATTGCTTTTTTCCGACTTGTGAAACACTACCCATTAGCGAAAACCGGAATAAAATCCGTTCAGTAGTTACTGAGAATATTGTGCACAGACAGATGCGGCGAGGGAGTTTGTTTACACTATGGTTAATTAATTAACTTGTGTCGAAAATCATCCAATTGTTCGACAAAATATTAGAAAGGGATGTGATCATAGTGACCTAATAAATTAATTCAGATATTAACATTTGTATGCTGTGACATTATAGAAACAAAACACGACTCGATAAAGATTTTTTTTGTCTTTTGACTTTTTGTCTTTAAGACTCTGATGATGATAGCATTGCTATTGAAACACGTGTAAGTCTAAACTCTTACAATTTTTATGGTTAGGGGATTTGTATTTGATAAGTCATAACCATAGTTTTTGTCTGTTGTTTGTTGTCTTTTGATGTTAAATCTTAGCTTTTTTATAAAATATTAATAGCTTAGAACACCAACTGAAAAATTATCTAACTATTGATGAAAAACCGCATTAAAATCGGTTTAGTAGTTTTTGAGTTTAGCTGTAACATGTAGAAAAATATAACTTCCTTTTATAGAAGTAGAGATGTTTCATTAAATCGTGGAAATTGGCAACGTTAAAATTGATTCAAAATTGCACTACATTTGAAATATAGCTATAAAGCAAATACAAAACACATCCATCGTCTACGATCGCCTTTTCTATAACCCATTGTTAGTCATTCAATATGCATTGTTGAATATGTGATTTTTACCATTCATTAAAACTTGTAGAGGCGTGTATAAAAAAATATTTCCAGGTTAAACAGTAAAATCTAACACATATACCCATATGTTTATATCCCCCGTTTATTCACAATAAATAGGTAAAAATACAGTGGTATGTACCGCGCCACGTTGCGCGCGTGTTGACAGGATGCACATTGCACATGTCCATCCGCCGCCGGAGCAAGGACGGATGCAGACCGCACGAACGGCCTTTACTACCCGTTATCGATTAATGTTTTGTCTCGACCAGCATCGCTTTTTTATTATTTTCATACACATGTGCATTGTGCATACGTTGCATTCGATTGTTCTTGACCGAGGCAATCAACTGGTGCACAGCTTGTGCGCTTTTTAAACTTATTATCGATTACATCCGGAGTTGACGTTTACGTTCTATTGTGGAAAATAAATTGACTTTTATTATACAAACGGTGACTTAAATAAATATTGTAATAGCAATAGTTAATGGAAATAAAACGTGTGGTAATTTTAGCTACAGTAAAGTACCCATATATCGTTTCTATTATCGAATATTAACTAGAAACATTTTTTTAACTAACAATGAATATTCAAGCTGTTGGTGCGTACGCTTAAGTTCTCATCAGGCCTAAACCACTGGACGTATTGAAGCCAGATTCACACCATATTTTAGTTTGGTGCTCCATTAAGTTTTTCGGTAGGTGGCGCTGGAGTCGCGATATTTACGAAAATGTGTATTTATGGTATAATTTTTAAAAAATAATTTTTAGGCAGAATAACGTTTGCTGGGTGAGCTAAGACAACAATTACAACCCTCCATACGTGATAGGTAGTGAAATATTAACTTCGGGATGGGTCCGCTAGTAATGAATAATATATTAAAATAAGAGAAGATGATTAAATTCCACCCGTTATGTTTTAACAGTTCACAACCATAATACTTTTATATAATTTTTTCAATTTTTAACGAATGGCAGTTTTACTAATAAAATATGATCCTTCAAATGAGTAATTAAATTAAAAGAAACACGTAAAACATCCTCCAATTAACAATAGAGAGAATGCATAGCTGTTTTAAAACATACACGAAGATACAAGTAATTTAAATTCAAACATTACAAGTCTGAGACTACGGAATGCATTGTTGTTGTATTGTTAGGAATTGAAGTTAATTGTTTACACGCAGATGTATATATGAATTGAAAAAATTTAGTACAAGGTAACTGCTTCTTTACTACCTTGAAAGGTTGTTATAATATGAGAAAAAAATAACTGTTTTATGAAATAATAAACATACCACATACAAACAAAATATATATTACATTGTACATACATACATACATATATGCAGTGGGTGTTTAATTTCTAATATACCTACGTGTATATGGTGATTAACAATTTAATTTTTTACACACTTAAAACCAATAAAAGCTTTTTGGAAATTTCCTGAAATAACTAAAATAGTATATGTATATAAGGTTCTTTTTACTTATCAAATCGATTTTTAATACATTACTTTGTATTTTTGAATACTAAACTATACAAATATTTAAAATATATATATAATTCAAATACAGATAGAAAAATAGAGTTTATATAGTTATATTCTTATCCCTAATTCAAGAACAATCAACTATGAGAACTACGAATCTATTAAATTTAGAAAATTAATTTTTAATTTCATCTTATTTAAATTTTGTCATTTTCTCATAATATTTTAGTCGAATGAAATTAGAACATAGCTACTGTGAATCATGTTACAATTTAACGAATAACAAAGAGAAGAAGAAATAAGTTTAGACAATGTGCATTATATTTAACGGGAGCAGACTTAACACATACGAAGATTTTTTTCTCACTGTTGATTACTGTCTTTTTAATGATTTAATTTGACGAGATACGTCATCAATTTGCAAAATTTTAATGTACTTTGTAATTATGTCAAGAAAAATTACTTTTTATTGTTTTTAATAGCGAAATTTAGAAATAAGAAAAGATAAATTACACAATTCATTAAAAATGTTACAAACCTTTAATTGAAAACTTAATGTTATACACTATATCAATCTATTTAAATGTTAATCCCTTAAAACAGAATTTATTTGTATCAATATTGAGTTCCTTGCACATAAAATATCATATTATATTTAATACCATTTGAACAAAAAAAGTCACAAGCTTTAGGCACATATTGTTTTATACATGTGCAGACATTAATACCGTAATGTTCTAGAATCCAAGCAAGGGAAGAGCGATGGTCATCCAACATCCGCTAGTTCTTTGCCCTTCCTGTGTCGTGACCATCGTCTTACCTTGGCGCGCTTACAAGAATTCCATATGTATAAAGTGGCAGTTAGCGTGAATAAAATCAAAAAAATAATTTAGAAATGAATATTAACCTAACCTACAAATTACTAGAATTTTTTTTAATAACCAATATTCTTGCATCTTTAGTTTTTAATCTTGAGCATAATCGTTTTTTTTTAAACATAAAACGATAATAACAATTGAAAGACGTATCGTTTCCAGAAGAAGAGGGGGGGGGGTAGAATTCAGACTAATAAATAATAATGGCTCTCTATTTTTTTTACAAATTACCTCTATTCACTGTATCATATATTAATCCACAATTGTTTATATATACAGTTGATTAATATATGATTGTATCTACAATACCATACAAATACGAATATTACATATTACTTATCCAATTTTAATACATATTTATACAAACAATATACATACATACATGCGTTCTGAATATAAATTTTTCCATACTATACGACAGTGATTGGATCTCAAGTTTCAAAATCATGAGATGTATCTAATTCGGTATAACAGCCACGATCTGTCTATCACCCTATCATGTGATTTGACTGTCAATTTTTTTGTTCATTATTATAGGCTATATGTGTTCGAGGTGTTTTTGACTTATTGTTAGTGACTTTTGGCATAACTTTGTAAGTTAAATTTTTGCCTGAAGTAAATTGATATTGCTTTCATTAATGAAAAAGATTTGTAATTTATTGAATTTTATTTACATACATGTGTTTACGTACAGTGCAGTAGGTATATCAATAAATAAATAATTTTTATAAAAATTATTATTTTTCATATATTAATATCAAATTTATAAATCGTAATAAAAATATTAAAAGTAATTGCAATAAAAAATTCAAATTGATATTTCACATATAGCCTATATTTTTTCAATATTCATGTGGACATACGTATATTTGTTGATAATCAGGAAAAAAATTAAATTGCCAATGGGCAAACGCGAACATTGAAATTTTACCATGTTTCTAAATAAATATCCATTTTAAGTATAAAAAACAGGCTTTTTTAACGGTAAGATTCAACAAATAATAAATACCCAAATTGTGAAAATAATTACCTCATTAATAGCAATAAAATTATCTGTTATTTTTTTTATAGTTCCGTTACATATCTTTGTAATAAATGTTATTTATTTGTAGATTTTTCTACTTTAGTTTAAATTTCGACCACAATAACCTGAATTGTGAGATCAGGTCATGTTAAATATGTAAATTAATATATTAGTTAAAACGTGGAAACAATAAATTATCATTGTTTGTTCTATTCTTATCTCCAACCCTGTTTATTTTGTGCATGGTCTACCACAAACTATTCAGATTATAGCTCAAATGTAAATATTTATATCTGTATAAACTTGAAACTTAAAATTAGAATTTCTTCTCGAAGAATTACATTATATAAGAACAGCGGTTCTAAAACAATATGCAAACCCTGTCTTAAGAAATAGAGTACATATTAATGATAATATATAAACTACATAACTAGAAATAAATAAAAACTATTTATGTAAGCATATTCAATTAGATTTAATTTTTTAAATTCAAAACTAATGAATTTATATGAACTGTAGTTTAATTTTGCTTAACTATTATTCAAACAAAAATTGAGATTCACATCTATGTTTTCTTATGTATCATAAAAACATAAACTAGGTATTGTTTACAAATACAATTTTTTTCATATTAAAACACCTTACAGGTAACAAATTTTCAAGTTTGTTTTGAAAGTATGTGAACTGAACTAATAAAGATTATATTTTAGCTTGTCACTGATTACACTTTTAATTACTTTTCAGCTTGTTTTTATAACATGATAGAGAAGCAGTTAATTGTATATTGCTTGTGAAATTATAATTAAAAAGAACTTTAATAAGATCATTTAGGAAGTGTTAGAAATTATCATTCGCAAACTTTCTTTCAAGCGGTTATAATAATAACAATCTTCTTTTGGTATCAAAATATTTAAATACATTAAAATTCAATTTCCTCAGAGATAAAAGAAGTTGCGTTTTTATTTTAAGTTTTAGTCAACTTATTTAGATAAATAATCACTTCTTTCTTTACATAACAGTATCAGGATAATATATTGCAAATATTGCTACTTAATTAATATTTATAAAACACTGACGTTAAAATTTTGATTTTTGTAAAAAAATATTTAAAACACTTATAAGTTTTAACTTCTTGTATTTACACCTATAGCTCTCTGAACTATTTTTATAGAGAATTAACAAATAAATCACTTTGAATGCCTGTAATATTTGATACATTGAATTGAGAGTCATGACTTTTTAGACACTTTTGTAGATAATTTTATCTTCTACAAAATGATGTTCTTAAAAAAATTTCATCAGTTATCATGAATCAGTAATACCAACTTTAGTGCAAAATAATCATTTTCTCATGTTATTTAAATTGGACACGGGACCCCCCCCCCCCCCCTTGTGACACTTCTTAAAATTTAACTACAGGGCAATCCTTCGAAGAGGATTTATTTTAGGTCAAAAACTAACCTACTTCGTAATGAGACCAAATTTTTTTTGACACACCCTAATGCTAGGATAATTTTACTTTAGTTTTTAATAATTTTAGTTCATTAACCTCTCCATAATCGATATTATCATAGATTATCTAAACAATTACAAACTTAAATCAACCTTGCGATTGAAATTAAAAACCAATACATGTGTAAAATGAATCCTATCCTTATATGAGCTTTCGAGCAGTGACTTGAAACCTCACAAGTCAAGCATACCAATTAGCAACTAAACGTAGATACCGAGTACCCACCGGAACCCGGGGCTTCGTGTGACTGATTATTATTGGCAACGAAGAAGAGCTGTCGTCCCAGGTGTTGTAAATTAAATACCGGATAATCGATCGATCGGATTCTTTCCGCTTCGGTTACAGTTTCTTAAGATATTTTGTTTGTTTTACACAATATTGCCAATGTGTAAGGATTCTGTGATTATGTAAATATATTTTTATTTACAGTAAATTACCTTGAATATTTTTTGTACAGAGTTCAGTCATTACGCATCATTAAAGTCTCTAGTTAACGTTAATGATAATTTTGAATAAGGATTTTAAAACTGGTAATAGTTTTTCTAGCCAGAGCGGTTTTTTTAATATTTCCACTGCAATGTGTGAGGAAACGTTGATCGAGATAATTGCTAATAAAACATGTGACTTACAGAAGCTCTTATAGCTTGCAAAGTTACCTATTATTCAAACAAATTGAAATTGGAAGTTGCAATCAACAAGAAACATTGGATCCAAATAATTTTGTGAGTTAAGAAGTCAAGTTCTGGATACTAAATACAATTTAATATATTTACAAATATATGCGATATTATTGTCATATAGAATTTACATCTAGAGTCTAAAGCCTAATATACTAAAAAACTGGAATATGATAACTATAAAGTAATAGAATTCATGTAAAAAAGTTATACTATTCAAAGACATAGAGCATGGAATGCGCATTCTGTATTAACATAATGGTGTAACATTTCTCCAAAACAATTAGAGAGATGGTGGCGTTTGGGATTTATTTATCTCTTATATTATATCCCAAATCATTTTCTATCTCTTTCTTTGACACGACTCTGTTTTCGAGTTAGATGCGCAATCCATTCTCTATGTCTATGATACTATTGTATTTTTATACTTATTTATATAGGAATAATGAGAACCGACAGTTATTCTTATAAGTAAGACTTATTGTAATGATATAATACAATTTATACAAATAAAATGCATTTACGGTATACATAATTTATATATTTACAAGAAAGACATTCTTTCAATAATTGCTTGATGAACTATACAAGAATATCTTTAACTGTATACGAGCAGTATGTCCTAATTTTAATAAGACTTAATTGACCGTTACAATATCGTCTTAGTTAAATGGATATGAATTTACTCGTAAGCATTCTATGGATCAAAACATACGATCTCTGATATAAGAAATCCTATAGATTCGTATTTACTAAATAATCCTTAGAGATTATATGTTATTATCTACTCTTATCTAGGATAAATAGCATATCTAGATTCATATCGAATTTATTGTTAATATTTAGTGTGTAGCTACTGTATATTTTTAAATAACATTTGTTTAACAATAAGTCCTGAACAAACGACTAGACAAATATATGAATAAATAACAGTACAGTATTTTATTTGAATCACCTCTTCATATAAGTTAAAAAGTTAAGTAAAAAAAGTATATATTTTTCTTTTTTACTGTAAAGAAAATATATAATTATACCATAATTGTGTTATTTAATGGGATAATTGAAACTAAACTTGTAGATTTTCGTAATATATTTTTAAAAAGAAATAAAAAAAATTTGATTTAAATCGAAAAAAATCTAATGCTTTGATTTTTTTAACCCTGATACAGTAACACCTGCATTTTATTCATTTATCGTTAATTGATGCTACTTTATAAATCTCTAAAAGACCCTTCCCAGCAGTAAACAGTTTTACTCTACTCTAATTTAATTTAAAACAAACTTGTACCCAGGAGCTTAGATTCATAATAAAAGCTCGCTAGTTTGGTGACTGCATCACACAATGTATACATGTAGTATGTAGTAGCACACTCCGGTAATCAAACAAACAGTAATGTGCACTTCCTGTGTTTGAAACAGTGAGAGATAAACAAACAGAAGTAACGAATGCACTGGTACTGCTCATTGTTTTAAATTTAGATAACGGTTACAACCGGTGACAATGGTGGGACATACTGATTAATCATGAGGGTATATTTATATGTTTTAATACATAATCAGCAGGATTTTAATTCGATTAATTTTCTTGTGTTTCTTCAGTATTGACTATTGTTGTCTTTGTCTTTATATGAAAAGGAAAACGTTTTTTTTTGTATATTATATTTCCAAACGATGCCTTAATATTTTTGACAGTCTAAATAACTATTTTTAGTTTCAGTTTCTCAAAACAATTAATTTACACAGTGTATATAACATTTCTATTAAAAATATACTATAATAATGAATTATATGTTACTGAATCGATGATCAAAAATTCACATTAATTCTAGAAAACCTGGAAGTAATTGAATTTTGATCAACTTCCAAATCTTACCAACCCTGTGAAAGCCTTAAAGCTTGCTAAGTGCAGAAAAAGGAGCATCTGGATTCTGGCGATTGGCCATCCTATAATTTAAAAATAAAAACTGAAATATTTAAAAATATGTTGATCTTAGTGTTTGTTCAATTGTTGTTAGGTATATACGAAACGCCACTGTATGTACAGAGGCGGCGACAACAGCGGTCGGCTTGTTGCATCGTGCGTTTTAAATGAATATTTCCTCTTCATCAGTTTCGACCATTGTACAGGAAACGGTGTTGTTTTTGAAATTAATATAATTGAGTTGTGTGTATGATGTGGGAATACAAATAGAGTGACGCCGCTGTGGAATAATAGATACAATGTATGTAGATCGACCTGCTCGGAAGTAATCATTTTAGTCTGATTGGATTCTACCAATATAAATGGATGTTGATGCATTGTTATATTGAATAATCAAATGTTTTGAAACAGTAAAACAATACATATGACTTGTATGTTTATTAAATTGTAGGAATGAGTTAATGTTAATACTTTTCATTTAAAAAAAATTGGAACTTCAAACATTATAAACTGGTGTCAACACTTATCATTCAAAAGCCTAAATAACTAATGTCCGGTATTATAAAGGAGCTAGCTAGCTAGTAAACACTTTCAAATGGGGTATCAATTCTGTGATAGTATCTATGGATTAGCTATGGGATTTAGAGCAGTGATTCTTCAACTTATTGTAACTGTTGTCGACTCTGACCGTACAAAATAATTTTCATAATATCGCCAATATTTTAATAACGTTGATGTTTACATACCACGTGGGCGCGAAAATTGCCCAACTTTTAATGAAACTAAAAGAGAACTGTCAGACTGGACATAAATTTTAAAAACAATTGACATAAACCAAAATCCAGTAGCTGATTTAATTTTTTAATGCACTTAAAGTCTCAGCTTGTACTAAGTAATGCAAGTTAAACAGGGTCAATTAAAATTAACAATAAAAATAAACAATTAAATGGTCGGTATTTAAGATAAAGAAGAAAAAAGCTGTATGCATATGTTTGAGTCTATTCTTATAAATGTTTATTATTCTTTGAATCCTGAGACATGAACATAATATCTGTTAGGGAACTTGCCCCATCAGAGCTAGTGTCAAATACCACTGTCTGGAAGATTTAGTAATTTGAAATGTGGCTCTAAATCTACGAAACATAACACTTCTTGTTTGTTGAAGAACTATTTCAGGAATGGTTGTAAGCCGTCCAACAGGTAGAAGTCTACTTAAAATAAAATATATTTATTTCTATTGCTTGGATTATGGTGCGAGTTATGTCTTGTGTTGACACACGCATTGTATTGAACGTCTTCAGAGCTCTTTATTAAAAAAAATTACTAAACTTTTACATATGGAAAATCTACATGAATTCGAAATAATAAATGGTGAAAGTTTAGCTAAATGGAAAAATTGTAATTTATACAGTTATTTAAAAAAAAAATAGTATACTTATTGCAATTAATCTTCATTTTTCTTATACACACGTACAATGTTTTGATAAATTATTTATAAATTATAATATTTAATTTTAGACACAGTAAAGAGGAAACCATATAATATACTTATATTAATTTCACATTTGAATAATTCAGGTAAACAATCGTCTTTAGAAATAAACATTATTAAATGCCTACTTTGTCTTGACCGCTCAGATAAAAACTCGTGGTAGTTTGATGTTTAAACATTATTTTATTATTCAGCTTGTCTGGTAGGGCTTCAATAAAACAATATGTTTGTACAATGTACAAAATTAACATACAAGAGCGGGCTTCAACCCTAATGAAACGTGATATATAAGCCACGTGTTCTCTTAAGGGTTACTTGATCAATTAAATTGTTATTTATAGATTGAATTGATAGTATATGATTTAGAACTATATAATATTCTAAATATTAAACTTATTTTATATAATATAAAGTATATATCCAAAATAATCCTAACAAACATTTATATATATAAATAAATATCAAATTATTATATCTTATTATGATTGATTTTTTATTTTACTAATATGTTTACAGACATCATAATAAATATTTTTTAAGAACCATATTTATTTTTTTTAAATATTATCTATACATTTATAATTACACAACAATTTAAAATAGTTAGACAAAATGATATAGTTTGGAAATAATATAACAATTCAAATGATGTAAGATTAAATGTTATTTAACCCTCATGGAATACAATTTTCATTTCCTACTCTCACAAATAGTTCGGGTTAAACTTCAAAGTCATTGATAATATGAAAATACACTATTGTTTTTCTATTATTGTAATTGTTGCATGCAATTAAACAAAAAGATAATAATAATATTTATTGTGAGAAGTGGAATGATTTTGTTTGTTTAATAACAGAGATTTTAAATTTGCATTTTACAAGATGATTATTTCTATTATTATATTTTAATTACCCGATTCGTTTAGTGTAGAATCCTTTCACTTAATTTTGTTAAACAGAATCTGATTAAATTTGACTTCCGACCTTAGTTTTACTATTGAATTTACTTGTAAAGTGTTCTCATCAATTCATTATATTAATTAGTGCCATTAGCATATTATGCAGATCTCAAATATTAATTAATGTGGAGTATTTAATAGTAGGTACACCGAATTCTGCATTATTATTTAATGCTATATACATAAATAAAAATTGAAAACCTTTGGCATATCAGCAGATATACTGGTACCACCCTTTTTGAGACACAGGTCTATATAATCAGAGTAGAAGACGATAATGACAAACATAATATATGCATTATGCATATTTGAAAGAATGAGTATACAATTGATTTCTAAATTTTGTTAGGGGTTGAAACATTATAGACAAATTATTTTTAAGATTTAAATAGCGAAAAATGTCTAATAAATCTTATATTCGGTATTATAAATGAGCTAACAAAACTTGCTAGCTAGCAAGCACTTTCAAATAGGGTATTGAACTTATCTGACAGTTCGCTTGAAGATTCATGAAGTGTTTGACAAGTTCCGCGCACGCGCGATAGATAAACACCAACGAAATTAAAACAGTGGTAATATTATGAAAATTATTTTGTACGGTCAGAGTTGCCAACTGTGTTATATAATAAGTTGAAGTATCACTGCTCTTTTCAAAACAAAATCATAGATAATATCACAGAATTAATAGTCCATTTGAAAGTGCTTGCTATCTAGCAAAGGTTAGTTCATTTATAATATTGGATATAAAAAAAACATTTTAAACCTGAAACTACACTTTTTGTTTCGTGCAACTTAACAAAAATTACACTAAAATACGCTTTTTTTGTTTGCTTTATACGACTTTATCAAAATTGTATGAATTTTCAATCATTGGAAAGCAGAGATTTCAATTTATAACATAGCTATTTTTGATCATATATGTTACACGTTTATATAGAGAGCTTTGAATTATTTTTATTTATACTTATACCTATATTTATTTTATGTTCGCATGTTCTTTGTTCATGATATACACATGTATAAAATCTATTATATGTATATAAAATAATTATTCAAAACGAATCAAAACAGTAATAAAACCTGCGAATTACGAAACACATGTAGATTTAATTAGTGCCGTATTGCTGCAGCGAATAATAAACAAAGTTTTTGTTTGTGTGCATGACTGAATCCATCTGATATGCAATTAGACATAAAAGTATGCTGACTTTTTCTCTGACAATTCGCGCTATGAGAACTGGGTTTACGCGCAACACCCAAATGTCTCTATTGTTTGTTGGTCTGTCGGAACTTTCTAGATAACTTTAACAATTATTATTGAATGCAGTTTTATAATTTCATAAGTCATAATGTCCCTTGATCAATTATGAGTAAAATTAATTTTAATTTTCTAGGTTAAATAATTGTGTTTATGTATGTTGTAATTTGTTTGTAACTTCTCTTCAATTATTTCTTGAGTTTTAGAGAAATATAATATCCGGGTTTCTTAATCGTGGTTTTTTGTTCAGTATTTCGTTATTTATTATATTGTTTTTTATCATTTTCTCACATGTTACACGTTTATTATGATATTACATCCAGAGGGGTAGTTGTGAAGTTTTTTTATATTTTTTTTTGCTATAAAATAAAATAATTCAAGAAAAGATATAGTCGCTGATTTTTTTTTAAGTTGCTTGCATTTATGATGTATTTTAATTTTGTTCTTTATACGTGTAGCTATTTGAAATTACATAAATTTTCGTAAGTCTAATTTCCCTAGAATGCATAATACATTTATATGTATTTTATGATCTAGAAAATTAATTAAAACACACATGTAAATACTTACCTACTTTATGACTAAAAATATTCATACTTCCTTATATTACATGAAGTTACTTAACGTCAGTGACATATGGACTACAATTTCATATGACACCAAAATAAAACATTTTTTACATGAAATAATTAATCTTTGGTATAATATATGCGTGACAGCGAAATACGCAAAATTATGCAAGTCTGTGGGTTTAACGAACTGAAATAGAAATAACTAAACAGCAAAAATGCATTAACTGCGTATTTGACAAGGAATAAATTTGTCATGCATTTACAAATATGTATATTATTGTTTTCTGTAAATTATAAGTTTTTATATTATTTACATTACATTGCTTTTATACAATTCACACACATACTTTCTATGCGTGTTGCGAAATTGTTTCAATTATATATAATATAATAATAATATATATTGTTGTTTTTAGTTCAGGAACGTAATATAAATAGTTTGTTTTACTCTATATATCCTATTAATTAATCTAGAGCTCGGTGTACCTACTATACATACATAATGTGAAGAAAACTACGTCTAAAATTTTAAGGACATATGAATTTTACAACAAACTTGATGAATTAACCTCAAATTATGCAAAGTTGTTTTATTTAAGGGATTGTCAAACATTTTTGTTTTAAATATCTAACTACAGTTTGAGTCAAAATTTTGTTCAAAGAAACTGTTAAGAATAATTAATATTAAGTGATTATAAATTGAAAGACACGTCCTATTTTCAATCAAATTTTGCAGAATTTATTGGCAACATCTGCAGGGGTCGAATACTTGAGTGAACATTTAAACGGCCATTTAAGTATCTACTAGAAATAGAATATTCCCTAATATGACAATTTAGTTTAGTTAGGGTAAAACTCCGTCAAGTAAAATGAGGGTACCAGATTTTAAATCATTTTGAAAAATTAACGCACATGTGACAGTAAATTAACCAATATAGTTCGCAATATATTACAAATTGTTTTATTTTCAATTACAAGTATATGAATTTTTAATACGATTTTCTACATAAATACATACCTACTTATATGATAGAAGCTTTAAAAAAATGTCTTTAGTATTATAGGATTGAAGCTGTGACTGTAATTATAGTATATTGCATATGCATAATAGGTACAAATATTTATAATTTATTAAGTTGAAAATTATGTTTTGCTTTATCTCAAATCTCAATATAACAACATATGTTCTCTACAGTATCAATTAATTTTTCGAATTACGTTTCACAAACAATTTAATTAAGTCGTATAAACATATCGTGAATCACAAATACTGTATTATACCAATATCGTGACTTTTCCTACATTAGGGAGATAACAATATAAATAATTGTTGGGTTGCATGATTTCCTTAGATTTAATGTCACTGTCAATTACATTTCCAATTTGTGACCTACCCTGTAAATTCTGATAATGTAATAGGATTTCGTTCTTCGAGCAATTATTTTGTTTGTTGTACAGACATGTTATATATTTACGAAGGTGTGTAGAATATAATTGAATTATCAAAATTACATTAATTATAATCGTTAATAATTTATGTTTTGTGATTCGTGAGACTTGAGCATTACTTCTTTCTTATATATCGGGTGAAGTAATAACAGCCTTTTATACTTGTTTTCGTTAATAATAATATAAAAGTAATAATATTTAAAAGCTGCATACCGTTTACCTTTGAAGCCAGTTCAACCATGATTATTGAGATTGTTGAAAATGTTTTAAGAAATAAAATTTAAGTAAATGAATATTCAAAACTTACTCGTTATCTTGGGTATTCATAAAATGGTAGGAGTTATAAATTCAAATTTTATATACCTAGAATTCATGATGAAGTTATATGAACAATTTAATTCTTTAGTGACAAGTATTTTAGTGAATAACAAAACATAAAGAGGAAGAATTTTCATCAAGTATGTCTTTGAAATTTCGCTCTAGATTTTTAATAACGAAGGTTATACAAAAATTTTCATGAATCATCGAAAATATTCTTGTATACATATTTACAGATTTAAAACATAATATTAAACTTCTCTATCGGGATTTACTATATGAATACTTTTGTTTTTTGAATCATCGACATGATTTACCTATATTTTGTAAACACATTAATTTTGTTTCTTTATCAATACTTTTCTTAACAGTAATATTATTTACTTTGTCATCAGTTCAGTTTATAGTAGAAGGCACGTTTCTAGAATACAATAAATATTTAACAATTTATTTTACTCAAACATGACTGCACCCTAAAATCAATCTAGAAGTAATTTACATGCGCTCACTATAACAAGGGCGCTTCGTTGGGGGTTACCGAAGCACATCCTGTCATCACAGTCCCACAGGAACCCCTATGCTAAGGATCACATCCTGTGCAGTAACCTACAGGACGTGTGTCTCGTGCGGCATGTCAACGAGGATGGGGTTTAAGTCGCTCCAGATGCGACGACTGTTCTATTTTTGGTACAATTAAGAAAAAATAACAAACAAACAACCATAATATTTGTACATATGTATGCATGAATGTGCTCAACCCCTTTGATCTAGTTTTGAGTGCGAGAAACTGAAACATTGTTTCATTTCTGATCTTAAATGAAAATACAAATTTCAATATAAGTATTTATTTACATTATGAAATACATTCATATAGAATTGACAATAAATCATGATGTAGATTAATCTAATATCAAACTTTGAACCGTGAGCAAACACAGTGGCGTAGCGAGGGGGGGGGGGGCAAGGGGGTCTATCATGCCCCGGGCGCTACTCGCAAATGGGCGCCAAATGGCCCCCAAGACGACGATATTCTATATATTATATTACTTTATGTTTTTCAGGGGCGCCAAAAAGGTATCATGCCCCGGGCGCCAATTATGCTCGCTACGGCACTGAGCAAACATGATATTATATCATCAAATTCAGGTTGTACATTATACATATACCATATAATTTAAAATCATTAAAGAGCAAAATATTCAACACCATGTCATATTTGACTTCTTGATGTAAGCCGCGTTATTGTTCAATGTTTAATATTTCATTTCCCCTACCTTAACATCCCTTGGATCCTGCCCTCCCCCCTATTTGTAAACATGCTATAATCGGCCCATCAGCAACATCCTAATTCTCTTTTATCCCTGTTGAATAACAAAAAAATCACTCACTATTGAGCTGTTTAATGCCTGCCGACATTAAGCGTCAAATAAAAAAAAATATTTCATTTCAGTGAGCAAAAAATAATATGACTTACTTCCAGAAGCCATGAACTACACAAATATCATTATAAATGCTTTTACCATTAACATTCAATTTCTTACTAATTCTAACCGGTATCTAGACTTTAGATATAACAGATACATGCAATAAGATATTCCCCAGATGCCACTGTTTACAAATTAATAAAGTCACCCTCAGACTGTGACAAAACCAAACACACACCCACCCATACATATACAAACCCCTATGTGCGCCGCGTGTTATTTAAGAAGTATGTTTGCCAAGCACTTCTACCAGTTATATACGAGGTCTGCTCACCATCTATCGGGGTTCGGAATTAGAATTGTCCGGTTCCCTCTTAGTCATGTACATCGAAATACCCATGTGTCATTTTGTGGATTGCTTGCTGATATTAAACAGTCCATGCATCATGTAAAAGCAATGAAAAATATCCTGTGTAGTTAGTAAATGTTTATGCAATGTTGTACGGTTTGTACAAGCTGCCATTAAGGGCGGGGTAAGGTTTTAAAAAAAAAATTTTTTGAATTTTTTTTATTTTTTTAACTGAATGCATAATATTTCAAGAATATTGTGTCTAAATTTCAAGTCGATTGGAGCAAAATTGACGAAGTTATGAGTATTTTTATATCTGGCGGATTTTTATACCTACCCGAGCGCGCTATTGTTTCAACGCAAGTACAAACGATTTTTTAGTGTTCAAAACTTTAAAGCGTTTTTCCCACAACTCACTTTTTCAAAGTCGGTGCCCCTCATAACGTCAAAACTACTGCACCGATCCTTTTGAAATTTTGAACACTATTTCTGTACATAATTTACGAGGTAACGCTGGAGAGTTTTTTTTCAAATTTGTTAATAATTTTTATTTTACAATAACAAATTAGCCGATTTTTTCGCAAAAAATCGCGTTTTTCGCTTCAAAGTGTTCCAAAAAAGTGAAAAATTTAAATTTCGAAAAACCCTCCCAGCGTTACCTGGGGAAAACTATTATCTAACGAATGAACTTTGATTTTTTGATTTCGGATGATCCAGCACCAAGTTATGAGGGGCACCGTAATTCTACTTTTTTCCGAGAGACGTCCGAATAATTGCTGCCATTGCCGTATTTTTTAATATTTCTTCGTGAAAATTTTATACAACATTCTTCGAATGTCATTCTTTAATGTACCATTGATTTTAATAAAGAGATTTTAACTGAGTCGTCACAAAAAATTCACAAAAACATGCCTTTTTTTGTACGAATTAACCTTACCCCGCCCTTAAAGGGGTTATATTTAATCGTCACTTCGGAAAATGAGACATGTTTCAGGAATTTTTTTTTTTTTTTAGAATAATAAAAAAAGCAATCAAATGAAATTTGAAGAGTTTACTGTACATGTCTCAAAACATACAAAAATTTTTTTTAAATTAAATATGAAACAAAATGGTGAGTTTAACGTTGCTGTACTGAGTGTATCTTTTTTGTTATGTGCTCCACTGCGGAAAACAGATCCATAGATCAACATCCAGAAAAAAAATCTCGTTATTTTTACAAATTTTGTATCATTTTAAACAAAAAATCGCGTTTTTGACGACAAAAACAACCTTAAATTGTTTATAAAAATCGTAATTCTTAACCAATCGTAAAAATCGTGTGTACTCCGATGTAAAATTTATCTAAGAAGTTACAGTTAAAATTTCGATCGGATGGAAAATGGCTTTGATACGTTTTTAAAAACGTGGTTTCGCTACATCTCTGAGTATGTTGTCATTTATATTTAATACCTAGCAGATAGCGTTAGCTGGAAACGAATATGCATTCTTTAATACTCATGCTATCACAGTGTATCTCCTACAAAAATTATAAAATTTGCACAACAATAATAACAACTAAAATATTTAAAGTTCCATTCATCAAACAAAACATTAAATATCATTTCATTCAAGCTCAAAAAGCTCATACTTATTAGAGATATTTGCATCAACGAATAAACCAATAGCAAAACGGTAATTGAATTTAAATTTTTAACACACTTTTACGTAGGTACAGTAAAAACATTATTTCGGAATACAGTACCAATGTGCAAACCGTAATTTCACACATGAGCTGCTGACTGGACGTAACGTTATACGGCTATGGCTAAAACCGCGCGCTGTCGGCTGATAAAAGTGAACTACGGTCTTAATCAAGATACCATCATGATATCTTTGAATAATTACTTCAAACTGCGTGTGTTGGGTTTTAATTTGCTTAAGACGACTAAATATTAAATCATGTTGGAATAATACAATCATGATATGTCTTAATCTGAACTATTTATAAATTAGTGTTTATTTATATTTGTAAGGATTTGATGTCTTCTGTTATAAATATATTTCGTCTAGTTGTGAGTACGTACTATGGTCTCCTTCTTTTAGATCGTTTTAATTGTATTTTTATAGTTTCATTTGCTAAAATATAAAATATTTGTTTTCATCGTTTAGGTACTTAATTTGACAAATGAGTACTTACTGAAGACATTACTTTGTAGGTTTGAATACAATATTAGTTAGTAATAATAATAATTTACACAATGTTGTCATAAATTATATACTAAATACTAAATAATATCTAACTGTATCCACTTCATACAAAAATGTTAATAACAAACTATTTCATATCATATATTTAATTATTTATTGAATTAACAATAAGTAAGTACATATATATTTTATGTACACAAACTAAAATGTGTTTGATTACAAAAACTTTGTACACAATATATTGTAGAATATGCCACTACGTTATGTTTACATATCCATATACACACATGAATATATTTATACATTTTAACAACAGCTTTTACTCGAGAACATCTGCTTTAGATAGCATCATAGAATTGAAAGATTGTAAAAACGTGCATTCATAACAGATCTAAATTTCAATTCAATTAGCATTCCTAGACATCAATGCGCGTTACACAGGGACGGCTTAAAACACCTAAATATTAGTTTTTTAAATATTGTACAATATATTTAATGAGTACAGTAGAACCTTAATATAACGGACCCCGATGTAACGGACAAAAATTTATAAAATAAAATAAAAATTATGAAATTAAAAACTTTTCAGTTATTTAACAGGTTGACTGCCATGGCGGTCGTATACGACCGCCTGTAGCCGACCAAATTTTCTATTTGGCATCTGAGCCTTTTTTGTGATTTCTTTATGGCAGTCAACCTGTTAATTATAAATATGTAAGCACAAACAGATAAATTAAAAATAAATATCCTAGACATATTATTTTTCTCAAGTAATATTGTTTCGTCCTAAAAACTAATTAACTTCCAAAATTATGTTATTATTAAAGTGATTCACATAGTACAAAAAGATAAAAAAAACCTTAACATAGATAATATATACCCAATAATAACTATAAATTAACTTATTTAAATTACTTGAATAGAACTTTTCTCAAAACATTTTTTTAATACTAATAAAAAATGCTAATAAACTAATAAAACATTCAATATCATAATTGAAATTGCATTTTAATGTTTATCAACTTTATCTAAAAAATATAATACGAATAAAGTATTGCAGCTATATAAAATATATAACACGTGCCTGTATAGTGTGTATAGATCAAAATTCCGACTTTTGATCATAATTAACAGCTCGTAGATCATCTGCAGTCGACACCTCCTCATCTTGCATAGCCAACTCGAGTTGCAAAATAGATGATTTTCAAACAAATATGCATGCAGTAATTTGTTACCGACTTTTTTTTATACCGTTTGTATTTATGACTTATGATGGGACTTGTTAAGTATTCGTATAACATATATGTTTATTTTGAAGTAACCGTTTATAATTAATAATTTTTTTTTGCTAAATCATTGCCTCATTTGTGTCAAAAAAATGCGCATGTTGGTTTAGGTCTATTTTGACAGCTATGGAGTCATGAATGTCAGATTTATGGCTCTTATTTTTTATATTTAACCGTTATTTAATTTATATGAAAATTATTTTTTTATTTTTTTGAAAATCGAAACTTTTTTTCTATTATATTTAAAATAAACTTTTACTAAAATTAATGTAGGTATATGAGTACTTATAAATTGTATTTATAGTGTAAAAAAATATGTCTATTTTATATTTTAATCCATTCCGGAAATACATTTTAAAGTTCCCTTCATAATTTGTATGCAAATACACGAACTAAATCAAAGGGTTTCTCAGTCACTCCAGACATTCTTGCATTAGTTCTGCCTACAAAATCATAACTGAGGAAGTTTATAATTCTGTTCATGAAAGCTTTTCAGAAGATTTAGTAGAAGTATAGCGTTTAATTTTTAGTAGTAGTTATTTTTCTATATTAATTTAATTAATATAAAGTTTTGACATATTAGAATGCTTGTAGTTAAAATTAATAATTTTTCCGGGAAGTTACTTCCTGAAGAAAAATTGGTGTCATGAGATTTGTATTAGAGCAATATTGCACTCGTCAAATCATATTAGATTCAAGAAACTCAATATATTTAGAAATATAAAAATAATTTTCTGTAGAAGATAATATGTAGATCTTATATTTCATATTAAAATAAACAGATTCTACATCAAATTTAGTTTAATTTTAGATTCAAGATGTAGAAAATGACTCATTGTAGATTCTGATTACAATCATGTACCAAAGATGTCATCATATAAAATATCGCAGAAAATAACGGGTTAATTTTATATTATAAAATAAATATACCTGCTCTTATTTTTCACCGAAATTCTCATTTACATTTTCCAAGAAATGTGTTACTGACAATAAGTTCACTAACATTATGAAAATAAGCAACTTAACATTACAACAAAAGATATTTATAAATTATTACAATTTATAATCGAAATTTAGACAAAATATACATACGTATTGGCACCAGTATTGGATAATACCCCAGTGTTGAACTCTTGTTTAATTAAATGTACTAAATTTAGAAATATTTGTTGATATTTGATTACTGCCATTACTGAATCATAATCTATAAAGACATAACTGATGACAATCAGCCAATGGGTGTCAAAATGATAGACATTTAAACTAATTATTAGTGTAATCTATTTATTAATTATCATAGCATGTGCTTTGTTTCAAATTTACTGATTCATTATTTTATTACTTTTGTGTCATAGTACTTATCATTTTGTAATCTTTATCCATTACTGAAGAAAAAACATAAACAAAATAAAAGGCTGTAATTAAATTGATTTAATAAAGAGATACTTATTTTATTAGTAACAAGAGTTCATGAGAATTATAAAAAATAAGTTAATCAATTCCAAAAAATAGTACACCTTGCTCTTATAGCGGCCAAGAGTGGTGCCAGTACTTTATATCCATAATGAGAAATCAAGAACCATAAAGTGTCATTTTCTTTGTCAATAATATTCCATGAAGAAAGTTAAAAAAATAATTTTATGAAACATCATTTCCTTTAAAAAAAACGCCCAACATTAAAGAACCTTTCCTTTGTAACACTTTTTTTAGCAAATCATTCAAAAATGAATGTCAAGTATACACAACTTGTTACACATTTAATTATAGTAAATCATTTTAATCATTGCACTGAAGCTTTCACTATAAACAAATATTACTTTCGTAAGTAATAAAAATAGTTGTATCTCTTGATATTTGAAATCGTATAATATACCTACATCAATAAAAAACCAATCACCAAAATCTCATTTGAGATTTTTAATTTCCTGCAATGCAGAGAATCTGTATAGTTACAGTTTTTTAATTTCACTCTATATAAGGGAGTATAGTAATATACTATTTAATAGTAATGCAGTTTGTATAAATCATATTAATATGATTCTATTTCCGCTCCTGTTTATAAATTGTTGTACATTTACGTTTAGTATTAATCCGTTTATATCCATGTTTATTATCTTTATTAGATAGTTTCTCTATTAAGAATTATTTAAATGATATATGTAAGATAATAAATAACAGATATTGACGACTGGATTAGAGATGAATAAAATAAATTGAAATAATTTACATAAATTATCACTAATAACTAAAATATTAAATCTTAATCTAATAAAAACAAAACTAGTTTTCATTTAATATTAAAAAAAATCAAAATAATGCTACGGAATTAACCATTTGCTTCAATTTTATTTTACGACAAAATAACACCAATATAAAATTTATATTGATATATTTTCATTTGCAAACACGTGATATATACATACATACATGTTAATAGATCAATTTAATCGCAAACAGTTATAAAATGATATATTTTCTCTAATATAGTTTTATAACAACAATATCCGTTCATAAATTCATCAAAATCAATTTAATAGTAAATCTATGTAATCCAAGAAGGCTGTACCGGAGAAGAAGAAGAAGTCATGTAAGACAGGAAGTAGTTGTTAGTTCGCACGTGCGCCGACCACACCTGAGGGAGGGCGCATTCGTAGATATCAATAGACCTAGATTTTTTTATCACCATCACATTTCTTAGTCGTTAAACATAATGCTGTGCATACAAAATGAACGAAATCTTAAATTACAGCGTTTGTATTTGAAGTATTGTTTTTTTTTGTTATTAAAAATATTTGTTCTTTGGGTTTTGTTTTTTTGACTATTATGTTTTAACGGATCGTTTAAAGCTATTACAGGTGGTTGATGTACAGGTATGAAAAAAGTGGAAGTAATTTGTATTGAAATAGTAGAAGAGGATATTAAAACTCGTTAGTATTGTGTGTAGGCAATAATCGTTAACGTCAATAGGCTCAGAGGTTTTGTGACCGAGGAGCCCTCATTATTGAAGGCCTTTTTTTCGTTACTGCATAAATCTACAATTTTTGCTTGTTACTAATTTTAGTGACCTTTTTTTGTTCCTCAATCTTATCGACCCTGCTCAGGCAAGGAATATTTTTATGCTGTATTTAGACCGAAAAAAATAGTACCATTGATACATTACTATGCATACATTTTTAAATACGAAGTGTTTTAACATCGTATTGCTGGTTTTTTTTTGTCCAAACACTGCAATATAATTGTAAAATGTAGTAATTTAGCTGTAATTATCATTTGTTGTCTTCATATCTAGGGATATCTTATTGAAAATATCTCAAATTTTGATTGAAATACTTATGATATAATCCATTGAATTTTAATGTGTTTGTTATAAAGGTTTTTTTACTAAAAACCTTTAAACAGTCAGTGGCGTTATGAGCGGAGGATCAAGGGGGCCTCCCCCATACAGTGTTGTAGCCAATGAGGGGACAGATAGTTATACTATAAAATATATATGTCAATTATATTTGTTATATGTCAATAAAAAAATTCCCCCCTAAAAAAAATTTATATAGTTACGCCACTGCTAACAATATCCTTATTTTCAATTAAATAAATCTATTTTAGTCAATCATATTCTAATTGTAAGTTAATTAACATTTTAATATACTTCACTGATCACTAAAACAATAATATTTTAATCTAAAAATAATTAAACTTATTTTTATCACACAATGACATCATAAACAGCACAAATCATTTATTAGATTAAATATTTAATTACATATCATTAAGTGCTACCAACCATTAAAAATGATTTTTCTCCAAACCTAACAATAACAGTTGATCCAATAGAAAATCGTTTAACAAAAATACAATAAACAATTGAATTACGTCACGTACCTATGCATGTACGTACACACATGTGATGTGTAATGGTTTCCTGAGTACACAGATTGAGAGCCACCGCAGGATATCGGCAGACGTAATGAGATGCATGTATTGGCTCATTATCCTGTTCATTGGTCCAGCGCGAACGCTGTAGATGATGTATGCTCAGCATATGCAAACACGTGCTTATAGGTTAACTATACTCGTACATGCATGTGCAATATGCATGTTCATGTTTGTCTATGTCTAGGATTACCAACGAATATAGTACGACGTATACTCTTTCTGAAAAATTCCACTTACATATGTCCTATTTACCTTTTCTTAATTTGACTAATTTGTACTCTTTTATTATATAAAAAATAATTAAAAATAGTTGTACTATTTATCATGTCCCAGATCTGGTAACCCTTTTTGGGGAACAAAAGAAAGGAAACCTTTATAGGCATCATTTGGATAAATAATCGGTTTAAGGTATTAGATATCTATTGCAACTCGTCTTATTGATCATGTTCATAAAGTGTTGAATTCGAACAGTAGATTCAGTCATATGAGAAATTGGGTATTCAATCTGGCAAAGCTTTTTACATATTATACACGGATATATCACACTACGAGGAAAGATTCATTCGATTTATGTCGAGAAAATACTTTTATCCTGTATTTACCTTATTGTTAGTTCAATTATAATCATCATTATACAGGGTGACCAATTTTAAGTATCCACTCCTTTTAACTTTTTATGGCGAGGTTCAATCGAAAAACATTTTAGATGAAAGTTGCACGGTTTGGAAGGGGACATCGATGTACTGTGGTTAATTATATGCGGGTATTATATTTTTGAAATATAGTTAGTTTTGCTTAATATCAATTAGCAGACTTACAGTTTGACAATTGTATGATTCCATTGCACATTAAAGCCCAAATAACATCAATAATTTATCTATAATATGAATACATAAATGTGTTAATTAACACATTAAAAATGAAAGGAAATATCATCACAAGTGCAAGCATACGATTACTTATGTTCTCTTGTTTCATAAACTGCTTACAACGAGTAATATAACAAACACGTTAACTAACACCGTAGCATAAAACTTAAACAATACTCCATACATATATGTAAAATCCACTCTATAGCTTAATTTAAAATTATTGTTAAAGTAAACGCTTTACGTCAAAAACGTAATCCATAAAACACTTTATGTGAGTGGTAGATCAAAGAAAGATATGTTTTCTTTTCACGTATTGTTTATTGAACTTACAATTTTTAACACAACCTCTTGTCAGAAAATATTTTAAAGCAATATTTTTGCAGAATTTAATTTATAACTGAAACCTATTTTTATTATGTACTCTTTTTCAAATTTTGAAGCTTATAATGCACATTTCATTCTAATCCATATTTAATTATACATATTTTAAATGTTTGTTTGAAAATTATTAAATAAATAAAATGGATGCATTTTAACAGTAGCTGTCATAAATCATTTTAATAATCTATTTTCGTCTGAAGAAACGAGAGACAATTCAGCTTTCTCATCATGCTGCTATGAAAATATACTCTTATTTCAGTTGTCTAATAGAATGATGGATAGGAATTTTTAAATACCCAAGTGAATCGTTTTTTTAAAATAATTTTATATTCTTATTGCTTCCTCGCCATCTCAAAAGGATAAGACTGTGATCATTTCTGAAAACAAAAAAATAGTCTTCGATTTCAAACTTTCTACTTGATCTTTCCATTTTATATGAAAATAAACACTTTTCGTTCCGTGTCCTTGCCACATACATAACTCAGGAATCACTGAACGGATTTCAATGAAATCTGTTGTGTTAGTTGAGTCTAACTAGTATATATCCCCATATAAAAATCATCAAAATCAAGTGGAGGTGAAGATGGTTTCCCAAATTTTTCTTCTTTAGATATCACAAAAACGACGAGAAAATTGTTTACATTTTTTTTATAAAGCATCCAATTTTCTATTTTTCCTTTTCAGAATTGAATACGAGGAAGCACTGTTGATATATCACTTGGCAGCTTATTTCTTTTCAAAATTTAGAATAACGTTTATAAATATTTCATGAAATAATTACATGTTTTCGTATCGAATATTTACTCTCTTTCCCTTTTTAATTAATCAATATCGGTTCTATGTAACGTCAGGTACCCCATCACTGTAGACAGAAATTGTAAACGTATACTTCCACTTACTTTATAATTAAATTTTAAAGCGCCAACATGCTCACAGTACATCAAACATACAATTAACGTAAAGTGGAAACATTTTGCGTGTTGAAGCCTTTTGTAGTTAATATGAAACACACTTAAATTAGAAAACGCATCTTTCGAACAACAACATCTTGTTCATTTATCATCATCATCTTATTCTCCGTTGTGGTTTGTATACAGTAGATACCCTCTATACATCTCAAGAGAACCGCAACAGCCAAAGAACGAAAGATATGTTAATGTTTTCCGTCTCAAAGGCGTCATGGATGATGAAGTTAACTTCCTCCAATTTAAAGTATATTTAATATTTTCATTCCTTCTCACTCATATGTTTATGTTCGTAGCTAAATATAAAGTGAGATAGCAAACCACGACGGACACCTATAACTTGTTTGTTTTTTTACTTCTTCCTTCTTCTTCGTACTTGAAATCACCTTGTGCAAAAACTGTTTAATTAGAATCTTAGTTATTTGAGTACTGTTATATCTGTTATCCAGATATTTAAATTAGTAAGATTAACTTTGAATTTTAACTAATAGATGAAACTGGGATTAATTAGATCTCATGTTTAGTCAATTTAGTGCTTTTTTACAGTAACAGTATAACACATGATAGAACTTATCAGGACCGTGCTAAGGCGTAGGTGGTTGGGGCTTTATTTATATTAACTCCTTACATATTTTTTTTATAAAAATCCTACTAATATATAAATAGGCTTTGTCTGTACAACGTAAATATTTTAGGTTTTTTGAGTCTACACCTGGCGATTTTTTTTTGTTCTGATTAAACTCGAAAACTACTGAACCGATTGGTATGGTACTTTGACTGTTAAATAATCACGATACTCATCTAAGAGACTGAGCAGTGACACTTAACACTTCTAGATAAATATTGAGTTACTGCTGAACTGATTTAAGTGGAATTTTCATTATTTAGATTGCGCATCTGACTCGAAAACAGAGCCATGTTAAAAGAAAGAGATAGAAAATGATTTGGGATATACTTGTCCTTTTTTAAATAGGAGTGTCTATTTCATTCTTATTAGAAAAAGAGATTGATACATTTCAAACCTATCGCACCTCTTTCCTTGTTTTCAGGGCCGTAACTACCACTGGGGCAGCCGGGGCAATGCCCCGGGGCTTCCGAAATTAGGGGGCCCCTGTAGTAGCGTAAAACTTTTATTTTTATTTTGTTCTTGAAAATGTTAAATTAATGTTACACATATTTTTATTTTTATTTCGTTGCGAACTTGAATTTAACATTTATTATTCATGAAAATAAAGTTACATAAAAAAACTTGAGATTGTCGACTAAAAAAAAAAGGTTATTAAAATCTAAATTATAAATAAGTGGTACATTTCCAAGTAAGGATCAAAAAACAAAAAAAAAGTCTTCAATTTTTATATTTTTGGGGCCCCTCGGTCTCTTCTTGCCCCAGGGCCCCCTAGCCTGTAGTTACGGCCCTGCTTGTTTTGGAGAAATGTTATACCATTATATTAATACAGATATACGTGGTCCATGCTCTATGTCTATAGTACTTACGAATGTAAAGTAGCCGGTCGTGCGGGAGTTCACCGATTTCAAACAAATGCATGCAAGTCTCGCCGGAAACCTAGTTTTTAAATAAATCTAAAACACAGTACGAAATGATAAATATTTTATAATCGACAAAATGAATTATTTTTATATGTATTTAGGAACTTATTTAAAAATAGGTATCACAACAATTAAATTTGAGTAAGACAACTCTATAATACAATGTATTGTCATTCTAAAATCTATCACACCTGTTTTGTTTATGTGTTTTACCGATGTAGACCAGGTTCAACCACTCATCACTACGTGCCGGAAATATCATAGACGGAAATGTGTGGTACATTCGGACGCATTTAGACCTGGAAAAAATAAATAAAAAAAGAACATTATTGTGGTGTCGAAACCCGAAATATATACGTGCACCGATTGTAGGTGTAGTGTACTTGTTAGTTCCTTCAGCACACCCCAGATGACAGTTTGTGTCGAGTTCGTGTAAAATGTTGGTTTAATCGCGATTTCGGTGAAATGTATACAGTTAGAGCGCGAGTTAAGAAATATGGAGGTGCTATTGTTTGCCCGGCACAAAATATTCACGTAATGTATTTATTCTAATGTTTAACCCTTGATGCAACTATTAATCTACCGTTAAGTTTATATTTTGCGTGAACGTGAAATGGTGTCCATTACACCCCACATGTATGTTTTTTTTTTTTAAATATATTGTATGTTAGGTTCTTGACGTGCTTGTGTAAGTAGTGGGTTAAGGTACTGGCACCAGTCTTGAACGCATTAAGAGCAAGATATATTATTTTTTGGGATTGATGGGTTACTTTTTTATAATTCTCATGAACTTATGTTATTAATAAAACAAGTACCTCTTTATTAAATCGATTTAGTTACCAAAGTACGCAAATATAGTTTGTTTTTTAAATGCTAGCTTTTTATTTTGTTTATGTTTTTTCTCCAGTAATGAACAACGTAAAAACAGTAATAAACACCCAGTGATGGACACTTGAGAATATTATAAAATGATAAGTACTACGACACAACAACTATAAAATAAAGAATTGTTAAATGTACTTGCTTAACTAATTATTTACATAAGAAAATACATTTTTCTTGATAGTGTACCGAACCGCGATGTTTATTTCTCCACTTTTTTTAAACAAAATGATTAATTGTCATCAAATCACGCTTTAAGACAGTTAAATGTATATAGATTAATATCCAGTAATGGCAGTAATCAAATATCAACAAATATTTCTAATTTAGTACATTTAATTTAAAAATGTTCACCACTGGAGTGTTGTTCAAGACTGGTGCCAGTAACTTATACCTGCACATGTATTAAATTTAAAATTAAAATCAAAGTAAACAAATAATTAAAATATAAATTATATTAACGACAAATAAATACAATGAATTTTCAGTAAACTTTGAGAAAATAATAAAATTTATATAATGCCAGTACCTCTCGAACGAAATTATTTCCTAAAGTAATATAAAATTAATAATTAAATTAGTGAACAGTTTAGGAAACAATTTCAACTCTAATAATACTGGTAACGGTGTACATAACAGAATTTTGTCATTGAGTAAGTTTTAATTCTTTCATCTTGTATACAATGCGGAAGATACATATTACATATTACACGTATTTTACGAGTGTGTATATGCATTTTTGTCCATTCCTTTAAAATACCGCGCCCTTTATGAAATGTTTAAATGTACAGCTAGAATGATTAATTTTAAATTAGTTATAATTATAATGAATATAATTTAACTTACCGTTTTGTTATCGTCAGTACCTATTGCATGGAATAAATATTTTGTCATTAAATAATAATTATTTATTAAATAGATTTTATTCACATCGATTTACAAACAAATAATGACATATTAGATATTAAATCTATTAAAAATAAGTAATAGACTTCCCGAAGGAGACGTATTTACATAAGCGCGAAAAGGGCACTTGCCCTAGGCGGAAATTCGATTATACCTTATTAATTTTTTATTACTTATACAATACATAGGTACATAACTGAAAAAATATATTGTATAGGATACAATGTATATATAGTATATTTATTATAATAAAAACATTTTAACATTTTTTTTTCAATTACAGACGACAATCAAAGTGTATGCAAAATGTCTTCGGCCAGACATCGAGTACAAGACGCTGAGCATAACGTTTCAGACGACTTGTCGCGAGGTGGTCTCATCGTTGCTGAGCAAATATCGCATGCGGCATCGCGACCCGCGCCTTTTCTACTTGTCCATGGAGGTGACGGTACGAAAAGCCGGTGTTCGAACTCAGATCGCGCTGGATGAGGAAGCCCGGCCTGCGGCGCTCCAATCTTGCCATCCTCGTGGAGATTCTAAGTAAGTAACAAATGAAACCGTTTAAAATCCAGAATAAAATTTATTCAATTTTAATAAAAATAAATTCTTTTTCGTTCATGAATTTCCTAGAATTAAAAATATAATTTTCTAGTATTGGTATTGTATCCAAGCTAGGGGTAGAGGGGATAACTTTATTATTTTAAATGTTAAAATCCGATTGGGTAGTAAATTCATGCCGCTAAAAAGCATGCGCCAGATTTTCGAAGAATGATGATAACTGAAAATGTATGTAAATATGAAGTGATGTAGATGAATAGTCGTAACTTGTGGCGTGACTGTATAAATAAATATAGTCTCTCAAAAATATAAGATCATACATTTTTCAAGGCATATAATTAATAATATAGGCCTATACTAAATATAGTTTTAGATAATTTAATATTTCTTAAAATTTTTTGCTTAATATGAAGTAGGTCCTGCAAAATAAAAAATTATTGACATTTAAATTTTTTTACATAATATGTTGCAAAAAATAATATCTACGAGTATATTTAAAAATTATGTGAAGAAAGTAAAAAAATCAAATAATGCCATTATTACACTCTTTGTAATATAACAATATACTGTATAAAAATGTCAACAACAATTTTTCAGTTAATTATTTTTTATTTCAGATTTTCATTACAAACTCGTCGAGGTGGTCTCGTAAAAGTATACGATTCAGCACTCATGAGCAACTCTCAATACAAAAGCTTACTGATCAGTGCTCGAACTACCTCCGATGAACTGATTGCACTATTACTTAGTTGCTACGGAAGTTCAGAGCGGGTTGAACAGTTCTCCTTGTATGAAGTATGCAACGATCGAGAACAACAACGGAAATTACATCCAGATGATAAACCACTTTTGGTACAACAATCCTGGACACTTCCATGCCATTTCTTAATTAGGAGAAATCCTGATTATAGACCTCTGAGTCGAAGAAAGGTAAATTAAAATTAAAATAAAAAATATTGTATTATTAATTTAATCCTAAAACTATAAATTGATAATAAAAATGTATATATTCAATCCAATTTTATTATTAGTTTCAGATATCATGGACTCCAGAGTTACCTTCAATACCATGCACATCAAAACAGCAACAAAATCAACAGTTAGTGCAGCAACTAAAATCTCAATTGTCGTTGCCACCATCGCCACAGAAGAGAAGTGAAGAAGAACAGAAAAAACTGGAAATTAAATCAAGTATAAGTAAACAATTTGCAACTGCCAGTAGCTCCAAAGGAAAAGCAGAATTCCCAGCTCCTTCAACAATGAAACTTGTGAGCAGTTCTGCATACGCAGATTATGAAAATTATTTTTATATCTAAGCATGTTTTTATTTAACAGCCATTTTCTTCTCTCCCCAATATGACATAATGTTTTTTCTGATTTAATTTAATTTTAAACTTTTGTATTTATTTAATTTATGTACATTGAAAATTTTTATCGACTGAGTGAATTTAAATTAGAATAACATTAAAATATTATATCATTTAAGTTTATAAATCTACAGCTTTCACAATCACTCAGTCAATTTCTAATAGTTTTTTTATATTATATATACGACTACAGTATTCCGAAAAGAAATATGATATGAACTGAAAAAATCTTTGTTTAAGCCCTATTCACCATTAATCTATTTCATAATGCCTCTTCATTTTACAATAAGTGTTTAAAATAATTATTCATAAATAAAAACAGAATAATAATTTCTTAGTATCGTACATTCCTCAACTCTAACTACAGGTGTTATTATGCATTTACTTCATTTTATTCACATATATGGTGAATATGGCATTTTAAACGTGATTAATTATATAAAAAATAGTTAAATGTTACCATTAAGTATAAAAAATATTCAAACATAAAGAGTTTTAATTCTATATGTTACGTACTAATTGTGTGTATGTGTGTTATAATTGTAGTTATAGTTAATATAAGTTTCAAAATGTAATTTATTTTATTTTTAGGTGGCTGATACTGCTATACAGCCAAATGAAACCAAAGTTATTGTAGAGAATGAATGTTTAATATAAAAATTGACTATAATATTATAGGTATTTGTATGTTGTATTGTACACAACAATATTAATACCTCTTCGGTAGCTAAATTATAAACATTTTTGACGTTATATTTTTCATATTTTCTAATAAAATATATTTCTTTAAATATCCATTAATAATTTGTTTTAGTTCGAAATATTATTTTTGATTGAATTGTATAATTTAAAATGATATATTAATATTTCATAAATTTATACACTTTACAATATTCATTTCAAATGCTATCTGATCTAAAATACATGTTTGTCTTAACTTTTTAATAAAGCTATTAGATTTTATAGTACAAAATAGAAAAAAAATTGAAAATTCATTTAAAACTATTATATATGTATACAAAAGTAATAAGTCAAAAATATCTAAGTCTAATACCTAATTAATTATTGTATATATGTGGATTTGTCACCTTAAAATATCCAAAGTATTGATGTTATAATTTTTCTATATAATTTTCATTTTTTGTAAATATTATTTTTTCTTTGCTGAGCATGTATGTGCAATTTGTAATTTATTATGGCTTATTTCTTATTAGATGTATAACAAGTCATACATAATTAGTCAGTACCAAAGATGTTAGTGTATTATCAATATTATTGTGAATTCCATTTTATGTAAATAAATGTCAACAATATAGTAATTACATTCTATTATTTTTTCCCAATTTGATTCCTTTTTCTATTTATAAAATCAAAATTTTACAAACACAAGATTAGTGCAAAAATTAATTCTGATTATTATTTCAACAATAGCACTGTTTGGGCTCATAATATATTATGATTTAATTATATTTAAAAAGCGTTTTTAAGCGTTAAGTAATATTTTAAAATTGTACTATTTAATAAATATAAAAATTTCATAATTTATTATTCTGGATATAGAACACAATACCTATAAATCCTATAATATCCTTTCAAAGCTTTCAAATATTTTAAATAATTTTCAAATAGTGACTTTAGCGCGATAAGCGTCCAGTGGAGTAACTATATTTTGAGAGCTCTTTTTTCCACTCATGTAAAATGCATTTAAATAAAAATGTTGTCTCTCTCGCACAAATTGTGCTGTCAAAATAGACAATCAAAAATTTCAAAAATAACCTAAAATTTTATAATGACAACCTGTGACAACCGAATTAACTAAAAATGGAAGGAAGAACTTTAAATGACGTATTATCGTATGAAATACAGCGTTTAGAATTTAATGGTGTTAAAAGTTTTTTTAGAATTAAACCAGAAATAGATGTAACTGAAGGAAATTTTACAGGCAAACATTTCGAAGAGAATGGTTAGTTATAATTGTTTTAAATGTTTTTATTAAAAGTAAACCACTATACGTAACAATTATATTAATATTTTTTATTTACATTCAAGATATTTGGGATTTAGATGACGAAGATGAAGAAGTAGACATTAAAGAAATAGATGGCAAATTTGTTTTTGCACACCAAGTGCCAAAGTATAATTATAATAAAATGATGATTAAAAGGATATATCTTCAATATTTTATAATATTTCAGGTCTCTACATAAATATGTAATTGGATTAAAGGGTGCGACAAAAAGAAAAATAGAATGTGACACAAATTCTGAAATTCGTGTACCACGTAAAGATGAAGAAGATAAACCAATTTTAATCATCGGACCTAATGCTAAATCAGTATCAAAATGCAAACGAAGGATAGATATGATTTTAATAGAAGCTAGAACAAAACAACAGTTTACACATTTCATATCTATCCCTATGACAAGCAAACATATTCATGAAGGTTTCTTAAAATTCAAGGTTAATGTAATTTCAGTTTAAATAAAATTTACCCAATTCTTTTAAGGTGGTTTTCCATCAAAACAACAAAACAAAAATTCAGTCAAAAATCACATCTTTCCATTTTGTGTTACTAAAATTAGCAACTTTTTTGAAAATATTTCTGTTTTGTTGTTATCAACAAGTTCCAAGATATATTTATTATGTATAATTAGCTATTAGGGCCCGATGTTACTCGGGTATTAAAAAATATAAGTGTTCACTGATCTGAGGTTTCGACGAACAAGTTGGTGCAGGTTTCTCGGTTTTCGAGATTACTTTGTTCAAACATATACAAATTTTCTCTATACATTAGTATAAATAAACTTGAAGAATTAATTGAAAGATAAAAATTTTGACATTATCAGCACATACACATAAAGCTAAGAACAAAATAACAACTATTTTAAATGACAAAACAAATAATACTATTATTTTTTTAAATTTTAGGAAATGATATTAAAACAAAACAATGCACGTGGTTTAGATGAAACAATATTTCAAAATCCATCTAAGCTACATTTGACTGTTGGAACATTAGAATTATTATCGGAAGAGGAACAAATGACTGCGCAGAAATTATTGATGCTTTTTAAAGTTGATGTAATGGAGTAAGTTAAATTGTTTATTAATCATATCAATTTTACAATCAGTATATTTATTTTAAATCAACAATTATTATATTTTAGCAAAATTTTAGAAAGTTTTGGCTCTTTAAAAATAGAAATGAAAGGCCTGGAATATATGAATGATGATCCTTCAGAAGTTGATGTTCTTTATGCTAAAGTTAGAATCCTGAATGATGAAACAAACTTACTTCAAAATATCAGTGATCAAATCGTTGACTATTTTGTTCAGAAAGGTATAAAATAAAAAATATTTTAACTCTTAAAGAGGCATTTGAATTCATTATAAAACATTGATCATGCTGATGACAGTATAACTTCAAAAACTTTTAAATTTTTAATCATGTATTTATTTTTAGGAATTATGTATCAAAAATATGACCAAGTAAAACTTCACGTCACCATAATGAATACATTATTTCGAAGAGATCGAACAGGGTCAAAGTATAATACGGAAAATGAATACTCTCAAAAGTTCATTCCAAATAGAGAAACGTTTGATGCTAAATACATTTTAGAAAAATTTTCTAATTGGAATTTTGGTATACAAGATTTGGTATACATACATTTATCAATAAGACATTCAAAACATTTAAAAACTGGTTATTATAAACCAATGTATATTCTAAACTTAAATTTAAGTTGAAAAGTGCTTTTTAGTGAAACAATAAATATAATATAATCTATTTTAAACACATTGTTTACATAAAATTTATTTGCTTTTGTCATGAGATAAAATTTTATTTTTCATTCTATTTCAGTCACTACAAGTAAATGTATTTTACTGCATTTATCAATTTTATAAAATGTATATTTATAAAAAAATTTACAAATAAATCAATAAATTAATTGTGAAACAAAACATTTTTTTTTATTAACTTAAACAATATTGTATTTGTACTTTGTTCATATTGATAAGGAAGTGAAACAATAAATATAAATTCTGAAAGAAATCTTCATAAAGTTAAATATAATTAATATACAGTAATAAAGAAAAAAATAATAAACACTTAAAAATGGTGAAACTAAATAATAATTTAACATTTGAAAATATAGCGTACTACAGATCGTACAGATACAGTTCAATTCAAAGGCTTAAAGGTATGCATTTTCAAGAAAATAACATTAATTATTTTACGTTTTTTTTCAATTAAATCTCCCGCCATTTAATTAAAATTAATGAAGTTTTGCACGTGATTATGACGTTTAATAATATAACCTATGCAATCACTTTTACATTATTGTGATTCTTGGTTACGTAGGTTACGTACGTGTATATATTTGAAGAAGCATAAAATAACAATAAAAATACAAAAAATCCCTTATCTGATTCACCTAATGCGACGGAAAGACATGAAGTAATGTATTATATTAACTTTTATTTATATTCACCTTTACCTTTAAGTATCTAAAATTTTGTATTTTGAATTATTTTAGATGTTGGAAAAATGCATGGACCTCGAAGAATCATAACCTTCTGTATTTTAACTACAGTACTTCCAACCATATTAATAGTTATACCTTTGTATTTACGACATAATATTTATAAGGATGCATTGTATACTGTAGCAGAATCGGATGTTTTAGAAATAGGAGATAAAATATCAACTGTTTTTTGTCAACAACATACGCTACGAATGAATGCAAGTTTCAATGCATATCAAATATCAGGATCTCCACAAATGAGTGAATACAAAAAACGTATAAAGTTAACAAAATTTATTACTCTACCTGACGATACATTTGAGTATTGGGGATTTTATTTGCTTAAAGGTTTGTGTAAAATTATGATATTTACAAAACATTAAAGCCCGGTATTGTAAATAATGTGGTCTAGACCAAAACCAAACCCAACGCTTTCTGTAAAATATGAATTATGAATTTGGTCTGGATTTTAGAGCAGTAGTAATAAATTTAATAATGTAAAGTATGCACCAATCCACTGCTTTTAGATCAAATATTTCTTTAACATGCATGCGCTAAGTTATAATAACTCCTACAACTATCATTTAATTATAATACCCTGCAGATAGCGTTTGATTTGATTTTGGTCTAGATCAAATTCTTTATAATATCAGGCATAATCGACACAAGTGTAGACTATAAGAGCTTGTTGCATTCTGCAGAAGGATTTATATATTAGGAGGAATCTGAATGCATAGTTTCAAGGCTGTTCTAGATATCTGTATCTGCAGATGATCTCCTAAAAATAGAGATCCATATCTGCTTTTCTTCCAAGCCATTTCTTAAATGGATCTCACGATAAATAAATTTAAATTATGTTACATTTATGATTGCTTTCAAATACATTAAAAATGAAGTAATTGAATGTTTTTATAAAATTGTTTTCTTTTTTGAAATTGCAATGTGATACATTATTAATATTGTTCTACACTGCTTGTCACAATTAGTGGGACACTTTTTCAATGTAACACAGTTTTGGTAAAAATTGTCATATTAATATGAAAATTCATAAAAATCATTAGTGTGGTGTTGTTTCATAGCCCAAAGAGTAAAAACTTTGTGTGTGCATCGATAGCGGGTGTACAACCCTTGGAGGAGTGAAAAATGGAAAGTGACAATTTCAAGTATTGAAAAAAAAGTTTAAAAACTGTTTATTCCAAGATAATGATAAAATTCACATTAATTTTTATACGTAGAACTTATTTGAACCCTAAAGGTATAAATTATTATTATTAATCAATATTTAATTCTATTTACGACCTGTTATCATCCCCTAAATTTAGGTTATTAGAAATATAGGAAAATATGGAATAAATTTTAAAAATCTTCAAGGGTTGATAGAAATAATCACAATAAATATAAATTTACAATTTCAATAAAATCCAGTCATTTTCAACCACTTTTCTACCCTTTAATATTCAACCCCCTGTGTATTACAATTAATTCGAACAACGTAGGTAAAGATAAATTTTTGAAATTTACAAAATAGGTAGTAAACTGTATATAAAACGGTATGGTATGTTAAAAAACACAAAGAAATTATAAGGGTAGGCATCAACCCTTAAATATTAAACCACCCCAAATAGTAGGGTAGAATATTAAATTTAAGTGTGATTTTATAAGAAATCAATTAATGCTCTTATTTAAAGATTTTTGTGAAAATTTTGTGCACCACAATTCACCCCTACGGATGTAGCTACCCTAAATTTAAAAAATATCCACTTTTTTTAAAACATCGTATTTAAAAATTCAGTGGAATTTTTTTGTCATCCTTTCGTAATATAAAAGGCCGACATTTGATCTTTCTACACCGGTAAAATTAAAACAATACACTATCAGGAACTACCCTTAAATTTTTATTTCTTAAAAATAAAATAAATTTTATTTCAATTAATATTGAAAATATAGGTATCTATGGAAATTAATGGACAATTTACGAATTTTTCGTAAGTTTGGCTCAAATTAATTCAATCGTTTTGAGACGTTTCTGATAATGGATTGTTTTAATTTTACCGATAACGAAAGAACAAATGTCGGCCTTTTATATTACGGAAGATTGAAACAAAAATACCACAGACTGTCTAGATACCATATTTAAAAAATTGTGTATATTTTTTTAAATTGAGGGTACCTATATCCGTAGGGATGAATTGTGGTGCACAAAATTTTCAAAAAAATGTTAAATAACAGCTTTAGTTGATATTTCATAAAATCGCAATTGAATTCAATTTACAACCCTATTATCGGGGGTGATTTAGTTTTTAAGGGTTGATGACTACCCTTATAACTTATTTGTGTTTTTTAACATACAATTCTGTTGTATACACAGTTTACTACACATTTAATAAATTTCAACGTCTCAGAATGATTGAATTAATTTGAGCTAAACATATGAAAAATTCGTAAATTGTCCATTAATTTCCATAGATACCTATATTTTCAATATTAATTGAAATAAAATTTATTTTATTTTTAAGAAATAAAAATTTAAGGGTAGTTCCTGATAGTGTATTGTTTTAATTTTACCGGTGTAGAAAGATCAAATGTCGGCCTTTTATATTACGAAAGGATGACAAAAAAATTCCACTGAATTTTTAAATACGATGTTTTAAAAAAAGTGGATATTTTTTAAATTTAGGGTAGCTACATCCGTAGGGGTGAATTGTGGTGCACAGAATTTTCACAAAAATCTTTAAATAAGAGCATTAATTGATTCCTTATAAAATCACACTTAAATTTAATATTCTACCCTACTATTTGGGGCGGTTTAATATTTAAGGGTTGATGCCTACCCTTATAATTTATTTGTGTTTTTTAACATACCATACCGTTTTATATACAGTTTACTACCTATTTTGTAAATTTCAAAAATTTATCTTTACCTACGTTGTTCGAATTAATTGTAATACACAGGGGGTTGAATATTAAAGGGTAGAAAAGTGGTTGAAAATTACTGGATTTTATTGAAATTGTAAATTTATATTTATTGTGATTATGTCTATCAACCCTTGAAGATTTTTAAAATTTATTCCATATTTTCCTATATTTCTAATAACCTAAATTTAGGGGATGATAACAGGTCGTAAATAGAATTAAATATTGATTAATAATAATAATTTATACCTTTAGGGTTCAAATAAGTTCTACGTATAAAAATTAATGTGAATTTTATCATTATCTTGGAATAAACAGTTTTTAAACTTTTTTTTCAATACTTGAAATTGTCACTTTCCATTTTTCACCCCTCCAAGGGTTGTACACCCGCTATCGATGCACACACAAAGTTTTTACTCTTTGGGCTATGAAACAACACCACACTAATGATTTTTATGAATTTTCATATTAATATGACAATTTTTACCAAAACTGTGTTACATTGAAAAAGTGTCCCACTAATTGTGACAAGCAGTGTATTTACAACGTTTTTTTTTTTATATTATATTTTTTACAGTCTTAATGCTTTTCATCAGTTTTAGTTTGCCAATAATGATTGTGTATGCATATATTGAACTTCCAGCTTACTCTTTTCAATTATAGTTTATTTTTCATTAATCAATCATTTCATTAGCTCAATGGAAATAATACATTTAAACAATGTACTAATGTTTCTTTTTCATTTTTAGATTCTACAGTTGCTTTAAAAACTTGTTCTCGCTATCAAGGTTCTAGAATATTAATTGTAAAAGGTGAACGTAAATTAAACACATGTGGTTTATTAGATCAACATACAATCAAGGCTGAAACTCATATTTCTACTGACTATGGACAAGTTAAAGTAATGTATGAACCACAGTCTCATGAAATAACAAACAATAATCATCACAAAACAGTAACAAATATTGGAACTGTAGAAAATGAAAGTATAAAGAATCCATTCACACAAGAAATCAAAGAGGATGAAAATTTAGATATATTAGAAAAAATTGCTATAGCACATATTTCAAAACATATCAATAAAAATTCAAATAATGATACTGTCGATAATAACGAAGTTTTAACTAACATTTCTCATAATATAACTGATAATGCAGAAAAAGAAACCAAAGATACTGAAAGAAATACAAGCAGTCATAAATTAAGATTTCATACCGTAGATATAAATTTGACACCTTTAGATAAACTGGAAGTAAATAATAGTGTAGCTGAAAATTTTACTAGAAATTTAAATGAAACCAATATAAAAGACAATACAATTCCTGTCAAACATAAAAGAAGACATGCACATAAATATGATCGCATTCCAAAATCTACCAAACGAACAAAAAGGTCAAATGGGTATATTAATAAAAGAGAAAAGGAAAGACTGATTTTAGAAAAATTATTAAATAAAGACGTAGAAAATGAAAGATTTAGAGAAGATTTTGAAATAACTTCAGCACATTTATTAGATCATGGTATTGAACATGGAGGAAATGCAGTAAACTATTCAGAGAACGAAAGCTCTGTGTCTAGTTTTGAAAATGATTTACATACTTGTTTCGACGGTAACATATTACAGATAATTAAACTTCCCTCTGATAAAAATTGTACAACGACAATTCATAAAGTTAAATCAGATGGCTATTATTATTATATATTTTACAGTGACAATGATCTAGTCTCGAATGATATAAATGCAGTATTTGATATACATAAATCAACGTATCAGTATGCTAATTATTCTGATACTAAAAAATGCATCAATGTTACTAATTGTACATTTCCAATTTCATTTTTATCAGCTGAACAAGTTATTGTAGAAGTACCTACCCATGATGGTATTGAACATACAGATAATTCTACAATTCTTATTTCTACTTGCCAGCCCCGAATGGGCATTTATATACTTTTTCCCATAACTGTTCTATTCCTTATTCTTGCCTGTGCCTTTTTATAAGGATACTTTTTAATTGTGATAATTACTTGTCTTCCTTGTACCAAATATTAGGTTTTAAAATATTGTTTTGTAATATATTATTTCTATATAATAGTTACTTTGTATAATATTACATGTGTACATAAAGTTTTTTAATCAATATTTATTTATTTATTTAAATAATAAATTTACCTACTTTAAGATTTTCCTAGAAATACTAATTATAAGTATAATATTTATATTTAACAAAGATCTTAAAATATATTATCAGGATCGGCGGTACTGCAGATAAAATATTTTTTTTGCATCCTCGTTGCAGAAACTTTGAAATCAATTTGTTTCGAATCTTTTCCGTGAGCTGTAGTCAGGAGAATAATATTTACAATACAATGAAAATGGAAAAAGAAACTAAAAATAATTGCCCTTTTAATACCCTTTTCAATTTGGTACTACAGACAGGTGCCAGTTTGGCCTATTTCTGCAGCCTTGGGCAAAAATGATTTGCTGTCCCTTTGGGGTATTTTATAATAAAATAAAAAATAATTCTAATAAATTTAGGCGCCTTAAATATAATAATTATTATTATATAATATATAATATAATTATATAATAATAATTGTATAATATAATATTATTAATAAAAATTAAAATATTTTTGATTATCTCAGAGTTCTGTGGGTTCTGTGTCTCAAATAATGACCAAAAAAAGACGCTTCCTGCCCTTTTTAAATTTGTTACTCTGTTGTATGTCCCTGACCATGTATAACAACGGCCCTGAGTCATGATCCCTGATTATTATATATATATGGAAAACTGATTTTATATCTATATTTTTTTATAATACTTTTTTACTTTGAATCAGATACACAAATGAACAAAATAAAATTCAAAATATTTTTATACCAAAAGTTGGGGAACAAATGTTTTACTTATATTGTACACCTGATTGTATATTATTAATACAGTATTTTCTAATTTTTATCTCTCGTAAATACATTTAATTTACCGATAACTATTATTTTTAAATTGTTTTGATGTTTGAAATTTTTACTTGTGTTGCAAACAAAATTTATATAGCAATTATCCCAGCATTTATATATTTATCATAATTATTAATTATTTACCTTTTCATGAACCATTAAACTACAGACCACAGGTTGAGAAAAACTGAACTAAATTACTTGTATATTAGCATATATTAATCAACTAGTAGATTAATATATGATATTAGTATATTTTAAAATTACTTTTAATTTTTTTTTCTATTTTTTTAAATTTAATAAACTATATAATAATATATAAATAATATTTTATGTATAATAAATAAATACAGATACACAATCTTATAAATACTTTACTACTTTTCGCAATTTTCTAACGTCTAAAAAATCATAATTGCCGCCTTTTAAAGCGCACGTGCTTTCAAAACGTAATATCCGGGGAACTAATGATATTCCATACATTCCATAGCCTTCGCTCATTCCTTTAAAGTAGTTCCATATTTAATGATAGGTTGTTCCAGATTTTGGTAACAATTTGTAAGTTTATCTATATAATTGAAAATAAATAACAGAAACCAAATTGTTTGTCAGAATAAAAATTTAATTGTTGGTTGTAATTGAAATATTATAATTTATTCTTCGCGTAGTAATATAAGACCTTGCTATACTTGTCACAAATCCTTTTCCGTTTAGCTACTGCAAGTGAAACATGTCGTTTGCATCAGATAGAAGGTAAGTTTGCGATTTTTTGTATTTAAAAGACGTTTTCTTTTATTTATATTAGTTATTTTAGTATATGTGATACCTAATGTTTTGTGATTAATATAATTTAACATATTTTAAAGTGCTTATAGTTTTAACTGACGTAAATGTGATTTCGGCGTAAGGTAACTGCATGCTGTTCAATTGCCAACATGGCGAATAGTCGGTCAGTTTTATTATAATTTTATTTACAATATTGTTAAATATGTTTTATTTTTAACGGATTCTTTAAAAAAGATACATTAACACTTGATTACAATAAATATTTTATCATGAATGTTATGCAGTGACTTAATAATTTGTTTGTACTGAACATCTTGTTCTGTTAGGTTTTATTAATTATATTATTTTAATTGTTAGATCGGAGGAATGGAGCGGCGAAAAAAATGGTCCCGCTTCAGAAAAAGAACCTTCAACATATGATGGGCCACCTGGTATGGATCCAGAAGGTGTTATTGATTCCAATTGGGAGGAAGTTGTAGATAATTTTGATGATATGAATTTAAAGGAAGAATTGTTAAGAGGAATTTACGCTTATGGTTTTGAAAAGCCTTCTGCTATTCAGCAACGGGCTATTATGCCTTGTGTGAAGGGTCATGACGTGATTGCTCAGGCGCAATCGGGGACAGGGAAAACAGCAACTTTTACAATTTCTATATTACAACAAATTGATACTTCGCTTCGAGAGTGTCAAGCATTGATTTTAGCACCAACCAGAGAGTTGGCTCAACAGATTCAGAAAGTGGTGTTCGCATTGGGTGATTTTATGAATGCTCAGTGTCATGCCTGTATCGGAGGTACGAATGTTCGTGAAGATATTCGTAAATTGGAAGCCGGCGTGCATGTAGTTGTTGGTACCCCTGGTAGGGTATATGATATGATTAGTCGACGAGCCTTGCGTACAGAACATATTAAACAGTTTGTACTTGATGAAGCCGATGAAATGTTGTCACGTGGTTTTAAAGATCAAATCCATGATGTGTTTAAATTATTGAGTGCAGATGTACAGGTTATTTTATTGTCAGCTACTATGCCAACAGATGTATTGGACGTAACGAAAAGTTTTATGCGTAATCCTGTTCGCATATTGGTCAAGAAAGAAGAATTGACACTGGAAGGTATTAAACAATTCTTCGTTAATGTAGAAAGAGAGGATTGGAAGTTGGACACATTATGTGATTTATATGATACGTTATCAATTACGCAGGCTGTAATATTTTGTAATACTCGTCGCAAGGTAGATTGGTTAACAGAAAGCATGCACAAACGAGATTTCACTGTTTCGGCGATGCATGGCGATATGGAACAACGTGAGAGAGATGTAATTATGCGTCAATTTAGAACCGGTTCTTCACGTGTATTGATTACTACCGATTTGCTTGCAAGAGGTATCGATGTACAACAAGTGTCGCTTGTTATCAATTATGATTTACCTTCTAATCGAGAGAACTACATTCACAGGTAATGTGTACATGAATAAAGCTTGTGTAGAGTAATTGTTATTAATTTCTTTGTTAATTACAGAATTGGACGTGGTGGTCGTTTTGGACGTAAAGGAGTCGCTATCAATTTTGTCACGGAAGATGATAAACGCGTGTTGAAGGACATAGAACAATTTTACAACACTCATATTGATGAAATGCCAATGAATGTTGCCGACTTGATCTAGATCCTATTTGCTGCTGTAAATCGCTGATGTGTTGTACGTTGCCTCGAGTTTTTTATGGTGTGAGTATTAGCTGTTCTCTTTGCGAAGACTGCGATTGAATGCGAATATTGTGCGCCATCTCAACTCCAGGCCAGCGGCCCGCACTGTGCGACTAAAGTTTGCTGAGGATCATAGATTCGTCAGTCGGTTTTGATATTGCTATTAGTGTCCTTTAACACAAACATTTAAGTGTCAAACGGTTAATTTTATTTGTTTACTTACGATATTTGTTTATTTTTTCAATTCCGTTCAAAGTAGTTTATGGTTTTAGTATAGTAGTGTAAATTGTAATTAATATTGGTACCAGAGCATAGTTATTTATTGTGGTGTGTGCGCATCGCGTGTGGGCACCAGGGCCTGCAGCATGTACACGCACGGTCCCCCTCCTCTCCCTGCGCCTAAGACCGCGGGCGGGCTGGCTCTCCGCTGTCTGCCTCTGGCCCTACGACAGCACTGTTGTCTTGGCAAGGGTGTTGTTGGGTTTTGGAGGGGCTATTTTAACCGAAAGAGATGTAGACGAAAAAGTATATTTTCCTTGTGGTGTTGCTCTTTTGTAAAACATTATACTGATTCATATGAAAATAAACATTTCAAAAATAATAGTTGTTTAAATTTTATAGTGCCTCCAATCCTCCAACCCTTCTTAAGACAGCATGTATATATAATATGTGTATGTAAAATTAGAGTGGATGATTAATAATAAGAAACTATGTGGTTGGCGGGTTCTTAGTATTTTTTTTTATTTGCAGGATATAAATGGCAGGCATCATGGTTGAAGATCAATTTTGGAAATAAAGATCAAAATTTCCTTTTTGAATTACAGTATTTTGCTTGAAACCTTTTACAAATCCTTTTCCTTTTTAATTTATCTTGCAGCATTAATTTAAATTAATATTTTATTTTTGTTTACATGTAATTTTTATATTTATTTTTTTTTTGATTTTATTTACAATAAACGTAAAATTATTTTACAGGTAGATCGTTTTTATTTAATTTAAATATTTTTTTAATATAATTTGTTTTTGTAAAGATTTTTTTTATTGAAATATGTAAGTTGCATAATTTTTTATAAAATTAATTTATAATTATCACAATATAATAAAACATATTTTATATATACATACTGTGTAATTAATATAAAAAATATTTCTAATATATTAAATTGTAGAATATATTTTATATTAGAAAAACGCGAAGAGTCGACGTACAATTTTTTGAATGTACCGCTGTTTTGAAAACGGAAATGCGTCACTTTGTTGTAGATTGCGCTAGTATCTATCGATTGCGCGTACTGGTGATTTCCTTTGCGCAACGCAGTGAATCTTTTTAGTGCCAGTACGAGGGTCTCACAGTGAGCTGTGATCGCTTGAGCTGGAACTTGTGAGTGTCTTAAGGTGAAAGTAGAATAATATCAACATGAGCTGGCAGGATTACGTTGACAAACAATTGTTGGCTTCTCGTTGTGTCACAAAAGCGGCAATTGCCGGTCACGATGGGAGTATATGGGCGAAATCAGAAGGATTTAATGTAAGTTCTTTTGTTAGACATTTGTAGGTAATTTTATATAATGACTGTAAATAGGTATTGTTTTATGTACATTATTGTGAATTATTGTTGCATTTTTAAACGATTACATTAAAATTTAGTATATACTCATTTTATCGTCAGTCTTGGGACTGGGTGTTTCCGCTAGTGTTTGGCAAGCGCATGTGTAACTGCGAAATGCCTAGCTCTTTGTTCCTTAGAACCGAAAAGTGATGTATTAAAATATTTAATAATAATATGTGTATTGCTTATTAATATATTTGTATAATCGTATCTACTGTACTTCGAATTCAATTCAGACAAGATGGCCGACCTACCGGCTTTTGACTTTATATAGCTACGTGGTGTCAGAAATGAACGCTAACCTAGAACGCCAAATTTAAAAGAATAAATAAATCGGGTGATTTTATATTTTAAATTTCACAAGTCATTCAAAATATCAATAAAATAATTTTATATCATGTATCAAATTGCATTATCTTGGTTTACTAATGCAATTGCATTTATCATTACGATTATGTATTTTTTGTATAAATGTGCTTATATCTAATATTTGGTGTGTATTATTGATTAAAATATGTTAAATGAATTGAAAATTTGACTAAATATAACATGTGGTAGTAGCCTTCACCTTTACTTTGACATAGGAACGGCGCTAGGATTAGTCCTGCCACACGCGATTTTTATTCTTTTATTCAATAATAACTTAGGTATTTCTAATTCTTAACTCTTGTTTTATGTAGAAAACAATCTTCCATTATTATTATTTCATGTACATATTTGTATTTTCTATATAAATGAATTATGAAATTTTCTTTGTTATAAAATATACATAGATATAAATGTTTGTTGTAATGATTTAGTGCATAAATATGCAGTTTTTTCATTGTATTTTTTGTATTGCTATAATTTCAACAGAATATGTAAGTTTAAATAATTCTAATCTTATATCGTTATTTAATTTTGAATAAAGATTGGTGATTTTTTGTATTATTTTATCAAATAAATTGGGGGTTTCACTGTTCACATGCACATGCACTTACATCTGGTAAGATCAGCTGTAATTATTTTATGGAAATAGAAAAGGTATCACAGATCACCAAACTTTTGATATAGGTAAATATACTTTATCTCTTGCAAACTATAATATACCGACCAACATGCTTTTTAATAAAAATAAAGGTTCTAATGAAATTTACAAAATTATAATAATACATAATATTATTATATTGCATTTTGTATTACAATAAAAGTTCAATGCATGGATTTATGGTTAGCAATAAAATAGTAACTATGCTGTCACTGTGCATTTATTTATGGCTACTTTAGTTTTTTTATGATATTCATTTTTAGCCTTTCTTCTGAAAATGTCTTTATATTTTGTTTAACTTCCTCTAAAATTATTCGTGTGTCAATAAAATACTGAATTTGTGAACGTACTTAACTTAGTTTAATTGATATTACTTTATTTATTGTATCGATTAATATGCATTATTTCGAATTCGTAAATATTGTCAATCGGTATGCACGCAAATCTAGTACTGGTATGCAACACAATACAAAAGCATGTGTTATCAGTAGTAAATGCAGTGGCGCGGCGCAGCGGTTATTCCGATCATATCGTCCTTGGAATACTTTCCTTACATCGTCGCGATTGTGGCGCGCCTTGTGTTTGTCTCACGGTGTTGTTACTTGCGGTGCGGATTTCTATCATCCCAAGGTGAATTAATTGTCCATTCGTAAATGTAACTCACGAGCAGGTGGTGGTGATATGTATGAATTAGATATATGTTTAAACGAATCAGTAGCGCGTTATAGTTTCATGTAACCCTAGGCAAATTTGAATTTGGAGGCCCTATTTACAGTACTGAATTTAGACATTTTTTAAGGGAAAATATCCCCTCCCCTCTACCCAATATTTTCTTGAATTAAACATTGCCCTTGCAAAAAAACTAAAGAATAATGTAAGATAAAATTTCATTTGAAAATATTGTAATGATTAATTAATATATTATAGAATCATCTGATCGAGTCACTAAACGAACCTTTTTTGTGAGTTGATTCAAATGACTCGAGTCAATAACACATTCTTAGGGGAGGGGGAAGTATACTTGAGAATCGAAATTCTTAAATACCAAAAAAACCTCACACTGTTATGATTGATTTTTAACTTTAAAGATATTGCTAAAAGAACTCAGGTTCACACTTCTACGTATGTTACTTTGAAGTTAAATGTAATTATAATAAACATATATGTATAAACTTTCTATAATTACATATACAATACACTTATAAATTAATATGTAACTAGGTATTTATAATTGCTTTTATATTTAATTGCAAGAAGATAATATTTATAAATTAATTTGTATTATATTTTTTTGAATGTTGTGTACATCTAGAAAGTATTTCAATTTTTTAAATTACATTGGTGTTTATTTTTGTCACATAATGTTTTATCGTGACTACAGCATGTTGAATAAGTAGGCCGTATGTAAACAAAAATAATGTTTGATAACTACTAAAATGTATGCGTTGCCGTTTTATTGCGGCAAATGAACCATTGTAACTGACAATTAGGAATTTAATTAAACACCATTTAGTTGATAGTTTGAATCTACATAGGTAAAAATTAATTAATATGAGTAAAATAATGATCTAAGAATTGAAAATAATTAGAAATCAGTTTATTTCATCATATCTATATTAAATTTACCTTTTTGCTTCCTTGCCATATCGAAGATACGAGAAGATTTGCGATCGTTTTAAAATGAGACAAAAATGTTAACCGATTTCAAAATTTTAACTAGATCTTTACGTTTCAGATAAAGACAAACACTTTTTGTTCCGTGTCTGTCTGTGTGTCTGTTCTTTGAATCGTTGTCATACGCATAAACACTGAACCGATATTAATGAAACTTGGTTGGGTCAAAATCGTATGTAAGAGGAGGGGTGACATCCCAAAATAGAACGACACATATTACGTGAAAATTTTATATAATTTTTTTTGTAGAGTGTAGAGCATTCAATTTTCTATAATATAGGTCACCACCAAGGTTATTAAACTATATGTATAGTTTACTAACCTTGGGTCACCACAAAGATTTATCCCAATTTGCTTTAAAAAAATAGTCATTTGTTTTTTAAATCGCTATATACTTTGACATATTAAATATCCTTTTGACGTTTGCATAACAGAAAAATTTAGATTTAGATTGAAATTGTCAAAAAATTAAAAATATACGAAAAAATAATCAGGTGCATTTTAAGAAAAATTTCGAACTAATATTTTTTAGTAAAATTGTATAAAAATAAAATGGTAAACTAATGGCAGTTCATGCGAATACTTTATTGGTGTTTATTAAGATAATTGGTGAATTTTGCATGAGGAAGCACCGTGCATTTACTTGCAGATGTTTTTTTTATATGGCCAGACAAATGTTATTGTAGATTACAATTTCTCAATAAAATTTTACAGAATATTTTTGTATTTGTATTCGGGGCAATTGTCTACAATTAAAATTTTTATTTTCATTTAAAAATAAATAACTTATATAAACTTATGATACATTTTTACATAATGTGAATCATAACGATAATTAATGCTTAATTAATTAGTAGTTTGCATGCTAAGTTACCCAGTATTGTATTAGACACTACATCGGTGCAGTTTCCGCTACCGTCATAGTGACAGTTAACTACGGCGGCGTTTACTCGGTCACCCACATCGCGGTGCGTGGGTGCAGCAGACACACACACACACACACGGGGTCCACCTTTAATTATCATAATGCATGCAGTTCACTTATACAATGCGTGATTCACGAAATGCGTGTGAGTCAGATCGATACGTTTGTACTTGGCAGCCTCACTTTTTTAGATGTTGACGTTTTGTGTGCTAGTTTTATTGATTTTGTTTTGTTTTGAGGGTTGATGAAAAAGGGTTATTGCAGAGATGGAGAAATATTTTGCATCTTAAGGCTATTTTTTTAATGGAAAGTTGATCAGACCTCACATTATAAATATATAATAATTACCTTATAGTAGGTAGAGTCGCATGGAGAAGTGGTCGACCAGTTTTCATTCAAATTCGCTTATCACAAATTTAGGCTCCTTCCATTTGATTATTATAATAGTTAAATCATGTACCAAACAAATACTGATATTTTAAAACTCATTTGCTAGATAAATAAGTACTCTTCGTTTATAGTACCCATATATATGTGTGTTATTAAATTATTATATAATCTATTGAAAATTGTATTAGTAAATTTTGTGGCAATATTCGAATTTCCGAATTTTAGTATTTAAATATGTTATATTTGATATAAAATTAATTAATGAAATGGACGTATATTTGTGTTTTTATTTAAAATGATAACTATATAAGCTCCGCCCTAGAAAAGGTAACCGATGATTTGTTTTAATATTTGCGAATCTGTTGTAAGCAATTTTGACCTTTAGTGTGGCAGACGACTTCTGGAACCCATAGTACCTGTTTGATACTTTTCTGAACAGCGAGACGCATATTCAATATTTTTGGCTTCAAGGGGGTGGGCGGCTGAATTTTTTATATTATTTATGCTCTAATTTCCAATTTTTTCCGAATACCTATTATAGTTAAGTCAATTTTAAACTTAAAAGCGAAAAATGCTACCAAAATCGTGGCGCTGAAACTTCGAGTTAACTTTTTCGGTATAATAAAAAAACTAAGAATACTCGTATTGTAAGCAATGTGTGTGTGCCTAGGAAGAGAATTAAAAAATGCATTTTTTCTGTTGTAACTGAACATTGTGAGTTAATCAACTTCAAGAGTCTTTGTAACTTTTACTCTATAACAAGAAAAACAACAAATGTAAAACAACTTATTTACTAATTAGGTTTCATGTTTATTATCATTTTCAATATACATATATATATATATATATATATATATATATATATATATATATATATATATATCTATGTACACCGCATCTTTCGAGGTCGAGATTTCGATCCAGCGAATACTTTGGAGACATTTGCATACTTTGAGGTCGGTCCTCAAAGTAATCACATGTTGAAGGCATAGTTTGAGGACTTTCCGAAATCCATTATTGAGGGTATATTTTGAGGACGATTGTAATTTCAAATGATACGGATAGGTGGCGATACTGTGATCAATTTTTCGTGCATTTGTTTTTTTTTGCATTTACAAACTGGTTTCATGATTTCATGTTAGACGATCGATGTATACCTATATTGTATATGCGCGATATTTCAATTTTTATGTTATTGATTCGTGGATTATGGGTAAAGGGCGTGTCTTTTAACATAATTTAAATTATATAAATAATTATTTATTCTAAAAAAATAATAATAATAATATAATTTATTTGATAATAATTTCTATTATATAATTATTTTAATATTGTTTTGAGTCTTTCGCTGTTACGATATGTTGATTCTTCGGTTATTGTCACAAACCGGGTCTTTGGTAATAATTTATATTTTATGATTTATTTTATTATTCCTAGGTATAATTTATTTTTATTAATTAATTACGTATTTGAATGTTGCTTTAAGTCTTCTGCTGTTACATGAAAGGCTGATTCTTGGATTACTGTCACAAGCTGGGTTTTTGATAATAATAATTGTTACTAACATATTTCTTTATTTAAAAATATTTATTGACGTGTTTAGGTTTTCGCTGTTATAAGAAACGCTTATTCTTGGATTATGGTGACAAGCCGTGTCTTTGATAATTATTTATATTTTATCATTTATTTTATTATGCCTATAATTTATTTTTATTATTTAATTACGTATTTGAAAATTGCTTTAAGTCTTCTGCTGTCACACAAAAGGCTGATTCTTGGATTATTGTCACAAGTTGGGTCTTTGATAATAATATTTATTATTTACATATTTCTTTATTTAAAAATATTTATTGACGTGTTCACGACTAACAATTGATTAATTGTTAACTGCAAAATCTTACAATTACACTTATTAACTTACCTTAACGTAGTAATATAACAACGTGGTGGGGGGTTGTTGAATTAATTTACTTTTTAAAGTTCAGACACGTATTAAGTGATGATTTAGACCCGTATTGTTAAAATAACAAATACACATATACTATATAGAAATTTTGTTTATAATTAAATCAATTTAAAAAAATTGTACAGAAGCGTATTTACTGATATTTGAGGCCCGTGCTTTAAATTAATTAATAAATGCACAACTCGCCCCCTGTCACAGATGAAGGGTTGTAATTGGTCTCATTCGAATCGGCGGGAAAATACTACGGGATTCAAGGGATGCGGGGGGCAAAACAACCCTCTATCTAGCACAGTAGTCGAGATATTTACGATTTTCTGTAATGAATAGGTAAGTAGCGAAACAAAAAAAATTTTATATTTACAATAAATACAATATAAAAACATATGATATTATTATTAAATTTAATAAAATGAAGAAAGAAGTCCAGACACGTATTAAGTGATATTTTAGGCTGGTATTGTGAAAATAACAAATACACATATACCTACTAAATAGAAACCTTGTTTATAATTTAATCAATTTAAAAAAAATGTACAAAAGCGTATTGAGTGAAATTTAAGCCCCGTGTATTAAATTGATTAATAAATGCACAACTCGCCCCCTGTCACAGATGAAGGGTTGTAAGTGGTCTCATTCGAACCGACGGGAAAAATACTTTGGTATTCAAGGGGCGTGGGGGGAAAAACAACCCTCTATCTAGCACAGGAGTTGAGATATTTACGATTTTCTGTAATGAATAGGTAAGTAACGAAACAGAGAAAAATTCATTATTTACAATAAATAAAACATATAAACATATGATGATGATTATTAAATTTTATTTTAAAAAATCCAGACACGGACTGATATTTTAGGCCCGTATTATTAAAATAACAAATTCACATATACCTACTATATAGAAACCATTTATTTAAATTGATCAAATTATAAACAAGGTTTCTATATAATAGTGTATGTGAAGAAACGCTTATTCTTTGATTATGGTTACAAGCCGGATCTTTGATAATAATTTCTATTTTATAATTTACAATACCTATTTTATTATGCCTATAATTCATTTTTATTATTTAATTATTTAAATATTGTGTTAATTGTTTTTGTATACGTAAGGATGATTCTTGGGTTATAGTGACAAGCAGCGTCTTTATAAATAATGTTTTAAATTTACATAGTACCTATCTTACTTAATTATAAAATATATTGTTTTGGAGCTTTCACTGTTATAAGAAATGTTATATTATTATTAAATATTCTAAACATAATAAAATTTAATAATGCGCGTGGGTTATGGGCACATGTGGTATCTTTGATAGTCATAATTTTTAGGTCTTCCTTTGTTATACGAAATGTTGATTCTTGAATAATGGTGACTAGTCGCGTCTTTATAAATAATAATAAATAATTATGTACTTTGAATTAAATAAATCCATTTTTTAATGTTTTTTTTATAAATCCCGTCGGCTAGTATATAATGTAATCACCTTTTAGTCTTTAATAACCATATTATTTTATTACATGCTGTATTTAATATTAATAATAGGTATATAAATTAATTCAAAATTTTGAAAAGTATATCTACTTTTTTAAATTCTTTATTTGTTTTATATTTCATTTAAGATAGTACCATCGCCAAATGGGTTTTCTTAGGATTTTTTTAAAATTTTGACAGATTAATCTTCAAATAAATCTGCATCGATTGATGCAAAATGAAATTTATCAACAACATAGTTCCGGAGATATTAAATTCTAAAAATTAAGTTTTTGAGACTTTTATACATTGCGCTATACGAGAAACCAAAATATTTACCCACATATATAATTTTATCTCAGAAACTTTTCTTACGATTTTTATAAAAAACTAAAGTAACATTCAATAGCAACTAAGCAATTTTTTAAGAGTAGTTTAATTCATAGTTACAACACAGTTTCCGAGATATTAATTAATATATAAAGAAAAAAAACCGGAATGGGCGGGAACAAAATCGACTGAACGATATCAGTCCATAGGCGTAGTCAAATACAAATACATTTATAGAATATATTACAATGACATATTTAAATTTTAATTGTCGTTCACATCAATGCAATATGTTTATCGAAAGCACGTGATTTTTTTAATTATTTTATGACAATGAAAGAAAGTAATGTCAGATTTTAATGAATTGTATTTTAATGAGTTGTATTGCCACTTGTGTTATTAATTTGCGTACATAAATTCATTTAGAAATATTATTGAAATGTCTGATAAAGTGCATTATAAAAAACACGGTCTCTGATGGTACCTTAAAAATTGGCTCTGACTAAACTGTTTTCTAATAATTTAAAAAAAGGTTAAGCCGAATTAAGTCATTTTTGTCAGAAAAAGTAAACGGTAAACATCGATTAACTAATCGATCTAAAATTATCAACAACATAGTTATGTTTTTCAAAAACAATTAGTGATTAGATTTTATGTTGATTTACTGCATAATTATTATTATTGTATTCTTTAGATATATATTTTATTGATAACTTTTTCAATTTATAGTAGTTAAATTTGATAATTATTTTATTACTTTCGTTTAATCTATGCAAGAATAATTTAAAAAAAATGTGATTAGTTTGTTCTTATGACTGTTTATATAATTTATATAATTTATATATGATAGAAATATAATATTATCTTTGTAAGACTTGTTAAACATACTTTATACCTAAGATTGTGCCTAAAAAATTATTTCCTGCATTAAATTTATTTATAAAAAAAATAAATAACAATAATTATTTCATAAAAATCGTATTGTTATTTTTACAATCAGCTTGTGTATAAATTTTTTTTTTTTATTATTTTTTTTCGAACGCCACCACTGAGTTGCTGAATGTGGTCATCCAAACAAATACTGAACAGAACGTCGCGAAGAAATCTTGACTACTTAAGTGGTCCGCATTAGTATTAATCTATATAGAACGGCATACGAAAATACTTTATATTTTAACAAACAATGTAACATTTCGAGTACGACGCTCTATATGCATAGTGGATAATACTCGTTCGGGATTGGCTAGAAATGGTACATAAACAGCAAAAAGTTTTGGGCTTATAAATAATGATTCCAATACTGATTGTACTGTATAAAAGCATAAACTTTTTGCTGCGACTGTCGCGATGGTAATACCTTAAACTTGAAATAGATCTAGAATAACTTTATTATGAGTAGATATAAATACCTAAGTCTTCTCAATAATTTATCAAACGATATTTTATGAAAAATATCGTCTGTTTTCTAATTTCTATCTATTATAAACTTTAAGTTTGACCTATTAATAAACAGTTTGTTACATACGAGTACATATTACTATTACATATATTATAAACAGGCAAATAATGATTTTATAAGAGATTTTAAGACAATGCAATATGATGTTCTATTATTATTAAAAACGTCGTACAAAATTGCTGACAAATTTTAATAACTTAATAACGGTAATTTCATATATTAAAGTATGTTTTTTTAGTGAAAGTAAATTTAAAAAAAGTTTATATAAAATATGTTAAAAATTAACAATTATTTTGTAATGCAATTACTCGAAGAATAATTCAAGAAATCCTGAATAAAATTGTTAAAATAAAATACCTAATTCACTCTGAAAAAAAGTAAAAAGTCAAAAAAAATTAATTCATAATTTTTTATTTATTTTTATTTACATAACAAAAAAACACATCGTATCACATATTTTCACACTTTGAAATCTAACATTTAAAAAGTTTGTTATAGGTACTTATTAATAATGCAAAAAATATTAGGATGAGAATTATTGTAATTTATGTCCGTCGGCCGTCGGCAACTGTATTTTTTTAGAAATTAAAAAAACAGCTTGTATATTAAATAATCGATAACATTTTAATATACCTACATAACTGAACTAAATTATTTACAAAAAGCTTGTCACTTCTCGCTAAGATTGAATAAAATAAAATAACCTATATATCATCACAAAAAACAACACTAGAAGCCATTAAAATCACAAGACACTTTTTTTGTATTATAAATACAAAACACATAAAAACTTTTTATGTTATTTACACTTCTAACATTTATAACACTAATCAAATATATAAAATACAATATTACAGCCTAATATAATGTATTCTTTAATTCAATCAAATATAAACGTCAACTACCAAAAGAAAGAAGAACAGTAGTCTTTTTGTCTCACTTTGATGTTAAAAAATGTGTTTGTTGAACACTGATTGGCAATAATTACAGCGCGCGAAGTTTAAATAACATATTTTTTACTTTTGCATTGATATTTCTTGAAAAACAGTTTATCCTATGATAAATAAGCAAAGTATATGTTTTTGTATTTTTTGCCGTGCAAATGTCTAACTCAGGAAAAAAATAGAGAACAAAAAAATAATAGATAAAAATCGATGGGCCCACTGGCGTCATACACTTCTGGTATAAATCATAATTATTTAATACTTGAAATCAATAACACTTATTAATACTAAACCCTGTATCAAATTTCATAACTTTAGCACAATGGATTCTCCAGATATTAAATAAAAACGAATTTTAAGTAAAATCTTTGGAGGGCTGTAGCTCTTTCACAAAAAATGTTCATATAAAGTTTTTTGCTTAAAATATTTTTCTTAATTTACTGTTCAAGTTTGGCACGACAGTAGTGCTTAATCATCCTGTATATGAGCTAATCCAGTACTTTAAAAAAAAAATAGGGTGCACATATGTCACCGATTCTGCTACCTATTTTTTAAACCACATATCAAAAACATGTTTCCCAAATTTTAACTCTCCTCCCTCATTCTTTTCGACCGAATAACATTTTTTTAAAGTTTTGAAATCGAGCAACATTACACATATATTTTGATAGAAAAATTATGTTTTGAAATGTTCCTTATTATGCATTTTATAGGGCTCATTCTTTTAGTTTTTTATTGAAATTTCATTTAAAATCGGTTTTAGAGCCGAATATTTATTTAATTTTAAACAAATTTTGTTTTCTTTATAAAAACAGTCAATTTTAAAACTGCCGCCAAAAATTATAATAAATAGACCTCAAACTATGCGTACGATATATAATAAATTGACCTCAAACTATGCGCACGATATCCGTATAATAAAAAAGACCTCAAACTATGCGCACGATATACGTATAATAAAAAGACCTCAAACTATGCGCACGATATACGTATAATAAAAAGACCTCAAACTATGCGCACGATATACGTATATTAAAAAGACCTCAAACTATGGGCACGATATACGTATATTAAAAAGACCTCAAACTATGCGTACGATATACAATAAATAGACTTCAAACTATGTACACGATATACGTATAATAAAAAGACCTCAAACTATGCGCACGATATACGTATAATAAAAAGACCTCAAACTATGCGCACGATATACGTATAATAAAGAGACCTCAAACTATGCGCACGATATACGTATAATAAAAAGACCTCAAACTATGCACACGATATACGTATAGTAAAAAGACCTCAAACTATGCGCACGATATACGTATATTAAAAAGACCTCAAACTATGCGTACGATATACAATAAATAGACTTCAAACTATGTACACGATATACGTATAATAAAGAGACCTCAAACTATGCGCACGATATACGTATAATAAAAAGACCTCAAACTATGCACACGATATACGTATAATAAAAAGACCTCAAACTATGCGCACGATATACGTATATTAAAAAGACCTCAAACTATGCGTACGATATACAATAAATAGACTTCAAACTATGTACACGATATAATAATATGTATAATAAAAATACCAAAAACTATACACAATTAATTTAATTATGTTTTGAAATGTTCCTTATTATGCATTTTATAGAGCTCATTCTTTTTGTTTTTTATTGAACTTTCATTTAAAATCGGTTTTAGAACCGAATATTTATTTAATTTTAAACAAATAATAATATACCAAAAACTATACACAATTAATTTAATTATGTTTCGAAATGTTCCATATTATGCATTTTATAGAGCTCATTCTTTTCGTTTTTTTATTGAACTTTGATTTAAAAACGCTTTAGAATATTTATTTAATTTTAAACATAAATTTTGTTTTTTTATAAAAATAGTCGATTTTAAAACTGCCGCCAAAAATTATAATATTTAGACTTCAAACTATGTACACGATATACATATAATAAAAAAGACCTCAAACTATGCACACGATATACGTATAATAAATAGACCTAAAACTATGCACACGATATACGTTTAGTAAAAAAAGACTTCAAACTATGCTCACGATATACATATAATAAAAAAAAGACTTCAAACTATACGCCCGATATACGTATAATAAAAAAATGTCTTCAAACTGTGCGCACGATACATGAATATATATATTAGATACATTATATAGATATAGAAATAGAACGGGGACTGTCTCCATTCAATGCCTTGAGTCTCTGAGTCTCAAAGTATGCGGTACATTCGTAAAAGTAATATATCTCTTGACATATGGCCATATATCAAAAAATTCTATTTGATCTTAATTCGTACTACCTGATATAATGAACGTATGCAGTAAAAAAGGCATGTCTCAAAGTATGCGCTGTACATAGATATATATATATATATATATATATATCTATGTACAGCGCATACTTTGAGACATGCCTTTTTTACTGCATACGTTCATTATATCAGGTAGTACGAATTAAGATCAAATAGAATTTTTTGATATATGGCCATATATCAAGAGATATATTACTTTTACGAATGTACCGCATACTTTGAGACTCAGAGACTCAAGGCATTGAATGGAGACAGTCCCCGTTCTATTTCTATATCTATATAATGTATCTAATATATATATTCATATATCGTGCGCACAGTTTGAAGACATTTTTTTATTATACGTATATCGGGCGTATAGTTTGAAGTCTTTTTTTTATTATATGTATATCGTGAGCATAGTTTGAAGTCTTTTTTTACTAAACGTATATCGTGTGCATAGTTTTAGGTCTATTTATTATACGTATATCGTGTGCATAGTTTGAGGTCTTTTTTATTATATGTATATCGTGTACATAGTTTGAAGTCTATATATTATAATTTTTGGCGGCAGTTTTAAAATCGACTATTTTTATAAAGAAAACAAAATTTATGTTTAAAATTAAATAAATATTCTAAAGCGATTTTAAATCAAAGTTCAATAAAAAAACGAAAAGAATGAGCTCTATAAAATGCATAATATGGAACATTTCGAAACATAATTAAATTAATTGTGTATAGTTTTTGGTATATTATTATTTGTTTAAAATTAAATAAATATTCGGTTCTAAAACCGATTTTAAATGAAAGTTCAATAAAAAACAAAAAGAATGAGCTCTATAAAATGCATAATAAGGAACATTTCAAAACATAATTAAATTAATTGTGTATAGTTTTTGGTATTTTTATTATACATATTATTATATCGTGCGCATAGTTTGAGGTCTTTTTATTTATCGTATATCGTGCGCATAGTTTGAGGTCTTTTTTATTATACGTATATCGTGTACATAGTTTGAAGTCTATTTATTGTATATCGTACGCATAGTTTGAGGTCTTTTTAATATACGTATATCGTGCGCATAGTTTGAGGTCTTTTTATTATACGTATATCGTGCGCATAGTTTGAGGTATTTTTATTATACGTATATCGTGCGCATAGTTTGAGGTCTTTTTATTATACGTATATCGTGCGCATAGTTTGAGGTCTTTTTATTATACGTATATCGTGTACATAGTTTGAAGTCTATTTATTGTATATCGTACGCATAGTTTGAGGTCTTTTTAATATACGTATATCGTGCGCATAGTTTGAGGTCTTTTTATTATACGTATATCGTACGCATAGTTTGAGGTCTTTTTATTATACGTATATCGTGCGCATAAATTGAGGTCTTTTTATTATACGTATATCGTGTACATAGTTTGAAGTCTATTTATTGTATATCGTACGCATAGTTTGAGGTCTTTTTAATATACGTATATCGTGCGCATAGTTTGAGGTCTTTTTATTATACATATATCGTGCGCATAGTTTGAGGTCTTTTTATTATACGTATATCGTGCGCATAGTTTGAAGTCTATTTATTGTATATCGAACGCATAGTTTGAGGTCTTTTTAATATACGTATATCGTGCGCATAGTTTGAGGTCTTTTTATTATACGTATATCGTGCGCATAGTTTGAGGTCTTTTTATTATACGTATATCGTGCGCATAGTTTGAGGTATTTTTTATTATACGGATATCGTGCGCATAGTTTGAGGTCAATTTATTATGTATCGTACGCATAGTTTGAGGTCTATTTATTATAATTTTTGGCGGCAGTTTTAAAATTGACTGTTTTTATAAAGAAAACAAAATTTGTTTAAAATTAAATAAATATTCGGCTCTAAAACCGATTTTAAATGAAACTTCAATAAAAAACTAAAAGAATGAGCCCTATAAAATGCATAATAAGGAACATTTCGAAACATAATTTTTCTATCAAAATATATGTGTAATGTTGCTCGATTTCAAAACTTTAAAAAAATGTTATTCGGTCGAAAAGAATGAGGGAGGAGAGTTAAAATTTGGGAAACATGTTTTTGATATGTGGTTTAAAAAATAGGTAGCAGAATCGGTGACATATGTGCACCCTATTTTTTTTTTAAAGTACTGGATTAGCTCATATACAGGGTGATTAAGCACTACTATCGTGCCAAACTTGAACAGTAAATTAAGAAAAATATTTTAAGCAGAAAACATTATATGAACATGTGTCCGGACATTTTTTGTGAAAGAGCTACAGCCCTCCAAAGATTTTACTTAAAATTCGTTTTTATTTAATATCTGGAGAATCCATTGTGCTAAAGTTATGAAATTTGATACAGGATTTAGTATTAATAAGTGTTATTGATTTCAAGTATTAAATAATTATGATTTAGACCAGAGGTGTATGAGGCCAGTGGGCCCATCGATTTTTATCTATTATTTTTTTGTTCTCTATTTTTTTCTGAGTTAGACATTTGCACGGCAAAAAATACAAAAACATATACTTTGCTTATTTATTATAGGATAAACTGTTTTTCAAGAAATATCAATGCAAAAGTAAAAAATATGTTATTTAAACTTCGCGCGCTGTAATTATTGCCAATCAGTGTTCAACAAACACATTTTTTAACATCGAAGTGAGACAAAAAGACTACTGTTCTTCTTTCTTTTGGTAGTTGACGTTTATATTTGATTGAATTAAAGAATACATTATATTAGGCCGTAATATTGTATTTTATAAATTTTATATATTTGATTAGTGTTTTAAATGTTAGATTTTCAAAGTGTAAATAACATAAAAAGTTTTTATGTGTTTTGTATTTATAATACAAAAAAAGTGTCTTGTGATTTTAATGGCTTCTAGTGTTGTTTTTTGTGATGATATATAGGTTATTTTATTTTATTCAATCTTAGCGAGAAGTGACAAGCTTTTTGTAAATAATTTAGTTCAGTTATGTAGGTATATTAAAATGTTATCTATTATTTAATATACAAGCTGTTTTTTTAATTTCTAAAAAAATACAGTTGCCGACGGCCGACGGACATAAATTACAATAATTCTCATCATAATATTTTTTGCATTATTAATAAGTACCTATAACAAACTTTTTAAATGTTAGATTTCAATGTGTGAAAATATGTGATACGATGTGTTTTTTTGTTATGTAAATAAAAATAAATAAAAAATTATGAATTAATTTTTTTTGACTTTTTACTTTTTTTCAGAGTGAATTAGGTATTTTATTTTAACAATTTTATTCAGGATTTCTTGAATTATTCTTCGAGTAATTGCATTACAAAATAATTGTTAATTTTTAACATATTTTATATAAACTTTTTTAAAATTTACTTTCACTAAAAAAACATACTTTAATATATGAAATTACCGTTATTAAGTTATTAAAATTTGTCAGAAATTTTGTACGACGTTTTTAATAATAATAGAACATCATATTGCATTGTCTTAAAATCTCTTATAAAATCATTATTTGCCTGTTTATAATATATGTAATAGTAATATGTACTCGTATGTAACAAACTGTTTATTAATAGGTCAAACTTAAAGTTTTATAATAGACAGAAATTAGAAAACAAACGATATTTTTCATAAAATATCGTTTGATAAATTATTGAGAAGACTTATGTATTTATATCTACTCATAATAAAGTTATTCTAGATCTATTTCAAGTTTAAGGTATTACCATCGCGACAGTCGCAGCAAAAAGTTTATGCTTTTATACAGTACAATCAGTATTGGAATCATTATTTATAAGCCCAAAACTTTTTGCTGTTTATGTACCATTTCTAGCCAATCCCGAACGAGTATTATCCACTATGCATATAGAGCGTCGTACTCGAAATGTTACATTGTTTGTTAAAATATAAAGTATTTTCGTATGCCGTTCTATATAGATTAATACTAATGCGGACCACTTAAGTAGTCAAGATTTCTTCGCGACGTTCTGTTCAGTATTTGTTTGGATGACCACAGTCAGCAACTCAGTGGTGGCGTTCGAAAAAAAAAATGTATTCACAAGCTGATTGTAAAAATAACAATACGATTTTTATGAAATAATTATTGTTATTTATTTTTTTTATAAATAAATTTAATGCAGAAAATAATTTTTTAGGCACAATCTTAGGTATAAAGTATGTTTAACAAGTCTTACAAAGATAATATTATATTTCTATCATATATAAATTATATAAATAACAGTCATAAGAACAAACTAATCACATTTTTTTAAAATTATTCTTGCATAGATTAAACGAAAGTTATAAAATAATTATCAAATTTAACTACTATAAATTGAAAAAGTTATCAATAAAATATATATCTAAAGAATACAATAATAATAATTATGCAGTAAATCAACATAAAATCTAATCACTAATTGTTTTTGAAAAACATAACTATGTTGTTGATAATTTTAGATCGGTTAGTTAATCGAGGTTTACCGTTTACTTTTTCTGACAAAAATGACTTAATTCGGCTTAACCTTTTTCAATAAAAATTTCTCTTAAATTATTAGAAAACAGTTTAGCCAGAGCCATTTTTTAAGGTACCATCAAGACCGTGTTTTTTATAATGCACTTTATCAGACATTTCAATAATATTTCTAAATGAATTTATGTACGCAAATTAATAACACAAGTGGCAATACAACTCATTAAAATACAATTCATTAAAATCTGACATTACTTTCTTTCATTGTCATAAAATAATTTAAAAAATCACGTGCTTTCGATAAACATATTGCATTGATGTGAACGACAATTAAAATTTAAATATGTCATTGTAATATATTCTATAAATGTATTTGTATTTGACTACGCCTATGGACTGATATCGTTCAGTCGATTTTGTTCCCGCCCATTCCGGTTTTTTTCTTTATATATTAATTAATATCTCGGAAACTGTGTTGTAACTATGAATTAAACTACTCTTAAAAAATTGCTTAGTTGCTATTGAATGTTACTTTAGTTTTTTATAAAAAACGTAAGAAAAGTTTCTGAGATAAAATTATATATGTGGGTAAATATTTTGGTTTCTCGTATAGCGCAATGTATAAAAGTCTCAAAAACTCAATTTTTAAAATTTAATATCTCCGGAACTATGTTGTTCATAAATTTCATTTTGCACCAATCGATGCAGATTTATTTGAAGATTAATCTGTCAAAATTTAAAAAAAAATCTTAAGAAAACCCATTTGGCGATGGTACTATCTTAAATGACATATAAAACAAATAAAGAATTTAAAAAAGTAGATATTTTTCAAAATTTTGAATTAATTTATATACCTATTATTAATATTAAATACAGCATGTAATAAAATAATATGGTTATTAAAGACTAAAAGGTGATTACATTTGTCAAAATAGTATAAAGATTTGCTTATATACTAGCCGACGGGATTTATAAAAAAAAACATTAAAAAATGGATTTATTTAATAATTATTTGTTATTATTTATAAAGACGCGACTAGTCACCATTATTCAAGAATCAACATTTCGTATAACAAAGGAAAATTATGACTATCAAGATACCACATGTGCCCATAACCCACGCGCATTATTAAATTTTATTATGTTTAGAATATTTAATAATAATATAACATTTCTTATAACAGTGAAAGCCCCAAAACAATATATTTTATAATTAAGTTAGATAGGTACTATGTAAATTTAAAACATTATTTATAAAGACGCTGCTTGTCACTATAACCCAAGAATCATCCTTACGTATACAAAAACAATTAACACAATATTTAAATAATTAAATAATAAAAATTAATTATAGGCATAATAAAATAGGTATTGTAAATTATAAAATAGAAATTATTATCAAAGATTCGGCTTGTGACCATAATCAAAGAATAAGCGTTTCTTCACATACACTATTATATAGAAACCTTGTTTATAATTTGATAAATTTAAATAAATGGTTTCTATATAGTAGGTATATGTGAATTTGTTATTTTAATAATACGGGCCTAAAATATCAGTCCGTGTCTGGATTTTTTTAAATAAAATTTAATAATCATCATCATATGTTTCTATGTTTTATTTATTGTAAATAATGAATTTTTCTCTGTTTCGTTACTTACCTATTCATTACAGAAAATCGTAAATATCTCAACTCCTGTGCTAGATAGAGGGTTGTTTTTCCCCCCACGCCCCTTGAATACCAAAGTATATTTCCCGTCGGTTCGAATGAGACCACTTACAACCCTTCATCTGTGACAGGAAGCGAGTTGTGCATTTTTTAATCAATTTAATACACGGGGCTTAAATATCACTCAATACGCTTCTGTACATTTTTTTTAAATTGATTAAATTATAAACAAGGTTTCTATTTAGTAGGTATATGTGTATTTGTTATTTTCACAATACCAGCCTAAAATATCACTTAATACGTGTCTGGACTTCTTTCTTCATTTTATTAAATTTAATACTAATACCTATCATATGTTTTTATATTGTATTTATTGTAAATATAATTTTTTTTTTTGGTTCGCTACTTACCTATTCATTACAGAAAATCGTAAATATCTCGACTCCTGTACTAGATAGAGGGTTGTTTTGCCCCCCACATCCCTTGAATCCCGAAGTATTTTTCCCGCCAATTCGAATGAGACCAATTACAACCCTTCATCTGTGACAGGGGGCGAGTTGTGCATTTATTAATTAATTTAAAGCACGGGCCTCAAATATCAGTAAATACGCTTCTGTACAATTTTTTTAAATTGATTTAATTATAAACAAAATTTCTATATAGTATATGTGTATTTGTTATATTAACAATACGGGTCTAAACCATCACTTAATACGTGTCTGAACTTTAAAAAGTAAATTAATTCAACAACCCCCCACCACGTTGTTATATTACTACGTTAGGGTAAGTTAATAAGTGTAATTGTAAGATTTTGCAGTTAACAATTAATCAATTGTTAGTCGTGAACACGTCAATAAATATTTTTAAATAAAGAAATATGTAAATAATAAATATTATTATCAAAGACCCAACTTGTGACAGTTATCCAAGAATCAGCCTTTTGTGTAACAGTAGAAGACTTAAAGCAATTTTCAAATACGTAATTAAATAATAAAAATAAATTATAGGCATAATAAAATAAATGATAAAATATAAATTATTATCAAAGACACGGCTTGTGACCATAATCCAAGAATAAGCGTTTCTTATAACAGCGAAAGCCTAAACACGTCAATAAATATTTTTAAATAAAGAAATATGTCAGTAATAATTAATATTATCAAAGACCCAGCTTGTGACAGTTATCCAAGAATCAGCCTTTCATGTAACAGCAGAAGACTTAAAGCAACATTCAAATACGTAATTAATTAATAAAAAATAAATTATACCTAGGAATAATAAAATAAATCATAAAATATAAATTATTATCAAAGACCCGGTTTGTGACAATAACCGAAGAATCAACATTTCGTAACAGCGAAAGACTCAAAACAATATTAAAATAATTATATAATAGAAATTATTATCAAATAAATTATATTATTATTATTATTTTTTTAGAATAAATAATTATTTATATAATTTAAATTATGTTAAAAGACACGCCCTTTACCCATAATCCACGAATCAATAACATAAAAATTGAAATATCGCGCATATACAATATAGGTATACATCGATCGTCTAACATGAAATCATGAAACCAGTTTGTAAATGCAAAAAAAAACAAATGCACGAAAAATTGATCACAGTATCGCCACCTATCCGTATCATTTGAAATTACAATCGTCCTCAAAATATACCCTCAATAATGGATTTCGGAAAGTCCTCAAACTATGCCTTCAACATGTGATTACTTTGAGGACCGACCTCAAAGTATGCAAATGTCTCCAAAGTATTCGCTGGATCGAAATCTCGACCTCGAAAGATGCGGTGTACATAGATATATATATATATATATATATATACAGCTTCAACACCCCTAGATTAGAACTTTTAGACCGATTGTTGTCTTATGGTTTTAGAATATCATATGTTAAACCAATAATATATATTTATGTAGAGGTTGTTTTAGTTATACAAATTTTGTAAGCAAAAAAGGTATTATTTATTTATAAAAAATCAATTTTAATTTATATTGTAGCGTTCGTGTCACACAAATCTATCTGCCTTAACATTATACATATATTTATATTTATAATAGCTCTCTTAAACTAAATCCAAAATGTATTTCGCAATTTTGTACCTGTTATATATGAAATATGAATATATTATATTTCAAACTTTAAAGCAATAATTACCCAACAACTTTTATATAGGACACATTATTTTCAAAACGTTTAACACATATTTTGAAAGAATATTTAAATTTTTTATATATCTGTCATTTATATATTATATATTCAGTCTGTGCCAGATATTTTAAAATGGGTCAGCTGGGAGTTTTTAAATATTTGTGCTGTTTTCGAGACCTAACTAAAGTTGCATTTTTCGTAGGTGTATTTTTAATTGTGAAATTCATTTTCTACTCAATTAGCTATGACAAAATGTTTACAGGCGGTTTCCGTTTTGATTGTCTATTAAATGATTGATTAAAATACTGTAATGTTATTGTTGTTTTGTATTTAAATTCACGTATGTACATAATATACTATTATAGATAAATCAGTTATTTTGGCTTATTTTGATATATTTTATGTATTAGCTTTGATTTGATATTGAAATGTATGCATTTTGGTTAAAAATTGTGTATCGATATAAAGAATTTTTTAAATTTTAAATAGATAATAAATACTTAAAATTAGTTACGTCATAGCATTATAGTTATTTTATTTTCAGTATTATTTAAATTATTAAAGATTAACCATTATTTTCTGATCGAATCAAAAGTAAATTTTAGACGTGAGGTAAACAATGTCTTGACCTAATACACACAAGAATACATTGTCCCTTGTAAAAAATTGATACAAATAATTTTTTATTGAAAATTACAATGATTCATTTCTCAAAATTAATCACTATTCTTCATTGATTTTAGTTAAATTTGGAAACACGATACATATTATTTAAAATTTTGTGAAGTAAGAAAAACTCACGCTTGATCTAATTTGAATTTCTTATATAATCCTGTAGGAATTTGCAGTAGAGTAAAAATAGATTTTATGATAGCTGAAAGAAAATTGTATGTTTGAAATATGCTGAAACTATTATTTCTCTATTGCTGTTATTTTGGAGAACACAATAATTTAATGAGTAGGTACCTATTTTAGATTATATTAAAATATATGTAAGTAAGTACATAGGTATTTCACTTTAATTTGTATTACATTGTATTATTGTATAATGTTATACAACACAAGTTCATTTATTGTTATGTATATAGTATAACGTATTAATATTGAACCGATTATCAAATTTCATAACTAATATCAAATGAAAATTTTGAAATCGGAGAACAACTTTTTTTAAACCAACACAAAGCGTCTCATATATTTGATATTTATTGTTCCCAAATTGTTCTGATAGATTCTCCACTTAATTATTAGAAATTATTAATTTTGTTTCCTCGTCATATCGAAGATACGAGAAGCTTTGTGATCGTTTTTTAAAGAGAAAAAAAATCTATTAAAATTTAAACTAACAAGGGGAGATCATATCTAGGGAAGTTGGGATTTTAGTCAGCTTTGGAGAGGTGAATCTAGACCAAAAATAAGGAGACACGTGTTCGAGAACTCATCTGGGCAGCCCTTATTAGTAAAGATATTAAATTTTGAAAATTGGTATATTTCCTTAAGCTCTTATGTACTGTAATAAGCATCTACGTTAACAATCCTTCAATGGCTGTGCGTGTAGAGCGCCGGCTTATGATCCAAAGAACACAGGTTCGAATCCCGTACCCTGTACAAAATAATTTTTATTTTTATTTTCAATTGTTTCTTACTTTTTATTTTTTTTACATATAGATTACCACTACCTGCTATTTATACATTATGCTTTTTATGTAAACATATCGATAATACATATATGTTTTTTGGGTTGAAACACACATGTAAAGTTTTAAATAGTTTATTTATGATGTTATTTTTATTGAAACTACGTATATAATTTACCAATTAAAAATATATTTCAATTAATCAAATTTATTTGATACCTAAATAAATTATTTTTTACTTTTATTTAATTTTTTTCATTCAAATAAATTATCGGTCTTCTATACTATTGAAAATATTATTATTTCTATTTTTTTTCCTTTTTGGCCTTATAATTAAATTATTTACAGCTAGTTATTTGTTTATATTTATATTTCTTTAATTAAATAAAACAAGTAAGATTTTACGATATTATTATTTTTATTTTATAATAAATGATGCACATTTTGGATTATTTAAAAGTTTAACAATTGCAATATATTTTTAATTGGTAAATTATATACGTAGTTTCAATAAAAATAATCTATTTAAAACTTTACATGTGTATTTCAACCCAAAAAACATATATTATCGATATGTTTACCTAAAAACATAATGTATAAATAGCAGGTAGTGGTAATCTATATGTAAAAAAAATAAAAAGTAAGAAACAATTGAAAATAAAAATAAAAATTATTTTGTACAGGGTACGGGATTCGAACCTGTGTTCTTTGGATCATAAGCCGGCGCTCTACACGCACAGCCATTGAAGGATTGTTAACGTAGATGCTTATTACAGTACATAAGAGCTTAAGGAAATATACCAATTTTCAAAATTTAATATCTTTACTAATAAGGGCTGCCCAGATGAGTTCTCGAACACGTGTCTCCTTATTTTTGGTCTAGATTCACCTCTCCAAAGCTGACTAAAATCCCAACTTCCCTAGATATGATCTCCCCTTGTAAGTTTTCTACATGTGACCGTCCGCCCTAAAGCTAGCATTGTTATACATTAACAAAATAAGCAACGAATTTTAATAAACATAAAAATTTCAAACATCAACCATTCTTATTTCCAAAGTTTACTTGACTTTAATTTAATATTGCACTGTTTTGGCCACGCCTCGACTAACAAACATATTTTAGTTTTTCATGGCAATTGTGATTTTTATTCAATAATGAATAAAATGCGTTGTAATGCTTTGTTATATATGAACTGTTTTATTATCGAAGATACGAGAATCTTTGCGATAGTTTTTTAAAGAACATTTTTTCTCCGATTTCAAAATTTTCATTCAATCTTTCCGTTTTGGGTCAAGACAAACAATTACTATAATCGGGTTAGTATTAAACAATGGGTTCTCAAAATATTAAATAAAAACTAATTTTAAGCTTAATCTTTAGGGATCGGTAGCTCCCTCACGTAGAATTTCCGGACACATGTTTGTATGAACTTTTTTTCTCGATCAACTGTTCAAGTTTTTTGCACCTGATACATACGACTCATTCCGTATAATATGAAGTTCTTACATATAGTTAGGTACTCCGAAATATTTTGTTATTTGATGTTAAAAATATAATTAGTTTCGTAAATGTTTTTTGATCTATTGAACATTGACCAGATATATTTTAGATAAAATTGCCATTTTTTTCTTTGCAATGTGTCAGTGTGTTAGACCGCGCTTGACCTTGACATTTGATTATGATAATTAGGAGATCCATTTCTCACAGTCTAGCAGCTGGGTGGTAGTGCGTTGACACTAAAATATCTTAATAGTTTTGGTAATGATTTTAATGTATGCGCATTAAAAAAATATATTTTAAAAATATCAGTACGATGTAATTATTTACTTTTATTTTTATTAGATTATTTTCTACACATAATTTCTATGTTATGTTTGTAGTAAATATTATTTTAAATAAATGTGTTACTTTAATTGGTGACGTATGAATATATATAAATGTTATAAATGATAGTAATGAATGCTATCTATTTAATAATGCTGGCTAGGATTCAAGCAATCTGTGTCAACTGACGTTCAACGTTTATAATTGTCTAATATTAAACTGGAATATCCGCTCTACTCTCTGAGAATATTCGCCCATAAGTTACCGAATATGCGATTATGTTTTTTGTTCGTTAATTTTATAGAAATTAATTTTCAAGCGAAAACTTATTTAAGTAATTTAATTTAAATTATGTAATTTAGTTAACGTGCTCTTATATTTTGAAGCATTTCCTTTTTAATTTGATATATTTTGGTAGTTTTAAGTATAAAGATCTACCGTGTTTTATTTTACCAGAAGTTATAGGGAATTTCTTATAATTGTTTCTAAGAAAAAGTGTGGTTCATGATCTGGAAAATGCAGTTAATTTTATTATTAATATTATGAATTTTCGTTTCTCAAAACATTAAACAATGTTTTAATTCAATTAATGTTAATTAGAAAATAATTCCCCTATTTAATTACATTATATTCAGTTCTTTTTTTGCTCACAAGAAATCTACGCTACCGATGTGTAATTTTTCTTTTTCCTTTTGTAGTTATTATTTAATTATCCACTAAATTATAGAATAAATGAATAAAATATTTTATTATTGGTATATTTTAATATCACTTAAACTAAAAATATACACCTTAACAACAATAAAACAAAAGTTGCTGGAACTGTTGGGCTCCTGATGAGGACTTCTTGTCTTCTTAAGTGAATAAAAATCCAGTTTTGTCAGTTTTTTCAGTAGTATATTTTAATATATTTTGAATATATAAAATATAAAAGCAAATTTGATATTTACTCGTATGTTTGTTGAATATTTAAATGTGTTTATAATTTATAAAAATGTTACAAATTTAAAAAGAAACCTGTATTATTCTTATTGCCATAAGACGATAACACAGATAAAAAACATATGGTGTTTGTGCTACTTTTAACAATATTGGACAAGATGACTCATTTGTATGTGTTGCTTGCATTTATATTGATGTTTATGTCAGGGACAATAATTTCTAAATGCAACGTTTCTGAACTGTATTTTGAATTATAATTTTGAACGGATTAATTAATAATAATCGACATTAATTTTATTGAATAATAGATATCTGCTATATGAAAGTTCGTATGTGTAGGTTTATATTTTATGTAAATGAATCAAATGAATGTTGTCCTTTTAACAACTAAATCAAATAACACATAAAATGTTACGTCTAATCACAAAAGCGTTACTGTACAATCTGTGGGATTAGTAATGATGCTTAAAAAGAATTTCTAATTAACCGTATTCCCGGAGCCAGCAGATTATGTTGTGCTAATACCTTTCTGTTTAATTTTCCGCTATTTGTACAGTGCAACAAGTGGATAGACATACCTTTAGTAGTGAACACTGCTCGCCACGCTGTAATACGCCGATTTCTTAGAAATGTGTGTAATATGTTTATTTATAGAATTGCATTGCGGGCGGTTAAGCTTGAATAAGTTGCATATAAATTTTGTTTAAGTATTAAAATGTTTTTGGCGTGAAAATTAAGTTTTTTTATCTGTGTTTTCGATCTTAATATGTACCTTTTATGTATATTTTTAGCTAGCTTGTTAAACATTGCGAAATAAAACATCCTTAACTCAATCGTTCCCGAGTTTTTTTTTTTTGTTACCGGTATTGGTGATTTTTCTGTCAATTCATACCTTTCTATGTATACTAAAACTCCAGAACGTTGGTAATTGCATTGTTGATGTATTCAGTTCAATACTCGAAAATAAGTATGATTTTGTATTTGTATTAGTATTGATTTTGGGTTCTGTTTACGTTTACTTATGATTTGCAAAACATTAATCCTTATCAAAATAAATGATTTCATTGTCATAAGTACTTAATGTAGATATAATTTGCCCTTTACAGCATTCAATTTGGTCGTATAGTTTAGGAAATAACTTTAAATAAGTTATAGACGGTAAAATATTATTAATAACGCGCGAACTAAAGAAATGCCTCGTCGCAGCGGGGCAGAGGGAAAGATTCGCATGGGCTCGGTTGGTATTTGGACTCCATCGACTTGGCCGTTGTCTTTTGATCGTCAATTGTTTATTTTGTTTTCAATAATTAACAACAAAAAATTTTTTTTGTGCTGATTCGTTTTTGTTAGGTAATTAATCGTGTTTGTACTTAACTGAAGAATAATTCCGTAGTTCATGCGAACGAAGCCACGGGCACAGCTAGTATAAGTATAAAATACACTTACAATTAGTTATTGAAATAATTTAAAAAAATCACAAATTAATATTAACAGGTTCTCTAAATAGTATGTGTATTATTTAAATATTTGTATGGATAATTTGGTTGTAAAATTGATTTTATCCACAGAACCTATCTTTCTTATTCTTTCATAAAATCAGCAATGTCCTTAAAACAACAAAAATAAAAGTGTCATAAAACCTTTGCGATAAAACCAAAGTATCAACATCTCTACTTGAATTTATTATTTACCGGTTTTCGTATAAATGATAATCCGTTTAAAAGGATTATATTAGTCAACCAGTCATAAAACTGCATTTTGTAATAGAATTTTATTGTGTTCTTGTATTTATTTGTTTTTAGTTTTCTTTATCTACGTACTTATTCATTTTCGTCATACAAAGATCTATATTGTAGGTATTAACACAAACATTTGCAATGCTCGGTATATATGAAAGTAAACAAATTATTTAATAATTTTGAGTGAAACATAATTTTCGAAGTACTAATTAATTAAAATGAATAGAATATGTAATCTTAATAAATTTTATACCGAATATTATAAGCGTTTATTAACATCTTTTGTGGAAGATTTCATTTATGAATTTGCTGGAAACGTTTTATTTATAATTCATCAACAGCTCACTGAAATTCCCGTTTATTTTGACTGGAAGTTTCGTTTGGGTAAAACCCATTGAATCAGTATAATGGTCTTCTATCAGATATTTTCTGAACGTTTTTGTACTCTTAAATTTAAAGTTTATTATTTTATTTTTTGTTTTCTAGTATAAATTAAATAATTGCATACAAATACATGCTAATTTTTAGTATAATATAGATTGTAGATTTTTTGTATGAATCTAATTTATAAAAAAACGAATTAAATTAATAAAAGATTTTGTTATTAATTGTTGCAGGTATCAAAAGAAGAATTAGCAACATTGGTGAAAGGATTTGAAAGACAAGACCTGCTCACGTCGGCGGGAGTAACTTTAGCGGGTAGCAGGTACATCTACCTCTCTGGCACGGACCGCGTGGTTCGCGCCAAGCTCGGAAAGGTCGGCGTACACTGCATGAAGACGTTACAGAGTAAGTGCTATTTGTTATCTATTCATACACTAGTCGTAAGTACATAAATCAAAGTTATCCAAATTTTTTTTGTATTGATATTGAATACTTGGTTAGTGACAGGGACGGATTCAGCATTAATGTCTAAGGTGTAGGGGTAATTGATTTCGGGAATGAAAATGAATTGTTTTGTAAGAAATGTTAAGTCTTCCTCAGTGACACACCCAAAGTTTTTTAGGGGTTAGAACTAGGGCTGTGGAGCCGGTACACAAAACCAATGACATCGACTCCTATTTTTCTACTGTCCGATGATTTCGACTCTTTTACTTTACATAAAAAAATAAAAATATATTCTCTTTAAAAAATAAAATAAAAAATAAGTGTATAAAAACCATTGCTTTATTAACCAATGGTTACCCCCCCCCCCCAATTTGTCAATATAAATATTATTGAAATTGTGATTTTATAATAGGTACATAAAATTACATATAATTAGGAAAAATATACCCCCCCCCCAAAAATGTTTTCTGGGTTCGCCACTGGTTTTCCTTAAAGGCGTTATTTTTTATATTATGAGGGGTGGGAGTAATTATATTAATTCCAACATTTACTATATTGCAAATTTTAATGTAATATGCAGTTTTAAAAGTAATTTTGTGCAGTGTTAAAAAAAACGCGAAAAGCAAAAAACATGTTTTTCAATTGCCTCGACGATTTTTTTTTTGCTTTCACTCATATTGTGTAGTTATAAAATTTTCTTAAAATAACCCCTGCTTTATTGGTCAATATTCTTTCTGTTCGAAGTATGAGTATCCCCATTTGGATTCATTTAAAAACATAGATTTACTATTATATATCCTATGTCTGGTATTACAAAGGATTCGGTCTATACCAAAATAAAACGAAAAGCTTTCTACAGGATATCGAACTGTTTATGCTATCTACGGATTTGGTTTATGTAGAAACTCAAATACTAAATTCACAAATAATATAACACAGCGGTCTATTGTATTGAAAATACATGGAGGAGTAATTTGTATATTTTATAAAATATTGCAGTTATCCAATATATTTTATTGAGTTACTCATTTTGGTTTCTAAACAAATTATATTCTCTATTGAGTTACTTTACCTTACCGAGCTATGTAATTAAATCGTAAAATAAAGTAATATTTCACATTTTAGTAGAAGAAAATTACGAATGTAATATTTTTATTCACATTTCAGTATATTTAAGTAAAATCTTAAAAAAGTTTGATCACGATATTATGCCACTGACATCTACTTTTTCAATCCATAATGGAATTCATTCCACCCAAACTTAAAGTAAAGTAAAATTTTACCAATTAAAATATTTTCAATAATTATATTATTTTAACTTTGAAATGTCAGATATAGAACATGATGACCGAGGGCAACGCCTGGAAAAACTACTATAGTATTAATAAAACCAGTCGCAAAAGCCTTAAAAGTTATAAATCGTTTAGACTTTCACAAAAAGTAATTCAAGATGTCAAAATGACGAATTAGGGAAGTGTATGTTATGTGATTTTTGTTATTTCTTTAGACGTCAAGTGTAACTTATGAGTGTTTGAGTATCAAATATATTTTCTTTTTATGAAATTAAGAAAATTGTGCTGTTATTTATATATATTAATTTATTATTAATATCATAATTTAGATTCTTTATTAAATTTTAAATTAATTAATGTTAAAATTTAGTTAATGTATTTTTGCATTTATTGTTAATGTTTTAAGCCATAGGTGTCCAACCTTTTGAACCACCTGGGCCGCATAGCATAAACTCAATTTACTAAGGGCCACAGTGAATAATTAAAATGAAATTAGGAAAAATAACAAATAAATTCTCGCGGGCCGCGGGTTGGACAAGCTTGTTTTAAGCCTTCGCACTTTACAGAAACGGTCTCCGTCACCGCTTCGACCTTGCAAATCTATTATGTGATTCAATACAAGTGGCATGTTAGCTGCGTCGAAACGGCGCTGCGTTACATGTAATAGATTTGCAAGGTCGAAGTAGTGACGGAGCCGTTTCTATAAATTGCCAAGGCTTTAATTTTCGATATCAACAAATACTGAGAAGAAAAAAGTACACGTGTATTACAAAATTATATTTTAAAATTTTGTTATTGTGGAAGGCGTCTTTTAAAATTTTAATATGGCCAGCGCTGCAAATTATTTACATATTATTACTTCAATTTACGATATAATATGCAAATAAAAGTATTAATTAATTTAATTTAGTCTGGTTTTATCTGCATGAATGTTTCAGAATAAACGCCCAAGTCATTTCCGATTTTATTTCAGGTAGCTATATGGAACTTTTAAGGAATATATGATTCTAAATAATTTACTTCTTTGGTCACTAGACTTTTTTTACCCTTTACTTGTGAAGGTAAACGAGAGGTCAACATGGAAATTTTTTATTGTAAACATGCATCATATTTTTCAAATCAGGATTTAATCTAATAATTATATTTTAAATTTTAAAATCTATTATACATTCCAAAAATATAGTCAAAAAACTGAATTATTTGCCATATTAATGTTAAGATAAAACGGTCACAGTAATCTTTTATTTTGTTATTTATAGTTTATGAAAAATGATCAGTCAGATTTTTGATATATCATCAAGAGTTCAATGTACATTGTATGATTACAGCACTGAATTCAGCTTTGAAATAACTTTAAAATGGTATGTTACAAGTTATAAGTATCCATTTAAAATCGCATGTTGACCTTCCGTTGACTGTCATAGGTAAAGGGTACAATGTTTAAAAGATATAAAAAGTACAGCATTTTGAATCAGACAAACCTTTTAGTTTAAGTTTATATCCATTTATCTGATGCGTGTTAATTCTGAAACATACTGTGTAAAAAGAAACTACAAATTTAAAATTCACATATATGTAACCTTATTACGATGTTTTCATTTAATAAATAATAGAACTGAAATTTTTTGTAACTACTCTTAATTATTTATAAAAATGGGTATCATAAAATTATATGACAAACTTATTTTTCTTTCGGATATTTTTTATTTTACAATTAAATGTACTTTAATATTTTCAAATTCTAAAGTCAATATGACCACTTACATCCGGATTATGTTGACAGCCCTTTGGGGTTAACATGGCCATGTAATTTATATGCAAATATATGTAAAATAAAAATGTGTCACATTAGTTCAACGTAGGTTTTTTGTTTCAGCTGTTGTGGTTTCCCTCTATGAAGATCCAATTCAACCGCAGCAAGCGGCCTCTGTAGTGGAAAAACTAGGCGATTACTTACTTACCTGCGGTTACTAGAGGTGAGTGTTTGTGTCACATAAGGGTCGTTCAGTGTGTAGTTGGTATAATAAAAGCTCGCTTAATTATTGTGCTACATCGTCTTTTATTTTTGACGGCTGGATTACGTAGTGTCCATTAATAACGTAAATGATTTTTGAAATTCTCTTCACCTTTGCAAGAGTTCGTAAGATTTTGGGACCCCCCTCCCTAATCCCTTAATATATTACTTAAATGATACATAAATTATTTTTACTGTATATCAGACGGGATTTTAAGGTCAATTGTAATAGAATACATGATTTTATTTTTTCTAAAGAAAACCGCTTAGCAGTAGAATTATAAAGAAAATAAATTAACACAAATAGCATTACTTAATTTCAATAATAGTGAAAAAATCGTATTTCGTAGTCTGGTGCGTGAAATAGTGTAATTTCTGATAGTAATTTTTTCTATTAAAATTAATTGATTTAATATATAAGAAAGTAATTTCAACAACAGAAACGTAGTTTAAAATAATTGGAAAGAGAATATACACGTGTAGGAGACGCTTTGGATCCCCCACGTAAATTCGTAAGATTTTACTCCCACCCCCCATTTATTACGTAATTAATGGACGCTTCCGGTGAAATCCCTCCAGAAAAATCATACTTTGGAGAAATCATTTTCTGCCATGGAGGGTAAAATGAACTATCAAGTTCTAATAATTTATAAAATTGTTTTCATAGCTAATCAATTTTTTTTCAAGAAGTACCTTTAAATCGATGGTCTTAGGTCATAAAATGATAACTGTAAAAATGTTTTTGTTTTTTTTTGAGAGAACGATTTAGAAGTTCAAAGCGTTGCTGCTTTGTTAAAATATCATTAAATCATCATTTATTTTAACGTATTTCTCAGATTAATACAGATACAACGAAAAGACAAAACGAAAGAACAGAAAATAAATTGAAGTAATGAATACCGAAAATGTCAGATCATGTTATGACCTAAAATCATTTAAATATGCAATTATCTAATTGAGTAGTAGAAATTTAAGAGTAGTTGAAAGTATAATTTTGATTATACTGATAATGACTTAATATTTGTTTAAATATCTGTTAAAATTACTGTATTGTGAACTATTTCGATAATATATAGTTAGTAGGGCCTAGGGAAATATTTCTATTTGTATACGATATTTTTTATTCGTCATTCCATGAATATGTCAAATCCGTCATTTTGCTACGAATATTATTCATATCTATGACTCATTTATCTTTTTTGCGAGATTAACATTTATGAATGAAAATGAATCGAAATACTATTGTTGAATGTATTATAATCTTGTAAATATATTTACAAGGAATTTATAGTAATCTTAATAATTTGATGAATGTAAAATTGCAAACAGTATTGTATTTTTTATTAGCATATTTGGATACTAATATTAATAAAATCATATTTTAATTTATACACATAATTAGTAACAATGAAATGGTTAGCAGCTGTTGTTAAATCTACATACTACATACATACAGATGTTAAATATAAACTATTAGATGACCACTTATTCACCAATATTTCAAAATTAACCTATTTTTTCATTACATACATATGATGCGTAGTGTCTACACTTTAACTGTTCTAGTATCCAATGAAAATATTTGATCGTTAACTAAAATTAGATTTCATTATTTTGTACATTACCAAAGTTAGAATCAGCACGTACCTTTTGAGAGTTAAATGTTACCGGCGCACCCTTAGGGACTGGTCCGAGGGGGGGGGGGGTAAACTCATAACAAAATGGGTTACATATTGTAAATATTTAAAAAAAAATCGTATTTATGTAGAATTTGTTGTTCGAAACACAAAATAATTTAATTAAAAAAAACATTAAGAAGTACGTCGCGTACCCCTTGAAACCCCTAGGAGTACGCGTACCACACTTTGGTAAACACTGATGTACAGCATGACAATTCATTCAATGATACACAAATTCATACATAATAGTAGAGGGAAATTAGCATTTTTTCTTGTGGGTGTAAAAATCAGATTTTATTTTTGAAAATTTTATCATGTATTTTTCTCTTATTTTCCTAAAAATCCCTTCATCTTTACATTAATTATTGCATTATTAGTGATAAAAAAGTTTTTTGACAATTTTTTTATTTTTGAGGTTATGATACGTTTGAAAAGTAACGCTACCTATGCCCTTCTATAGTCTATTAACTTATAAGTATTTTATTATTTTTTTTATTTTCCTACGACCTATAGAACCGGAGATATTTCAAAAACAGTGTAGCGATACACTATAAATGTATCAAAAATGCACAATTATGCAATTTTCTAGGGACGCACATGGCCGGTTTTTCTAAATTTTTGATTTTCAACTCATCTTCGAACACATAAAGAGAAAATCCAAAAAAATCCAACTTCCCGAATGCATCACTATTCATCACTTTTTATGTCTCTATTCCCTCTACTATAACAATATATCGTCTTTAGACTATAATGAATATTTTTAGTATATATTTCATTAAAAATAATTAATTGTATTCGTGCCAGTTTTATCTTTATAAATACATTTATCTTAATTATGGAAACAATTAAATAAAATTACCTAAATATATGTATGTGTGCGTCATACAAAATTAAATAAATTCCGTTGTATTTTTGTTGAAAAAACTGGATAAAAGGTAGTGGGTTCGAATGTAGATGTGTTCTTGAAGAGATAAGAAAAAGTATTTGAGCAATGTTTTCGGGAAGATAAAAAATAATATTATGTTGCATCGTATCATTTTGAAACACTATTTTCACTTTCTTTTTACGTAATATTTGCATTCAATGATAAATGAAAAGGCATTACTATCACTTGATAAATATAATTAAAATATAGTACCAACAATTACCGCGTATTGGTTAATCAATTTTCTCTTAAACACAATAAATCCATTATTCATAAACACATTTAAATGTTAATTCATAGTCATCAGCGTGTTTTTCATACTTTCTGCGCACAGTAATTGCGAAGATCATTGCCACAAATTCACTATTTATTACTTTCTACCGTAATTAGTAGTGCTACGTTACGGTTAGCGAACGGACATAGATCGTGTTTAATATGTAATAATATTAACTTAATTTAGATATAATATTTGTAACATAAGTTTTAATGATTTATGATGTATGTACTCGATTCTTTTTTTTTGAAGATTGTTTGAATGGTATTATACTTATTTATATTTTAAGTAATTAGTAATTAGTTTTACGAAAAGGAATTTAAGTTTTTATGTTGATCAATTATACTTTTTATTTATAATTAGACGTGTAAAGAATATTTGTGTATTACAATAAATTTGAGCTGCTAGAATTGATCGCTTTAGTTAGATTGATTTGTTTGTTTCTGTATTTGTAATGCGGTGTTTCTTTTGTTTCAGGTAGTTCCTCGCTGCCGAAGGAACCAGGCGGCGCGTTTTTACACAAACAAACAAACATTATATTATAATATAATAAATTTGTATTTTTTTCAATAACAGCGAAATGCGGCAATGTGTATCATGTGTACTTGTCATCATCAGTATAAATGGCGGTCACGTTGCATCGCCGAACAAATTGGTTTATTCGATAAACTATTAATATATTATATATACATATTTGAGTTTTGTGCCGGTGGTGCACGGACGGGGTGGCGGGGAGCGTGTCAGATAAAAAACCCGCCCCACCCCACCCCGCCATCCCGTCCATACTCTTACTTCTTCCCCTTCTTGGCACCGTCGCCGCGAGTTTATGTTTTTAGGTTAATGTGTTTATATCGCGTATGTTTTCTGGAATACGTCCTTCGTGTCCCATCGCTCCCGTTCCCAGTTCCTGTCCATACCCCTCTTCCTCATCCCGTCCCCCGTATTGTATACTAATTGACGAGCGCACAGATCTCTCTATTTCGTTGTCTTTAGTTTGGCCGCCGCCTATTGCCGCTGCCCGCGTATTATTGTCCAGACGTGTTCCAGGAAACAACATTTATTATTTGATCTATTAAAATAAAATTAAGCCATTTGTGTAAGCTTATTATTCCTACTATTATAACTTCAATATCGCTGTATACTGAATATTTGATACTGATGGAAAATGATTACTACATTATATTGTACTACAGTTAGGGTTTTTTAAAACGATAAAAATCTCTAGTCCCCTGCTAATGTAATTGTTTTTGTAAAACCGATTGGGATTCAGCTTCTAAAGTATGAAACAACTCTTTGTAGCTCATGCGATCAGTCAGTCATTCCTGTATTAACCCTTTTTGTACGGATTTTATGTTCGCTGCCTCTACGGGTCAGCCACAGTGTATTGTAATAATTATTATATTTATGATACATGGTGATTTGTAAGTTTTAAGCTGCTGATGTGTGTGACGCAAGCAAATGCTCATTGAATTGTTGGCAAACGAGGTGTTTATGATTTTTTTACCTCATAATTTAACAAAACAAAAATATATTAGAGTTCAGTAGCTTTGTAAAATTTCTGATAATTCGCAAGGGAAACTGTGTCTATCTAAATGAAATCATAATAAATTTGTATTATAAATGAACACACGTTGTTTTATTTCATTGTTATACCAACTACAAAACTCTTTTTAGGCATGTGTGAACAGGTACGTACGTATGAGTAATATAGAAATTAATGACTTGATTGAACAGTATTCAACTTTGCTAAGTAATGATGATTGATTAATTGGTTGTGCTTTTTGAGCAATTAGTTTTGTATAGAAAATATAACAAAATGTTACTTTTACAGTAGCTTTTTTAATTACCTATTTAAGAGCATTTAACCTTTGACATTTGATTATTTTGAGACATTTGAATCTGACTAATTGTTAAATTGTTATACTACTTTTAATAGAAAATAGGTACATGATTTCTATCCAGTGGTGCGTTATGATTCAGAAAATGTATCATCCCCTTTTTTGAAATTTAATCGAAAATTTCGAAGTAGGTATTAAAAAAAATTTTGGAATAATTATTATATATATCTGAACGCCGTTTTTTTTTGTTGCTATTCAAATTATTTTTGTGGACTTAAAAAAATAATGTTCACCACCAAAATTATTTCAAGATCAAAAAAGGAATTAACTTTTTTTTCTGTAAAGTGCCTACTTGTTTTATTTGAGTCGACCAATTAGCCGAACCGATTTTATCCGCTAGAGTTTCGCACTGAGACGATATTAACTTTATAAGTCGCGTTGAGGGTCAGTGAGATAAAATTTAACTAATATTTACTATCATATTGACTTTAAATAAAAATAATATTTAAAATATTGTTTTTTTTTATATAAAAAATTAGAATTTGCACGACACCGATAATTCTCTCGATTTCAGTAACGTGGATGAGACGAAACGGCTTAAAATTCGATCAAGATAAAAAAAAGTAAAATTTGCTAGCTATAGCAAACACTCTCAAATGGGATATCAAACTTATATGACAGATTTCTTGGAGTTTTTTGAGTTTCATGCATAGGAAGTAAAAACAAAAGGTATGTAAAGTATATTTACTAACTTTGACTTAAAACAGTAAAAACCAACTTACTGCGCATGCAAATATATGTTAAGAACTCAAAGGGAACTATCATATAAGTTTGATACCTCATTTGAGAGTGCTTGCTAGTTAGCAATTTTGCGAGCTCCTTTAAGATACCGAACATTAAGGTTTTACCTAAACAATTGTTTCGTCTCGTGAATTACGCAGTTTTTTTTATAGATATTAATTTTTTTCAAAATAATTACAAAACAAAATAACAAAGGGTTTATGAAGAGGTCGACTTCAGACGGAAGATGGCCATGACAGAGATAACTGAGTGGACCTTGACCGTGAAGTGTGTACAGTGTTAGTGGTCACTGACAAACGGGCAAAGTGTGTGCAATGTATGTGCCACATTCCCTGCTCGTGACCGGGGCACGGTGTTATATAATGGGTCGCATTACTTCCTTGTTGCAATGCCAGCTGCAATCTCATACGAAACAATGCAGTAGGTTAAGTGCATTGTTAACCTTTGTACCGCTAAAGGTGGGCCAAATTTTATTTTACTAATATTATATTAATTAATGGTTCGTGAAGATATTTAATATGCGACATGTTATTGGATTCTAGATATTAAAGTCAGGGACGTAATAAAAAAAACAAATTAGGGCTAGTTGGGAAATAAATTTAAGAATAATTAGTTATGCCAAGATGCATTTATGTAAGCTGATGAATTACTATGCAAAATATTTGATTATGATCTTTTTGGGCTATTAACTATAATATGATATTTCATCATTCCACATTTACTTTTTCGTCTTATCTAATACTAGTTGTGCCCGCGATTTTAGGATTTTTGAAAAATATAGTTGAATTATTTTAATCTTTTTATTCAATACAATTCCTTACTACATTATATTGTTCAATATTTAACGGTTAAAATTTTTGCTGGCGCCAAACTTTTCTAACTTAATTTACTATTATTGTCACTGCTTATTCCGTATGTTACTAACGTAACAAAATATGTATATACTAAAACCTGGGTAAAGAACATACCTACGAATAAAAAATAAAAATAAATTATCGAGTGATAATTGCACTCGAACAGACAGAGACGTTATGTTTTATAATATGTAAGGTTTACGGCACATAAACATTCTTGAATACAACCGAATTGAAAAAAGACTACTGGAGCAAGTTTATAAATAAATAATTTACATTCCGAGTTGTTTCTCGATTCCAATAAAAACAGCATTTTCTAACATATTTATGGTAGATTTATTATTAGCGTGTATTATTTGTTCTTATTTACTTAATATAGAAAATATAATTTATTGATCATGTTTACGGCTATATGTCGCTGTTTTATAAATTATAATTAGTAACCTGGGTGTTATATTTAGCATAGCAAACAAACTATTACAACTTGCATCTTATTAAGAGTTGGGTTCAAATATATACGAATATGTGATCAAACATGTATATACAGGGAGAGGAAAAAGGGGTCGGGTAAACTTTTGGATTACCTCATCAAGGTTAATTTTTTGTATTTAAACGAAAACTTAGTTTTTTTTCACGGAATCTTAATCGATGAAAATCCAAGCAATTTTTGTATAAAATATTTTTTTCTCATCTTCAATTTTTCAATACGTTTAAGAATTAAAAAATTTGTTACTCGCAAACAACCAATTTAAGAGAAAAAGTATAAAGAATAAAAAATTTGATCTAATAAGATTCTGAGAATTACATACGTATATTTTTTTTACCTTTGCTGTTCAATTTATTTAAGCAAAAAATATTAGTCTGACAAAAAATTATTTCCAAGAAAAAGTTTCTCGTATTTTCTCGTAGAAACATGCCGTAATTCGGAAGTCAGGAAATAACACTAATAGAACTAAATTACATTTAAAATCTATCTATAGATAAATAAAATATTTTAAATTCCATGATATTGAAAATTTATGTGTTGCTTCATTTAGGTACATTTTTAGATCTTATTGTTAGTTTAAATTAAAAAATCCGTTCTTGAACCAGCGTAATCTAAAAACTGGTATAGAGTTTTTTGGTATAGAATTTTTACCCCTAATTAATTGAGCGGTTAATCGGTAATATTCTCAATTCTCAGTATTCTAGTTGAAAACTATTTGAGGATGCTCACATTTAACAATAAAATTAAATGTTAAATGTTATCACACATAGTAAATATTTTAATATTAAATAAGTTATTTGCAATATTATGTCAATTGTTTGTGTACTATACCGTGGAGCGGGGTCAACAACACGAGCGCGCTGCTGTTGCGATGCTCTTCTTGCCGTCGCTGCGTCCGCGTCCGGCTTGGCGAGATTCTTGTACCACTTTCTGGGATGCTGCAAAAGATTGCCCGGCAAAGACAGAATGGTACATTCGACAGTCATTTTTAATGGAAAACCCATTACGTAGAATTTAGATGAAAACATTAAAGAAACCAACCACTTAGTTTTTTATAGGGGGCGGGAAGGGAATTTTTTTTTTTTACGTTATGGATAATTTTAGTTTCTTCATTACAGCGGGCAAGCATAATATAATGGACATGTGTAAATATGCCGTTTTAAAATACCGGCACAATTAAAATGTTTTACATCTATGATAGAACAATGTAAAATACCCATTTATTCGTAAAGGTCGTTTAAATATGTATTCATTTATTTTTTGTATTACGAGGTTTACGAGTTTCAATCAGAATTGATATACTTACATTTTTATAACTTGCTTATAAAAATATCGATTATTTCAACTGATTGTTTTGTAAAGTTATGTAGATAATATAGATGTAAATGTAATATTATTTTTATTTATGTATATTTGGATGTGTTGTGCAACTGCACACTATAGTACTTATGTGAAAAAGAATAAAATGTTTATTTATTTATTTATTTATGGAAAACACGCCACTGACAAATACACACACACACATTTTTAAGCGTATCGCGGTTACACAGTTTCAACGCATTATTATTGTTGTCTTTTGTATCTCATTATGAATTAGCAAGTCGGTAAACAGATAATCTGATTATTTAAAAACTGTTTTATAAAAGTAATATGTTTGGACTTGGGAATTTTTTTATTTGATGGGTCCTACTGTAATTTGAATCAGCGAAAAGTCACTGATTACAAAGGTTTTAAGTACCTACATGTTTATAATTGAGTTATTATTAATTAAATTCACTGACTTATTTCAGTGACATCTATTCACTAGTGATATCAACTTTTATAATTTCAAAAATATTTTTGTTTAGACAATGGTGTTAACTTGGTTTGTTAACATGCAATTAATAAGCAATATAATTTTATACAGAGCCGGCTTTAGCAAGTCTGGCGTCCTGGGCGAGATTACCCCCCCCCCCCTCCTCAAAAAAGGAATGCTCAAAAATCACCGAAAATTTAATTTTTTTTATCATCTCATACATTTTTTTTACGACTCTGATTAAAAAAATTCATAGAACTTATTTTATCCTAAACTAAAGTACATTACGAACAAAATAATAATAGAACCGGAGATATGTCGTCTCGAAATTGGGTCTCCGTGCATCATAAATGTGTGTGAGCATTCTATAGGTGGACCACATTTCCTAAACAAATAAACAGCGAGTTTTCTTTGTAATTTTATGAAGAACAAAAAGTGCCTGCAGTTTTGATGGTTTCGCAATAGGGTCGCAGATAAAGCGCAAAACGTGAAAAATCGTACATATGTGTACAGTACTGTACAGTACTTGTACTTTTTTCAAAAAAATGAACAATTTTTATAAGAATTTGAAGAAAATATTTAATAAAAATAGATAGTTTGAAAAATAAACATCAACCTTTACCCTTGTCCTAAAATACCTTATTAATAGTTTTCTGGGTTGCTGAATAAGAATTTGTTAGTTAGCAGCACTGAAAAAGATTTTTTTTTATATTAACACTGTATATTTTTAGCAATATTTTTTGCAAAATCAGATCGACAAAAAATTTAAAGGTTAAAAAAAAGTTTACTCAAAAATTACAGCCTGTACACAGATTTGAAACAAAAAAGTCACTTATGTCCCATTGTGCACCGCCCCTTCTGGCTGGCACCTCGGACGGTCGCCCTGATTCTCCTCCTCCCCCTAAAGCCGGCGTTGATTTTATATTTTGAAGCTGATCGGACAGCAGATTCTTGCCACTAAAAAGACATAAAATCGAAGTAAACACATTTCTCAGAAAAAGTTTCAGAACCACAAATGTTCCACATTAACGTAATTATTTTTTTAATAGTGGATTTTATTAAATCCAAACTTATTAGTTTGGCTTTCGAATGGTTTTTAAATTATTTTGTTTAAGAATAATATGTAATATGTACATTTCTATTATTAATGTAAATATTTAAATGGTTAATGAAAGAAGATATAAATCTTTATGTCTACTATTATAACAGATAATTATAGTGTTTGAGACATGCATAATTATAACTCACCACATTTATGTTATTAATATGAAGAGAAAGAGGTATAATTCGTTTGACAGAAATGCAGTAGTTGATAAAGTGTAACTCTTGTATTTTATTATTGCCAAAATCAACACAGATTTTCGAAAATTTCTGTATCATTAATTTTTGTATTGAAATTAATATGCTTCAATTAGTTTATAGATTAATACCTATAGGTACATTAATTTTAAAAAGCAATTTATAATTTAATTTTAATCAGTATGAAATGGGTATTTCCACAAGGGGAATAAATTATATTAAAATTTATTTATAAATTATAAGTTTTAAGTAAAAAACTATAAAAGTTCATAATACAATAACTTTTTATTATGTTGTTTACAATGTTCACATCCTTTTATTATACTTTATAAGTTCATCACAAACATCGAACAAATGATATAATGATGTTAAAAATAGGTTCATTAAACAAATTCAAAATCATCTCACTGTAATTATACGTATATTTGATTAAAACTGAACGGAAAATGTTTTTCATTTAACGAGTACGTATATGGATGTTCAGTTACACACGATAATAATAGAACAGTGGCGTCATTGTTGGAAAAAATTCGTAAATTTTGAGTAACAAAATATTGACAAAAATTTTACGGGAAAAATATAAAAATTCGTTTTTTTAGTTTTTTTGCTAATTCTTTTTTTTATGTTAAGTTATAATATGAATGAAATTCTCAAAAATGACGAAATGTAAAGAAATCATTTTTTCTCAAACCAGTGTTTTCTACAGTCATGCAAATGATTATGACTAACACAATAATCATCGATCGATTTGAAATTTTTAGGAGATTCATCACACCAGTTGCTATCTTGTGAACTAAAATCTTTAAAAAAATATTTTCAATATTTTAATATTTGTGTTAAAAATTCGTCTTTTTTAAAAAAAAACGATGATTCTTAGGGCCGTACACGATAACGAGAGAAGATTGTTTTAAATTCGGATGAGACGATATTATCTTAAATTTTGATGAAACTAAACAGAGACGATATCAACTTTTTATATTATCAACAATAAGTAGAATTTAACTATTTGTTCAGTAATTAAAGTTAAATATATCAGATTTCAAATGCGTTACTTACGTGCGGTTTTATTCTAATTAATTATTTTAAAATACATTAATTGAAACTAGTTTCGGTTTTTTTTAATTGCTATTTCGTATATTGAGACAATGAATTTTTTTTATTGTATATTACTATTATATATATATGTTAAAAAAACCTTACGTAAGGATATGGGGGTCGAAAATTTCGAAAATCATTAATATGTTATTAATGGACGCTCTTTTTACAGCTTAGAAGAAAAAATGATGCTTATATAGGTATGAATTATCTATTTTTGCATTTCATAGTTGATCTTTTAAAGGCTCATTTTCCCAATCAAGGGTTTTCTTTGAGTCATGATTATACAATACATAATTGATTCATTTCTCTTAAAAAATTATGTTACGCCCAGTATGTTATTACATACATATTACACTACCCATTCTCAAGAGATTTTTTTTTGCCAAGTTTAACGAACCAGACCTCTGCATTGTACTGACTCTTCATGACTGGGAGTGTCTGGATCGATTCCCGACGGTGAAAATTTCAGTTTGTGGTTCAGATTTATACACCAATGAACATTATATTAAATATATTGTCAGTTATATAGTGGTACGGGTACAAACTTTTATTACTTCTTGAGTTTATGAAGTATTTTTGTATGAAAGTATACATTTTGTGTTTACAAATTTAAATTGTGTGGTAGATATTGATAGAAAAATTTTAAGAAAAGTTTTTGCATAAATTTGAATATTAGAAGGATAATTAACAAGCAAAATGTATATTTACTGTAGATACCTACATTTAAAATTATGTTATTTGTCTGGTATTTTAATTAATCTTATTTTCGAGCTTCAATTAAAAAACACCCCTAATTTTACGAAAAGTGTTTGTCTTGACTTGAAACGGAATGATCAAGTTAAAATTTTTAAATCAGAATAATTTTTTTCTCTTTTTAAAACGATCACAAAGCTTCTCGTATCTTCGATACTGCGAGGATATTTTTACCTTTAAATAAATTATAAATAAATACTATAGGATATAGGTTAAATTAAATTACATTGAGAATAATAAAATTGATAATAAAATGTATATAGAGTAGAGAACATAAAAACATAAATGAATTTTTATCACTTACTTGTTTATCTGGCCACATCCGAACGGACATAGATATTGCCACTGAAACCACAACTTAAGGAAAGTAGATTACACATTATTTCTTAATTAGTGAATTAATTTGAATAATCGACATTGGTTTATTTAAGTTATAAACACTTTATTTTTAAATTTAGGTCATTATCGCTTTTTGGTTAGATACTCGTATATCTAAATATCATAATTTCTATTTATCTTATTTTAATTTTTTATCACTAAAATATTCTTTAAAATTTGTGCATTCGATTATGATAAATAAAACAATATTATAATAATATAAATAAATAATAGAATTTATGAGTAAAGGTAGAGTTAGACGGACAATAACATTGCCAGCAATATTATAATTTTCATGGTTATACAAACATCGCCCTGTGTAATCCTTATGCCGTGTTCAGACCGAAAAAACAAAACAGCAACATCGTGTCTTTTTGACAAAAGTGCAATAAAGCCTATGCATTTTTAAATACGACGTGTTTTCAAACACCGTGTTGCTGTTTTGTTTTCTTTGGTGTGAACACCGCATTAGACAAGGAAAGATAAAAGACAAATAACACATTATTTAGCATTGTGGTGACCATATCGCTTCACAAGTCATTGGCGTATCATTCAGATTTTAAAATAATATCAATTGTTTTTAATTATAAAATTAATTAATAATAAATGTTTTATTTTGTCTTGAAAAGTATTTCAGTGATAATTGATTAACAGAGAAACGTCTATTTGGAATTATCATCTCTCAGACGTACCAAATTCTATTGTAATTTAAAGCATATTTGCATATTATAAACTTTCAACTAACACCTCTGGGATAATACGCATGTAAATGGTGAAACTGACATTTAAGAAAAGATGACCGCCGTATAATTTTGGTAACAGTTTTATATACGAACTTGTTTTGTATCCGTAGTCTTTCCTAATCTAAATTCTAAGGTGTAATCATACTCAGCAATGATATTTTTGACAAATTTTTCAAATTGCTGGCAATATTATTACCCGTCTAACTTTACGTTATAATGAAACAACATTACAATTCAAAATAATCTAAAAAAAACAATTTTACTGAAATCGTAATATCGGGTTTTTGTTCGACAGTTCTCCGAACAACGGAGCATAATTTAAGCCTTGGCACTTTACAGAAACGGTGTCCGTCACCGCTTCGACCTTGCAAATCTATTATATGTGATTTAATACAAGTGGCATTTTAGCTGCGTCGAAACGCAGCGGTGTTTTTAAAAAATTAAACCACGTATAATAGATTAGCAAGGTCGAAGCGGTGACGGAGACCGTTTCTGTAAAGTGCCAAGACTTTACTCTGAAAATGGCATTTAGGAGTGTAGAAGGACTTGAAAAATAATAGCCAAATATTGGGAAAGCATTTTTCATATATTTATTTACAGTTGAAGAGGACATTCTACAATGCGTGTTTACAAATTGCAGGTATAACACAAATAATGTGAACTTGTTACAATATACGAGGGTAAATCACATAGTGAAAGTAATATATTGATTAAAATTAATATTAATACGATTATGAGTACCAATTAATTTTCATACATACATTGCCTTTACTTTGTGATTTATAATATATATTATAATATGTATATGTATACGCGCAGCTGTACATATTTAAATCTACATTTTATTTTTCGGTTAGCTAACATATGTGTATTTCAAAATGTTTGTTCCCTTCCGATTGAATTAGTTTTTATTGTTCAATATTGTATAAAATTATTTCAATTTGACAGATAAAATGTAATCGGATAAACATCAGTTTATCTATTTCTGATTGATCTGTACAATAAAACACAGTATTTAATCGAAAGAGATATATGGATTCAACAAAAATATGTGAATCCATATGAATTTCGTAAAATAATACATTTATAATAAAATATATTTAGAAAAAGACAGAAGTATCACTCACTATATGTTAAACAAAATTTGTTATATTCTAATTTTTTGAATAAAAAAGTTTAAGGTGTTTTAGTTGTTTAGAATGAGACTATATGTTTTTTTTATAATTCGGGCAATGTTACGATAATTATAAACATATATAATAGTTTAGATACAATAATAGTAATAATTAATTATTTACTATATAATTTTAGAGGGCACGATGTAATATTTAATGTTTATTAATAATTATAAAAATGTACTTGAATACAACTGATTATTCTTAGATACCATAATTGGTATCAATAAGTGTATACGCGTTTTTCAATTCATTTTTACGCCTTACTATTACAGTTTTAGGATGAACAGCTATTTCCGTATTCGCTATAATTTTACAATCTATTTTATGTGGACGATAATTTTGAACACATATTGGGTTGCAAGGTGAAGCTATACAATTCGCGCTTTTATGTTTTTCAAAATATTTTATAATATTTTTTTATAGATAATAAATTGCAGGCTATTTCAAAATGTCAATATGACAGTGTACATTAAAATGTGTTAAAAATCTTTTATATTTATAAATTAAACTAAATTATATTTAACAGACATTCCGGATGTATATAACATAAAAACATACTTATATTTGTGATTAAAATACACTTAATTTTTTAGAGTTTTGTAGGTCTATTGTTCTCATTTACCCCGTCCCTCCGCCTATCAGTCCTTCCGTCACAGTAAAATATCTCGTAAACTATATAAACTAGAAACTTGAAATTTTAACTCACAATCAATAAGTTACAACCCCTGATTAAATGTGCAAAATTAAGTTATGACCCCTAGAGTACAACTGGGCACGTGATCCAAGAATACATGGATAGCACCCAGAAGTAATTATGATATTAAAGCTTTTTTAAAATATGACATCATTTTTATGAATACGTAGGTAAAATTCAAAATAAATTCTTTATTTAGAATATTTAAATGTTATGCAAAAAAATAGAATGTTTTACCCCAGATATATACTTATGTTGGGAGTTATAGACCTAAAGTTAGGCTATTTTTTGTTTACTACTAGAAAAACAGAGAAACTGTGGTTTCTTAGTCACTTAAACTAAAAATACACCTTAACCACAATAAAACAATGCCACTCGACACGTGTTTCGACTTCACAAGAAGTTCTTATCAGGAGCCTAACAGTTCCAGACTGTCGAGTGACATTGTTTTATTGTGGTTTATTATTATTACAAAGAATTTGCTCGAATGTAAAATCAAATTAGCTTCCAGCTAACGCTTATCGGCTATATAATTTGACACCTATATAGGTGTCAAATTGTTATGAAATTACTCGATATTTTAAAGCAGTGGTAATAAATGTATAGTAATGTAAATGATATGAATTTTATGAGGTAAACTTGGCAGCACTTATTTTAAGTCGCTGATTTCTACTTATCGCGCATGCGTCAAGATTATCATTCGTACGATTTCATTCGCTACATCTGTGAGTGTGTTGTCATTTATATTCAGTGCCTAGTAGATAGCGTTAGCTGGAAGCTAATTTGTTTGCAAATATTTTATAATACCGTGAGGATTTTAGTATTCACGAATAGCATACAGTCCTGAATGATTGATAATTAAAAAAAAAAAATAATATAGGTACCTTATTGTTAGATAAGGATATCATTGGCCAAGTTTTCAATGAAAAATTAAGACCAATAACGTTTTGATTAATGTACACTACAATTTTATTAATACAAATTTTGAAACATTCTGCTGAGAAAGGTAGACATTGTGCGGCTTTTCTAATATACACATTCTATAGAGTTAGATTTTTATCGTAATGCAATAATTAATTTTTTTATTTAAAATGAATTCACATAAAATGAAACAATACCTACCTCGTTATAATGTATTTATCTGCGGTCAAAAAAAATAAAAAAATTGAACATTCTTTATAAGAAAATGTTTACTAAGTTCAACAGTTTTCAACTTTCAGAATTCATTTTAAATATGCAGTTTATAAATATTGTAATATATAATTATAAACACTTCATCATTTTTACATATAATATTTGAATTGATTAAGTCTATATTAATACAAATTAATTTTTGTTTAATACTGTTTTGGTGCTTTTGTACAAAATATATCAAAACACACACCAAAATTTAAGAATATATAAAATTAATGGAAATCTGGGATTATTGATCTAATTGTGCTAAATGAATATTGTATTGGCATTTTTTTAATATATGTAATTAAAATTTCAAATATGTTAATTACGTTTAGAGATATGGTATAAGTTTGACTTTGTTTAAAATGCTTGTAAATGATATCAGAAAAAAACAGATAAAATGAATACGGTCCTGTACATATGAGGTACAGATGAATACATGTTGCTGTTAATTGTATAAAATATTATGGAAACGATAATTTTATATTGAATTATTACTGTGGAATAATATAATTAAAACGTATCGTTTTCGAAGTAAATTAAATAAACAAGATAAATATACATCATCATGGGCGTAGCCAGGGTGGGGCAGGGGGGGGGGCGCTTGCCCCCCCCTAGCTTGTGGACAAAAAGTAATAAGTAAATCAGTATTATTGTCCAAACAGGGATATTTCTAGACTAGTTTGCCCCTCCCCCTAGCTCGTGAACTAAAAGTAACAAATGAATCAGTTCATTGGGTAAATATTGACATTTTTAGATTCGAAAATTTAAATATCATTGTTTTTTTTATTGCAATCTTTTGTTATAGCGGGTAAACTATTCATGTCATTGCCTTTTTATCCATTTTATACAAAAAAAAAGTTTTTTTGATATTTCAACTATACATGTATATTATCAATTCAAATTAGATCGATTTTTTACATTAAAAAAAAATTATAAATAAAAAAAAACACCAAAATAGCAACGTGGAGTACATTTTTGTAGAGGATTATGTCTTCAAAAAGATATGCACATACATAAATGCACATATATAAATTTAATTGATTGAAAAAAATGTGGTGAAAATAAAAGAAGAAATGAAAAAAAGAATATCAAGAACACACCAAAAAATTGATTTATTAAGTTAATGAAAATCACGGATTTTCACGAGCCAAAGTTCCAAATTGCAACGAAACGATAGAATTAAATTTAAGAAAAAAAGGATTTACCAAATGTTTACATTAATGGCCATTTATCTGAGCCGTTCTTACACATTTCGAGGTCCCAGACGCAACAAATTTGAGGCCCATTGAAAATATTTTTATTAAAATTTTTTTTTATAAATTTAGGTAAGGTTACCACAATAATGTAAGAGCTTTTTTTGCTCCCCCCTCTCTCATTACCTCGGGGTCCTAGGCTAAACACGCCGACCAATTGGTTTAAAAAATTTTTTTTGCCCCCCCCCTGAACAAAATCCTGGCTACGCCCATGTACATCATCTGTATATTCCATTACTGTTTATTATTACAAGCAAGAAAAACAAATACATTTTGCACAATACGACCTACAAATGATTATCCAATTCTCGATATTTTATGTTTTGGTTTAATATTTTTAAAAACAATGTTGAAAATACAAAAATATAGTGATACAATTTACATTGTATGGATATAATAAGTATGTAGTCATCTTTCTTTTGGAACCTGCTCTAAACATTTTCTCTCTTTCTTTCTCTTTAATACACATCGATAGCAATGTCCTACTTTACTATACAATACACATCACCAAACAGATCTACACAATATTGAAATTATACTAATAAGAAAAAACAATTTTATTAATAAATTAGTTTCTAATAATTAATATGTAATTAAAATACGTTTTTAATATATTATTCATCAGGAATATGTACCACAAAATAATACTCTTATTATTAAATATATAATATAAAATCCATTTAGTCTCTTTTTTTAAACAAAAAGGTAATTTTATACCTTCCATGTAAGTGTTAATAAAAATGACATTATTTGTATATACAAATATCAATTGATTGTAAATAATATGAACTGTATATGAAAATGTTCATATAATCGATTTTGATTGTTATTTTTCCACATTAGATTTAAATCAGTAAAAAAAATATGTTAGGTTAGATTAGATCCTTATTTTCATTAAAATAAGAGCACTAGTATATATAATATATACGAATTCCCTGATCATTGAAAATGGTATCAATAATATATTGAATGAAAAAGGCGATTCTATTTCATACTATAAATGATTTCCAATTTAACGGAAATACTGTTCACGGTATATTTGTAAAAGGAAAACAGAGAACGCACATCAAACTTCAATGTAAGTATTGTACATACATACATATATTAAATTGGATATTGGAAAACATTATTTCAAGTCATCTTATGTTAGATCTGAAAATTCATTTAGAGTATGTCAACAACAACATTTTGTTTTCTGTTGTATGAAAGATTTTTTATTATTCTCTGTGAAAATAAATAGTTTTTTTGTTATTTTTGTTTGTTCTATATTTATAACAAATTAATTCATGATTTTGAAGCAATCAATACATTTTCCTGATATTAAAAAATTATAACTAAATAATTTAAAACACTACTTATGATATTTACTTAGTATTTAAATTTACAATATTTACTTGTTGATAAAATATGTGTATTTATATAAACAATAAACAAATAACCATAAAATTGAAAGTTTTATATTTTTTTATGCAATAGAGACTAAATGGATACCGACTATCTTATCAATACATATTTAGTACACTTACAAATAGATAATAAGCAAGTGTCGATCAATATTTTAAACCTTATAATATTGTATCTACCATGATGATTCACATTTCATTAGGTTTCGAGGGTTCTAGGCGTGGCTGATACCTACGTCAGTGTTGGATTACTGTTCCAGGGAATAGTGTCTGGATCGCTTCCAGAAGTTCTTGAAGAATCCTTTCTTTTTAGGACCCTCTTCTGTACCTGCAACAAAAAAAATCTGTTACTATTATTGTCGAGTTGTAAAACGAATAGTAAATTATTTATTTATAATTGTAAAATAATTGTTTTTATAATTATTTTCAACTATAAAAAATAATTTAGTTTTATTTATTATACATATATTATATTATAGGATATCTAATTTGAAGTAAAGAAAACAATTCTAATGTTCAAATTTTAAGTGGAGATCAAACGAAAATGTATTTTTATTGATAAATTATAAAAATTACAAAAATTTGAATTAATTATTTTTATAATAATTATTAAATGGGTACTAATTTAGTATTACATGAACAACTTGAGTAACTGTTTTTTTTTCAAATTTTACATACCGGGTGTTTTTAAAAAAATTTTTTTTTGGAAATAATCCACCGGAAAGTCTAAAAAAACATCCGGTATATAAAAAAATCTATACAAATATTTCAACACGTTAGGGTTATCGGTCAGATTCAGGGCTATATTTATGTAATAAATGTACTAAACATAAAATGTATTGAACATAAAATGTTTCTTTATACTTTAATGTTTTGTATAAATAGGTGTATGTACATTTACATGTACATTGTAATATGACTAATAATAATTGAATTACAGCTGACTGAGTAATAAATTATAAAAAATTTAAAATACATTTACATGTGTCGTTAGCTATAGTACAATAAGTTTTTATTAAATGTAAGGCTGAAGATAATTAATATTTGTCATAAATAAAATATGTTAAACAACGGTAACTTTTGTTATACATTAAAAATGGAAATTGTCTCTCTTAAAACACAACTTACTTTGCATATCTAAAATTATAAAGCTCTATACACACTTCTGAGAAGTATCAGTAGTTGTGATTACATATTTGTTACTTTGAAAAAAAGGAATAAAGCATAAATCTACAAAATTTGGTACATTTGTAGTGAGATGTAACAAAAAAAAATTGAGTTAATTATTTAATGAAAAGAACTCCAGTACCTAATAAAATACTCCAGTACGAATATATCGATAAAAAGTGGATGCAATTACTTTGATGAGTATTTCGCTATAGACACAGACAACTACGTTTTATTTATAAAAGTTTAAGTTGTGTCACGAGTCACGATGAAATATTTAATATCTTTTATCTGTTTAGACGAAAGCAACAATTGTCAGTGAAAACATCAACATGTAAACATATCTCTATAGTGACAACTATAAACTGTATTGTGGAAACATGTCACGTGCAATAAAATCTATTTTGTCATGTTAGTGTGTACATTGCTTAATAATCTTCAAATGGAATAGAACTTGAATTTTTTACAGTGTGTGTAACTGAATATATTCTTAAATTGAATTTTTTTTATACGAGTGTATCGTTACTCAAAAGAATTCACTTATAGTCAAAATGTTTTTGATATCTATTATAGAAGCGACTCATATATCGAGCAGATAAAAAATATTTACGTAATTTCTAATGACTAATAACGATCTTTAGTAAAGTAAAGATACATAAGTATATAGGTACTTTTTTCGATTTTAAATGAATGTAAAAATATAAAATTTTATGTCTGATTTAATTTAAAAGCACATTTTCATTGAATGAACGTACGAGCGTTTTTCATAAATTTTCTTGTCGTGTTCATGCATATTATATTTTCATCATAAACCCGTGAAATTATTCAATACAGTTGGGTAAACATGTAAAAATTCATATTTTTTGCAGCTCACTCTAAATATTTTATTGAAACCAATATATACCAATTTATAATGATTCCTTCATTAAATAAGTAATATATATTACTCTTTAAATAAAGTAAGTACGAGAATTAAGCTTATGTTAATAAATCCACGTAGGTCGTAGGTACTAAATAAATTATGCTCATTGATCATTCAATTGATATATATTAATAGACAAAATCTCGAGACGGGGTATTTATATATTGAGAAAGAAAGGATGGGAAATTAGCAATCTCTGCGACATCTAATATCCGGTGACAAAGTTGGAAGAAAATATAGATTAAAACACGAGATTAATCTTACAAACAAATTGTATCAAATAACGATTATTTTAATAGGCAATTTCTGTCAAATTTTGTAAAACAGATGGTTATAATATTATTAATCACCTTTATTAAGATACTTTACATAAAATTAATATATATGTAGAAAAGTAAAAATTACTAATAAAGTGACTAAATAACTTAATTGAAACATCTGTCTAGTTTTTAGTTAGAAAAAGTTATTAGATTATTTTATAAAAATCGATCCCTATATAAAAAGTGGCCGACGTCTGGTCTCAAAGACGATGAATAATACAGAGATTATCGCAGTATCCTAAGTTACGTATTTTTTTCCATTCTCCACACGATAATTTTTCATTTAAAACAAACAAAACGTTACAAATTCAGGCAACCCTTTCAGTGACATCGGATTGTATATCTTCTACCTCATTCCTCCTATTCACTCTGCTGCGAGGTAATGTGTACATGGCGGGAATACTAATTCATGTCTGGGGTGGAAGGGGGTTGAATTCGAATGAGTTATATTATAATGCATACATATGTTTGTATCTTCATCACTCTTGTATGTTTTTGTATTTGTCTTTTGCATAATTTAACAATGCACCACGAGAGTAATATTTAAGAGCACACACAGACATGTGTACATACATGGAGAAAGGATGGTTATGTAAACGGGCAGTAGCGGAACTTCAATATTTGGATCTCACAATAAATACACACTTGACTATATTACGTTTATATATATAATTGAAAAAATAAAGGCGCTGTTCTAAAACTATCTACCCTTTGAGTCCACGTGATTACAATCTGATCAGAAAAAAAATAAGCCAGGCGATTAGACGATTCGTTTTTTTCACTTTTTTACAATAAAGTATTGAATCAGATGCGAATACATATGGTTGGATACATATTGATACTGTAAACTCGGTAAAGGTTTCTATACATCACCAAATTTGTAGGGTCCCTGCAGATTAGGTCGTGTATAGGCAAGTCGGGGCGATTATATATATATATAAAACACTACTTAATTTACCCTCACTTTACCTCCCTATAAATCGGCCTTGCAGATTGGGTGATGTATAGAGGCCTTTACTTTAACCCACGCGGGTTACTTTAGCAATTGTTTCAATTCCCGCTATTCCATTTAGTTCCTGAGTTAATGAAATGTTTAGATCATATAAGGCACTACTTATATGCTCTTTGATTGTGATCATGAACTAAACGAAACGTGAGCATTGGAACATTTGTCAACATTTGTCACGTGGGTTAAAGTAACCTAAATAATATGATCAAAAAGTATTGACATTAAAAATTGTATGACATATTCCTTAAATACAATGTTATTAAACTATACAGTTGTCTCATAACCATAACTAAGCATTTAGGTGAGGGGAATAAACGGAAGGGGAGTGCGTGTGACGTCACTGACCGTCTTATGTCAAATTGAAGATTTGAATTAATAGTAAAAAATTAGTAGTTTTCATGGATTTTGACGGTTGACTATGTCAATAACCGTCGACCAATAGCGTGAAACTACCCCATGAGACAACCTGTATAGTCTAATAACCTTGTCTTAAATCGATTAAGTATTTAAATATAAATAAAGCTTTTTTTCACATTACTTCAAATGAACAATCGACAGGCGATCGATTACTAATAGTTCTTTAAATGTTGCATCGTGATTGCTTTGTTGATCACAAAGCATGGGTTCGACATTCATGCGACTTGCAAGTGATTTTTTTAATGATTCGATCGTATTCGCCTCTTCTCAATGGTAGATTAATTATTTATCAGGGATGAGTTTTGAAGGTTTATAGTTTGAGATGTTTAACATTGATTTCATTGTCTTGCTAGTTACAACATTACAACTAGCAAGTAAAACAGTAAAGAATATAGTTAAATTATTAAAATTAAGAATAACATATTCATAAAACATATGTACTTATTTGACCTTATTGAATAAGCCTTGTATGATCGATCCGTGAATATCATACAAATTAACTATGTTTATTTCCTAAGAATCAATGTCTTCATCAATAGATAGATAGATAAATTATAATCAGGCTGTATATGTTAATGTTATAATTATAAACATGCTTTACTCCTGTTTACTACTTTGTTGTATTGTCATGAAATAATTTGAATTCTTAACTAACATATATGTAAATTATAAATAGGAACAGATTATGTTAGAACATACAGAAGCTCGAGATGATCCGTCTATGGTATTAGTTAAATTATGTTGTTTGTTGATGTTCTAAAGGATGTGGAACAAATATCTACATATTTTAACTAATAATAATATACGATATACAAATACAAATAATACGATATACAAATGAATGTGTAACGAACAGAGCTGTCAATAGTTTAGTAATACAAAAAAGTAAAATCCTTGAAAAAGTACATTTGAAGTACTTGATACTCCAAGTACTTTTTGAACGTAATACTTGAAATTAACAAGTAAAGTACTTGACGTACTTTACATTTAATAATAGCTTGAAGTACTTAATAATTCAAGTACTTTTTTAAATAAAACTTGATTTTAATAAGTAAAGAACTTGAAATACCTACTTTAAGTAGGTTTTAAAATAGCAAAAATTATTTGATGCTTCATTTCAAGTACTTTCACTGAGTATTTGTGACAGCTCTGGTAACGAATAATATTTACCTATTTTTAAATGTGTTAAATTTTAATTAAAAAATATCTATTAAACCTCATACTCATATAATTAATACAAATAATAAATATAAAATGTATAAGGAACGTAAAATAATATTACAAAATTTAAAGTTTTATATAAGAGACGTGATTTGAAAGCTTAACATTTTAAACATTGGGGAAAAAGGAGGCACAATATGTTTTAGGATAGAATGTATTTTTGTAATAATAAATGGAAATATTATTAGGGTTGCGATGTTTTAAATTTTACTATCATTTCTTCGTATCACTAGTATCAGGGCTAGTATAGATATAATTCATAAATGACGTTCCGAACAGGTAAAGTGGTGTTTATTCCATATATTAATTCTTTAATTGTAACTTTCAAATCTAAAAATATAGTAATGTTAATTGTTTGAAATGTATACATATTTACTTGGTTAATGAAAATATTATCATATTATAAATATTGGTAGGTGTCAGGTGTATTTGGTACTTTCTCGAACTAATTAATGTTTACCATCTATTCGAAAGATATTGAAAAGTACTATACTCTGTTTCATTTAAGTTTGTAGTGGTTGCCGGGGTTTTTTACGGTACGACTCGAACAGAGTATAGATATTTAGATATGCGTAGAGTCTGAAGTTTTATTTAAGAAAATTAAAAAATATTTGTAAAATACCATTCCACAGTTATCTTTAAGTATTTTTTTTCTGGTTTATTTTATATTTTTAACCTTAAAATATAGTACCTCAAATTCATAAAGCCGTAATGCAACATAACAAGAATTGTATACGAATTATTTTATTTTGATTTGTCTAAAAAAAAACAAAAAACTTTATTTTGGTTTTATGTATTGTAATAACATACATATATAATATTATATACAGAAAGCCGCACTGACAATGAGTACAGAAAGATGTTCTCATATTTTACTTAAGCCATCTTGGCTGACCTTTTGATGGTCAAAACGGAAAACGGCCCTTCATACAATATTAACATGTTCCTAGTTATTATGTAGCGTACATAATTTATTCTACATTACCTATAATAAAGTTTCCGCTAGCGAATTTAGCTTCTGGGCAGAAGTAAGATATTTATTTTATTATTTTAATATATTTCCATAAAAAAAGTTTTGCATTTGTTTAATTGGATAGGTACAATATACAATAATTTACATGAATTACATTATATCAACAATAATCACGGAAGCCTTAAACCTTAGAAGTTAACAAAGAACTATCATTAAATGTGAAATTGTTAATATTAAACTAAACTAAACACTTTATACTCGTACAGAGGCTGTTTAAAACGTTATCATTTTCTGTAGCAGTTTCAACGGATGATAACAACAGGAAGAAAGCGATATATCTACATATGCATTCAGGAAGTACGTCAAACGCATTGAGACACACACATAGCATGCTACTGGATCACTTATCATAATGTTTCTCTAAAAGACATTTTAATTTATAGTCTCATCGGTTTTATTACAGTATTTTATTGATGATATGACATGTTTATGTACACATGTTATTTTATACTATCTAAATATTATTTATATATTATATGTGTGTTATAATAATATAAACATAGTTAATATCTAGCATTCTGTTTCGTATATTTATGTATTAATATTTTAAAAGGTAATAACCATTATAATGTAATAAATAAAGTGATTTAGAACAGTGTTTTTTTTCTATAAGGTACATACTCGAATGAAGTTCGAGTTGAGTGTTATTCATTTAAATTAAAACGCGTGAAAATTGAAATACAGGAGAACTTCGACATAACGAACTAAAGCGGTGGAACTTAACAGAAACGGAGGCCGTCACCGTATCAACTTTGAAAGTCTGTTATATGTGATTTAATACGAGTGGCATTTTAGCTCCGTCGAAACGACACGGCAGACGTTTAAAAAAAACGCTTTGCTGGCGTGTAAGAACGACGGCTGTTGTGACCTCGAAGATCTGTATTATTGAATTCAATCAGACTGGCATTTAAGAAAAAACGGTGTCCGTCATGCATCTGTTTATTTGGATTTTATACAAATGATACAGTAACGATCTCCGTTTTTGTTAAGTGCCAGCGCTTAATACGAGCGAGGGGGTGTTCGATAGAGCCGAAAGTCCGTAATATATGATAATGTAAGTTTTCCGAACGAGTATGTTAAAATAGACAACTAAAGTAGCTTAACCGTTTGTACTTCTTTAAGTACAAGTTTTTAATTAAAATTATGCTTGGAAAGTTTAATTTCACAGTAATATTTTAAATTGTATCGATATTGATGAAATTTGTTATTTTTGTTCCAATCAATTCTTTTTAAATACCAGATTTTTTTATTTTATTAAGATTAAATTCATGACATATGCAGTAGATCAATATTAAATAATTATAAAAATTAATATTATTAAAAGAAATAAAAATAAAGATACAATTAGAATACATCAATAAAATAATTTGAATTTAGTTTTAGAAATTTAATAGAGGAATAATACTTTTGAAAACAGAAGCTATCAAATTTTATTTTTATATACTAACTAAAAGTCACAAATATTATAACCACGTTAAAATGTTATCAAACTAATCTCCGAAATCAATTTCCTTTAAAATAATATTAATAATATAAATTTAAAAAATTGATTTCATATAAAAAGTAGCGTAAAAACAAAATTTTGCGTTTGTAAACATTGGCATTTTAAAACGTTGTCGCTACTTCGAGACATTTCCGAGTCGGTATTGCATTTCCTGCCAACAAATATTCACGTGATATTAAACCTGAACGCATCAATCTAACCGTCAGTATTAAACGATTAACTCAAATCGTCAAGAATCCTAACTCCTCTGACGTAAGTCCGACCAGACCAACAAGTGTGTAAAACCGTAGACGGTTACGATAAACAATAACGAATTGGCTGGTTGTATATCACCCGCTATCGATCAACATCTTGTCGTCAAGTTCACGTAATTTGCGCAAAGATATCGGGTGGATAGGTTTCAATTATGTATAACACGTTCTCTAATAGGCGTACTGAGATGTAATTATAATTAATATATGTAAAATACTCGAGGTAATGTTTTGTATTTGGTAAATTAACAGAGACAGTGTAAAATAATTTGTTTGCACACATTATATTTAGGTACTTTCGAGTACATAAATCAGCAGTAGAATTTAGTAATTCAGGGGTTATTTTAAGAAAATTTTTCAACTACAAATACCTTCTTTTTTTGCTTTTTTGCTCTACACTGTATATTTCTCTCTTATAAATTATAGTGACCTTTTTTTGATGTACACTAACATTTTTTTATATTTTTCTTTCTACTTGCAATTTTTCAACTACACAAATTAGTATTTACAATTGCAGTTTTCATTTTTGGAACTGCAGAAACTTGCTACAACTACACAATAAAATATCCACTATAGTAAGTTCATGTTTGTTTTCAAAAATATTATATAACATACAGTTTAAGTACTTTAAGGTAGTTATATAGTATTTTTCAACAGTCAAATCACGAAATATTTTTACTAGTTCGCATACAATAAATAAAAATTAATAAGCTAATATTCAATTTTATAGTATACGGGTTTTTATAGATTTTAGATATATTAATTTTTTAACTGCCCTCGTTAAAAAATAGGTACTTTAAGTAATAATATGCAAATAATTTTATACAACAACAAAAACAGCAGAAAACACTAAAAAATGAAAAGTTCTTTCGTTAAAGTAAAAATATATTTTTAATTATTTTAAAAACCTAACAGTTAGAATAAATTTAATGTACAGTACCTACCTAACATTTAAATTGACTGGTTATTTCACAAATGTTGTATACGTTATAGATGTATCATACTTAATTTACAAGATAACCCATTTTGTGACATGTAAAGATAAACAGTCTACATATAAAATAAAATAAAATAGAATATAATAGCAATAGCTAACAAATTGTTAAACTAATTAAAAGTATTATAAGTTGTGGTTTAATTTAAAGCAAAATATCCCAGTATAATCTTTAATTTAGATGATGAAACGGATGTCACTTCTTTAATAATAATTATCTGGATTATGTTTATAAAGTGACAAAAGTATGTAACACAATTAAAAAAGGGAAAACCATTTTTCTTATAAAGTTTACAAACTTTCCGGCATTGATAAATGGTAGATATTATTCTTCTGAATTTTTTCTTTTTCATTTCATTTTTTACTTCGAGGCGCTCATATTTTCGGTGCTAAATATTTTATGAGTTTAGGAAAGGAATGCAAATGTATAAAAATGTTTTGTTAGATTAGTAATATAGTTTGACATAGTAAAAGGGTCAAGGTTACAAATATTAGATATTTTTTTACTAATTTATATTATAGGTATATTATTTAAAAAAAAGTTTCTTAAAAAATAATAAACATTAATGTTAAAAAAATAAATAATTTAATAAACAATAAAATAATTATTTTTGTACTTCAAGAAAATTTCATATACCTACATAAATATGTATGATATAACAACGTAAAGAATTTTCATTCCATCTTGTATAAACTCTACAATATTTCCCATCAGGGATGAGAAATGAAAATCGGAAATACTTATTTCTTGTTCCGGTTTCACAGCACTTTAATATAAAAATCAAAGAAGAAAGATAACAAGTTTTTGATAATATGATGCTTTAAAACTTAAAACTCCTTTTCTGGTATTTATTATCATTTTTTCAATCTTTAATTACATTTCAAAATGTGTTTAATTTTGTTTAATACATAATATTAAGTGTGCTAATCATGAAGTGGAATTGTTTGTAATTCATCAGTTCGAATTGTTTGTAAAAGATCAAAGAAATACTACAGTAATTAACAAGAGATTATCATAATTTTCCAATTCAATTTTCGTTATTATTCAACGAATTTTTTTGAAATTAGTTGTGTTATAAATGAGTAATTTAATATAATAAATAAATTTCTATATTAAAAATTAATATTTGTAATACGATTATTTTATAAATTAAATCAAAATTAGTTAGTCGGTTCGTTTTATTTAGTGTTAAAGTTATCAGTGGGATTTTCAGTTTTCGCTATCATATGTATCTTGTCAGCTATCTTTCAGGTTTCAATACCAAAATCAATATATTATGTATTATCAAGTTTCGATAACATTTTGCCGTTATTACTGGTTCTTACTTATATACACAACACAGGTTCGACATACATATGTATATTATAGAGTTTTTCTACAATAATTCAGACTTGTTTGTAACAAGAGAAAATATGAAAATGTTTGCTTTCATATAAATTTTCTATTTATTTATTTAAACTGGATGTTTTTGTAAGAACTAAAAACTACACATTTAAGTTAAACAAAGTAGTTAGTGTGGAGTAAGTCAGGCTTTAATTCATGTATTGTGCAAATATTAAGTATGATTTAAGTATATTTGTTTAAACGGAGTGGTGTGGCCAAATGATAAGATATGAATTTAGAATAAAAAAAAATCATGAAAATAATATATAAAATACCTATTACTTTATAAAATAATATAAATACCTAAGTTAGCGTTTGTATTTATCAAATATAAGGGGGTATGCCAAATTAATTAATATAAATGTTCGGAATTTCGTTTAAAAAATATAACAAAAACTAATTTAACCGTATAAAAATTTTTGGTTTCTAATGTAAGTAGTATACCTACATATAGAAGAAATTGAGAAAAATGTTCATGTTGGAAATAAAAATACGAATGCCCAGGCTAAAGTTTTGATACTGAAAATTGGGAGAAAATGTTGATATAATTTTCTTTTACAAACTTTTTGTTTCTTTCTGTCAGCAAAAGAAAAACTAAAAACAATTTAGGTAAATACAATGATAACATTCGATATATATGTATTTTATGTACATATAGATTTCAGATTTAGGAAAGATATATATTTTATAATGTAGATATTTGAAGATTTGTTATTATTATTAATGATCATTATCTGAAGACTTAACCATTTATAAAAAATAATGATAAAGATAAAATTAGTAAAATACTGGCACTTGTTTTAACTTTTAACTGAAACAGATGCTTTTTATTTCGAAATATATGTACGTTTTTTAACACTGTAGAAAAGAAAAAAAATACAGCACATATGGTATTTTACAGTCTGGCAAGGGATTTATTTATTTTTTATTCGCCATCTGATATACCATAGAATTATTAAGCAATGGCGACACATTTATGTCTATTTTGTGTTTCCTTAGCAATCGAAAACGTTTCAGAGATACATACATAGCTGATGCTAATGTTATACAGTTTACAATTAGATTACGAGTATTATCGTTTTTTACAATATTAGTATTTTTATTTTAATTTCAGTTTAATCTATACTTACGTATAAAGAGAGAAAGTTTGTGTGTATATGTGTGGGTGTTTGACCGAAGTAATCCCGAAAATTGGACCGCTTTTAGTGGAACTTGCACCAATGTGTTTCTTGAAATCCCAGAAGTGAATATTTAAATTTTTAAATTTTCGGGTTACAACGGTTTCCTTCAATTACCCCCGCCCAATTTTATCAAAATCTTTTATTGGTATCAGCTATGTTAATCTCTAAATGGACCAATCAGTATTTGCTATTTAACATGTACCAAGCTGTCAATATCTTACAGATGTAATATAATTGAAGAGATAACTCTAATGGGCGAGCGTGCTCTGATGATAAAGATAGTTTTCAACGTACCGCTTTGTTTCTAGTATTCTCTAACCTAAACATGTTTCAGTTGTTTCCATGGTTACTACCATATCTTGCGAATCCAATGTTTTTAGTACAGAGAGTCGGTTCACGCTATCAGCCAATCAGAGCTCGTTAGACAAGAAAGTGCGGTATCCGAGTATAAGCTATCTCTACTGACACAGTCATAACATTGAGTTATCTCTCTAGTTATATTATATCTCTATGGTCAACATTAACTGGTAACATAGATAGAAGAAATCGAGCATTAGTATACTATAAAGAAATTGCAAATTCAAAACTATCTTTCTACAGGATATCGAATTGTGATAAGTTGTCCATGGATTTAGTGTGTATAGAAACTAAATAAATAAATAAATAAATAATCACAGTACATACTGGGAAGTTGATTTAACATATATACCAGTCTGTGGAAACATCAATAATAACATAAAATAATAAAATCAATAGACAGCATTATATAGCATAGAAAGATTTTAGTCGTGAGAAAATTTCTTTTAATACCAGGGATCAAAAAAAATGTTGAAATATATACTCGAAAAAATAATATAAGATCTTGGAAAATACACATATGTACATCGTGTATACCGATAATTACGAGTATTGTCTTTGTCGTCATTAATTGTATTGTTTCAGTTTCAAAAGACATTTCATAGGATATCATTAACTGTTTACATGCAACTGCAATGTGTGTGTATGTTTTTTTTTTTTTTTTAGAAAACAATCGTTTAATTATAGGTCGCGTGCAGTGGCGCCGAAACCAATTTTTTTCTGGGAGAGCAGTACGAACCTCAAAAATTAAGCTGATCTAACTTTACTTCGCGTTCTTAAAATTCACAATTTACATCAAATTTCTTTAGCATGCTTAATATCGTATTATTTGTTTAAAAAAAAGAAAAAATTAAATAGAAATACTAACTTTTTTCTGTCTGACTCGACTCGTTACATTTTATAATTTGTTTGTGAGCTTTAATATCAGACATTTTTATGAGTAAAAAAATTACAGAAATATTTTTATAATTGCACGTCGCTTCAAACCCGCGATAAAAACACGCTTTTAGGGGGGTGCGCAAAAAAGTAGTCATTTTAAGGGTGGCAGCCCCACTCGGCTCCGGCGTCACTGGTCGCATGAGATAATTAAGAAATGCAGTTTTGTTGATAAATCAGCAGTTGTTTTATTTAGAAAAAAGTTTATAGTTGCACAATTAAAATGACTAATACTGCTTCCTCTGCTAACAATTAATGATTCTTAGAATGAATGTCTGGATGTAAACTCGCCAGTTAAAGTTAATCGTATCTATTATTCAACGTTGATTTTTAAGATGCTTATTTATTTGTTTACATATACTTATTACAAAAGTTTATGCCACATATACATATTATTATATACAGTGTGTCTGAAAATAGTCAAATATCTCAAAGAAATTGAATTTCTGGTAAAAATATTTTCATACAAAAGATTCAGGATTTAATGACCTTGGAAAAGCCTCGTCAAGGTAATTTTTTTTCATAATAGAAACCTATATTTTTATTGCAGAATTCAATTTTCAGTAAAAAAACAAGTCATTTTAAGGTCAGATAAATATATTCAATAATTTTAATTAAACCCTGCAACTTTTATAGGAAACATAACTCTTTTGAGATATTTGACCGTTTCCAGACATATATTGTATATGCATTATGCATGTATAGAAATATTATAATAAATATTATTAATTCAGTTTATACAATTTAAAAAGTAATTATAATTGTTCGTAAAAATATTTTTTAAACTAAATTATGTTGAAAAAATATCATAGACTAATTAATTTTTATAAGTGTTACAGGTACTAATTTTCAAGTATTAAAAATATTATAAAATCAATAATAAAATAATAAACATACAGTAAATAAAAAGCTATAAAATATTAAATGAATCGAATTAAAAAAAAATATTTGCACAAACTTTATAGGTATTACATATATTTATATTAAACTCGAGTTTTTTTTTAATTCCGAGGTATTTCCGTATAAAACATCAAAAAAAATAATTTAATAAAAACAGTAAATAAAGCAAGGGTAAAATGAAGCTTTGCAAGCAAAATATTTGTACAATCTCTGAAATTGTAACAATATTATGTTGTTTATTATTTAAAACATTCATTTAATTTTAAGCTTTGATACTCATGGTTGTGACGTTGTAAAGCGATGTACATATATACGATGTAATTCATAGTAATCCAGAGATAACAAACTCTGATTCACAACCATGATCAGATGATCCTTTAGGATAAATATAAATACATTTATAAACATGACTATTATACAGTGCGTTCACGATGAAAGGAACAAATTCGTTTAAAATTCAGGTAATTATTTTGTGCAAAAACGCTCGGACCCGTCGATTAGTATTTTTAGTTGCGGATTTTTTGACATAAGAAAATTGTATACAGGGTGTCTGAAGAAGAACATATACAGCAATCATTGATTTTTTTAAATGGAACACCCTATATATTATACCATTTTTGAATTGTGCGATAAATTCTGAACACTTTTTGTACAGCATATCATTCATATCTCTAAAATCAGTAGTTTTTGGAATAATGACGTTTGAAAATTGACATTTTGAAATACACACAAGTCAAATAAAATGTTTAAGTTGAAAAAATAAACTTTGAACATTTTTTTAAAAGTCAACAAAGACATCCTGGTATTGCAAAAACAAAGAAAGAAAGAAGAAAAAAAAAATTGAACTTTTTTTTTCCTTTTTTTTCTTTTTTTTTCTTTTTTTGCAATACCAGGATGTTTTTGTTGGCTTTTAAAAAAATGTTCAAAGTTTATTTTTTCAATTTAAACATTTTATTTGACTTGTGTGTATTTCAAACGTCATTATTCCAAAAACTACTGATTTTAGAGATATGATATGCTGTACAAAAAGTGTTCAGAATTTATCGCACAATTCAAAAATGGTATAATATATAGGGTGTTCCATTTAAAAAAATAAATGATGACTGTATATGTTCTTCTTCAGACACCCTGTATATTTTTCTTTCTCCGAGCGTTTTTGCACAAAATAATTACCTGAATTTTAAACGAATTTGTTCCTTTCATCGTGAACGCACTGTATACATATATTTATTTTCGGCAGCATTTATTTTTATATTTATAATAGTTGTCAAATATACATTTTTTAATTTTTTATCTTCTAACTTTTATTCGCTTGTTAGAACGATGAAAGGTATAGGTATTCAAAATATTTATTTCTGTGTATTTTATTTGAAAAATAATTTATTTCAAATAACTTTCTAAAAGTACTTAACATTGGTACTTAATGATAACAAATCTATTTTTAAACATTATGTTTTCTGTATGTTAAATACAATTTACAAACACATGATTTTATTTGTCATGCTCTACGAAATATGTTTCAGAACTTGAACTTATTATAAATTATGTTTGATATATAAATATTCCGATTACTGTTAATAAAATTATGAGACCATAACAATTTAAAATTCATAATTGCTCTACTCGAAAGCAGAAATCAAAATGAATAAGTCATATTTGTAATTTGAGAAAATTAAATGCAATTATTATATATGTATAATCTGCATTAACTACATTTAAAATTTTTATATTTAATTAAATTGTACACCAATTAAAAGCATTCTTTACAATTATATTATTATATATTTATTGTATTGAAAAGTAATAAATATTAATGATAACCTATTGTAACATTTACCTACCAAAAAATTTCTACATATAATACATATGTAAACACTGACATGTTTTATGTTATTAATTAAATTTTAAGTATGTTATTTAAGGTATATAATAGTATTCTAATTACATTGTTACACGATGACTTTATTGCTTAATTTTGATTAATAATACATAAAATAATACCTACACATATAGAATGACATGCAGTAAAAGTTATAATCAAAATTATCTTACATATTCTTTAATTTTGTCATCAAAATAAAAAATATATTTATAAGCAAAAAGTTCAATGACATTATTAAAATATGAAAACCATTATGCGAGAATTAGATTGATAGTGAGATTAATTTTAAGAGTTATAATTTAGTTAAAATAAGATATCATCTAATCTATATAATTGCTAAACTATATTATATGTATATCACATCTTAAAATTGTACCAGCACTCAGCACCCTCCTATTCCACCTTGTATCTGTGGTGTAACTTTGTTTTCTCTCCAGTAATGGGTTAAGTAAAACCAGTAATGAGCACGCAGTGATGGACACATGATTACAAAATGATAAGTACTACGACACAAAAGATATAAAAGAAAGAATCGTCAAACATGAAACAACGTAAAGTAGTTGTTATGATAATATAATAATTAATAAATAAATTATACTAATAATTAGTTGAAATGTCCACCATTTTGACACCTATTGACCGATTCTCATCAAATCACGCAGTTAAATGTATATAGATTAATATTCAGAAATGGCAGTAATAAAATATCAACAAATATTTCTATTTCAGAACATTTAATTAAAGAATAGCCATTACTGGGGTCAAATCCAAGACTAATCCCAGTACTTTACCTACAAAATCAATATGATCATCAAATATTGAATAAAAAAAGAGTTGGCAACTGAGTCACTTATTTAAATTAAACAAACTATTCAATAAAGCCTTGTACAAAGTAAAAATAAAACGACATAGAGTCTTAATATCTCGCTATATTTTGGACACCATCCCCGTGCACATTGGGTCCGTGACCGGCGCGTCTAGCACGTGGCTGCTGCGACGTCAGTTATTGATCGCGACGTCTGCGCCGAGTGCAAACTGACTAACTCTCGTATCGTATAGATAAATGTGTGTACGACTCTCTCCTACTACTACTCTTCACTACTCGGCCTTTGTGCTCGTATTTGCATTCGAATTAATTGTTCTGTTCTGTGCTACCGCTTGTATTGATGATGCATTCGGAATTGCAGTTCATAGAATTAGCTGGTCAGTACCGTGGGTATTTTTACTATATGTAGACACATATATTTATTTAATGTAAATTTATTAATATTTAATAGATTTTTGATATAACAAATAATGAAATCTAAAGTTTTTAATAACCAACTATCTTATTTTTACTGCTGATCTAAATACTACAGCCATACTGAACAGGCGGTAACTGGAGACCTCGTGACATAAGTATAGACTAAAAAAAACACTTTTACCGTCTCGTCCGTGATAAATTTATATGTTATTATTTTTGCGCTTAGGGCTTCAAAACGTCTAAGTAGATACACAGAGAAAAACTGAAATCAAATTTTAGAAAATATTAAAGTTCCTAAACACGTACACACCTTACAGACTTATAGTATTTCTAAATAAAAGCCTATACTTTTTATTTATAAATTATTGCAATACGGATAGTAAATTTTTATTTAGAAATTGTAATTTTTCCTAAAATTTGAGTTCCATTTTTCTTCGTGTTCAGGTTATTACTGCGTTTTATGTTCTATGGTAATAGAAACTTAACTAATTCTAGGGTCTTGGGCCTTCTAGCAGTGAAAGTCCTATCATAATCGGTTCAGTAGTTTTCGAGTTTACTCAGATTTACTAACGCAGACAAAAATTCTAAAAATAATAAGATTGAATATACTCAAAAAGCCCCAAATACAGACAGGGCCTACAGATATTTATATGTAAGGAATAAGGAAATTATAATAATAATTACATAGAAAATATATATGAACAGAGGCGTATTTACCATGGGGGCCATGGCTTAGGGCGGCAGACCGAGAGGAGCGGTAAATTTTTATAGAGGAACAAAAACTGAGTAGCAAGACTAAAAAAAAAAGGTTTTTATTTCTCTATATTACAATCTTTTTACTTTATAAAATTAGAAATTTGAATTAACGTAACTAAAAAAAAAAAGGTCATCAGTTTTTATGTGGTTTATATTTTCCATTATTTATATAAACTTCAGGAATTTTCACTGTTAAAAATATATTATATTTTCTCTTGATTCAAGGACGACAATTTTTTTGCCCAGGGTGGCATTTTTTTTTTGGCCCAGGGTGGCACTTAACGTAAATACGCCACTGTATATGAATACAAGTATAATTTACACATTGTTTTGCTAGCATCGTAAATCGGTATTTTCAATTCGTGTTGACTAACTAACGGAATAACCTGAAAGTGAGATTTATTTCACGACATTGCATTGGTATTATTATATTAACACATAACCATTATAAATCCTTACATTTTGGGTGGAAACAAACAATACAGATATACAAATCACACATACAATGTACCTACATAAGCTTACACTATACTATAACATTTATTTAAATGAACTCATATTAATGAACATAATCTCATGAGACTGTTAAGAATAAAAGGGTGTACGAACAAAATGGAGAAAGGAAGAATGGATGTAAAATCGATTTCTTTTTAATTCGACTTTCTTGTTTAACATCTACGGTCTACACCCATTACCGTATGCTAATGTCAGAATAATTTGCATCTTTGCTACAAATGTATCAAAAGTATGCAAATCTACATGTTTTAATATTTCAACGTGTTATGATGAAAATAGAACCTAAAGAGGTTATTTTTATTCAATTTGTGTACAACCGAGAGGTTAGTTGCACACATCTGGTCAAATTTTGAAAATATTGTAAGTTGAAACCAATGACAAATCATTTTCAGCTGTTTCAGAAAATAATCGGTTCTTGTAAATAATATCACACCCAAAATTGGAAGCTCATATGAAAGATAAATCGGCTATTAAGAAGTCTCTTTATTAATATTAATTGCTATATGTATATTTGTATTTTTTTATTATTAAAAAAAAAACATATTTATTTGAGGTTAATATAAAATAGTTTGCATGAAAATACACATAATTATTCAAGAAAGTTTATGTACGAGTATACACAATACTTTGAATACCTATGCCAATCAGTTGAATATGTAGTTTTAGTTCAAAGAGTGTATTTCTTTAGTTCTCATTCAGTAATCTTGAACGTTGGCTGCATGAATATATAGAACAATTGAATTATAAATAGAAATGTAACTTTTCCACGAAAAGATGGAAACTATTTCAATTGAAATGGGGTATTGGGTGTAAGAAATTTTAAACAATAAAATTAATTACAGAACTTCAGAGTATCTATTTGACTACCTTTGTATATGTTTTTAACAAAATTTTCTTAATATAAATGAAAATAATTACCAAATATAAAATACCTATACACTATAAAAATATAATATATGACATTGGTCAATGTTTTTGTTTCAAGAGCCCTGAAGACGAATCACTCTAATGTGTGACGAACTATTGGTAGAGATAGCGACACTCAAAAACCAAGATCCGTCCGTATAATAGCATTATCTCTTAATTGAAATCTTCTATTCCAAAAAATTATTATATACAAACATTAGATAAATAATCACGTTTTCAAATAAAATTCAATTCTTCAGGAATATAACTTGTTAACAATCAGTAGCGGCCTAATTGTAAAGAAGGTTGGTACCTGGGGCGGAATATTAATTATGCACCCCCCTCAATTGCAAACCAAGATTTTTTTCTTCATCTGGTCGAATTTGACACTCCCTTAAATTGCTTCTAGCTCATTTTGACACCTCCTCTGTACCCCCCCCCCCTAGTCCGCTACTGTTTACAATGTAAAGCATTTTGACGTGTGAAATGACTAATCAAGTATGTAGACTGTAGACCAACCCTTTTAAACATTTACAAAGCTCTCTGCTAGACAAACACCACCATTGACTGGCCACTATCTTCAAGTATTCATGTACCAAGGTCATGGCCGCGTACATGTGTCACCGGCATCGGCGCGTTCTACAGAAGTGTTTAACATTAACGGATCGGCTAGACGTTGCGCTACTCCTGCTCTCTAGACCTGGAAGAGTTGAGGTGTATTTATTGCAGAAGGCAATGTAAACAGTTAATCTTTTTGTTAAATTTTGAGTTTTGTGTGCTGTCGAAAATAAAATCTGCTGATAGATGAGGGAGTCAGGAATTTAAGTTTTCTGGTTACACAAGTCTTAAAGAGTTTTTATCGATTTTTTTATTCTGTACTCTATACAGTAGTGTAACAAGAAGGCGTAACTCCTTCGCCGATGTACAAACAAAATATATTTCTGCAATTGTGACGTCTACAACAATCTTGTTGCAACGGTGTTAACCACATCTTAATTCGATATTGTTACTATATTATTATAGTTATTAAAAACAAAAATATTACATAAAAAAAGATTAACCTTTCCCTGAAAAATATTGTAACCGTGACTGTAAATTTACCAGATCTAAACTATTCGAATGTCAAATAAAATTTTGTAATGTTGATATCTGACTGATGTCGATTATTATTTTTTAAATGAAAATATTACTGTTATGCCTCTTCAACGGATCACATAAAGCAAGAGAGAAAGATCTATACGTACTATACAGTTTTTGTAATAATTTGATAGATATGTATATATTTAGAATATATATAGGTATGTATGTATATCAGATTACTAAAATTTAAAGTGGATTTAAATATCGTATATCGAGTTCAGAACATGGTTATTTCTTATATTTTTTCGTTTTTGTGAAAAAGTTGTAAGTTTTAAATCAAACTGAAGCTTGTAATAACAGCACTTCAGAAAAAAACCACAAAGCGTGGACACAAATAGCACATTAAAATACCTATTGTAAATTAATTAAAATAAAGTCAGTGATAGGTAGAACAATAAATTTTTAATATAGCAAAACCTCCATTTGTATATTATCGACTGCAAGAATTATAAAATTTACACGAATTCAATTCGGTATCAAAATCTCAAATAAAATTAAGGAAAAGTAAAACTAAAGCGGTATATAAAGATTCAGCAGCACTGTTCGCATCGCCGCCACCATCGGCACGGTTTCATCTCTCTCGTTATTGAACGGGAATGCAGTTCTCTCGTCACGTGGGGCAAACTAAGGTAGTGGTCACCAAACAACTGTCTATGACATCAATGAACAGGCGTTATTAGGGGCCTCGCGACGTAGACATTAACTAAAATATTTTACTAGAGGGCATCATTATACATGTTCAGTAAAAATTTAAAGTTTCTAGCTTATACTATACCTATATAGTTTACGAGATATTTTGCTTTGACTGAAAAGGATGGACGGATGGACGACAAAGTGAGATTAAAACCCTAACAAAACGATTTCCTCCACTCGCCCGCTATGAATTTATATGTCTGAATTTTAATTTCTAAGAACGGCTCTGCTTTTAATGCTATAGTTAGAGTGTGATATCGCCCGTAAACTATGGAAATAATCTGAGCTTAACGTTTTTAATATTACTTTGCGACAACGCGTGAAGTATATCGAATTATAATCATTATACGGTGGTTAGAGACGATGTCATATAGATCACTTAAAAGAGTTTTGTCTAGAAATGTGTAAATATCCATATCTCTTTCATTTTTTAATTTGCATTTTTTGTTAAATCAAAAGAAATCTTTGTTTTTATATAAATAATTGATTTTAAGGCGCCCAGTGTTATTAACATCGCTAACTACAAATTTTTAGTTACATTTACCTATCTATTGAAGATTTTATATAAAAAACGAATCGTTATTTTAAAATATAAATATACACAACAAAAATAATGTATCTGCTACAATATTGTAGAATCAAAAAGAATTAGGATCAGTATTATGTTGACAATGAGTGTGTCTTAAAATAATATTTGATAAGAATATTTCAATAAATAGAAACTTTTTGAGGTTCTCCGTTTTCTAAAGAATATACGCGTGTAAGAGTAGAATACCAATTTTAGATTGATTTAGCAATAGAGATGGTCATTTAGAGTACAGAGCAGGAAATATTCGATGAGTATAGTGATTAGTTCGGATATTTGTTAAACGAAGTGTGAAGTATTACTCACACAAAATTGTTTATCACTTTTATCGATTAATTTGGTCTAGAAAGAAAAATTAGTTTTAGTTTTATTATTTTACGAGTTGTAATTGTACTAGTATTTAAAATTAAATTATTACAAAAAAGGATTTTAAACGCAGTGACGTAACTACCCCCTCCTCCCTGATACGAAGACTATGAAGAAAATGTAAATGGTACCTATTTCTATTTTTTGACAATTGTATGAAAGTAAGATTTTTAAAAAATTTTACTATCCAAACAAAATTCTGAAATGTCTGACAAATGTGGCGTTTATGATTTATCACAAATATTTTGTGTAAAGAAACTGTATTGAAATTGAAGAAGAAACGTTGGTGATAATAAAACATCTTAAAAGATAATTTATTCAAGTAAAAAAATAAATTGAGTTATTAAAATAATGAGTGTTTATAAAATATAAAATTGTAATATTTTATCGACCTTTTTAAGGTACATACATAAATATATATATTATACATAATTATACTTCAAATTAAACGCACATACATATATATTATATGTAAAGTAATAACATACATACACTCAAAAATATCGTATAATTTACGGTATGTATACCTAATATATTTTGCCTTATATTCATGTATATCATTCCCATATTAATAACAAATATTAAACCCAGTCCACATTGAAGTAACAACAGGTTGGTTTATGCTGTTAGTATGTTTCAGTAGAACAGTGACAAATAACAAGAACCCGGAACATTATGTCTACAAAAAGAATATTATTGTAATAAAAAACGATGATAGAAACAAGATGTGTGCAGCAATGGTGGGTCGAATTATTATTTTTTGAGACTGGAGTTCATTGTATTAAAAGAATTAAATTTTTACCCTTTAACTAACGCGCACATTTGGGCAATAGTGGTTTCAAAAAAACCACCGTTACTAAAAAATCGTTTAATACCAATTTATAGTTTATAAATAAAATTTCAGATATACTTAGAGTGCATGTTACCCCCTTAGAAAAACATTAATTATAGTTATATTGATACATAAAAATGAAACTGAATAAGTTAGAAATCACTAATTCATAATGAATATTCACTACTTGAATTAGTGAACAGTCACTTCTTAAGCCATGAAAAAATCTAAGGTTTTTATTTTATTTATTTTTGATATCAAACATTGGAACAATCTAAAAAAAACTCATTCATTATTTAATAACATAGATAAATAGAAAATCCTCATCATAATCATTCATAACCTAACTTCAATATCAGTTATGAATATGTCAATTATCATAGGCTAATTTATGAAATTTTTTATTTTGTATATATACCTGTACATTTTATTTATTGTTAATAACTCACTTAAAGCAGTTCATTCGTATACGTTGATAAATCGAAGTAAGAATAAATGCCATAATGGCGCCACTTTCGTTTCTAAATCACTATTCTTTTAGTGAAATTTAAAGTGACTAATTCAATTAGTAAAATAACTGTTTATTCAGTTTTAGAGAGGTACTTTTTATCGTAATATAACATTAGAATAATACTAACTAGCAGTGGTGATAGTTATTATATTAGAAAATATATCACAATGAAAGTTACCATACAAATAAACAGCTAATGAGAAGAAGAATTATCTAGCACCCCCTGCTCCCGTCACTAAATAATTTATAAAAGAAACCACGATACCAGTCTGTGTGTCTGGTGTCGCGATTGCAGGATTAAATATCATAGTAATATACCCACTGGTATTATTTCTCAATAGAGAAATTAAAAAAGGAATGGATACTATCGTTAACTACATATAATATACTGATATAGAAATATTATGTACTTAGCATAATTTCTGTCAAGTATTGTTCTATTGTAAACGTGACTTTATATAGCATAACATTTGATAAAAATGGCTATGACATTCTATCGCTTATACATTTATAGGTTGGCGAGGTCGAAAACCTGTGCCAGTTTGTGAACTTTTGCGTGTGGCCAGCGATGTAAAGTACAGGCAATAAACTAATTAATTTCGGTATTACATACGCTTTTTAGCAAAATAATTAAAATGCTTTCTATATTAAATACACATACATAAATACAGTTAACTTTTTTGTTTGGAAGGATGAAAGTGAAAATTAATTTCAGAAACTTGTTGGTTTAATAAATCTCGTGTATCTCATACATTTATCTTTAGGTGTATGAAAATATGTACTTAAGGGATGTTTTATAAGTAAAATACTTACAGGGTGTGTATAATAATTTATCAACGATACATAGGGCTTTCAATATTGTTTAAGATATATGCAAATATTTTATATTTTGCTAATATTATGATCAACTCGGATAATATTTTTTCTCATAAATATGAAATTATTATACAATTAAAAACACTATAAAAAGTCTAAATAAATAAATAAATAGAAATTTTTGGAAAATAGAGAACTTCGGATTGTTTTACATTCATCTATATCAATACTTCCATGCATATACATATATTATAAGTCTCAACGTCTCTCTGTAATATAAGGAATAAGCAGTGACGATAATAGTAAATCAAGTCGGAAAAAAGTTTGCCGCCAGCGCGCTCTTTTGCAATACCGTTAAATATTGAACAATAAATTGTGTAGAATAAAAAGATATAAAATAATTCAACTATTTTTTTTAAATCTTAAACAATAATTCCGCGTAATCCACGCGAGCGAAGTAGCGGGTGCAGTTAGTTTTTGATAACTGCAATTGAAATACTCTACAGAAGCATTATTAATATTTAAAAGAAGATATTAAGAATTACCAAATGTCAAAATGAAATTTATAAAGTTGTAAAACAATAATGTTTCTTCGAGTTATTAAAAGGAGGGCAAATATTTGCACATGTCTGAAACAACATCGAAGTCCTTATGAGTTGTAATTAAATAAATTAAATACTAGTATGTAGTTTGATGATATATAGGTAGAAATAAAAAAAAATGATATTTTGGTATATAGGTATGATTATTATAATATTTTATTATTAGGTACAGTAGAATCTCAAATGTATCACCAAAGCAATCAAATCAACTACTATAATCAAAATATGTATATGTATTGTTATACATACCTACATACATAATTGCCATTAAAATAAATGTTCATTAAATTGACAGTTAACATGTTAATTAAGTGTCAGTAGTATAAAAACCCGTAGATAATATTTTTGCACATTACGTTAACGATATTGAATATTCAAGGCAATCCTACTTGACAAACATTAATATCTTATCGCGGTTTTACTAAATACATAATATGTACTTGTATGAATTTGTAAAATGTTATGGAAAACCCATTTGTAATTCGATTATCAAGTTTTTAACAAAATATGCATTGAATATGCATATCATATGTAAGTTGAAAATATAATCGAGCTGTTTAACTGTGTTGAAATTATTTTAAACAATATGTAATAAAATTTTTGAAGTAAGCACATTTACACATACCTGTATGCTAAATGCAACATTAAAAAATTTGTTTTCTATAAATAGTTTTCAAAATAATTCTATTTTTGAAGATAAGAAAACGTGAATGACAGCCAAAATGTATCATACAAATTAAGAAAAAGAAAAGTAATTTGTGATCTTGAAATACGAAGAACATGTTTTTCGTATTGTGAATGTCTTGAAACGTAAAGATTTATCAAAAATGAGCAAGATTTTTAGTTTATTAATATTTTCATCAACACCCAGTCCGAACCCTCGGACCTAGAAAAGTTAAAATTTAGTGGTGTCCTTCTTTTATGATAAAGTACTCGTGAAGAAGAGATTTTCAAAAATTCAACCCATAAGGAAGTGGAAAGGTGTTTAACTTTGTTTTCTTTTGATTCGTTCATTTGCATAATTGTATGATATATATTTTATATAGGTACCGGGTGTTTTTTTAACGACTTTCCAGCGGATTATTTCCAAAATAACAAAGGGGGCTAAATATTGTCATTAGTAAAAAATTATGAAAAATCCAGAAATTTCTCTTTGATTTGCTCCTCATCATAAAAATTGGAGATTTTCAGAAAAAAATTTTCAAACAAAATTTATTTAGTTTATCTCTTAAATTCAGGGACTTGAACCGGAATTTATTTATGGTTCGGGTTCAAAGATAAATTTCGGTTCAGGTTCGGGTTTGGGTTCAACATGTTCCAAACTATTAGGGTTGTTTTTTTTAGGGTTATTTTGTTCGAAAAAAAAAATTAACAAATAAAACATTTTCTGAAGAAGAAAAAAACATTAATAGCCATTAAAATATTGATAGAAAAAAGGGCAAAAATAAAATTACATTTTAAAGATTGAAATTTCTATTTTTCAGATTTTTTTTGCAAATTGAAATTTAATTCAGTTATAGAATTAAAAAAGAAAGTAAAATATATGTAAATTTCAGTAGATGACTTGATAACTCACATCATACCATAAAATTCAAACAGATTTCCAGTATTAATACTTTTTATAATCTCTTTTAAAAATTATTGGAGGAAAATATTAAAATATTAAAAATAGTTTATCGAACCTTTTAAAAATATATGGTTACCGGTTATACATGAAAAGGTTCAGGTTTATATTCAGGTTCGTTGACTTTGAGATATAACGGTTCGGTTTGGGTTCAGGTTAATGAAAAATACGTGTTTTTTCGAGTTCAGGTTCAAGTCCCTGCTTAAATTACGAATCTGCAATAAAAAAATACGTTTAGATTTGAAAAAGAAAAGTTGAACTTGAAAACATATCAAAGTGACCTCTTTAAGGTCACCCCATAATGTCAATATTTAGCCCTCTCGAAACCATGAAACTTTTGTCTGAAACATTTTTTCTGGAAATTCGTTATTTTGGAAATAATCCGCTGGAAAGTCTATAAAAAAAACACCCGGTATACCTGAATATCAGGCGGAATATTTTTCTTGAAGACACATTTTTAGTTTATGCAAATTGTAATTACACGTTTTGTATTGAATTGGTGATTAAAAAAACTTATGAAGGACATAAATTTCGATTGTTATTGCGACAAACTACAGCACTAGAAATTAGCACGGTTGTTTGAATTAACACAAGAATATACATATATCAAAGAAGTCATTCGTTCCCACAAAAGCTTCAGTGGGCTTTGTCTTCTTCCTACATTGCTGCTATAAACAATCGTCTCATTTACGTGTATTTGAGTTCCATTCTTGATTCAAGAATATATGCTTTATATACTTTTTTTCTCATTTTTATGCTATATAATAGTTAAACAAAGGCTGATTTTTAATTATGTTTTATATTACAATTCACTTTATTCTTGATGATATATTGATTATTTTCTAGCAATGAATTTATTATTAATTTCAACAATTTTGGAAAGTGAACAAGGTTTCCTAACAATATAGATCGGGTTTTAAGTATAAAAAGTAAAAACTTTTCTTGGTTACGTTTTGAAATTTAGACGAGACGATACCACTTTAATTTTAACGAGACGAGATAGAGACGTCATCGATTTTATTTATAGGCATTGTCTAGAGTCTTGGTTTTAAAATGACTAAAGACAGATATAATGAAATATTATTAAGTTCTTGCGTTTACTTTCTACGTTAGAAACAAAAATATGGCCTGAAACCAGGGCCTCTACATTCTATCACGGGCCCCCATACTGGAACTTATTGGTGGGCTTCCTAAGAATTTTTTTAGGTCTCAATAGGAAAAAAAATTTAAACATTTTCGAATATCCCTTTCTTTAGGTTTTTCAATTCTAAATTTTAATTTTAATCAATGAGTTTTTTTTGGTCCGTCATACCGGACCCTCCTTAATTAGAGTACTGTCAGACCCGCCATGTGGGGCCCTGTGTAACACCCGAATTTAACACTGAATTAACAAGAAAGAAAATTCTTGTTTACATGTTATTTTATATATTCATTAACTATTATTAATACAAACTAACAATTCGATCGTTAATAATAATTTAATAAGCTATCGATCGAAATATACGACGTTCAAAATGAAACTGAATAAATATTCTTTAAAATTTACAAAAGTGAATTAAAATTCAATTTTCTATTTACATTTTCTGTTTACTATTAATACGTTAGGTAGGAGAGAAGAAATTAAATCAGAGCAGTTATTTTTAGCGTACGCGATTTAAGATATGAAAGATTACAAAGGCAAGACAAAAATTCATAAAAGAAAAGTTTACCACGTTAAGATACCATTCACCTTTTCGTTAGATGACTCGAGCGGAAAATGTTTTAACTATAGAAACTAAATTTAGATTTTGTATAAAAATATGTCATCATTGTAAGTATAAAATTGAATAATTCTATTTATTTGGTGGGTTGATTTTAATGTTACATTACTTTCAACAATTTCAACACTGAATATTTAATGTTGTAATGCAATCCTTGTACTAAAGTCCTTCTTTTATGTAGCTACAATGTCTCAAGTATCTTTAAGTTATTCAAGTTGAATCCATTGAAAGATTTCATGAACGCAAGCCCAGTCAGTGGCGGGCAACATCTTTATTTATAAATAATTGTTAATACACTTGTCTACTATAGGTACATCTACATAATTATAGATAATCGTCTACCCAATTTATTTAGCTAATATTTTCTTTATATGAATAATTTTAATTGTAAAAATATTTAATAATTATTAAATAGCTGTTGTACTCGGCGTTGTCCGAGTAGATGCCACCAAATCCGTTTAAAATTATTAAAGTTTAGTGGGAAGAGGCTACCAAATAATACAATATGTTTTGATAATTTGTATCTTATTTTATGTGATCTGAACAAAAATATTCTCTGGCTTGCGTTATATTTTTCTTTACTGTTTATTCCTTCGATATGATAGCGTGATTTCACATATAGCATATGTTATTTCAGAAATCATAAAGTTTCATACAAATCCGTTCAGTATTTTTTGCGTTAACAAACAAATGAAATATCAAAATATTTCCTCTTTATTAAATTAGTTTAGATTTAAAGAAGTATGTACCAAAATTGTAACACGTCAACGATGCGATAAAAAACAATTTGTCATAAAAATTACCCCCAGCATCGCCACCGGAGATGAGTTGTCATAGAGATTGTTCTTACCAAGAATAGTTTGAAATGGGATTATTAACGATACGATTTTAGTATAAAAAGTAGATAAGATTTGTGAATACCAAAGTTGCAACTAGTGTAAAATAATGATGTAAAATATTAATGCATAATCATTACATGCCAATTGTGAACCCTAACGAGCCGTCACTGGTCTTTAGTACGTGTTGAATATTTAATTATAAACTGTTTGACAAACATGCGAATTACTCACCATTCACGGAATGTCCGGAAGGTGACAGCACCTCTCGATCCTTCTTTGATTCTTTGTTATTTCCTGCAAAAATAAATGATCTTAATACACTACAAAGAAAATAATCCAGAGTAAATGATTTGTAAATGAATGTGTTATTATGATTCGTGACAATTTGATTTACGTTGTTATTATATTATAAATACGTACATTGTAATAATATTGATTAAGACTGTTTTATATGTTAGAAATATGTCGGAATTTTTGATAATATTTTACTCGTTTATAAATATTATATCTACGTATTGCAACATAATAGTAAGATGGAGAAAATTTCAAAATTGTTTATTTTTGTTAATGATAATAGGATTAATACTATATCTATGGAAATGACTGGAGATGAACTAACAAGGCGTGAGGTTCAGTGGGAAATTTGTAGTCGGTTTCATACAGAATAAATATTAGTTTTGTGTACGCATTTGCATAATTTTATCAGTACGTATAAGTAGGTTTACCCAATTCACTGTGTAAAAAATTAGTCCAAATTATTAACAACTATTGCATTTTGCTTGACTGTTAGGTGTTTTTCAATCAAAATTCTATGAACCTATGGATTGAAGTATAGTTTCTTATTTAACATTTCTGTAATTTTTATTTTAACTAACTGGAGAAAAAAGGAAGGAGAGATTGTCCTAATCAAAAATGATTTACGTGCATTATTCTAGATTTTTGAAATTGGCAAACGCCAGTCAAGTACCGAAATTTCCAAAAAATAACCGTATAACTTGTGACGAATATTATTATTGTAATATTTAAAGCCAAGATCTTATATCCGGTATTACAACAAATGTGAAGTACTGTATTGTGTTATGCTGTTCATAGATTACGTATTGTAAATAAATATTTTTTTCTTTCTAAAATAAACGAAATTTTGATATTATACGCTATAAATATGAAGAAAATAAAATAAACATATTTTAATTTGCCTGAAAATTATGATTTTGACACTTACATTTTCTGAAGTGTTATCTAATACCATTGTAATAATAAATTTCTTTTGTTTACATTTTAATTTAATTCAAACTAAATAAGTGACATCTAATAGAACGAGCGTAAACTTATGTTATAGTTTCCGTAGAATACGTATGCGTACTATCTCGTATAGCATATATATTCACAGTGAAACTATTAATAGATTGAATGACCCCTTAAAATTCAGTCGAATTTTACAGTATTTTTAGCACGCTGCACATACAAAAGTCGGATGATCAGATAGATATAAGCAAAGCAGTAACATAAATATTTCCTATTATAATATATTTATGTATGTAAATATATATTAGGGTAAATAAATATAATGAATGAGTGATGTAATATTAAAAGAACAAATATATATTTATAACAATAAAATAATAAGATTCCTCCAATTTAAGTTTTTTTTCTTGACGATCTGTTCTTTAAAAATTCTACTACGAAATGTAAAATGAGAGTAAAAATTTCTTTCTTACGCAATTTTTTAATAAATGGGAAGATTAATTTCAATGCTTGAGCTGTCTAGCTGTAAATATTGTATTTTAAATATGCGTTTTGTATGATTTTGACTTATTCTATATCGCGGTATGCACGACCGTTCAATTAATAAATATATTTCTATTTATATTTATGATTTGTCAATTATATGTAGAAAAAACACTTGCATTGGGCCATGATAATCCTTGTTTTATGTATAACGAAAAGAATTATTATATTAGAATCTGAATCCAACTATTTTATTGTTTCTCTTTAAAATCTTATGGTTGGATGAAAAAAATATTTTCTCTGTTTTAGACAATATTTTTATTTTATTGTAAATCATTTCTTCGTGAAGTAGTATTTTTTTATTAGTAATTATTTAAGGAAGCGTCCATTAATTACGTAAGGCTTTTGGAGGATGGGGGTCCGTACAATTTTACACATCATTAGGTGGAGGGAAGGAGGTGGGGTCCAAAGTGTTACACAAGTTTCCTTTTTATATAACAAAACATTTTGAAACACATTAATTTAATTTAAAAATTTTAATGGAAAAATACTATTAAAAGTCAAGACTTCGCAGCTTCGAATTTCGACTTTTTCACTATTATTGGAATCAAATATGCTATATGTGTTAAACTGTTAAAAATAAATAATACATAATAAAATACAAATACTGAAATATTAGAATTCATTACGCAAGGGAGAGTGGTCACCAAAATCTTAATAAGGGTGGGGGTCGAAAATTTCAATTCAATAAATCATCCTTAAGTAATTAATGGACGCTCCCTAGAAAACTTTGAGAAATCTTCAAAGCAAAACATTAACTTAAAAGTGCCTGTTTTGATGTTATTACTATTTTTTTATAATTTAAAAAGTTTTGCTTTATAGGAACATAAAACAAGTCAGATTTTATATGGGATAAAACCTAAATCACAAGTATGAATATGTAGAAAAAAATAACTTTTTATTTTAAAGTATTTTTTAATTTAATTATAAATATAATTAACTATTTTTAGAAAAACATAGGTATTACTTTTATAATGCATTAGTTAAAAAAGGAATGTAACGTATTAATACAATAATTCTATGAATCAATTATTTTTATATATATACCTATTGTGTGATGAGGAATACAAAATTGATTTCAATAAATCATGCTTATGTTATATGAATACATATTTATAATTAAATAAATATTAATACTCGGACCTCTTCATTTACATATCACTCAATAAGATTATAAATCATAAGTGAACACGAATTTCTAATTTCATTTTATAATCTTATTTCTTTAATTGAATGAATCGAAGTAAAATAAATATTTCTTATATCCTATATTCCAAGAAAATATTTGATATATTTTATTCATGTCTTAATTCTTACTATAGCATTTAAATTTCTTGTTTCTAATCTAGTATGTGATAAAATATATGGTTACTACTATAATTAGATCATAAGTACAAAATATAGCCTGGAGATACCTTTTGAATTTGTTTTGGTTGTAGCTACGGTAATAAATTGAAGTATGTAATAAATATCGTTCTAATCTGCAGATGACGGAGAAATCATTAATTTATATTAATTAAATTACTATACAGTATATATGAAATTCTTATTGACATATGGATATTTATATTACGGCTAGGCACGATAGGCAAGTGCTAGAAATCTACGACCCCCCCCTTCCCCTCACTCCCCGAGCAGTATTTTTGGGCACTGAAAATGATTGTGATGATAAAAAAGCTCATTGACATTAAGAAAATATAAGGTAGTGGCACCAGTCTTGGCAAGGGCCTCAGTAATGACAAATTTTTAATTAAATGTACTGAATTAGAAATATGTGTTGATATTTGATTACTAGCATAGCGCAAATAATTTAGGTTCAAAAATCATTATTTTTTTAGGGTTCATGTTCGGGTTCGGGTTCAACGTCACTTAAAATTATTTTGTTCGAAAAAAAATTATAATTAACAAATAAAACAATGAAAAAAACATTAATAGCCATTAAAATATTGCTAGAAATAAGGAAAAAAATAAAATTACATTTTAAAGATTGAAATTTCTATTTTTCAGATTTTTTTGCAAATTGAAATGTAATTCAGTTATAGAATTAAAAAATAAAGTAAAAAATATGTAAATTTCAGTAGTTGAGTTGATAAGTCACATCATACCATAAAATTCACACATATTTCCAGTATTAGTACACTAATACTGGAAATATGTATACATTTTATAATCTCTTTTAAAAATTATTGGAGGGAAATATGACAATAATAAAAATAATTTATTCAACCTTTTAAAAATATATGGTTACCGGTTATCTATGAAAAGGTTCGGGTTCAGATTCAGGTTCGTTGACTTTGAGATATAGCGGTTCGGTTCGGGTTCAGGTTAATGAAAAATACGGGTTTTTTCGGGTTTACGGTTCGGGTTCAGATTCAAGTCCCTGGTGTAAACTCACGAAATTTCTTGTCCTCATAAAAAAGTCCTTTGAAATATTTGAGATATACATATATTCATTGCTTTCATAAATAAATTTTAAACGAACGTGTAAACAGCATGTTAAAAAGCGAAACGAAAGAAGTGGTTATACAAACGTCCCGTGAACTAAATAATTTTAAAATAAATGAGGTTTGAAGATTCGCTAGCGTCATGTTTATCTATTGCCAGTTGTCATGGTAACACGATGGTTATGAAATTTAAGTTTCAACCTTATTGAATACGTGATGTTCTGGAATTTTAAAATTTATTTCGTGGATATTTTTTTGTAGATTACCATCGTTAATTTATGGACATTACATGACATTTATTTTCTCATTTTAATCACTATTCTTTGTATATAGTTGAATTAAGTCTCAAGTATTCTATTTTTTTATTAAAGATTTCATACAAGATTAACTTTTCTTAATAATATGTACTTTCGCCTTTAGAAGTCGTCTGCCACCGTAAAAACCAGAATCGCTCACAACAGATTAAAAAATATTGAGACAAACATCACCGGTTATATTTTTTTTAGGGTGGAGCTTATAAAGTTACATAATTTTAAATAAAAACACAAATGTAAGTCTATTTCATTAATTAATTTTATATCAAGTTTAACATATTTAAATACTAAAATTCGGAATATCAAATATTTATTATTGCCATAAAATTTACTTATACAATTTTCAATAGATTACATAATAATGTAATCGCACAAATACATAATATATGTATATGAGTAGGTACTACAAACGTCTTTGTTTGGTACATGGAGAAATGATTTAAATATTATAATAATCAAATGGGAGGAGTCTACTAAGTTTGTGATAAGCAAACTTGAATGAAAACTGGTCGACCACTTCTGCATGCGATTCTACATAAATATGTACATAATATGCAGATCATTAATATATCAGTATATGGATATAACTCAAATAAGAACTGATGTGGTAATGTCTGTTATTATATTCAAACAAAAAGGAAAAAGAGGATGAAAGTATAATTCATTAATAGCTTGTCATCTGCATGCAATTAAAATGGAAAAATGTTTATCTATATTATAGGGAAATGAAGTATTGATTCTTTAAAAAAATAAATAAATAATGTTTTAAACAATTATAATAAAATTAACTTTAAAAAAAAAAGTTGAACCGACTTCAAAAATAAAGCACTAAAAAGTATGAAATAATATTTAAAGAAAATTAATATCATCTACTAAATGCAATAGTTTTTAAGTTAATAGTTATTTACAATAAGATCAATTTATATATTCTTCTATTAATTAATTTTTAAATAATATTTTCTTTTCGATATTAATGAAAATGAGTACTTAACATGTAAGGAATGTAAGGATTTATTTATAAAATATTAAAAGTTAACTACATAATCAAAATTACGATACATTTTTTGATGTCGGGGCGCAAATTTATATAAGTACTATTTTTTCTTTATTATTATAAAATTATGGTAATTTAATTAAAAATTTTTTGAGTGCGCGTGGTATTGATTAGATTTTAATTTCAGAAAAGATCACATGTACACATATTCCTCTCATCCTTTGGATAGTACGAAGAAGAAATTATTTTCACCCCATTTGTTTATGAACATATATGTAGATACCTTTTGAAATATTAAAAAGTAACGTCATTATTTAAATAAAATAAAAAGACATTTATAAAACATATATAGTATTCAAATCTTATAGCTTATATTATTACTTGATATGTTCACTTTCAACTAGTGTTACTTATTGTGAGGAATAAGTTTGTTTTCTCAATTGATTTAATTAAAAAACGAATTTCGATTTTTTCGTTATAGGTACCTATAAATAATTACTATCTAAAATAACGTAAGTATTGATTTTCTTCGTAGATAATACAAAATATTGTTTTGCATTTGTGTAATTTGTCATTTATATTTATAGATATATTGGTACTATACGTTAAACGTAGTATTGTTTTAAGAACGAAAACGATAGTTCCTTTTTTCTATAGTAAGTGTACTGTACCTATTGTATTTTAATTACGAAATTTACTTATTTTATAGTTATTATTATAACTTCTTTTCCGAAATTATATTGTAGAAATTTGCGCCCCGACATCAAAAAATGTATCGTAATTTTGATTATGTAGTTAACTTTTAATATTTTATAAATAAATCCTTACATTCCTTACATGTTAAGTACTCATTTTCATTAATATCGAAAAGAAAATATTATTTAAAAATTAATTAATAGAAGAATATATAAATTGATCTTATTGTAAATAACTATTAACTTAAAAACTATTGCATTTAGTAGATGATATTAATTTTCTTTAAATATTATTTCATACTTTTTAGTGCTTTATTTTTGAAGTCGGTTCAACTTTTTTTTTTAAAGTTAATTTTATTTTTCATTTTTTAGTTACAAGGAACTACATTAGATAAAACCGTAATTGATCATGGCAAAAAAGTGTTTGCCAAAGGCCAAGCATATGTCTCTCTAATGTCCGGTATTATAAAGGAGTTCGCAAATTTGCTAGCTTGCAAGCACTCTCAAATAAGATATCAAACTTATATGACAGTTCTTTTGGAGTTTGTTGAAGACTTTGACAAATTTCGCGCACGCGTTGTAGGTAAATACCAACGGTATTAAAACAGTGGTATTATTATGAAAATTATTTTTAATTAGATGAAGTGTCACTGCTCTAAATTCCATAGCTAATCCATAGATACTAATACAGAATTAATACCCCATTTGAGAGTGCTTACAAGCTAGCAAATTTTGCAAACTCATTTATAATACCGGACATAAATCGGATAAAGAGTTTGAAAGGATTAGCGTTTTGTGACTTAGAGCTAAATAAATTTTTAAATAAACCACACGATGAAAAATTACTTTCCGAAATGCAAAGGTTAAGAGTTCTTTCATTAAATATAAAATAAAATTCAAAAAATATTTATATATATATAACTACTAAAACAAATATGAATAGACAAAGATTATTATAAAATTTATTATTAATTCTTTAAAACTGTATTTTACTAGATCTAAAACCTACCTGTCATATTTAATTTTAATTATTATTTATCATTATTTTAGTCATAATGTAATATATTCTTATTATGTATTGACTTAATCAATATAAAAGGATATAATATAATCCAAGGAATTAATAAAATTATTATAATTAATATACATTTAGACAATAATTATTAGAAAACGCGTAAATAAATAATCTCATATTCAAAAAAATAAAGAAACTGTCATTTGCCAAATACACAAGACACCTGTCAAAATTTAAATGTTATTTGTATTTATTATAATAATTACTCAACCGATTTTAATCGTTTGTACCTTGATTGAAAGATCTTACACTCCATATGTTATATCAGTAATAAAAATTCCACATTAGAAAGGTTTATCACTAAAAATTAGTAAGAGCTTTTGCTTTTTATTTTTCCATAGATAACTAGAAATGTAAAATCGCGGAATTTTTGAGGTGTTTCGTTGTATATCTTCCGACTATATCATTAGATCCTGACAAAATTTACAAAAGGACCACCTGGAGAGTATTCTCTTTCAAACCAACAAAAAATTATCAAAATCGGTCCACGTAATACGAAATTATTCGTGAACATCGCTAAAAAATGAACATATATATAAATATATATACATATATATATATATAAAAACAAACTTGTTTGTTTAAACGTCAAAAATTTATTAAAGAAGAGGAAACCGCAAGCTTTCGATTCACAGAATCATCGTCAGGCTAAAATATAATAAGTAACAATTAAATACAATAAATATAATGCAAAATATTGATATTTTAAAATAAAAATTCAGAAATATACCTATTAATAAAGATTTAAATTTGAGAAAGATGTCGTTATCTCAATAAAATTCATGTGACTACGGAAATGTTTGAAAAAATAACAAATCTCTTAGTAACTCAAATAGTTACTAAGGAACGAAAAAAAAAAAAAAAAAAAAAAAAAAAAAAAAAAAAAAAAAAAAAAAAAAAAAAAATATATATATTTTAGCCTGACGATGATTCTGTGAATCGAAAGCTTGCGGTTTCCTCTTCTTTAATAAATTTTTGACGTTTAAACAAACAAGTTTGTTTTTATTTATATTTAACGTCACTACTATTATATTATATTACATATATATATATATATATATATATATACGAGTTGAATTGAGAACCTCCTCCTTTTTTTTGAAGTCGGTTAAAAAAATGATAAGAGTCCATAAATGTGTATGTTTGTTATCAGGAAACAACAAAAAGTTGTAGCAAATAGTGGTCAGTGGTTATTTAGTTTAAAACCACAAAGTAAAATTGCCAGTGACCAGTGGCGTAGGAACGGGGGGTTTTGGGGTTGAAACCCCCCCCCCGAAATTTTTTATGTTCTTAAAATATATGAAATTATTATTACAATTTTGAATTGAATGACCTTTTTTGTGAATATAACCCCCCCCCCCCCCCCGAAATATTCAATGTTCTTAAAGTATACGAAATAATAATAAAATTGAAGTGAATGAATATAATTAACTGCATATATGACTAAAAAAAAAAAAAGGTCTTCAAATTTTAACTGTGACCTTTTTTTTTTAGTCATAAGATTAAATTTTAGATCATTTTGATTAAAAATTGTAAAATAATTTCGCATATGTTGGGACCCCCGAGCTTAACCCCCCCCCCCCCCCCGAAAATGTTTCTTACTACGCCACTGCCAGTGACGTTGAGTGTTTGTATACTAACAATAAATTGATTTGTCTAAAAAGTTTGAGAACGAACCATTATTTTTCTTATTTATCTATTATTATCTATTCAAGAAAAGTACTCGAGATTTTAACGGAATCGTATACACGTTTTGAGAATCACGTACGATCATTATCTCAATGACGTCCGTGTGTCTGTCGGTACGTATGTGAATGTTCTACAGCCTCTACAGAAACTTACAAACATGAAATTCTAAATTTAAAATATTTGTATACTGTAGATGGGCAACTCATATTTTTGAAGATAACCATTAAACCGGAAACGGATATTTACTCTTGTCAAATTTAAATTTATGTATTCGGATTATTATCAAAAACGGCGCGTAGTTGAATTTTTTTTTAAATAAAAATTGTAGAGAAAACTATTCTCTATAATTTTATTCGATATAATCAAATAATTATTTTAAATATATTTTCTTATATGGTTGGTAATAGAGAAAACTGCTTTAAATAAAAGTTCTAGAGAATATTATTATCTTATCTCAGCCTTAATACGTATGCGTGTTTATTTTTGAATGTATTTTATATAGAAGATACGCCACTGTATATTGTTATCATTCACTCAGAAACAGTTAAACAATTTGGTTAAAACAAAACCTTTTAAAAGCTTTTCTTTAATAAGTACTATAGGTACTAAAGAAATAAAAAAGTAAAAAAAAATCAATTCAACAGAGACAGAGAATGTTTTCACTAGTACGACGGTAAAAATAATTAAAACCGAAAGAAGAACTAACAATAAACAGAAAAAGCCGTCTGCTTTTGATTTGTTTGAAACCCGCTTGTATTTTTTAAAATTTAAATCAAATAGAACATTCCTAAATTTTACCGTGCACCTCAAACTTTTAATTTTTTTTTTTTTTTTGATCGCGTCAATTTCAATTCCTAATTTTATTGAATAAATAAAGTTAGATTAGGAAAAATAAAAACTGAAAAACTTTTTTTTTTTTTAGTCGTGCTAATTTATTATTATTATTATTATTATTTTAAATTATTCTCGCGGGCCGCGGGTTGGATAAGCTTGATTTAAGAGGTTCAGGTCTCAAAACGTACAACATCATTTTTAATTTTGTTTACAAAGTACATTGGAATAGTAATTAAATATTTTTAACAATTTTAATAATTCATACGAATGTTAATTGTATACTTAAATACATAAAAATATCTATTGATACGTCCCTGTCACTTATTCTAGTAACATCACACCCCTGTCTAATGAAACACTACAAAAGCAGAATTAAGCGACAGCTTGCATATTAAAGTACACAGTTAATTTTTCTCAGAATTTTTGGCACCCTGTAATCCGATCGATGTGTCACCAGTGATCACATTTCTGATTTTTTTTTTTTTAATTAAAATGACATTAGAAATATCCATACGCAATTTTTTCTGAATTATTTCCTACATTATTTATCAAAATTGTAAATAAATGTATTATATATGAATACATAAAATATTCAAATTAATTTTGTTATATTAATGTTTGCCGAAATGGCAAGAATAATATACATAGGTACTTTTTTATCCTAATAAAATATGACTGAATAACAAGTTTTTGTAATCCATACAATTCATCATAATCTTTCTTCTCTAGTAAATCTTTAACAATGACGTCATGAACGATGATCACATTTCTCTATGTGATTATGACGTTATTTTCGTGACTAAAAATTTCTCACGAATAGTTTCTCGAAACACATAAATCAAGAGCGGATAAAGAAGAGGTTTGGGGTGTTATATACCTAATTAAGTATATTGACATTCTTCTAATTCCAAATTCCAATGTATCCTTAATTTGATCTTATTTTCTCTAATATGAAAATGAATTAATGAATTTGCCCTTGACACAAATGTATAGGTATTTATTTACCAAATTATTGAAAAATAATTAAGTACTGAATATTATTGTACTAGTCATTTAAATATTGAAATTTTTGTTAAAAGTTTGCAAGTAATGTTATCTTAATATTATTTATTGATGGTCAATTACGTATTTTATATTATTCACATTATTTTTTTCGTTATAACAATATTGTTTGTTTTAAATGATAATTACCTTTTATTTATTTGTTTGTTCGACTGTTTAATGATTATTACACTGGTCACTTGGTAAATAATTTTCAAAGAACTAGAAAAATCATTAGTCGCCAAAAAATGGTTTGTTAAATATATTGACACCTATCGAAAAAACTAAAAATATTCAATGGAAATTTTATAACTGCAGAATATCAGAAAAACAAAGACTATGTTGCAAAATGATCAGGCTTTTATTTAAAACCCTAAGGCTAATTATAAACTGGTAATTGTACCCAATCATAGAGCAATGTACGAATTACAAAGTTATTGAACTGCAGTATTGTTTTATTTCATGTAAGGATTTCACTAACATTTATTAAATATAAGAAGGATTTTTTTTATGTATCGTGTGATTATTAACACAATACAAATTTGATAAGACATAGGTAATCAATACACATTATGAGATTTATAAGTTTCACAATATATTAATATATAAATATTAATTGTTGTATATCTCAACACCACTCTTGTTTATCTTAATTAATTGGATAAAATTGAAATGACAGATTTCTTCTGTAATGTCTACTGAATTAAACACAAATATTGATGTGGGGGATTGGATTTGATCGCCGGCTGCTGTAGTCAAGGTGACCAAGGTCGATGTCGCATTGGTCACGTGATCTACGACTTGTATGAATCAGCGAAAGTTTGCCGCGTTCTGTATGGTGGCAGCACCACACCGCACCACGCAATGTGACTCACGATTCTAGGTTATAAAGCCGGCAGTACACACAGTGCCACCTATCGATGTAATAATAAAGTAGTTCACGGTAATGTAGGAATACGTTTGGTTTGTGTCTATGATAAGTTCAGTTCAATAATATTTTGTACTTAATTTAATTAATAAAAGCATTGAGTAAAGAATAACAAGAGAAACAACGCAATGTATTTTGATGAAACGGGGACGATGTTCCAAGCTCCAGGTGGCAGCACTCAAGCCATCTTACAATCGGAACTTGAACTAACTTATTATCCAAGATACAAAATTATCCGTCCCGTACCCCTCGCTTGACAGCTTTCTAAGCGTAAGCTCCGCCTTCACCCAGACAAACTTCATTTATAATGTATTGCTATTTTCTACTCGTGTCAAAGCAATGTGTCTACTAGCAGCTATTTCGCACGTTATGATTTGTACTAATATTTTATTTTTAATAAGTAAATGATTATTAAATAATTATTATTAATTATCTAAAATATAAGAAAGAAATTATCACATGTTTTAATTTAATTTATTGGTTATTGGGTTTAGCCATAAATTATTACTAAGCAAAAAAAAAAAAAATGTGTGTATTTAAGGAAATCTCGAACAACAGTCAACCGATTTAAACAATTATTTCACCGATACAAAGTTAATGATTGCAGAAAGACGTAGGTTATATTTTTCACGCTATTGAATAATTAATATTTTCTCATAAAAATTGTATAAATTGAAAATATTAACTAATACTGATTTAAAAACCAAAATTTTGACTTATATATTATTATTAATTATTAGTATTATATCATCGGATTTTATTTTGGTTATTTTTACAATAAATTATAATTATTACCCTAGTTAAATAAATATCTCAATTTTAGTCTTTTCATTCCCACAGAGATAAGATTATATATAGAATAGACATTTTTAGTAAAACTGATAAATTTTGAATAGGTACCTACTAATCAAGGTCCTACTAATCTAAACATTTTAAGTGGTTTTCATATTACCTAAAGTAAATTTTAAAATGGGGTGTCATTCATAAACATTTCTTTTAACACCTAATATGTATTGTTTACAGCTGAAAGAGTGACCCTAAAAATAGATCTTTTTTCGCCCGTTTGGGGGTCCGCAAATATTTAATTCATTTGTGGTCTATATGATGTCTTATTATGACATATAATATTAATAACAGAAAAAAATTCAATGAGCATTGCAATAGTTTCAAATATACATATGTATAAGGGGTCAAAGTAATTGAAACATGCATGTATAGAACATTCAAATGAAATAAATTATCTAAAATTATAAAACGATGTAAAATATATATTAAATAGTAGGAATTAATTAATTACCAATAACATCGACGATTCAAACAAAAAACTAGCCATAGAAAGAACTATCCCTTCAACTACCCTCTATACACAATATCATTGAATATCATTTGAATGTTCTATACATATGTTTCAATTACTTCGACTCCTAATATCTTTTTAATTAATTAAATTTTTTGTGTGATTAATATCTCATCATAACACAACCACAATTTTATTAAATATTTGCGAACCCCCAAACGGGCGATTTTTAGTCACTTTTTTATTTTGATTATTTGTATAATAAATTGTAATTAATACCCTACTTAAATAAACATCTTAATTTTATGGTCTTTCCATTCAACTGATAACATTTTTAGTAAAACTCATAATTTTAAATAGGAACCTATTTAAACATTTTAAGTGGTTTTCATATTACCTAAAGTATATACATTTAATATGGGGTTGTCATTCATTAATATTTCTTTTAACACTTAATATGTATTGTTTACAGCTGAAATTGATAATGTGCATATATGTATACAGGATGATTCAGCACTGTCGTGCCAAACTTGAACGGTACATCGAGAAAAATATTTTAAGCAAAAAACATTATATAAATATGTGTCCGGAAATTTGTCATGAGGGGGCTACAGCTCTCCAAAGATTTTACTCATAATTAGTTTTTATTTAATATCTTGAGAACCTATTGTGCCATAGTTATGAAATTTGATACAGGGTTTAGTATTAATAAGTGTTATCTATATCCAGTAACAACCAATAATAATTTTGACCAGGGTTGTATGGGCCCAGGAGGCCCGTCGATTTTTATCCAGTATTTTTTGTTCTTCAATTTTTTCCTGAGTTAAAAATTTGAATAAGACTGTATGAGACAAAATACACAAAAATATACATTGCTCATTTATCATAGGATAAACCGTTTACGAGCAATATCGATGCAAAAGAAAGCATGCAGAATTTTACTTAATACGGATGCTTCAAATTAAACAAAATAAATTTATATTTCTGTTCTTTGATTAAAGGTAAGAAAAAAGTTCATGTATACATATATCAACTAATACGTGTCCTCTTAGACCTATAGCCAGTTCTATTAATGTTGCAAGTAATTTACTAACATAACTAGAAAGCGAAACTTAAAATGGCTATTTGTTTGTAAGGATGAATTTTTGGAGGTATATTTTTATTATTTTTTTGTCTTATTTTTTATTATAGATCAAGAATATAAAAATAATTTTTGTAATTTGAAACATCCGTATTAAGTAAAATTCTGCATCCTTTCTTTTGCATTCATATTTCTCGTAAACGGTTTACCATATGATAAATGAGCAAAGTATATTTTTATGTATTTTGTGCCATACAATCTTATTCAAATGTTTAATTTAGGAAAAAATTAAAGAACAAAAAAATACTAGATAAACATCGATAGGCCCACTGGCCCCATACAGCCCTGATCTAAATCATAATTGTTCAATACTGGAAATCGATAACACTTATTAATACTAAACCCTGTAAAAAATTTCATAACTTTAGCACAATGGGATCTCCAGATATTAAATAAAAACTAATTTTGAATAAAATCTTTGGAGGGCTGTAGCCCCCTTACGAAAAATTTCCGGACACATATTCATATAATGTTTTTTGCTTAAAATATTTCTCTTAATTTACTGTTCAAGTTTGGCACGACAGCGCTGAATCACCTGTATATATATACATATATATATATATATATTTTTTTATATATATATATATATATACATACATATATGCAGTACTTGTTATAATTTATGTATATTCAATATTTGTTATCTAACAGTCCACTTAAATTTTCTATACATATTATATATTTATATACACACATATACAGGATGGTCAGGTTTTGAATACAGATATTTTAGGTGATTCCTTAGATCATTGTGAATACAAAATTTCACGGAAAGGGGGGTCTATCTTCAACACCCTCTGAGCTACAGGCTGTTTAAAAAGTTCCTTCAGAGTAGTACTTACAAACAAAGATTATCTCATAACTTCCAAAGTAATGTAACTAGAGCAACCACAATGAGTCAGTTTCATAGATAATTAATCCATTCCGTTACAAGATCCCCAAATGGGGATTATATTTTTTTCCACTTACAATAGAATTATATTATTATAAGTGAAAAAAATAAAAAATAAAATTAAATCCCCATTTGGGGATCTTGTAATGGGTTTACTAACGTATTTTTCAGTATTAGCGTTATTGCAAGCCGTATTTCCAATTCAAAGTTATTGCTCAACAAAGTCCAAAAATATATTTATTTTTTTGAAAATTTTGATGAAAATGACATTTTTCTACAATATGTAATATATTTTATCATTATTTTGGTGTGTCATAATGTTGCCTGCAAATTCACCACACAAAGTTTGGACCTGAGTCTTACAGTTTTCCAGTTATAAATTTATCTAAATTAATCCCCAAAGTAACTTTACCTATCCTATTAAATGAAACAGTCATTCATTTTTTTTGTTTACAATCACATAATTACGCTTTGAGTACTGTTGTAGTTTTAAAATTTTCTAAATAACCATTAATAATAAAATTATGTAATGTATGTAAAATTATGTAGGTAGCAAAATAGTTATTTTGGGGATTAAATTAGATTTTATAACTGGAAAACTGTAAGACCCAGGTCCAAACTTTGTAGGTAACATTATGACACACTAAAATAATTATAAAAAATACCACATATTGTTGGTATTTTTGGAGAAAAATGTAATTTTCATAAAAATTTAAAAAAATATATATATATTTTTTGACTTTGATGAGCAATAACTCTGAACTGGAAATTCAGCTAGCAATAACGCTAATACTAAAAAATATTTTAGTTAATTATCTATGAAACTGACTCATCGTGGTTTCTCAATACTCTATTTCATTTAAGAAAGCGGTGGTTGGGTTTTTGACATTACGATGCACGATACGTACCGTCAAAACCTCGGCAACCACTGTATTCTTAAATGAAATAGAGTATAGTTACGTTACTTTGGAAGTTATGAGATAATCTTTGTTTGTAAATACTACTCTGAAGGACCTTTTTGAACACCCTGTAGCTCAGAAGGTGTTGAAGATAGACTCCTTTTTCCGTACAGTTTTTTTACTCACAATGAGCCAAGGAATCAGCTCCTAAAATATCTGTATCCCAAATCGAACCATCTTGTATATATATTTTTGTACATGTTTAAATTGTTTTAAGATTGCTTAATGACCGTCCCTTACATCTATTTATTTGTATACATTTGCAAATGGAAAGGGAGACATCTGAAGAGCAGTTTGTCTTTAGTCATTTTATATAAATGTAAGTTTTTAATATAGTCTTTGGCTATACGGGCAATCTGGTGTCTGTCAATCCACAACTGAAGACATTAGATTATGCACTTGTTTGAGGCTCCATGCTGTGACCATGATAATTTATGGCGCCTAAGATAGACGACAGTTTGTGTGCATAAAATTTCACCATTCTTGCCACCCACAAAGGGATAATTTATGAGTCTCTTTGTTTACAAATAGATGATTAGTTTTTTTTGAAAATAAACAGATAGAATGTTTCAAACCGTCATATAGAAATAGAACGTTACTTATAATCAAATAGAACGCTTCATTAGAACGTGTCAAATAGTTATATAGAACGTTTCAATATAGAAAATTACATATAGACAGTTTCATAGCATATATATAGACAATATAAACATTATTATTAATATTGAATTGAATTTAAGTGTGTGTGGTGAGTGAATCCTTTTCATCGTATCCTTCGCCCATTCGTACATTACAAGAACCAGCCAGATCATCAGGCCAAGGTAAGTCAATTTTATATTAATAAATATATAAATAAAATAAAATAAAATAAAAATTAATAGTGTTAAAATATAACGCAAAATTTACAGTCCACTTTTAGTTACCATCAACGCATTTATAGATTAAAACAAACAGTCTTTTTTAAATTCTACAACAATAATCTCCTAGATCCTAGGAGATTTTCATAATCCAATTAAAGTTTAGCAAGTGTTTTTTTACATAATGGCTGTCGTTGCTCATAAGTGTGTGTATATAAATTGTGAAAATTCTAGAAAATACCACAAAAATTTGCATTTTTTTAAGTTTCCCATAAAAAATTCTGTGATATGTGAAAAATGGGTTTTCAATACTGGCAATAGTAATCTTTTAAAATGTGAAAGTGATGAACTAGCGAATAAGTGCATTTGTGAAGAACATTTTTCTGAAAGGTATTTTACCAATAATTTTCACAAGAGGCTGATCTCCGATGCAATACCAAATCACTTTAAATTCCCGGCTTCAGATCCAGAACCAATTCCGAGCACAAGTTCAGCGTGCAATATGTTAATCCGAACACCAACGAAAAGAAAATTAGATTTTTCAACAATAAATGTTTCACATTCACCTGAATTAAAAGTTCTAAAATCCGGTGCACTAAAAGCCTACAAAAGTTCTAGAGAAATTAAAAAAAAACTTCTAGAAATATCTCCAAAAAAATATAAAAAGGGTGAATTAGAAAATGAAAATGCGGTTAAATTATGCATAACAGAAATGTTATCGCCAAAAAAAAATTATAGTCCCAAAAATAGATTACGTAATATAATAAAAAAACAGCAAGCTCTTTTAATGAATAAAAGGACAATAATACATAGACTAAAGAAGAAACTTAATTTATTATCAAAAACAAATTTTTTAAATCAACTATTACACAAAAATTCTGAACAATCACGAACATTAGTAAATATGCAGTTGTATCATAAAAAACAAAAAAAGTGGATGCGTGAAGAAAAATTATTGGCTTTGTCATTATATTATAAATCGCCATCTCTTTATAAATATATGAGACATTTAAATATAGTGTTACCTAGTGTAAGTAGCATTCGCCAATGGCTACAAGTTTTTAATTTAAATACAGGTGTACAAACGGAACTGTTAAAAACTTTAAAACTAAAAGTGCAGTGTATGAACAAAATGGAAAAAGAGTGCACGTTATTAATGGACGAGATATCATTAAAGAAAGGACTCTCTTATAATAATTACCACGATTTAATCGAAGGGTTTGAAGATTTTGGCTATTTAGGACGTACAGCAAAATTAGGCAGCCATGCTCTAGTTTTTATGGTCAGAGGTTTACTTTATAAATGGAAGATACCGATTTGCTATTTCTTATCCAATGGTCCTATGAAAGGGCAGATATTAAAAGAACTGATAATTATTGTTGTAAAAAAACTTTTCGATATTGGGTTAAAAGTGCGTGTTTTAACTGGTGATCAGGGTTCGAACAACAGAAAAGCTTTCCATCTTCTAAACTCTGATATTGAAAAACCATACTTTTATATTGATAAAAAGAAAATATATACTTGTTTCGACGTCCCACATTTAATTAAAAGTTTAAGAAATAATTTAATGAAAACAAATTTATTTATTAATGACGAACAAGTAGCTTGGAATGACATAAAACAACTACATATTTTAGATACTTCCTCAGTAACTTTTAGAAGTATTCCCAAAATTACTCAAACACACATAAACCCCAATAATTTTCAAAAAATGAAAGTAAAATACGCAACACAGATTTTTAGTAAAACTGTTGCAGTATCAATGCTTACCGCTTATAAAACGGGAGAATTGGTAACTCCCACGGTTTTAAATACATCAAATTTTATAAACAAAATTAATAATATTTTTGATTGTTTAAATAGTAGAGTTCTTAACGACAGTAATCGGTTCAAATGTGCTCTTTCTACAAAAACAAATTTAGTGGAACAAACTTTAAGAGAAGCTATACCTTGGATTAAATCGTGGAAATTTATTGATAAAAAAGGACAAGTACGCAGTAACGTATATTTTATTAATGGTTTTGTTCAAACCATATATGCAATATTAAATTTATGGGATGATTTAAAAAATGATAATTATACATATTTGTTAACATCGCGTATTCAGCAAGATCCATTAGAAAATTTATTTTCTGTTATTAGAAGTAGGGGTGGTTATAACCCATACCCTACTTGCAGAGAATTTAGACTTGCATTACAACACAATATGCACATACGAATGTTAGATCACACAGAGACACCAAATTGTGAAATCAATGATGACGATGATGACATATTGGTTGATATTGATATAAATACCATAACTCAAAGTGAAAATATATCTGAATATTCATTATCAGATGTTTCTAATGGAACATCTGATAAAAGTAATGATGATCCTGTTGAGCGGAATGTTAACAATTTCTCAATAGAACAATGTTCAATTGTATACGTTGCTGGGTACTTTGTTTATAAAACATTAAAAAAGTTTGACAATTGTGAAACATGTGTAAAACTATTATGTAAAGATAAGTGCACGTTAATAGACAAAAATGAAATTTTATTAGTACTTAAGGATTATGCAGATTCTGACAGAATTGCATATTTAAAACGTCCTAGTCAATTGTGTGTAAACATTGTTGAAACTCTTTTAAATATATTTAATAAAAATTACGACATTATTAAAATTCAATTTGGTATTAAAAAAACATTAAAAAAAATAATTATAAATAAAATGAAAAAAAAATTTCCAATCTGTTTCAATGAAAACACTGAATGTTATAAACATTTAATATTTTTAATCAATATTTTCATCAAAATTAAATTATTAAAATCAATACAGTGGTTTAATAAAGAAATTGAAACAGAAAAATTAAAACAAAAAAAACTAAAAAAAGTTCAACATTTGTAATTATTTTCTCCATATATTTATTTATTTATTTCATTATACATATATCTTTCGCAAATTCACATAATAATATGTTGAAATTATAGTTAAAGAATGAAATAAAAATTTTAATTCAATTTTAAATTTTTTAATTTTATTTGTATTTGATCTAAATTTTCTTGATTTCTAGTAGAATAATATATATAATATAATATGTTTGATAATATTTTTTAGCGAAAATTAAATTGATCTTTTTCAGAAGTATATTAATTTGTTTCCCACGTATACATTTTTCTTATCAATACTCCAAAAAAGTGTATACTATCTAGGTACTAATTTTATATTATTATTTGCTAATACTATTTAATTAAAATTACTATAATCTCTAAACTTTATAAATTGTGTCTTATTTACATTCAATTTTAAACTATTTCTATCGAACAAATCAAATAAGTCAGTCATGTTAATATTATTATGTAAAGAATTATTGTCGCAAGAGTGTTAAATACATATGATTAAGGTATCAGCAGGCCGATGCCTGAACTCCTCCCTCTCAGCGAAGTAATGACAAGAAGTCGGTCCCACTGGGGGGGAAAAAGGAGTGTCAGGAGGGGGTTTTAGTGGGTATTGGGCGCTCTGTCCTGAGTCCCACACTACACGGTGTAAATCGCCGGGTGTGCGTAAACAGCATTTCCCCCTCCTGGGAAAAAAAAAAAAAAAAAAAAAAAAAAAAAAAAGTACCCAAAACAAGTTTGTTTTTTTTTTGTAAAAATATTCGATTTTGAAACTACCGCCAAATATTTTGGTTTCAACCAAAATACTTCCGGTGTGGGTCATTTTATTTAATTTTTTTATGTAGTTTCGAAATTATCTAAACATTATTAAATTTGATCAAAAACTTTTAAAGTTACACTTGTTATAAGATGTCTTATTTAAAAAAAAACGCTATATTCACACCCTCCAAATTGCACCAAATTTTTTTGCAAAACAATATTTTTTTATCCTGAGCTCCTAAGTGAGATATAATTTCTATAAAACACCTAAATACTCGTGTATTAAATATAAGGATTTTTAGGAATTTTGAGTGTTTCTGAAATGTCGGGGCTTCTGATAATCGAATAAAAAATATACCACTTAATTCGTTATGAAATTTTCTACAAATCTACATCAACTTAATTTCTTTAGATTAATTTAAAAAATTGCTAGTATAATCGGTGACGTACGTGTGCCCTTTTAAACCTCTTGGAAATGCTCATATATATAAAATTATAAAAAAATATTTAATTATTAATTATTAAAAAAATATTTAAGTCTATTAAGAATATTTTTTCAAATATTTTTGAAAATTTTGATAATAATGATAAATATCCATTGCGTTTTCTGAATATGGGAACAACGGGAACAACCATTGCTGTTTTAACTTTGTTTGGATAGACACCTGATGATAAACAACAATAAAAAATATAACTTACAATTAGATATACCTATATTAGATTAGTGTTAATTAATGATGCACAATTATTTTATAATAAAAATAGGAACTGCATCCCATTCAACAGAAAAAATATATGTATATTTTATTTTGAATTGTATTGTAAATTTCAGAATTATTTGTAGGTACAAATAATTATTTTTATTTTATTTATTTTTATTAAAATGTAAATGTCTTTGGACCCGACTGGTTCCTTTAGACAGCCATTGTGTGGTAAAAATAATTGTTTTATTAAAATTATTATTATTATTAAATTTCTTATTATTATTAAATTTATTATTTTTATTAAATTTATTATTATTTATAAAATTATTGATATTTATTTTATTATTACATTTAAATTCGGATTTGATATGTTTAATTTTATTGTATTATAAGAAAATAAGACATCTTAAAACAAGTGTAACATTAAAATTTTTTGACCCGATTAAAATATTGTTATGATATTTGAAAACAACATAAAATTTTTAAAAATGAGCTATTCCGGAACATTATTGGTTGAAACGAAAATATTTTGCGGTGGTTCCAAATTTGACTTTTTAAAAAGAAAAAACAAGCTTCATGTTTTGGTTTCGCATTCGGCCAAACATAAATATCCGCCTCTGAAACCAATTTCAAATGAAAGTTAAAAAAAATAAATAAATAAAGAGATTGGAGCCCTATAACTTGCATAAAAAGGGAAATTTCGAAAAATAACTAACTTTTTATTTTATTTACATATTCAGTAATGTAACATCAGGTCAATTAAATTTTTTACTGCTAAAATAACCTATTTTAATGCAAAATTCTATTGTATTATTTATAATAATTTATATATTATATAGCATACATGCAATAATCTCAAATAATTTTAACATTACATATTCTTCTTGTTCTATTTAAAAGAAAACGATAATAACATAATAACAATAAGTATATATGTAACGAATAATTCTTGCAATATCTTTGTATCAGTGTTAGTCGACGTAATATAAACATCACGCTCGTAAATCATTCAAAGAGGCGGAGCTTAGAATCTGGCGATTTAGCAGAGTCGAAAACCAGATATAATTAATAATTTTATCAATAGGTACCAGCACTTCCTGGGGCTCAAATAGTGCATGGTTCATATATCTACTGCGTTTCAGTTCTCCCGTATACGTTGTTTCTCTTGTTATTCTTTACTCAATGATAAAAGTAATAATAACTAATAAAATAAAATAATTGAACGTAAATTGAAAGCTTACCTTTTCTTATTAATAAACTTGTAACTCTCCTAAGCGCTTCTCGGGGTGATCTATGAAAGAATTTGGGTGTAAGATTTGGTGGCAGCGTTAACGGTTTTCTGGTGGTATTACAATCCCAAGGATTGTGTCCATGTCCAGGTGCTAATCGGTCTAAATGTTCAATTGATGCTGGCCTATGATTTCGATGTCTTGGATACCACCCTCTTCCTGGTCCTCCCGCAAGCCTTAATAATTCTGCACCTGCCATAGCTTGTTCCAAACCTGAACTAGACATACCTCTTCTGTAACCTGTGTTAGTCATTCCGGCCAATGTATTTAATGTGCCCATCGTACTACTTTGCCTTGGAGCTGTTCTACTACCTATACCTGGAATTTCAGGGGTTTTTCTAAGTGGCGTTCTTGGTATATCACAACCTCTGGCAAATATTGGTGTTTCTGGTAATGAACATGATGTTTGCATATGATGCTCTTCACGTGGACTTTGTGAAGAGCGTTTTAAGAATGTGGTTCTACGTTTTGTTCCCGGTAAGTCAGTAGGTAGAGTTCTTCGTTCGGGTGGTGCTTGATAGCCTGAGTTCATTCTACGTCCTCTACTGAACCCGGCATCCATTGAACGAGTCTTTAAACTATTACTACCTGGTTCACGATGCGGTGGCACAGCTGGTGGTTCGGAACTGGCAGGCAATGTGTCAGCTCTAGTTTTTTGTACAGGATGAACAATTTCTTGATACTCATCTTCATCTTCTTCAACTGGTGATGGCGGTAATGGTGGAAACTCATGTTGCAAAACTTCAACTCTAACTGGAAAATCAACAGAACTTGAACTCGGAATTGGCCAATCTTGATGATGTGATAATAACATTTCTTTTGCACTTTCAGATTTTTGAATACCATTTCTTTTTGCATTTCTGGGACAATCTGATTGATGCCTGTCTTGTGCAATTTGTCTATAATATTCATCTGATTTTCTTATTTCAACATTACTATTTGATTTCTGTATTTCATTTCGTTTTGGGATGGCACTGTATGGAATTATTTCATCTTCATCTACTATTCTAATTCTAGTTGGTGTACAAACTTTAGGCTTTGAATCAAAAATGTTCTTTGGTTCATCTATATAAAGATGTGAAACATCAATATCTTTTCGTTCTAGTAATTCACTGATGTTCTGTTCTATTTTTCTAAGAGGCGATATTTCTGCACTATTTTGTCGAGGACTCTCGACATCTTCCTCTTCTTCTACAGTAACTGTCAACTCTCTTCTAGGTTGATAATCTTCTGCCGACAATGCTGGTAAAGAAACCACTCTCACTAAATTTGGAGATGGTTGCGCAGTAAATTCTGTCGGTGTTTCTGTAAGAGGAGGGGTGTACATTTCAATAATACCTTCCTTTACTAATGATTTAAAATTGTCAAAGGTTGTACTGTGCTTCTTAAAATCCGAATATCGACCTTGTGATGTACTTGATTCAGAGTGAGATAAAGGACTGTTAGAATCTCTAGAATTATTTAAATCCAAACTATATCTTGATTTGGGTGAATTTAATTCTTGACTTAATCGTGAATGCGGTGTACTTAAATCAATACTAAATCTAGAACTAGGCGTGTGAAGCTCTCTGCTGTATCTCGAACCATTAAAGTCCATACTAAATCTTGAATGTGGTATACTTAAATCAGAACTGAGTCTTGAATTTAAAGACGAATTAGAATTTTGTGTACTGCTTACATAATTTAATGGCTTTCTGTCTTTTCTTCCACGTCTTATAACATATGTTCCTCCGTTACTGATATCTGATGATTGTAATTCATCAGGAAGTACAATAAGATCATCTGAATCAGAGAACGGTGATATGATTTCATCTTCTGTACTACAGGGAGGTGGGTCAGGCCAATCCTCGAGTCGATTTGGTATCGAACTTGTACTAGAATGCGACATGTCTCCTGATTTTCTTCTTCTTCTTCCACCGATTACTTTTGTGCTTCCGGGAGTTAACAATGCATCATCGTCAGAGTTTCCTAACGATACTTCCCAAGCAATACTGTTTCTTTTAGAACTAGCTGGTGGTGGCGGAGGTAGAAGTTCTTCTAACGAATCATCAGAAAAATGTTCATTATCAGGAAGTGAATTTAGTTCATTGTTATCTTCGTTTTGATTTGAAGAAAGATTATCATTACTACCAAGGCGGTGGCGACAGACTTCTCTATGACGGTCAGATGCTCCGGGCACTGTCCGCGGAGGCATCCAAGTGGGAGATCCGAGGGGATTGGCAACACGTGCATCGTATGGAAGACTAGCGTATCTATATCCGGGCGGAAGGGGAGCTGGCTGTAGTTGAAAACCTAGTTCACCCTTCTCCCATCCATATGGACGCTGATGGCGAGTTTTGGGCTGAAACAAAAGAAAAGTAAAAGTCATTGTAACATCATATTGATTGTTCTTATGATATTATATATATGATAGATATTAGTAAATTAATAATATTATGTTACTATTTTATAAATTATCTATACAAAAGTAAAATGTAATCTAAAAATTGTGGGAAAAAAGCTAATGCTTAAGGCAGTGGTTTATAATTTTTTTATCTTTGATTTATGTTCTATTAAATTTTGGAACATCTGCTTCTCCCAAACTCTTTGTGAATCACTGATAACTGAAAGTGGACATGAAAAATGCAGATAAAGGTCCCAAAAGTATTTTTAAGTGCTAAATATTTTTACTACAACCAAGGATAGTTTATGGATTTAGTTGATATTAGATCCATTAAACATTTTTCATATACATATAAATATGTAATATAGTAAAAAAAAATTAAAAAATATTATTAAAAAAATTACTATATCATATTATATTTTATTTCTATAAAATAATATTTTATTAGATAAATTAGTTTAAGGTAGTAAGAACATTACTTAATAGAATTGTCTACAAGAATTCTAAAATATGTGAGGCCTTCATATTGTGCAAGTTTGACTCTGTGTTTCTTGTTTTCATGATAAGCAAGATTTATAGAAAGGCATTATGCAACACAATAAAACCACAATCTACACCAAAGACATGGGTGGGTGTTGATTATTATGCATGTCTGAATCATGTCCGTGTTGTATGATTTATCAGACTGAATATGTCATATACGATGTGATTTATACCGGAATTTCACATATAATAACATAAATTGTATAAAAATATTGCTAAATTACTATATTGTTGTAATGGGATTAATTTAAAAATTGTTAATACCCAACATACAGGGCCAAATAATATTTGGATTTTAGAGAATATATATTTTTGATCTTCTTTAAAAAGTTTCAATTGATTTAATTGGTTATAATAAATTATTTTAAATATATTCCCCACTTTTAATATCGAATAAAATACCAGTTATTTCCTATATAAAGTCACGATTGGCCAATTTAGTCGCTAAACCTTCCAATTTGCTAATTATCGGGCCGAAATTATTCTTCAATCTGACCCTGTTTGCGCAAGAGCGTGAATACATGGGGGTCTAGCACTCGAATTACTTTAATCGCGCTTATTTTAATTAATTTCAATATATTAAATTAGATTATCAATTTAAGTATTAGTATCATAATGTTAAGTATTGTTAAGCGTGAATCTCTCACGGGATGCGGGACGCGATTCGCTCGCATCGATTCTGACAACCAACTTAGGTATCAATACTGAAACACCTAACGATAAATTACAGTCCAAACAGCACAGATTTATTGAATGTGTAGATCAGTGCTGGCTAATCTGCGGCCCACCGCGCTCTTTTGTGCGGTCCGTGGCCACATTTGAACAAATTATATTTTATAACGTTTTTTTAAGTAACGAGTTAATTAAAGTGTCTGAAACTGGTTTTATTTTCCCTTGAAATATTTGAACTTAACTAAAAGTTTTAATTGTTAAAATTATTTTTTTAGTACAAAATAAGAATTTTAAGTATTTTTTTTTTTGATTGAATTTTTTCGTTTTACGCTATTTATATTATTTATTAGACGGGCAGCGGTGGATTTACGTTAAATGTCGCCATGGGCAAAAAAAAATTGCCGCCCCTCTACCAAGGGAAAATATAACCTATTTTCTTCAACAATCACATATTTAAATATGCGATTGTTGAAGTAAACAAATATGGGCGAATGTAGTTAAAGAGTTGGTACACAGATGGCAGTAAGTTGATCAGCTCGTTCAGAATGAAAATCGCGCGCTAATTCGAAATCAGTACCTAGTTCAATTGATAGATAGGATCGATAGGATATTTGAAAGATGAGGGCAATCGAAATCGTCAGAAACTGTTTACAAGATGTAGAAAAATCGTTTTGTTAATCAGAGTAATTTTTGTATTCCTTTTTTTAGTGTTGTGTATTAAACTAAAAAAGTTGTATTCTCCCAGAATCTGCCACCCCCCCCCCAAATTTTGCCGTCCTGGGCAGTAGCTCATGTTGCCCATGCCTAAATCCGCCGTTGTAGACGGGAGGTTTTTCGCCGCGCGGTTTTTAGCCAATGTGTGATCTTTTTTTTAAATTTAACAATAAGTGAAATAAAATTATGATAATTAAAAAGATGAATTATTAAAGATCTTATCAAGACTAATTCTATCTATTTTATCAATTAATAACAATGTACTTATTTCAACGAAGGTGTGTATACTTACAAGTGTTGTTTGCGTAGCAGTAGTAACTCCAGATTTCTGGCCGTTGATGAGGTAATCCAAATTACGTTTATTGAGTTGCCTCTGTGGACTATTGTTCACTATTTCGATTCTCGCCTGATTCAATGCAAAAGCTTTGTTATTGTTGAGTCGTCGGCCCCCTCCTCCTGCAACGCCCGTTTCACTGCCGCCGCCGCCGCAGCTATTGCTTCTCGTTGCCGAATTCCCCGGGGAAACTCTAAAATAAAGGGGTAACTTGTAATTAATTTTTGTACTGTATGATTGGTGGAAATGCGGACTAATGTTTGTGTATAAATACTTTATATGATGAATAAAATATGTGAGTGGCATGGAATAGTCGATCAGAGTGAACAAAAATGTTTGACAGACTTCTAGAAAATTATAAGATCTGTAAGTTGAAAATAAAATTTGTTTTTCTAAACAGTGTCTGCATTTTAAATTTACTGTTATTCAGTTTTGAATCAGGAGAGTTTACTTTAGGAAGGAATTTGAAAATATCGGAGAGGGAAAATTTGATGAAAAAAAGTGTGATGAACATTTTTCTTTCATTTATATACATAGAGATAAAAAAATATTTTATTGTGGCCAAAGATAATTTTATTTTATAGACACAGGTTGTCGAATTATAGAGGTAGCAAAACAATAAGAATTGAGTCATAGAAGGTAAAATGTATTGAAAATATCTCCTTCGAGTAATATAATAGAGGTTTCGGAGTTTTAAAGGAAGGGAACATATATTTTCTTTGATTTATAGAGGATTTCGATTTACCGATGTTCTACTGTAATTACTGTAGATACTGACAAATATAGGTGAGAAGTAGAAAGCCAAAAATCATTTAAAAAATGAGATAAGTGACCACTGTGAATATAACACTGATTCGAAAGTATATAGACATTAATCTATCGGTCGAATATTTGCGAAATAGGGCACAAAAATTTGTTTTACTGGAATAAAAATTAAGATAAAAACATATTTATACAGGGTGAGTCATATCAGGTGGAACAAACGTGAACCGTGGATTGAGAAAAATATTTTAAGCAAAAAAGTTTATATGAACATGTGTCCGGAAATTCTTCGTGAGGGAGCTACAGACCTTTGAAGATTTAGCCCAAAATTAGTTTTTATTTAATTTCTAGAGAACCCGTTGCGATACAGTTATGAAATTTGATACAGGGTATAGTATTAATAAGGAGGCCCGTCGATTTTTTCCTGAGTTAAAAATTTCAATAAGACTGTATGACACAAAATACACAAAAATATACTTTGTTCATTTACCATAGGATACACTGTTTACGAGCAATATCGATGCAAAATAATGCATGCAAAATTTTACTTAATACGGATGCTTCAAATTACACAAAATAAATTTATATTCCTGTTCTTTGATTAAAAGTAAGGAAAAAGTTCATGTACATATATCACCTAATACGTGTCCTCTTAGACCTATAGCCAGTTTTATTACTGTTGCATGTACCTACTTTACTAACAAAACTAAAAAACGAGACTTAAAATGGCTATTTGTTGGTAAGGATGAATTTTTGGAGGTATATTTATATTATTTTTTTGTCTTATTTTTTATCATAGAACAAGAATATAAATTTATTTTTTGTAATGAGAAGCATCCGTATTAAGTAAAATTCTGCATGCTTTCTTTTGCATCGATATTTCTCGTAAACGGTTTATCCTATAAGCAAAGTATATTTTTGTATATTTTGTGCCATACAATCTTATTTAAATGTCAAACTCAGGAAAAAATTAAAGAACACAAAAATACAAGATAAAAATCGATGGGCCCACTGGCTTCATACAGCCCTGATCTAAATTATAATTGCTTAATACTGGAAATCGATAACACTTAGTAATACTAAACCCTGTATCAAATTTCATAACTTTAGCACTATGGGTTCTCCAGATATTAAATAAAAACTAATTTTGGGTTAAATCTTCGAAGGTCTGTAGCTCCCTCACGAAGAATTTCCGGACACATGTTCATATAAACTTTTTTGCTTAAAATATTTTTCTCAATCCACGGTTCAAGTTTGTTCCACCTGATATGACTCACCCTGTATATAAATAAGTTAGTTTTTCTTTTGATAAATGTAGCAAGTTCATATTAAGCCAAAGGCTGCAGTGTTAGAGGTATTAAACCCTCCTCATCAATCACTATCTAATCTAATCTAATCTAATCTAAAGTTCATATTTATAAAGGTATTAGAATAAATTGTAAGTGAATTCTGTAATATATGTAATAATTAGTATATGATTTTCAGATAACTATTTTTTAATGATATTTTTAGTTCATCACATCAAAAATTATTGCCCAAAAAACTAAGTATATTCAGTAATGTTTAGTATTTCATATTCTTATAAATCTTATTATATATGTATATAATCTTTAATGTAGGTAATAGGTATACATATTTGTATGATAAAATATAATTGTAAAAAGTATGTAAGTTAATTGACATATCTTTTTGTTGTACAAAATACAATTTGTAAAATTTTAAAAGGATTTTAAGTGACCTAAGTACATTTTAATTTGCAAGCTTATCACGTTGTTTGTATTGGATACTTTCGACGATCCCGCATTTTCCGTATCTATCGGTTTAACAAGGACCCTCCTTCCGGTAAACTATTAATGTATTCTGTAAAATGCAAAACAGAAAGCCTGCCCATCGAGCGGTTTTACCCTTCCAACTAATTAACTAAAACTGTTCCCTCGACACTTCCAGTAACAGAAAGAAGGATTGTGATTAACATTTTTGCTTCTTATTGTAATCGAACTAACTACACATTCTGTGGTCACAAATCAAAGATACTTTTTTTGCGCGACTTGTGTAATTTTTTAGAAAATATCTTGGATCATAATTGGTGAATCATTTAAGGATTTTGAATGCAGCTTCTTATAATCTTTTTTAGTTATTTTTTGTATAAATGACTATTTAACTCTTATAGTTTCGCTCTGTCCGTCTGCATTTCTATATAAATTTTATACCGATTAAGATGAAATCCAACATATAAAACGGAGACAGGGACATACTTCAGGAATAGAGGTTGCCGCACGGCAAAGATGACTAGGATAAGGTATTGGGTGTTACACACTAAAAGTATATAAATTCATCTAAAGTTATATCTAGGAAACCCACCGTGGTAGAAGCGTTTTAATCAATCTCTCCGCTTCTTCTGGCGGTGGCGGAAAATCAAATTGTCCCGGAATAACAGTCCTATTATCCGCCGTATCATTCGTGACTTCTTCATTCACTGGTTTGAAACTCAACGCGAACTTTGTTTTCCTGCCATTCATACTCATGTAGCCATCGTCCTCTGATTGGTGGCCACCGCCGATGGACGGACTCTCGTCTTCCGGCGTCGACGAGACATTACCGGTACTCGGTGTCTCGGCGTGTGTCACCACCACGTCAGTCACACTCTGGTGGATCTGCTGATTAGCGTTCTCGATGTCGTCGAACTCGGAGAGCACTCGGTCCAGGAGCTCGAGTGAACTCTGTACGTCGTCTGTGCCACTGTAAAGTAAAGATGAATATTTAGAATTCACATAAGATCATCCTTTTTCACTTATAGGAGGTAGATATTAATGTGATTAAGTGACAGAGGCAAAGTGATTATAAAATTATATAGAGGTATACCTATACTTTATTTTCGATGTTCTATGTAAGTGATAGTTATATACAATATACATATTTAATTAAAATATGCCGAAAGAATGTATACAGTAGATTATTGATTATCAAATGTCGTATTAATCGGTTTGCGGATGGTAATTACAATATTGAAACTAAGGCCAATTTTTCCTGGTATTTGTATAAAAACTGATATTTCGGCATTTGTATTACAAATACTTTACTGTTGCGGATTAACTAAGGTGGTAAAAACTTTTTTAATAACATTTTCAAAGATCTATTCTAATATAATAAAAATAGAAATATGTTATGTATTGATAAAAATACCTTACATTTTCGTTCACATACATTCATTTCATATAACACGTTGACGTATGACAACTTTTAAATCCGAAAGAGCGTGGAGGAAATATTATAACATATGAAATGTTACACATAATAAATCACATTCGTACTCGGAATGACCTTTTATTCTGTTTGCGCTGTCGATTCCAGGCACTCTGGGTTATTCAAAAGCGGGCACACACTGTAATATCAATTTCACATTCCGTACAGAAGTGATCTGAAATGGCTTCCATTACGTTTTGCATTCCGCCGATTGTAAAATTGATAGTATAATGAACATGGAGCACTTTTAGTACGGTTATGTTGCAATGCGAGACATTCCCCTGTTTTGAAGACACGTAAAACGGCGTTGGCGAAATTTAACGGCAATCGACTATCTGTAAAATGATTTATAAAAATTGCTATCGGCAAGAGCGTAGTTTAAAATAATAATAGCGATTGGCAAGATATTATATGTATTTTTAAATCTCTCATCATCTCTATAGTAAGATAGAATTGTCCTATTATATCATACTAATATATAAATTTTGTGGGCTTTATCTGTAATCTGTACAATGCCAACATTTTGAGCTTTTTGAGTGTATATATTATTGTACAGGTAATAGGACCCAATTTGATAGTTTGAATTTTTAGTTGTCAGTATTTGCTTGCTTATTCTGAATAAATTTGAATACTTCTGAAGCGATTTTGATGAAACTTGCACAATAAGAAAACCTGATTCTAGTGTAATGAGAAGCTGAGCAGTTGGTTGGGCAGACCGTATATATATGACATTACTTATATTTTAATCTTATTAGAATCTGATAAAATAGTTAGTTATACTTAAAGATTAATAAAACTTATTCTACTATTTATAATTATTTTTTATTCTACGATAATATTTATCAACATTGATCCAGTCAATTATCTTTTCGATAAACAGAGGAATTACGTATATATACACACATAAAATGTGTTGTAATCATGAATAAATTCGAACTCAAAATTTCAACGAAATTACACGTTTTGTTGATCCCTGAATCACGTACGACCATTATCTCAATGACGTCTGTGTGTCTGTTGGTTTGCGAACGCTCTACACTACTCTACAGCGTACGATGAATTTAAAAAAACTTAGAATTTTAAATTTGTCGTTATTGTAGGTATATGCTGCGCACCTCTTATTTTTGAAGAGAGTTACTAACAATAAGCCGGAAACGGATGTTTACTCTTCTACAATAATAGAACAAATATTATCAATAACATTTTGATTTATTCGTTTCTGTATTATGATGTATAAAAAGTCTTATGGCGGTCACAGCAGTTAATTATTTACGTGTACGTGTCAGTTTAACGTAATATAGTAAATATTTTTTTTTACATTCATTTGCACTTCATTACGATGTTTTAAAAATAACATTACGATGGCAGTTTATCATTGAAATTTCCTTGTTTTTATATTTACAGAAAGATTTAATGTTGTATACTAATTGTCAAAGCAATTAACACTGTCGAATATAATAAAAATGTTAAAAAACATCGCCTTTCGTCTCAATGAAGAGATCTTTTTAAATAACACAATTAAAATTTTAATTTAATTTAACATGTATATTTTATACGTGCATGCTTTCATTATTAATTAGCTAAATAACAGAGGAAAATAAATGTTTTCGTTTGCATTAAATATTTATAATTTTAATTTTTAAGTCTTTTAAAAATTAAGATATGACGTTCATAATTTAGGTAGGTATTTTATAAAATATTAATTAGAACAACACTTCTAATATAATAAAATTAAAATATTTTTTTCAAATTATTTTGTCTCGGTGAAAACTTATTATTTTAAAGACACATAAGTATCGAAAAACCTATTGTTTACATTTACGCTGTCTCAAGAATTCTTTCACAGATAATGCCTCTCAAGTATTCAAGACAAAGGAATATTTTAGTGTTATGGTTTCTGTATTCTAATAGTCTTGCAATTCTGCGCACGTATAGTATAATAGCAATGTTTACAACTGATTGAAATATTTTTTGTCACTTAATATTCTCCCTTTAGCTATGTTTTGTCAAATCCTGTGTTTACGTAGTGAATAATAATAGCCAAAATAATAGTTATATAAATAGAGCTGTATCATAATAATTATATTTACAAAGTTAATGAGCGGTATTAGAATTTGGCTACTAAAATATTATTTACTATTTTCAGACTTTAAATCTAATTAAAATATACGTACCGGATGTAGAGTTTAACTATGGAATATTAACATTATTTTAGATACATGCAAAAATTTGCACTGTAGTCCATAAATTATATTGTTTTTTCTTAAATATTTGATGTTTCATCCAAAATCCTTAGTTTTTAAATTTTAAATTTCGTGTTTAGTCACCAAAAGAAGTACTTATTAATTATTAACAAAATGCAGAAAATAGGATGATCTGAATTGATATCTTAAACATTATTGATTTATAATTTAAATTTAAATAGGTATTAGAAACTTTAATTTTTGATAAATAACAATTTAAAGTTGTAAAACAGTCGAAAGTATTCTATTTTTGCAATTTGTTAATAATTTTTAAGAACTTCTTCGAGTACGAAAAGTTTTGGATCGAGCTTTACAAGAAAAAAATATATAAACATATCACGGGTAGAAAAGTTGACTTGGGCCAAGACATACTTGTTTTATATATAAAGAAAACAATATTTTCTTAATATAAGAATGTACTCTTAATCCAGAAAATGATTATTTCTCTTTAAAGTAATATTGTCGGACGAAAACAATAATATACTTGGATTAAGAATATATTCTTACATTAAGAAAATATTGTTTTCGTTATATATGTATATAAAACAAGATTTTCTTGGCCTAAGTCACTTTTCTACCTGTGTTATTGGTACATATATGTATTTGAAATAATATTGATTTCGTTATGTTCTGTAGTTATATTTTCACCCTGCATGTGAATACTATATACTTAAATTATATTCAATTTTGGAAAGTTAGATTGAAAACAAAAAACATTTGATGAAATTAGGTAGGTACTATGTATATTTACTTCCACGTTTATCACATTATAGGGTTATTTTGAAAAATCTCTCGCTTTTAATAACTATTTTTACCAATTACGAATTTTTGTAAATACCTGCGTATATACCTATACATAGTGACCATAAACATATAAACTGCGTTAGATTGGGGGAAAAATCACGGTTGCGTTACAAATCGGACGCAATTAGTGTCACCCACTACCCGGATCTCAAACCTCCGCCGTCGATTTAAAATCTAATCAAAATACGAAATTACGACAGATAACGAAAGCGCGCACACATATAAATGCCGCTGGCTTGAACATCGTAAATGAAATTCAGAGTTATTGATTTTCCAGACGTTATTACCGGAAACTTTCACATAAATTTCAATGTTTATGCATATTTGTGTATTTCAATTTTAAAAATTATCTATAGGTGTAGTATAAACAGACAGAGTTTGTTTTATCTTACCTTTGAAATATGTGCGCGAATTTATAAAAGATATAGTAATAATATACATACTTTTATGCGAAAATAGTGTACATTGTTGAATGTATATTGTTTATTTATGCTTCAATTTTGTGTATTGTAAAAATGCAGGTACTTAAAATAAGTAAGTTTAAGGTATTTCTCGGGGAGAAACAAGGTACGCTATATGTTAGAAAAGGAAAAAAAAAGTGTAGTATAAAATCAAGACAGCCATGGTATAAATTAAAATAAAATTTGGCAACATTGAGTATATATTTTCTATTGTGCATGCGCGACTTTTGTATTCCCGATGACAGCTACATATTATTTAATGTTTTTGATGTGATAACGTGTATTGTTATTTGCAGCTGAATTTGTTATATATTATAAATTTATAAATAAGAAATAGTTTTTATTATTTTTATTATTCCTTGAAATTAAAAGAACAATATATTCAGCACATATGATTTTTAAATACCGCGGCAATTGTCAATATTTTGCGGCGTTGTCATAGCTTGTATCGTGATATTTTTTATCAGGAAATAAGTTTTTATTTTACTTATAACTTAAAAACGGGGTGGTGAAAATACTTGAGATTTTTATATTAACTCCAATTATATTAATTTAGTTTTTCTCAAAATTTCATAAATTTCTTGATCTTCCTTCGCATAAAATTATTTACTTTTTCATTGAAAATCCGCTTAAAATATCGTAATCCCTATACTCGCAATGTTAAAAATTTCATTTTATTTTGACAATATCTTCGCTCACAGATGGTGAATCATTTTAAGATTTTGAATGAAGCTTCTAATAACATTTTTTTAGTTTTTTGCAAAATTTGAGCTTACTCTTGAATCTTTTAATTTTTCCGAGAAATACCTTAATGCCTGGTTTTAATAAACACAGTAATCTATAATATTGTGCAAATTAATGTGAACATTGAGTATTTCTTCAAACAATGAAACATCCAGTGATGAAGATGTTTTGGGGTTATTTTTCATATATATGTATAAAATATAAAGTGAAGTGAGAAACATGTTTGTCTTATTTTACAAATCAGAATATATTTGTTTATTTTGGTACGAATTTTATGTACTATATACATATTTTTAATATTTGACAAGTAAAAAATAGAATCCTGTGTTATGATACAATGTATTCTATAACAGTTCAACCATAACAAATACAATAGTAATTGACGTACAAATTATATTTCATAACGTCATTTTATGACTTGACATTTAAATATAGATCGATACAGTTAAGGTGGGACGTTAATTCACCTTCAATAATTAAATTTTATTCCGGAGTAGCTTAATGTTTTTATTAAATTTTAGCAGCATTAATATAAAATTTTAATATTTAATCAACGTTTATGGTTTAATTTAATAAGATGTTGTAATGATTAGAATATTGAAACGTATTTCGAATAAGTTAAATATTTGTAATCGACGGTGATTAGGTTACAAAATATAAACATATACGTTAAATTTTACTACTGTACTATTTAATATTTAAAAAAATACTTCTTGTAACTATGTTCTATAACATGTAACCATATATTAATATACATATATGATGAACACATTTTTTTTCCAGTATAAATTCACTAATAAAAAAAACTTTAAATTTGTTTCCATAGAGTATAACATGGTTCATTTAAAAAAAAACATTATATTGAACTAACTCAATATTATAACATTGATGTTCAACTAAAAAACAACATTCAATGGATTTTGGTGAAAATTCATTAAAAACTCATTATGGTTTCCTTTAATTGAAATTTTACATTTCGTTTTATCATCACCAGTGGCTTCCCATTATCATTTTCTCTTGTTAATTACTTTTACATCCTCGGTATGGAGCTTATTATTTATTTTAAACGAAGATGTTCAAACATCAATTTAATTGAACTCTTTATTATTTTAATACTTGCGAATCAGGGCTGTGTACAATATAAGGAAAAAAAACCGAAATTCAGTTATCGAAAATTTTAAAGATAGGTACCTACAATATTACTTTGATAGTTTTTAAATTCACTGTATTTTTTATTTATATTATACATGAGAATGTGAGTATGAGTTGAAATACGTTGTAACCTTTTTTTTAACTTGATTCTAACAATGACATTATGATTAAATATAATAGAATAGAAAACATTTAATTGATTTATAAAAAACGGCCAAGTGCGTGTTAGACACGCACATATAAAAAAGTTATTTCAAAAGTTTTCATAAACTATTTTTACTACAGTGTTCGTTAATATTTTCACTGAAAGTACTAATTAAAAGATACATTAAGGAATTTTTTCAAATTTTTTACATTAATAGTTTAGAAATTAGAGGGGGGACGCTCTGATAGTCAAATTGAAAAGCAAATACATCGTGACTAAAGGGTTGAAATCAAAAGGTCATATAACATTTTTGTTGAATTTAGGAGACCTATCTAATGGAGAAAGTGAAAAAAAAATTAGTACACTTTTTAGTCTATGGGAAGGGGGTCCAAAAATTTTTTGACAGTGTTCGGTATAATTTTCAGTAAAAGTACTAATTAAAAGCTACATTCTGAAATTTTTTTTGAATCGATAGTTTAGAAATTAGAGGGGGACGCTCTGATAACGACTTTGAACGCAAATATATAGTGACTGAAGGGTTAAAATCAAAAGGTCCTAAAACATTTTTTGTTGCATTTTATGATACCTATCTAAAAACATCCCACTCAATGGGATCAGTAAAAAAATATATTTGAATATAATTTTCAGTCTATGGGAAGAGGGTTCTAAATTTTTTTTTCAAAAATGTCATCATTTCTGTTTTTGGGTTATCAATCTACGTCCGTATACCAAATTTCATCTTAATCGGTATAAAATTTATATAGACTGACGGACAGAGCGAAACTATAAGGGTTCCTATTCTATTGAACCCTAAAAATGATTATTCAAAAAGAAAAAATGTCAGCAAATTTTTAGATAAATAACATAAAAAACTCGTAAATATACGTCTCGTTTGGTAGCTTTCCCAGTGAGATATTTCTGGTAAGAAATAACAAAACGAGAATATTCAAAGCTCTTTCACATACGCATCAAAATGTTTTGCATTGTATAAATTCATTTCAGGGCGTTTAAACGTTTTTTAAGCTCTTATACAAGAGATAACTTTGTAATTTATAGTTCATTATTATTATTATTTTTTTTATATATTCGTTTTTCATTAGTTATAATAAAATAATATCTTTTTATAACAGGTTATAATTAATAATAAATATGTAACAACATATTTTTCTTGTCGTGATTTTCTCACAATCAGTATAAAATGCAGCCATGAGCAAATGAACTAATTATAAAGATGATATAGCATAGCTATTTAACAAGTTTATAATTCATAATTAAAGTTTTTTTTTTCTAACAATATACAGGGTGGGGCAATAGTGTGTGGAAGTTCGATAGCTCGTAGACCATAACAGATAAAAAAAAAATTCTAATGCAGATGTAAACTGTGGGTAAATGCGCATACATAGAAATTATTTTCAAACATACAGGGTGCTACAAAAAAGTGTGGTACGCTTAAGGTAATTTTTTTTAAATGGAATGCCCTGATTATTTTTGCATATTTCAAACTTCTCTTGGGATATTTATTCATATCAAAAATATTAGCCCCATCTGATGTCCGGTTTAGAAGTAATAATATTTATTTCAAAAAAATTGACTTTTACATTACTCCACTTAAAAATTCACCACTTCCGCGGCCGCAGCTTTGAAGACGAATTTAAATATGGACCTTATTGTAGGAGGTTGGTGGGTGTTTTCGTTTAAATATCTTAGAGCCACCATGTACAGGGTGTTCAAAATTAATTTTCAAATTTTGAGAACTTCAAAGTTATTTTTCTCAACTATTTCAAATGGAACACCCTATATATTTTTTAATGATGTTATGTAGAATTACATAACGAACATTTTTTGTTTGTTCATCCTTATGGTTATTTGTAACCATTTTTGAATTATTGAGCAAAAAGTACAAAATTCAACAATATTTACTAAAAAAAAAAAAATTTTTTTTCAAATAAAATAAAACGCCATGTACAGGTTGTTCATGTTGCCCATAAAAACAGCTTGAATTTTTTTCAGCTAGCAAACAGATGCTTTATTATTTTATTGAACACAAACAACCAAAATAATTTACAATCATATAAATTCATTAATGAGCAGTGTGAAATTGAGACAGAAACATAAAATGCTGTTTTTATGGGCAACATGAACAACCTGTACATGGCGTTTTATTTTATTTGAAAAAAAATTTTTTTTTTTTAGTAAATATTGTTGAATTTTGTACTTTTTGCTCAATAATTCAAAAATGGTTACAAATAACCATAAGGATGAATAAACAAAAAATGTTCGTTATGTAATTCTACATAACATCATTAAAAAATATATAGGGTGTTCCATTTGAAATAGTTGAGAAAAATAACTTTGAAGTTCTCAAAATTTGAAAATTAATTTTGAACACCCTGTACATGGTGGCTCTAAGATATTTAAACG